>JARQOC010000006.1:443507935-444236589 GCA_033576535.1 Allobates femoralis | reverse complement strand
GCTTACAATCGTCAATGACCACGCTACGAGCCCACCACCACTGGAGCTGCCTCCTCACCACTACTGGAACTGGCTCCTCACCACCACTAGAGCTGCCACCTTATCACCACAGGATATGCTGCTCAGTCTCAACTCAATTAGCATGATTTACAGAATATGTGTCCTTCTTGTCGATGCTGCTGACTGCTTAGTAATATATTCTGCAGCTATCGGTCTGGTTGGTTGGGTGGGCATAAATTAAATACACTTGGACTTATGTGCTCTTTTATTCTATAGCTGGACTTAAAGAGTAAATGTAATTTGAAAAAGAAAAAACAATCCTGCACTGCTTTTAATGATGGGTCACAAAGTAGCTAAGATAATGCTTTTTTGTGCTATATGACATATTTTCTCACATTTTTCTGTGCTCCTTTAAAAACTGCATTTTGTGGCTGTGTGGATATGACCAGCATAACTTAGTGTCTGTCAGCACTGTGTGTGTATTTACATAGCTTCCCTCACCTCTCATAATGCATTGCTGTTACTAGGGAGGACACAGCAGTCTTAACTCCTGAGAGCATGCTGATAGTAAGCAGTGTGATGTGCAAGCAAAGAGGGGAATAACAGAGATCCTGACTAAGCTGTGTGGAACCAACAGCTGATAGTGCGCAGTGTGATGTCCCAGCAGAAAAGGGGTTAACAGAGATTGTGACTGAGTAGAGAAAGAGCCAGATGACAGATTAGAAGCTTGTACCAAGGAAAAGACAGAGCAGTTTGCACTAATCCTGACATTGCTCAGCACTATGCTATAGCCTGAGGTAATCCGATACATTGTTTCCTCATGAGCTGCAATCAGGAGCTCGCACACTGTGTAGGCACTGTCCCCTTACCCTTATATGGTTATGTGACCGTATTCAGTGTGAATATGGATCTCAATGAGAATGAACATATGTCTGCCTCAGACACAGTCTAGTGGGGACCTCTTAGATAATTTTTTTTTAAGGTTGAAGGAAGACTTTAAGTCCATCTAGTTCAACCCATAGCCTAACATGTTGATCCAGAGGAAGGCAAAAAAAAAACACATGTGGCAACACTAAGCTCCACATTGGGGGAAAAAATTCCTTCCTGACTCCAGATACGGCAATCAGACTAGTTCCCTGGATCAACGCCCTATTAAAGAATCTAGTATATATAACTGGTAATATTATAGTTTTCAAGAAAGGCATCCAGGCCTTCTTAAATGTTAGTAGTGAGTCACTCATTACAACATCATGTGGCAGAGAGTTCCATAGTCTCACTGCTCTTACAGTAAAGAATCCACGTCTGTGATTATGATTAAACCTTCTTTCCTCCACACGTAGAGGATGCCCCCTTGTCCCCGTCTCAGGCCTAAGAGTAAAGAGATCATTAGAAGGTCTCTGTACTGTTCCCTCATATATTTATACATTATTATAAGATCACCCCTAAGCCTTCGTTTTTCCAAGCTAAATAACCCCAAGTTTAATAACCTGTCTTGGTATTGCAGACCCCTCAGTCCTCTAATGACTTTTGTCGCTCTTCTCTGGACCCGCTCTAGTTCAGCTATGTCTTTCTTATACACCGGAGACCAGAATTGTACACAGTATTCTAAGTGTGGTCGCACTAGTGACCTGAATAGAGGTAAAATTATGTTCTCCTCATAAGCATTTATGTGTCTAGTGGAAGGTTTATGAATGATTTTCTACCAGAATTCTCTTATGAAGTATATTTGAATGTTTATTATAATCATTAGCTCTACATTATTATTAAATAAAAATGTAAATGGGGTTACACTTTAAGTGCTAATATTAAAGTAAAGGAGGTACACTGACTGCTTCATCAGACCTAAGAGATCGATGTCATCATAATATAGATATGTAGTTTGCATTATGAAATCTGGAGAAAAATATGGTGTAATTTCATAAATCATGATGAGTAATGATCAGGCGACCCAAAATTCACCCATGTAACTTTAAACCCTTTTAAATGGGCTGAAGATCAGGAAGACCAATGCTGTATTGTCAACTAGACCTTTTTTTTATGGCAGATGGACCCTCATTCTCAAAACGTTTCCAATTGTATTGTATTTTTAGTCCTAGGCAATAATAATCAGTGATGGATGTACCGAATGATCAGCTCTGGGGGTCCTGTAGGGAACAGATCCCAGCACTACCTTGGGTTGAATGTATAGCACTGTTACAGGATTATGTCCCATAATATTAATAAGTGATAAAAGACTATCCGGAGGCTTTCCTCCCACATTTTCTGCTTACAGTTCACATTTCGACTCTATTACGGGAATACAATCTTTTTGCTGTCGAAGACTGCCCCTCAAAATAGACCTATCCAGTATTACAATGAATTTTTCAATATTTTTTCTTAAAACTGTAAGTTGTCTTCCTGTCAAAACAGTTGGGTTATTCATTAAGCTGTCATCGCCCAGGCTTTGTGCTAGTAATTGCGGTTCTAGTTGAATTTTTTGACTTGTCCCCGTAGAACAATCTCACTCATCGCTATGTGCGGTAACTCTCCGCTAACGACGCATCGGAGGTCTTCATGTCAACATGGACTGTTTAGGCTCAGACAACCAACGCTTCACCAGTGGCCAAATTGAAATTCATGAGGCAGAAATAGGGCAACAAGCCAAGATCAAGCACTGAAATGAGCTGTGCAAAAAATTGGATGGTAGATTTACTGCAGATAATATAGGTTGATACATCACTGACAATTTCTATATGAGGATATGTACATATTCTTTCCTGAATTTCAATTTTCCTTAAAAATCAGAAAAGTAATGAGAAAATTGTGAAGCTGCCTCCTTTCTAATATTGTGCTGTGGACCTCGTGCCACCAAAACAGCTCTGTGTGATGATATGACTATAGCTTTGCAAGAGATAAATGGCTCCATTTCTGTCCCTCATGCTAGGGGACCTTAGGCTATCCTTTTCCCTAGGATTAGCCCTGATGGTGGGGACACTTGAGTCTTGTACCTTGCTATGCTCTTAAATAGTAGTGATCTGATACCTCCTCGCACCCAGGGAAAATAGGAGCAGGAGCGCAAGGGGAAATGCTAACATGACCTACAAGCTCACCAAACTCATGCAGGAATACGATTTATAGTACAAAGCAGTAATAAGGCATGTAAGGGTAAACACCAAACCGCACATAGCAGCTACTGATGCAACCACCTGTCTTGTTTGATAAACACTGCCTTTCCACAAGCTATAGCTGGCACTACAACCAGAGTCAAGCCAGCGTACATGGGAGGAGGGAAGATATGACCGATCCTTCCATAGAATGTGACTAAAGGAGAATATGTCATGCCATGACTACTGGGGTTCCTCCAGAACCTACTGACGAACCCCCAATGTGCACTGCCACAGACAGTGGAACACAATAACAAAAGTGGGCTCAAATGGTAGGGAGCTGGGGATGTGACATGTACTGAACTCACCAGAGGATGTACCCTAAGCTCACTATGAAATTTATACAAGTTCTTGCACTTGTCGTTGAGCAGGATGTCTAGTCCCTTGCTAATGCTGACCTCACCCTCACTAGTGAGATGGCCGATGCGAACGCTAATCCCATCACTGCAGTAATTAAACACCAAGGAATAAATACGGGGATAGCAAAAAGGATATACAGCTACTTCTTGTCTACAGTTAGACACCAGGACTGCAGCCTTCATCAGCTGAACTACAAAACGGCAAGTACACTAGTAGCACAACCTTCCTCCTCAGTGTGATTCTCTATAGCTAGTGCCCTCTGGAGGTACATGGGGATATTTAAAGGTAAATGTTGTGGTCACCAGTCAACAGCACATCAGAAGATGTTGCTGCAGCAGAACTGACATTATCCCTGGAAGTACCAAAAGAAAGGAAAATTTATTTAATATGAAGAGTCTCACAAAGCAAATGAATGAGACTCAGGTCCAAAAGCTGTTACAAGTCTCTGAGGCATTAGAGACAATCGCGATAGATTATCAACTAGTCCAGCAGAGATTTAAATCTTGGAACCTGCCTAGGAGCTACAAATTTATGAGTCAATGCCCGGGTCTATCACAAAACATCAGAGAAGTTAGAAGGAAGAGTACAAGAATCAGTAGATTCAACAGACCCACTTCCACTTTGCTTGTTCACTTAAACACAAAAAACACGCAGGTAAAAAAAAAAAAAAACAACTGCATCTATAAAGGGTCTCTGTCAGATCATTTTTCAGTATGATACTAATAGTACCCTTGAATAGTTCCTGGGCAGCCCTTTCAGAGTATGTAAAAATTGTTTCTGTACCCATTGTAGTTCTCTTACTATAAGCAACTTCACACGCAGCAGGCAGCTGCTTCACTAGTCCAGCTCATTACCTTCACTATATGTAAATTTTAATTTATTATTCACTCCTTCCCAGGCAGCTATTCCCTCCCCTCTGTGCTCTGTGACTCATACCTGCTTTCATTTTCACTTTGACAGTGTGCTTGCAGAGAAGGACAGTACAGTGCGGTGATGTCACTACATGAATATTCATTCACTGGGGAGTGGGCAGCAGAGAATTAAGTGATCACTCTCTGTGATTGACAGATGGAATGGATCTCTTTATTTGCAGTTTACAGAGGATAGGGGGGAGTATAAATAAAAGAAATACATGAATCAAAAGAGCATCACCAGAGGAATTACAAAATGATAGCAATATCATATTAATTTTTGACCTGATAGATTTTGCGTCATTTTGTGCAGACGCCTGCAAAAAATGTCCAGATAAAAAGCAGTGGAAAAAAACGCAACATTTTTGCTAGATGTGAGCATGGCCTCAGCGTTATATTCTATTTTTTGTGGTTTTGTACAGAAAAATTATCACTCACGCCATGTTTTTAAACCATTTACTGAGCATCATAAATAATCTGATCGCTATGTTATCCAGGTCGTTACGATTACAGGGACACCAAATATATCCATGTTATTTGCTGATTTGTGATTATTTAAAAAAAAAAAAAAAAAAAACCTCGCTAAAGATATCATTATTTTTAGACCATATATTATCTAACATACACGCCCCCACCTGGTTCCATCATCATCCACCCTCTTCTATCTTTCCACACTTCATTCACATTTTTTAACCTCTGAACCTATCTTCCCTCTTCACTGTTTTTCCCCTTCCTATACCTACTTAATTACTACTTAGTTTTTTGCACCCCTGATTAAGGAACTGTGATGGCCCGGAATCGCGTTGAGAGTAAAGACCATTGTATCAAGATCTTGTGTGGTCCTCATTTCCTCAACAGCAGCGCGGATCGTGGAAGTGTTGAGCCCAGGCTTTGGGGTCCTTGGGTGTCAGGCTGAAAGGGTTAACGCTCCAGTTGTCACGGGGAGTGGTGGCCGCGCCTGACCCCATGTCCTGGGCCTATCTTCCAAAAAGGGGTAATATGTACAGGGGATTATTTACAATGTTGTCGTGACGCCACCTGTAGTTTCTAGTGATGATTCACCAGCGCCGCCACAGTCCGACGGAGGTAGATGGTACTGCGGCAAGTTGGTGAAATCCTCCACAGGTAGGACTGGACCTCCGGGGCAGCGTTTCTGGATGGAAACAAGTTCATGGAAAGGAATACAAGCAGAGTCAAAAGTCAGTTTCCTTTGCTTTCTGTATGCACCTACTTAAGGAAGCTTACTGAACATTACTGTTTTTAGATGTAAACAAATAATTTTAATGAATCAAAAGTACTATGACATGGATTTGTTGATATGTAACATGATGTATTTAAATGTTCTTACATTTTGAAAATGCTCAATAATAATGATATTATAAAAATATCATTATTGTAATTGTTTTTATTATTTTTTTACTAATTTTATAAAAACAAAAGAATCTCTTTTTTATTCTCTCTCTAGAATACAGGTACACAGAGATGTATTGCTATGTACAATGTATCTCTATGTACCAATATACTCTATTTGCCTACCATGCAGCTTCAAATATGCAAAATTCTGATATTAACAGAGCCTGTGGCTCATGGCTTAAATAGTTTTTTTTTTTTGCAGTTATAGAGGTTGCATGTTCAAATCCAAGGGAAACTCACAAAAGTGACATTTTTGCAATTTTTAAAACTATTTCATAGTTTTTTATGGCAACAAAATATCTGACCCATTTCTTCAACTCTAAAGTACAGGGACAAAGAGATACACTGCTATTTACAGATGTATCTCTATGTAACTATATAAACTGCTCCTGGCTTCACTGACTGTAATACAACTCAAGTATACCAAATTCTCTTATCTGTCTCAGTGTTGGCTATGGCTCTTAGCTACGGTTGTTTCCTAGTTCTGTGGAGACTGTGAGTCTTGGGGAGACCAGTGTAAAGAAAATGACACTTTTCTATCATAGCTGCGATGCTCTGTGTGTTCTGCACCTTTCTATCATAGCTGTGATGCTCTGTGTGTCCAGATACCTTTCTATCATAGCTGTGATGCTCTGTGTGTCCAGATACCTTTCTATCATAGCTGTGATGCTCTGTGTTCTGACACCTTTCTATCATAGCTGTGATGCTCTGTGTGTCCAGATACCTTTCTATCATAGCTGTGATGCTCTGTGTGTCCAGATACCTTTCTATCATAGCTGTGATGCTCTGTGTTCTGACACCTTTCTATCATAGCTGTGATGCTCTGTGTCCTGACACCTTTCTATCATAGCTGTGATTCTCTGCGTGTTCTGACACCTTTCTATCATAGCTGTGATGTTCTGTATGTTCTGACATCTTTCTATCATAGATGTGATGCTCTGTGTGTCCTGACACCTTTCTATCATAGCTGTGATGCTCTGTGTGTCCTGACTCCTTTCTATCATAGCTGTGATGCTCTGTGTGTCCTGACACCTTTCTATCATAGCTGTGATGATCTGTGTGTCCTTAGACCTTTCTATCATAGGTGTGATGCTCTGTGTGTCCTGACACCTTTCTATCATAGCTGTTATGCTCTGTGTGTCCTGACTGCTTTCTATCATAGCTGTGATGCTCTGTGTGTCCTGACACCTTTCTATCATAGCTGTGATTGAAAATGCTCAATAATAATGATATTATAAAAATATCATTATTGTAATTGTTTTTATTATTTTTTTACTAATTTATAAAAACAAAAGAATCTCTTTTTTATTCTCTCTCTAGAATACAGGTACACAGAGATGTATTGCTATGTACAATGTATCTCTATGTACCAATATACTCTATTTGCCTACCATGCAGCTTCAAATATGCAAAATTCTGATATTAACAGAGCCTGTGGCTCATGGCTTAAATAGTTTTTTTTTTTTGCAGTTATAGAGGTTGCATGTTCAAATCCAAGGGAAACTCACAAAAGTGACATTTTTGCAATTTTTAAAACTATTTCATAGTTTTTTATGGCAACAAAATATCTGACCCATTTCTTCAACTCTAAAGTACAGGGACAAAGAGATACACTGCTATTTACAGATGTATCTCTATGTAACTATATAAACTGCTCCTGGCTTCACTGACTGTAATACAACTCAAGTATACCAAATTCTCTTATCTGTCTCAGTGTTGGCTATGGCTCTTAGCTACGGTTGTTTCCTAGTTCTGTGGAGACTGTGAGTCTTGGGGAGACCAGTGTAAAGAAAATGACACTTTTCTATCATAGCTGCGATGCTCTGTGTGTTCTGCACCTTTCTATCATAGCTGTGATGCTCTGTGTGTCCAGATACCTTTCTATCATAGCTGTGATGCTCTGTGTGTCCAGATACCTTTCTATCATAGCTGTGATGCTCTGTGTTCTGACACCTTTCTATCATAGCTGTGATGCTCTGTGTGTCCAGATACCTTTCTATCATAGCTGTGATGCTCTGTGTGTCCAGATACCTTTCTATCATAGCTGTGATGCTCTGTGTTCTGACACCTTTCTATCATAGCTGTGATGCTCTGTGTCCTGACACCTTTCTATCATAGCTGTGATTCTCTGCGTGTTCTGACACCTTTCTATCATAGCTGTGATGTTCTGTATGTTCTGACATCTTTCTATCATAGATGTGATGCTCTGTGTGTCCTGACACCTTTCTATCATAGCTGTGATGCTCTGTGTGTCCTGACTCCTTTCTATCATAGCTGTGATGCTCTGTGTGTCCTGACACCTTTCTATCATAGCTGTGATGATCTGTGTGTCCTTAGACCTTTCTATCATAGGTGTGATGCTCTGTGTGTCCTGACACCTTTCTATCATAGCTGTTATGCTCTGTGTGTCCTGACTGCTTTCTATCATAGCTGTGATGCTCTGTGTGTCCTGACACCTTTCTATCATAGCTGTGATTGAAAATGCTCAATAATAATGATATTATAAAAATATCATTATTGTAATTGTTTTTATTATTTTTTTACTAATTTTATAAAAACAAAAGAATCTCTTTTTTATTCTCTCTCTAGAATACAGGTACACAGAGATGTATTGCTATGTACAATGTATCTCTATGTACCAATATACTCTATTTGCCTACCATGCAGCTTCAAATATGCAAAATTCTGATATTAACAGAGCCTGTGGCTCATGGCTTAAATAGTTTTTTTTTTTTGCAGTTATAGAGGTTGCATGTTCAAATCCAAGGGAAACTCACAAAAGTGACATTTTTGCAATTTTTTAAAACTATTTCATAGTTTTTTTATGGCAACAAAATATCTGACCCATTTCTTCAACTCTAAAGTACAGGGACAAAGAGATACACTGCTATTTACAGATGTATCTCTATGTAACTATATAAACTGCTCCTGGCTTCACTGACTGTAATACAACTCAAGTATACCAAATTCTCTTATCTGTCTCAGTGTTGGCTATGGCTCTTAGCTACGGTTGTTTCCTAGTTCTGTGGAGACTGTGAGTCTTGGGGAGACCAGTGTAAAGAAAATGACACTTTTCTATCATAGCTGCGATGCTCTGTGTGTTCTGCACCTTTCTATCATAGCTGTGATGCTCTGTGTGTCCAGATACCTTTCTATCATAGCTGTGATGCTCTGTGTGTCCTGACTCCTTTCTATCATAGCTGTGATGCTCTGTGTTCTGACACCTTTCTATCATAGCTGTGATGCTCTGTGTCCTGACACCTTTCTATCATAGCTGTGATTCTCTGCGTGTTCTGACACCTTTCTATCATAGCTGTGATGTTCTGTATGTTCTGACATCTTTCTATCATAGATGTGATGCTCTGTGTGTCCTGACACCTTTCTATCATAGCTGTGATGCTCTGTGTGTCCTGACTCCTTTCTATCATAGCTGTGATGCTCTGTGTGTCCTGACACCTTTCTATCATAGCTGTGATGATCTGTGTGTCCTTAGACCTTTCTATCATAGGTGTGATGCTCTGTGTGTCCTGACACCTTTCTATCATAGCTGTTATGCTCTGTGTGTCCTGACTGCTTTCTATCATAGCTGTGATGCTCTGTGTGTCCTGACACCTTTCTATCATAGCTGTGATTCTCTGCGTGTTCTGACTCCTTTCTATCATAGCTGTGATGTTCTGTATGTTCTGACATCTTTCTATCATAGATGTGATGCTCTGTGTGTCCTGACACCTTTCTATCATAGCTGTGATGCTCTGTGTGTCCTGACTCCTTTCTATCATAGCTGTGATGCTCTGTGTGTCCTGACACCTTTCTATCATAGCTGTGATGATCTGTGTGTCCTTAGACCTTTCTATCATAGGTGTGATGCTCTGTGTGTCCTGACACCTTTCTATCATAGCTGTTATGCTCTGTGTGTCCTGACTGCTTTCTATCATAGCTGTGATGCTCTGTGTGTCCTGACACCTTTCTATCATAGCTGTGATTCTCTGCGTGTTCTGACTCCTTTCTATCATAGCTGTGATGTTCTGTATGTTCTGACATCTTTCTATCATAGATGTGATGCTCTGTGTGTCCTGACTCCTTTCTATCATAGCTGTGATGCTCTGTGTGTCCTGACACCTTTCTATCATAGCTGTGATGCTCTGCGTGTCCTGACACCTTTCTCCCATAGCTGTGATGTTCTGCATTTCCTGATACCTTTCTATCCTAGTTGTGATGCTCTGTGTGTCCTGACTCCTTTCTATCCTAGCTGTGCTGTTCTGTGTGTCCTGACACCTTTCTATCATAGCTAAAATGCTCTGTGTCCTGACACCTTTATATCATAGCTGCGAGGCCCTGATGATTGTCTATAAAATTAAGGTAGTAGAATCACATTCAAACTGTAGTGGATGGTGAGATGGAACGTGAAAGTCATATGTTCAAAACAATGTTACCCTTTAGCTCATCAGTGTACATTAATATGCTTGAGTCTTCAGGTGGTAAAAGTCCGACCACCAACTTACACTGCTGTATTCTGGAAATCTCCAACAAGACCTGCCTTATACTGGGAATACACCTCAGGACTAGTCATATACTCGAAACACCCCACAAGGACTGCCGCAAACATGGAACACCCCACAAGACCTTTTTGTAAAAAATAAAATCATTAAGCAATATTCCTAAAGTAACTATTTTGTCAGATGCCATCATATTTCACTCCAAGAAGAGAGCCCCCACCTTTTTTCTGAGGTTTTAATAATCTCATACGTCTGCTAACTAATCTGAGGATATTAATTTCCTGGCCAAGGCCACACAATGGAGGCTTCCTGATAAATGCAGGTAGATTACACTTTTGTAACCAGAGTCATTACACAAAAGAAAGAACCCCCTGTGACTCTGCAGCTAGGTGTGAGAACTAACTTCCCTCTGCCTGGGGATTTCAAAGAGGCTTCATAGACTTCTTCCAGACCCAACAGTGCCAAGGAAAAAAATCCTAATATTTAATTATACATCTCTCCCCTAATGATTACCATTATGACAAATATGACGTATAGAGACGTAGACGATCATAACACATATTTATACATAATTGTGCGACTTCTGTAAGTACCCCAAACTTGATATTGGCCAGTGGGATTACCGCAAAGTGGTGGTGTGTCCCAACATTGGAAAACTAAAACTATAACCAAAAATATGAGAGCGTTATCTTCCACTTGCAATGCTCCCAGGCAAAGTTATGACTCATAATAGCTTTTGAATATTTCATATCACCATTCGGGAGCTGGGAACTACAGGGTAGCCCAGGGGCCAGAGATGAGAAGGGCAGGGGTCGGCCTCTTACAATATAAGAATTCTCAACCTCTTCTGAGTTGTGGTATTCTTCTGAGGAGGCATTATAACATCTCAAGCCAGAATATACCCAAGGAACCTGGTTGGCTCCATGCTGCCCCTTGTGGCGCCACTAACATCAAGGAACCGATAACTGATTACATTTGCCTGTGTGTATCCCATTTATCTTTTATTTGCATAACTGACTGTAACATCTCTAATATATTTATAGTACCTGTATATAATAATTTCTAGTGTGCCCCTAAGGAGATCAAATATATAAATTTAATCTTAAATTGCTCTTATTGTCGGTCAAGAACCTCCATGTCCTTGTGCTCATTTAACATTTAGGGTACCTTTACACGCCGCTACTGGCGGGTGGATACAACCAGCTACTTCACGTGCACGAGCACGCACAAACGGTTACAAACGGTAAACGCACCATCTTTACACGCCGCCACAAGGTGCACTAGGCTACGTTACATCTATGTCTGGATACACCGCCGGGTGCCACAAGTAGCCATCTGTAGCTTACCTTACCTCATTTACACACCGCTACAACAAGCTAATATGGGCGGACCTGGTGCAGCAGGGACAGCACACAGGCGTGCCACAATTGTGGATTACGAGACGTCCGTACGCTGATAGGACAAAGCAAGAACATCATGATTGGCCAGGCAGCGCAGGAGGCTGTTTAATACATGACGCTCGAGCAATTGTGTAGTGTGACTGGTCATCTCCTTAAATATGCCGCCCTATGCAGCGTCTACCAATCGTAACGCAGGAGCTTCCACCAATGATCGCTGAAGGGGGGCGGTATCCCAGAGCCTGTGTCACGCCCCAGCTACAGACCAGGTACATAGCCTGGTGTCGACACATCCCTTCTTTTGCTTCTTTACACGCCGATACAGCTCGCTACAATCGCCTGTGTAGCCACCTGTTTCAGGGCAGTGCTCGGAAACAGATGCATCTGTTGCCGGGTGCATTCTACCGTCTTCACATGCCGCTACTACGGGGTACATTGCCGCTACAAGCTACATTTGTAGCATGTAGCTGGTTGTATCCACCCGCCAGTAGCGGCGTGTAAAGGTACCTTTAAGGCTACTTGTTTCGGTTTCTAAGCCAACATAAGCCCAATCATGGACCAAACTTATATCAAACGAGAAACTGATGGTAGCAATTAGTGCTTGTTTTTTTTTCAGGGCCTGTATCAGTGACGCGGTGGTGGTTATTATATTTGCTTCGGGTCGTAGACCAGAAGGCATATATCACACTTACTGAGGGGCACCTGGGAAAACCAGCACTGACAGGGCAGCTGTGGTCCTTCTTTTATCCTCAGGCAGTTCTCTGTCTGCCCTGAGTTTAATAAGAGGTACTATAAAGCTGCCAGGTTCGGTGGCAAATTTGTCATATACTGTAAACACCGCACAAGACCTGCAATACGCTGGGAAAATTTCATAAGAGCTGCCCTATACTGGAAACAACACAGAAGACCCCACATGATTTGTTATTCACTTGAACCCCCAACAAAATATGCCATGTACTAGGACTATCCCATAAGATCTGCGGTTTACTGGAAACACCCCACAAGACCTGCCATATACTGGGAACATCACATAAGACCTTTCATATACTAGGAACATCTCACAAGGCCTTCCATATTTCATGAACACTCCACAAGATCTGCTGTTTACTGGAAACATCCCACAAGACCTGCCGTATACTGGAAACAACCAACAAGACCTGTCTTATACTGAAAAAAACACACAAGACCTGCCTAAAGCTGGAAACACTTCATAAGATCTGCTGATTACCAGAAACACTCCACAAGACCTTTTGTATACTGGGAACATCCCACAAAGCCTGCAATATACTAGAAACACCCCACAATTCCTGCTGAAAACCGAAACACCTCACAAGCCCTGCCCCCATAAGACTTGCAGTATACTGGAAATATCCTACAAGACTTGCCATATATTGGGAACACCCCTCAAGATCTGCCATATATCGGGAGCACCCAATAAGACCTGCTGTTTACTGGGAATACCCCACCAGACCTTACCTATACTGGGAACATCCCACAAGACTGCCTTATACTAGGAACACCCTACAAAACTTGCCATATACTGGGAACATCTCACAACACCTTTCCTATACTGTGAATATCCCACAAGACCTGCTATATACTAGGAACACCCTATAACACTTGCCGTATACTGGGAACACTAGACAAGACCTGCCATATATTAGGAGTACAAAAGAAGACTTGCTGTATACCAGGGGTCTCAAACTCCAGGCCTCGAGGGCCGCACACAGTACAGGTTTTCAGGATTTCCATACCATTTGACAGTTGGTAATCAAATTACCAACTGGCAAACTCTAAAGGTACCTTTACACGCCGCAACTGCAGTGTAGCAACTGAAAAGGCAATCGGGATTTCTGTCACGGTTGCCTTGAAATTGCTACGAAATTACGACGTGTAATTGTGGAACCCGATGGTGATTTTCAAAGTTGCTCACGGTTGCGGTTTCAGAGCATTGTTCAAAAACCAGAGGCAACCCAGAAGGTGAATTGCCCTGGTTTTGGCGTGTGAACGGGCGATAGGGATGGAATCTGCGTCGCCTAGTGATTTCGCAGAGGCGTGCCACAGCGTGCTGGATACCGCGCCCCATTAGCGATGAATTGGGGGGCTACTGTGTTTCCATTGGCTGTCCCTTCACAGGGCGCCATATTTAAAGAGCTGGCCATTCACACTACACAATTGCAATGGCGTCATGTATTAGCCAGCCTTCCTGCGCAGGCTGGCCAATCATGACGCTATTGCATTGTCTAATCAGCGTGTTTGGGCCGCAGAATACACAACTCTGTCACGCCTATGTTCTTGCGGCGCTGTACAGGTAAGCCCACATTACCTTAGTGGTTGCGGCGTGAGAAGCGGCGTCGGGATTCAACCGGATGTTTCCCGCAGGATCTGTTTCAACTTCCGGGGAACCACGTTCCCTTAGGTTGACGACGCAATTGCGGCGTGTACATGCGGCATCGGCGATCGGTAACAACCGTCAAAAAATGAACGCGCACGTTCGGTTGCTACCGATCACTGATGATAGTTGCGGCGTGTAAAGGTACCTTAAGGAAATCCTGAAAACCTGGACTGTGTGCGGCCCTCGAGGCCTGGCGTTTGAGACCCCTGCTGTATACTGTAAAGACACTGCAAGACCTGCCTTCAGGTCAAGCAAGATTTAGCGGTTCTGGTATTGTTGGGGTTACACCTATATCCATTGCTTTCTTCAATTTCTACCACCTGTCTAGTTAGGTCTGTCCTCTCGTGACTTCATTGACTGACATGCTCAGTGCTTGATTGGAACTATCATTATGATATCGAATCATACCAATCTGTTTCTCAGTAACACAGCTCCAATTACTAAGGCCTTGAAACCTATCTGGTAGTATTTTGCAAAAATCCCTTCTAGTCATCCAATGTTCCAGACTGATTCCTTTAGCCTAACCGAATGTCTGCTGACCTGCATACCCCGCTCTGCTCTCAGATTTTGACTAGTATTTCTCGTTTCCCTGACCTGAGCTTCGCACACGCTATCACTTCTGACATGGAGCTCACGTCTCTATAATTTGTTCAACATTTTGCTTTCATTCCCCGTGACTTTATTCACAGATGGAATCAATAAAAAATATCTGCGTAGACTGTATGTTATGATGGTGAAATATTTACAGTATCACGGCTGTGCTTCATATACTGTGCCACCAAATCTGTAAAGCTTTAAATTAAACACATTAACCCCTTTTTCTGCTGAGGATGTTGAAACAAATACATCTTGTCTAGATAAAGTTAAGTTCTCTATAGAAATTAGATGAAAGATAGCAAAACAGCCCATCTTGACCATGACCTATGATGGTGTCGGAGTGCACAACTGCCCTTGAACCTTCCCAGCCATCCAGTTCCATCCCAGCTAGCTTCCAAAAACAATGGGCAAATAATGAATAACGGACAAGGGAATTCTTGGATATAAAATGATTAGTGCCCAAAATATTAACCAACCTGTTTCTGTTTCCACCCTTAGACATCATCACTGGTTCAGCAATCCAAAAGTCATCTCAAGATGGTTAATTTTTGTTAAAGCAACTCCCTGGTCCCTCTATTGACAAGAGCAACTAAAACACTCTATCCAATAATTAAGGTGACCATCTCCATGATTTTCCACCCCATTCCGATAACCTTTCCCTGTCAAAAAGATACCTTGACCCAAATGTCAGGCCTTTCCACAAATATAACAGAGACAAAGCAACAGCAGAATACCTCCCTCAGAGAAGTCTTAAATTGGTAGTAGGGAAAAACATCATGGAGATGGTCACCTTAATTTTTGGATAGAGTTTTAGTTGCTCTTGTCAACAGAGGGGACCAGGGAGTTGCTTGAACAAAAATTAACCATCTTGAGATGACTTTTGGATTGCTGAACCAGTGAAAGATGTCTAACGGTGGAAACAGAAACAGGTTGGTTAATATTTTGGGCACTAATAATTTTATATCCAAGAATTCCCTTGTTCGTTATTCGTTATTTGCCCATTGTTTTTGGAGGCTAGCTGGGATGGAACTGGATGGCTGGGAAGATTCATGGGCAGTTGTGCACTCCGACACCTTCACATGTCATGGTCAAGATGGGCCGTTTGACAAGATGGGACGTTATGGGATGAAGTGGAGCCACCCACTGAAAAAGAATGGATGCCAAGTTTTAGTGCATGAGAATTTGAACAATATCTAGAGACTTTAGATCAGCATGTACACCAAAAGCAACTTTAATTTTCAATGGATGAGAGCAGAGATGGGAAAATGGACTTGCACAACAGTGGTCAGTAATCGATGACCACTGGACGGGAGCATTGCAAATCTCCTTACCTTCCAGCAATCCTAAACTCTTCTTTTGATTAGCCACACTGGTGCTGTCATCCTTGTGGTATGATGAACATGACATTTCACCAAAAGATGAACTGGCAATGCTGGGAGCTAAGGAGATTAGCAGGCCTCCCTTCCAGCACACACAGATTACTGACCAGGTCAATGGACTGGAGTCCTATAAATCAATAATCCCATCTCTAGATGAAGGCATTAAAGGGATCCTGCCACCTCCAAAACACCACCTAAGCTACCAAAACATGTCCCTGCAGCATCCTATCACTAATCTCACACTTCTTTTGTCTCCTAAAAGCATCTAAAGTGCATAAAAACGATTTAATACTTACTCATGCCCTCCCCCTCTCTGTCACTTACAGAATGCAAATCATTAGTCCTGCCTTCAGCTCCACATCACAGCAGAAGCTGCACAGAGAGGGCTGGATCATTCAGGCTGCAAAACAACACGCCCTAAGGGCTAAAGAATATAGCCCCTACTAATTATAATGCCTAATGAATAAGTATTAAAACGTTTTTATGCACTTTCACAGGAGGCTTATAGGACACAAAAGGAGTGTGAGATTAGTGATGGGATGCTGCAGGGACATGTTTTGGTAGCTTAGGTGGCGTTTGGAGGTGACAGGATCCATTTAAGGCCATGGTTTTAGTTTCGGTTTCACATATTATTACAGCCACTATTCACTGTTAGCCAAACTCAATGATATATATATATATATATATATATATATATATATATATTGTTAGATATACTGGCTATATATGTGGCCGCTATGTTCGCACAGACGGAGATCTGGTGCGATGTGGAAGCAGATAGTTCGCTGGGACTTATAGTACCAGGAATCTTATTGTATTTCAGACTGGCTTCACAGGATGTTCAGAAGTGATGGAAGGGACTGAACATCCATATATCTCCCATAGGTGTGTCCCATGGATATAATGAGACTACTGAGGGATTTCATGGTCTGTGAAGTAAGGAAGGTCCTGAACTTTCTGTTTTGTCCACATGGCAAACGAGCATGCCTGAGAGTGAAGCTTGCCCCGAGGTGTTGGAAAGACACACAGTCAGGAGACTGGGTCTCGGTGCTTGGAAAGCAGTTATCCCTGGAAGGCATGAGGACTGGAGACCACATCTAGAGAACCTTAAACTACAGCTCTGACAGAGCAGATCTGATTGAAGCTGCTAGACCCCGCAAAGGTAACAGAATATGTTTAATATGGACATTGATGTTGTTACCTTCCTGAGAGATGTATCTGAAGCCAGGTATGTGTAGCTGTCATTGAAAGGTTCTAGACTGAGTGTGTAAAATTCCTGCTGAGGCAGTGAGATGGACTATACTATAGCTGGTGTTATGGTGTCTTAATGAAACTGACTGGATTGTTTATATAGAAAATGTTGCTACATGCTTAAATTGTGAGGCTGAGTGTTCCCCAACACGCTAAGTAAATGCTACCTCACTATATATATATATATATATATATATATATATATATATATATATATATATGTATAATAAAAATTAGAAAAACCATGTACCACTTCCTTTATACTTCACAAATACTTGGTATTTTGTGTTGGTATATCGTTTAAAATTCCAATAAATTACGATTTATTAAATTACAATAAATCGCTTATGGGTGTAAAATGATAAAATGTGGAAAAGGTCAAGGGGTATTAACACTATTTCAAGACTATATATATATATACCTAAAATATAAAGTACCCACAGTGCTTAACATGGCGTCAAAGAGAGCCAGACAGCTAAAATTGGAAGAAAGTAAAGAATATTTAGCTCTTGTCCAGGCTCCAGCTTCTAATTCTGACTCCTGGTTCGGAGCGTGGTGTTGGGATGAGGTTGCCAGTGGTAATAAAGCAGATATTTTTGCAGGGATTTGATTTCACGGCGCGGTCCTTGACAGACTCCTGAGGAATGTTTAATATGCCGTTATCAAGCAGCTCAGTGTGAGCGAGTTCCTCAGATGCCTCGGGCGGCAGTTATTAAAAAATGTTTTAGCAAAGCCACTTATGAAGCACAAGGGGGAGGGGGCAGCGGAGAGACCCTGGATTACACAATACATGCCCTCACTTGCTGCTCGGCACAATATTCTTGATTCTAGGAATATGTTGTGTCAAGCTTGCATAGATAAAAATGGAGATAGGCCATCAATGTTGTGCACTTATCTATCGAGCCCTCATTGCTCCTCTCGGAGCAGTCCTCTCCTAGGCTACATTTATTGTCTATGACCCTTGCAGAGAGAGCTAAGTACAGTGCTCATCTCAACTATATAGAACTACTAGAGAAAGCTGAATGCAGAACTTGGCTTTCTTCCACAGTCCCATAGACAATGAATGGAGACAAGGTTGAGCATGTGCAACTCCACTCTATTCTCAGGATCCAAAGCTCCATTTTCTGGACTGTTAAGGGCCCCAGGGTCGAAACCCCCAGTGATCAGTAAGTTATCTCCTAGTCTATGAATGGGTAAACCTCTTTAAGATAATTTTTCTCAAAAGTCTTTTCCCATAAGCAACTTTTATCACCTATCTATTGACTAGATGATAAATGTATAGTCACAGGGGTCTTGGTGCTGATAGCCCAAAAGCCTTCTGTGTGAACAGAGTACTAGTGAGCATTTGTAGCTACCGCTTCTATAGACAATGAATGGACAAGTGGTGGCACATGCTCTCTAAGGCTGGCTTCACACTGCAGTTTTTTCCTTGATCAGGTTCCATACGGTTTGTGTGCCAAAACTCAGAACAGGTGTCAATCTTTCAATTATAGTTTTTCTCTGCAAGTTCCTCTCTTGGTTCCTCTCCTGGTTTTGGCACACAAACTGGATAGAACCTGATCAGGGAAAAAACTGCAGTGTGAATCCAGCCTAAGGCCGGCTTCACGTCACTGCTTCCTGCTGTCAGGTTATGTCCGGTGTTTTGCAGGAAGCACCTGACATAACCTGACAGCCCCGGATAAACAGAACCGGAGGGCAGATCCTGTTTTATGCCAGAATCGTCTGTACCGCTGTCCAGTGCTGAAATATAAGTACAGCGGCTGCAGGGGAGCTGGCTGTTGTGCTAATATTTCAGCCGTGGAGCTCTCCAGGTGCTTAAATTCAACAGAGGTTGCTTTTAACAGCCGTTACTCTTTCAGCACCCAGCGTCCAAGAACCGACACGATTTTTTTGCTGCATCCGGCACGATTCGGAGCCTATAGATTCCCATGCTGTGGGAGCCGGATCCGGTTTTGTCTGATTTTTGCATCGGACACAAAAAATGATGCAGACTCCAGTTTTGTGTCCGATGCAAAAATCAGGCAAAACCAGATCCTCACGGAAATCCAGCAAACAGGATGTATATCAAATAGGCACAATCCGGCACCATAGTGATACATCGGGGGCAAAATCAGATCCGAGGCTATCCGGTTCACACCAGACAGCCCCGTGGTGTGAAGCGAGCCTAAGACTGACCTGTTTAATTGATCAATATAGACCCAAGAAGCAATCACACATTATCACATATTTAGGATAGTGTAAAATAAAGAAAAAAAAGTCACTCCTAACATCAGCTGAACTTGTCTTTATTGAGCAACTTAAATACATAGGACATGTTTAAGTCCATCAATGAAAGCTTGGGATGGGCTGAAAGGTGTCCCATATATTTAATTTGTTTAATATAAACAATTTCTACTGATGTTGTGAGTGTAGCGGGACGGTTATGGATTTTCATTATTCAGATTTCCATGTGCACCTTCTGGTACAGTGATGTACCGATCATTTTGATTTACTTTGCTGTGTAAAGGCTCTGAATACATCTGATATGAAGAGGCTCAGTGCATAACACAGTTTTTAAAGTGATCCTAAACCCACAAACTGCCTCCCCCCGCATTTTTAGACCTGTCGCTGCACCCCCTCTTATCATTTCTAGCCATCCCTTTTGCAGAAAAAATCGATTTTGTAAAGTAGAGAAAAAGATATATTTACCTCGTCCTGTGTGAGTTCTCTGTTTCTGAGGAAGCCGCAATAGGCGTGCCTGTCTGCTGCTGCCTTGTAATTATGTACGCCCCTCTCTACTTGGTAAGAGCCTGGCCGCGTCATGAAAGGGGGCGGGGCTCTTACAAGCAGAAAGGGGCATGCATAATTACAAGGCAGCAGCAGACAGACACGCCTATTTGCGGCTTCCTCAGAAAGAGGGAACTCACACAGGACGAAGTAAATATAACTTTTTCTCTACTGTACAAAATCGATTTTTTTTCTGCAAAAGGGATGGCTATAAATGAAAAGATGGGGTGCAGGGACAGGTCTAAAGATACGGGGGGGGCAGTCTGTGGGTTCAGGATCACTTTAAAGACATAGGCTAGGGTCACATTTACGTTTTGACCCTAGCCTACTGGATTGCGTTTTACACTTAGTACTTTTCCCAGCACCGCATAGCGTTACCGCAGAAATCGCCCTGTGTGATGGTACCATAATGGCCGCTTTACACGGCACAATATCGTTGTCCAACAACGATAAAAAGTCACGTGGTTGGGGCGTTGCCGCCGATATCGTTCGTGCGTTGTGTGGTGTAAATGAGCAATGCGATGCAAGAACGATGCAAAAACGATATCGTTGGGGAATTGTGCAGGCTCTCCAACTGGCCAATATTGGCTTGACAATCTGGCAGGATCGTGCTGTTTGACAGTGCAACTATGATTTGGAGCTCAACTTCCCCTATTCATTCCCATGTTAAATGGTCGTTCCCTGGGTAGCTCGTACACAGCGCAAAGGAGGGGGCGTAGACATCGCAGTTGAGTAGCCTGCCGATATCTCCCTGTGTAACATCTCCTATGTGATCTTAGACTAGTGCCAAAAATGTGCGCGCTCCCGTGCCGTTGTATCAAATATCGGAACCAAATTGGGACGTGTAAAGCGGCCATAAGAGTAGTGTAATGTAGGGCTAGACATCTTGATTCCAGCGATGTGTCACTTACTGGGCTCCTCAGTTTAGTCTTTATAAAATCAAAGTTTAATCATCTAGAGATTATATTTAGAGGTCTACTTGGCCAGCTGCCAGGTAGTCCTCCATATTCTCAAACTGCTAATTCTGCAGCAGAGAAAACAGTAATTTCATCAAAATGATAGCAAGCAGCTCAGTAAGTGACACATCGCTGGAATCAGGGTCTCTATCTCTACATTATGCTGCTCTCAATTGAAATGGCAAAAACCTGGTGGCAAATTCCATTTTAATTTAATAAATTCCTAACTGACTGCTGCCAGCTATGACCCGGAAACAGTTGAGATGGACGGTGACAAATTAGAAGTGGTAAAGGACTTCAACCTACTCGGATCAATGATCAATCAAGATGCAGCGACAAACTGGAAGTCAATAAAGGAATAACAATGGGAAAATCAACAATGAAGTCACTGGACAAGGTCTTCAAAACAAGGAATATTTCACTGGTGATGAAGGCATGGCTCTACATAATCTGGTCTGCTCTGTAGTAACATATGGAAGTGAAACATGGGCAATAAAGAAACAAGACAGAAGAAGAATGAATGCCTTCAAAATGTGGAGCTGGAAAAGGATGTTATCAATACCATGGATGGCAAGAAGAACAAACAAATCTATTTTGGAACAAATCAAGCCAGATATGTCAGTTGAAGCAAGGATCACCAAGCTACGACCTGCCTACTTTGAACACATCATCGTCATCATGGTAGGAAGAATAGAAGAAACAATGAGAAGAGGAAGACCAGCAACTCGATGGCTTGATACAATCAAGATAACGGCAGAGAAGACCCTGGTGGACCTATGTAGGCTGCACAACACCTTTCTACTGTTCATAGCGTTAATCCATCATGTTGCCATGGTTCGAGATTGAGTTTAAGGCCAATAAATAAGAAGTAACTGTAGGTAGACAACGGAATATACATTTTGATATTCTAACTCGTGCCGCCACCCAATCTTGATTGGGAAATTTGACCCGAAGGTTCAATAGACTGAAAATAATTCAAAAGAAAGAAAATTAAAGGATAGCATACTTTATGTGAAGGGAATGAAAGTCACGTGTAATGCATGGCAGAGGAGGGGGCGACGGATTAGAAAACACATTTAAGGCCGGTGCGGACGCAGCGTGTTGTTCTCACGTGTGTCAGGTGACAGTAGCCAGCGGTGAGGCAGACACACACGTTCATACTCTGGATCCCAGCTGTCCAATACTGTATGCTTTGGCGCCAGCTAAAAGGAATCACACCTCCTAAAGAATTATTGAAAACATATTTAGCTGAAGCCAAAGTGTTCTTGCTCCCAACACATGGAGAGAAGCTTAAGCCTTGTCGGGCCAAAGACACTTGTTGGGATTAGATGTAGTTGGCTGATTCTGTTCTCATTACGAACCAGAATGTAAGAACGCACAGATTTCACTTTGGCAAGTTCTCCTCTGTGGGTTGAGAGACCTTCCACATCCATATGTTTTTCAATAAAGGTTCCAGGCAACAATGGATTGCATATAACATATGGCTCCCCAGAGCCTAATACTTTCACTCCGAGGATACTCCGTGGATTAGCCAATTGGCACTATGAGGTTGTGCACGGCTGTAAATATCAGTGGGGCTTTTTTTTCTTCTTGTTGTAAAAGTAAAAGTAGAGAACAGGTGTGCACTTAACAAGTTGTTACCACAAGTGCCACCGGGGGTGTTTAGCAAGTTTTCCCAAATCTTGATTTATTTCTCAGTGTTTATATGGCACCAACATTTTCCACATTTGCACAATTACCTGTCACTGGCAAAAATTACTGGACAGTCTGTAAAAATAGGGCACAATTCTGCCTGGTCCATAAAAACATGGATTTTTTTTTAAGCTAAAGAAACTAATACAGATTATCTTGACAGTTAGGCTATGTGCACATCTGACGTTTCTGCATATTTGCAGACCGTCCTAAAACCGGTGTAGAATTGCAGAAACTGAGTTTTCTGACCTCAGCAGTGTCCATCATTTTTTTAGCGGTTTTTGAGCGTTTATACAGCGTTTTATCGGCGGTTTTCTGGCGGTTTTTCTTACCGTTTTTAAGACTGTTTTTTGTGCACTTTTAGGGTATGTGCACATCAGTAGTTTTCTGGGCTGTTTTTCAGCGTTTTCCGTCGGCGGGTTCCGCTGAGTTTTATGTTAATTTATGTTAATCCTAGCCTCCGGTTGGATTAACATGCTAGTCAATGGAGTTTAGAAAACGCTGTCTTCATTAGAACGTTTTTATTCTGGTCGTTTTCAGTTTCTTCAACGTTTTTCCACCGGTTTTCAAAGATAGAGCAAGTGACTTCTTTTGGTCGTTTTTCCAGCGGTTCCAGCTTACAAGTGCAGCAAAAAACTCAGTTTTAAAAACGCTCAGAAAAACAGCCGACAAAACGCTGTATAAACGCTATAAAAAACTAGCAAAAAACGAGCAAAAAACGAGGGACACTGCTGAGCACAGAAAACTCAGTTTCTGCTATTCTACACCGTTTCCCGGTCGGTCTGCAGAGATGCACAAACGTCTGATGTGCACATACCCTAAAGCTAGAACCGCTGGAAAAACGCTCAAAAGAAGTCACTTGCTCTATCTTTGAAAACCGGTGCAAAACCGGTGAAGAAAGTGGAAAGGAGACAAAAAAAAACGTTCTAATGTACACAGCGTTTTCTGAAATCCATTGACTAGCATGTTAATCCAACTGCTGGTTAGGATTAACATAAATTAACATAAAACTCAGCGGAAAACGCCGACGGAAAACGCTAAAAAACAGCCCACAAAATGTCCAATGTGCACATACCCTTAGACCTCATTCACACAGAGCGTTTGTGCCCCATTTTTTGTTGATCTGTTTTTGGGGCGGTTTCTGCACCAATAATAATATTAATAATCTTTATTTATGCAGTGGCCACATATTATGCAGCCCTTTGTGGAATATCTTTAAACAATCATAAGAAACAGTTATTAAAAAATATAATACAATACAAAAAACAATACAATACAATACAAAGCATAATACAATACAATAATTAGATTGGTCCACTTGAGACTGGTGGTGCGGATAAGCTATGTCAAGATGACTTTGACTAGGGATCATGATAGGCCGCCCTAAAAAGATGTGTTAAACTATGTAACTTGTGGATACACCTAATTTCTTGGGGTAGAGCATTCCAGAGAATTGGTGCAGCTCGGAAGAAGTCTTGTAGCCGGGATTGGGACGTTCGGATTAACGCAGAAGTGATATAAGTAAAATAAGACAGCGCCTCATCGGTTGGTATTATTCAAAGTGTCTTCTTTATTTCTGCCCCCAAACGAGCGATGTTTCGATCAGAGATCTTTATCTCTGCATGATAAAGATCTTTGATCGAAACATTGCTGGTTTGGGAGCAGAAATCAAGAAGACACTTTGAATAATACCAACCGGTGAGGCGCTGTCTTATTTTACTTACATGTCTGTATGGTCCAGGTTGGACACCCTGGAAATGGATGTGCCCCTTGTAATGGGTAACAGCTGTACATGGTAAAGCCTTGGTGCTGTGACTCAATATTTTTGTGTGATGCAGAAGTGAGTCTAAAGTCACTTTCAGAGCGAAGAGAATGGTTGGGTTGATAGACAGAGATGAGGCAGGAGATGTAGGGAGGTGATGCACTGTGAAGGGCTTTGTGGGTGAGAACAAGCAGTTTGAATTGGATCCTTTAGTGTATAGGCAGCCAGTGCAATGACTGGCATAGAGCAGAAGTGTCCGAGTTACTGTTAGCTTGATACAGTTGTGGCCAAAAGTATTGACACCCCTGCAATTCTGTCAGATAATACTCAGTTTTTCCTGAAAATGATTTCAATTACAAATTCTTTGGTATTATTATCTTCATTTAATTTGTCTTCAATGAAAAAACACAAAAAGAATTGTCCTAAAGCCAAATTGGATAAAATTCCACACCAAACATAAAAAAGCAGGTGGACAAAAGTATTGGACCTGTTAGAAAAATCATGTGATGCTTCTCTAATTTGTGTAATTAACAGCACCTGTAACTTACCTGTGGCACCTAACAGGTGTTGGCAATAATTAAATCACACTTGCAGCCAGTTGACATGGATTAAAGATGACTCAACCTCTGTCCTGTGTCCTTGTGTGTACCACATTGAGCATGGAGAAAAGAAAGAAGACCAAAGAACTGTCTGAGGACTTGAGAAACCAAATTGTGAGAAAGTATGAGCAATCTCAAGGCTACAAGTCCATCTCCAAAGACCTGAATGTTCCTGTGTCTACTGTGCGCAGTGTCATCAAGAAGTTTAAAGCCCATGGCACTGTGGCTAACCTCCCTAGATGTGGATGGAAAAGAAAAATTGACGAGAGATTTCAACATAAGATTGTGCGGATGGTGGATAAAGAACCTCGACTAACATCCAAACAAGTTCAACCTGCCCTGCAGTCCAAGGGTACAACAGTGTCAACCTGTACTATCCGTCGGCGTCTGAATGAAAAGGGACTGTATGGTAGGATACCCAGGAAGATCCCACTTCTTACCCCGAGACATAAAAAAGCCAGGCTGGAGTTTGCCAAAACTTACCTGAGAAAGCCTAAAACGAACGTTTTGGAAGAATGTTTTCTGGTCAGTTGAGACAAAAGTAGAGCTTTTTGGGCAAAGGCATCAACATAGATTTTACAGGGGAAAAAAAGAGGCATTCAAAGAAAAGAACACGGTCCCTACAGTTAAACAGCAGGACAATGACCCAAAACACACTTCAAAAAGCACTAGAAAATGGTTTGAGAGAAAGCTCTGGAGACTTCTAAGGTGGCCAGCAATGAATCCAGACCTGAATCCCATAGAACACCTGTGGAGAGATCTAAAAATGGCAGTTTGGAGAAGGCACCCTTCAAATATCAGGGACCTGGAGCAGTTTGCCAAGGAAGAATGGTCTAAAATTTCAGCAGAGCATTGTAAGAAACTCATTGATGGTTACCGGAAGCGGTTGATCGCAATTATTTTGGCTAAAGGTTGTGCAACCAAGTATTAGGCTGAGGGTGCCAATTCTTTTGTCTTGCCCATTTTTGGAGTTTTGTGTGAAATGATCAATGTTTTGCTTTTTGCTTCATTCTCTTTTGTGTTTTTTCATTGAAGACAAATTAAATGAAGATAATAATACCAAAGAATTTGTGATTGCAATCATTTTCAGGAATAAACTGAGTATTTTCTGACAGAATTGCAGGGGTGTCAATACTTTTGGCCACAACTGTAGGTGATCCTGGCTGCTGCATTAAGGATAGACTGGAGAGGGGAGAATCTAGTGCGGGAGAGGCCGATTAAAAGAGAATTACAATAGTCAAGACGGGAATGAATCAGGGCCACAATGAGGGTTTTGTGGTTTCCAAGGTAAGAAAGGGGCGAATTCTAGAGATGTTCTTCAGGTGCAAGCGGCAAGAGCGGGTGAGAGACTGTACATGTGGGCTGAAGTAAAGATCTGAGTCAAAATTAACACCCAGACAGCGAACCAGCTGCCTAGGCGTTATTGTGGTGCCGCACACTCAGAGAGAGATGTCATATTTACGGAGGTTAGTCGACGGTGGAAGCAGAAGAAGTTCAGTTTCGGAAAGGTTGAGTTTCAGATAGAGAGCGGACATGATATTGGAAACTGCGGTTAGACAGTCATTGGTGTTCTTTATTAGAGCGGGAGTAAGGTCAGGGGAAGAAGTGTATAGATGTGTGTTATCAGCATAAAGATGGTACTGAAAGCCAAATCTGCTGATAGTCTGTCCAATTGGGGCCGTGTAGAGAGAGAAGAGAAGAAATCCAAGGACTGAACCCTGAGGGACCCCAATAGTGAGAGGAAGAGGGGAGAAGTGGAGCCAGCAAATGATACACTGAAAGAACAGTCAGAAAGCGTGTCCTTTGATGCTGATGGAGTGCAGCATGGAGTGTAGGAGATGGTGGTCAACAGTGTCAAAGGCTGCAGAGAGATCAAGAAGAATAAGCAGAGAGGAGTCACCATTACATTTTGCTGTCAGAAGGTCGTTGGTCACTTTGGGGAGAGCAGTTTCTGCAGAATGTAGGGGGCGGAAACCAGACTGTAATGGATCTAGAAGAGAGTGAGTGGAGAGGTAACGGGTGAGGCGGGTTTAGACCAGGCGCTCCAGGGGTTTAGAGATGAAGGGGAGATTGGAGACTGGTCTGTACTTATTTGTGCAGGATGGGTCGAGAGACTTTTTTTAATAATGGAGTAATGATAGAGTGTTTGAAGGAAGAGGGGAAGATGCCAGAAAGAGTGAGATATTGAAGATTTTAGTTAGATGAGTGGTGACCACCAGAGAGAGAGACTGGAGTAAGTGTGAGGGGATGGGGTTAGCAGTGCATGTGGTGGGACGAGAGGAAGAGAGGAGCCTGGAGACTTCTTCTTCTGTGACTGGGTCGAATGTGGAAAGTGAGTCGGAGGAAATGTGAGAAGAGGTTGGGGTAACAGCAATTTGAGGTCGGGAGTTGATTTCCTGACAGATATTTTCTATTTTTTCTGTGAAGTAGGAGCCACATGATCAGCACAGAGGTCAGTGATAGGGGCCTGCACTTTAGGACTGAGGAGAGAATTAAAGGCGTCAAAGAGTTTTTTGGGTTGCTGGATAGTGAGAAGATCAGGGTGATGAAATAGGTTTGTTTGGCAAGGTGAAGGACAGCATTGTAAATTCTTAGCATAAATTTATAGTGAATGAAGTTTTTTGGTGAGCGGGTTTTCCTCCATAGACGTTCAGCACTCCTAGAGCATCGCTGGAGGAATCGAGTTTGCGATGTGAGCCAGGGCTGTTTCACTCTGTGTTTGAAAGTTCGGAAGGTGAGGTGCGCTACCTGGTCCAGGGTGCTTCTGAGAAAGTCATTTAAGTGATTTACTGCCAAACCAGGACAGGAGAATGAGAGATTGGGGACAGTGATGAGTGTACAGAGTCTGTGAGTGCATGAGGGTTAACGGCCTGTAGATTTCTGAATGTGTGATAGGTCGGACTGTGCTGGGGTGGGCGAGGGTTTGTGAGTGTGAAGGAGAGAATGTTGTGGTCAGAGAGGGGAAGAGGTGAATTATCTAAGGAGGAGATTGAACTGTGCCGGACAAAGATCAGGTCAAGGGTGTTACCATCCTTTTGTGTCTAAGAGGTTGAGAGCTGTGAGAGACCAAGATATGTGGTTAGAGATAGAAGCTGGGATGCAGATGGGGAGATGGGGTTGTTTATGGGGATGTTGAAGTCTCCCAGAATAAGGGTTGGTAATTCTGACGACATGAAATGCGGCAGCCACGCGGAGAAATGGTCAAGGAACTGGGTGGGTGACCCTGGGGGGCAGTATACCACCGCTATCCTGAGAGGGAGAGGACAGTAGGACAGTAGAGCCCTATTGTGTGGACCTCAAAACAGGGGAATGAGAGTGATGGAGTTTGGGGGATGACCTGAAAAGTACATTGTGGAGACAGGAGTAAGCCAACTCCACCACCATGTTTTGTTCCCAGGTCTCGGAGAATAAGAGAAATGTAAGCCGCCATAAGAAATAGCGGCCGGGGACACTGTGTCTGAATCCTGGATCCAGGTTTCTGTGAGGGCCAGCAGATTAAGGGAGTTATTGAGAAAGTAGTTATGAATGAATGGAAGTTCATTGCATACAGACCATAGATTCCAGAGAGCACAATTAAAAGAGGGAGATGAAGGTGTGCAATTAATGTTTATAAGGTTAGTGGGGTTTCTATGTGTGGTGGGAGAGGGGTTGAAGTTGGTGGAGGGTGGACCAGGATTTGGCGAGATATCACCTGACAGGAGCAGCACTAAAAAGAGAAAAGGCAAATAGTTGCTGTAATTGTGACTTTTTTTCTGATGCAACACCCTAGAGTATGGTGGTCTGAGATTATTTAGTACGTTGAAGAGAGTATGGGAGCTTAATAAAGTAAATAGAAGGAGAGAGCAGCTTATGTGGATGAGGGGTGATGGAGGGGGGATGGGGCGGTAAAGGTGAATGGCAAAGGTACATTGGACAATAGACATTGAAGTAAAGGACATGGTAAATGGAGAAAGGAAAAAAAATAATGAGAGTGACTTACCTGACTTCCGCCCTGACTAACTACCATGAAGTAACTGCAAGCCACTTAGCATTCAATGCCACTCTGCATGAGATGCCACATGTGCTGACCCCCCTTGGATCCTCTTTTTGCAAAAATAAAAAAGCATCGGAAATGCATCATTTATTGGTGTTGCTTTTTTGCTCTGGTTTTGGGGGATACAGACAGAGACACACTTTGTTACCCTCCCTGGTGATGTGTTCCTTTCGGGCACCGGCAGTACCTGCGAGTACTTACAGGACCAGGCCATGTGACTCTCAGGCTGCGCAAAAGACTTCAAGCTGTCACTTATGATAGAGGGGGCAATACACAGTATTAAGAACTGGGGTATGTGAACTCTTGATCAGGGTCATTTGGATATTTTTGGTTGTCATTATGATTTAAAAAGAGAAAACACAGTAGTTTGACAATAAATGGCTTCACCCAACCACTAACCATAAGTGGGAAAAAAGTTTTTGTGTTATCATTGATATACTCTGAAAAAACGCCAAGAAAGCAAAAAATCTGCCGGGGTATGTGCTCACATTTTTAATGATATCCTTTTCTTGCATTAGATTAATCAGTGGCGGACCTATGGCCCGGGGGCCCTGGTGCAGCCGTCGGTAAGGTCCGGGATGGGGGGTGCTGGTGGACGCCGTCGGCGGGGGCCGGGCGGGGGGGCCGTCGGCTCTCCTACCTGCCCTGCTCGTAGTCTGCCACCGTGCTCCTGATGGCCGTCTGTCCGGGGGGAGGATGGGGTGCGATATGGTGCTGGCGGCCGGTGGAGAGGAGTTTGCGGCGGCGGCTCCTACCTGGTGAGCCCGCGCCGAGTGCGCTCCAGGGAGCCGGAGGGGCAGAGGAGAGGAGGGGCGGGATCAGGCAGGGGAAGCAGGAAGCTTCCTGCTTCCCCTGCCTGACCCTCCTCTCCTCTGACAACTGACAACGTCTCACAGGGGTCGGCTGGGGGGCCCCTGCAGACTTGAAGGGGCCCCCTAGCCGGTCGGGGCCCTGGTGCAGCTGCACCAGCTGCACCATGGTAGTTCCGCCCCTGAGATTAATGTGTTCTTCAATGCCTGAATATATATCACTCGATTACCTGAACTGTCAGTGCTATTGAAGACAGATTTAGAGTCTCTACTAGTCATATATCAATATGCTTCCACTCCATTTACATCCAGTCGACCATGTCACCAATGAGACGCAACAAATAAAATCTCTGCTTATAGATTGTCCTGGTGGTCCATTTCTTACCTGTGCTACTGAAATGAAAGGAAAAAAAACCTCAAAACCTAATTTTTACTTTTCACATATGTTCTAATTTTAGGATCTCTGCACATTATTACATAGCATCTTGTGTGATTAGGTTTAGCTTTCATTCACTTCTATGAAAATCTGCACCATAACATACAGATGCATCTCAATGAATTAGAATATCATCAAAAAGTTAAGTTATTTCAGGAATTCAATACAAAAAGTGAAACACATATATTATACAGAGTCATTACACACAGGGTGATGTATTTCAAGTATTTGTTTCTGTAAATGTTGATGATTATTGCTTACAGCAAATAAAAACCCAAAGATCATTATCTCAGAAAATTAAAGTAGGAGGATGAAGGGTCTGAGAGATAAAATATGACCTAAGTAGGTATCAGAGGCTTCACCTTGTGTGGTTGTGAGAGTCACAACCACTATAAAAGCATATGACGCTGCTGCAGTCCCCAGTGTGGTGCATATAGAGTAGGGAGGATGAAGGGTTAAAAACCATGCTGCCGTATTCCAAGAGACATCAAAGGGGGAATATAATATTGATTTGTTAGTCAATGCGTTTCAGGGCTCCCTGGCCCTTTCCTCAGGACAAATTAATATCATATTGTCATGTTTCTGGGAGCCCTGAAATGCATTGACTAATCAATCAATATTATAGTCATCCTTTGATGCATCGTGGAATACAGAAGCATGGTTTTTAACCCTTCATCATCCCTACTTTTATATTCTGAGATAATGATCTTTGGGTTTTCATTGGCTGTAAGAAATAATCATCAACATTAACAGAAATAAACAGTTGCAATAGATCCCTCTGTGTGTAATGACTCTATATAATATGTGTTTCACTTTATGTATTGAATTATTGAAAAAAATTTACTTTTTGATGATTTTCTAATTCACTGAGGTGAACTTGTATATTTTGTCTATGCTAATACCAGCAGTCATATTAAGGAAATCTTCATTAGGCTCCAAAGCAAAGCCTTGAGAGCCCACCAACGTTGTTGCTGTTGCACTACCTTAGTTTCATTTTTTATGCAGTTGGGGGAAAAAGTTCACATCTAACCAAGCAAACCGTGACCCAAAGTAATTAAACTTCCTAGTTGGATGATCAATGCAAGTTCCAATCAAAGCTGAATTTCTAGTTTAGAGTGAAATGATCCCCTTCTCTAAAGTAAAAAACTCAGTGGAGAATTTCAGCTATCTAAAGGTCCCTATACAGATTAAATTAACATTTTCTGATGGGTGCAGGTGCGGCTACAACAGATGCGGCCAACAATCTAAAATGTATAGGAGCCCTGACTCGTGCCTCAGCGGCGGACCTGGACCCCCAGGGGGCCCTGGTGCAGCCATGGTGAGGTGAGGAGGGGGGGTTCTGTTGGCCGTCGGTGCGGTCCGGGGGAAGGGTGCTGTTGGCCGTTGGCGCGGTGTTTGTGGCGGCTCTCCTACACTGCTGAGCCACGCCGAGTGCGCTCCTGCGCTCCTGGGAGCCGGAGGGGCAGAGGAGAGGAGGGGTGAGATCAGGCAAGGGAAGCAGGAAGCTTTCTGCTTCCCTTGCCTGACCCTCCTCTCCTCTGACAACGGCTTACGGGGGTCGGCTGGGGGCCCCCCTGCAGGCTTGAAGGGGCCCCCTAGCCGGTTGGGGCCCTGGTGCAGCTGAACCAGCTGCACCACGGTAGTTCCGCCCCTGTCTTGCCTGACAGATAATTGTCGGGGGGAAATAGAGGTTCGGCATTGGACTTTTGTTCTTGGAGAATTAAGCCACCGCCAGAGATGTCTGGCAGCAGCTTTCTCATAGAGAACACAGGAGCAGTTGGCAAAGTGAGCTCTCCAGTGTACGAGAGAGTTGGACTAGATAGCCGTCGACCAAATGATCGGTTGAACTATCATTCAGCCGATAACTATCCAAAAATGTTTAGGAGGCTTAATTGCAGTATTTTGTGCAGATCTCATTTATGACTCTACTGTCCACCCTTTACATCAGGGATCTCCAACTCCAGGCCTCGAGAGCCTCAAACATGTCAAGTTTTCAGGATTTCCCTAGTATTGGAATCATCACCTCTGAATGTGATTCAATTATCACCTGCGCAATACTATGGAAATCCTGAAAACCTGCACTGTTTGCGGCCCTCGAGGCCTGGAGTTGGAGATCCCTGCTTTAGATGATAAAGATGTATAGAATCAACATGAACCATTTTGCCTTTAACCTTCAGATAATCGTGCCAATATACTTACATTATTAGTTACGTAGTGTCCATGGGACCCCAGTTTTCAAATACAGAAATTAACAACAAATATTCAAGAAGAATTTTTACTTTATTTAGGAACTTAAAGTCAATCTCTCTCCAGACTTTGGTGCGTGAAGCTAAAAATGTCACCGTCAGCAGCGCCTCTGTTGTATTTTAAGAAGGTGGCTATTATGCCTTTACACCAAATAAAGAAGTTTTAAAAACTTCCTGTCTTGTATTATAAACCTGTTTCCGGTCTGATGGGCCTGATTGTAGCTCGATCGGTCCCGCCTCTCCTTGCTGCCCATCCTGCCTCTCCTCACTGTTTTGGCCCGCCTCTGCTCACCATCTGTCCTGAATCTCCTCACCTTCCGTTCCTCCTCTCCACACTGGCAGTCCCATCTCTCCTCGCCATCCATCCCCTCCTCTCCTCACTTTCAGTCCCGCCTCTTCTCACCGTCCATCCCGCCTCTCCTTGCTGCCCTTCCTTCCTCTCCTTGCAGTCCGTCCCGCCTCTCCTAGCTGTCCATCCCACCTCTCCTCACTGTCAGGCCCACATCTGCTCACATCTGTCCTGCCTCTCCTTACCATCCGCCCCTCCTCTCCACTCTGTCACTGTCAGTCCACCTCTCCTCGCCGTCTTTACACTCCTCTCCACGCTGTCAGTCCCGCCTCTCCTTGCTATCCGTACCCTCCTCTCCTCATTTTCAGTCCCGCCTCGTTTCACCACCTGTCCCACCTCTTCTTGCAGTCCGTGCTGCCCTTCCTTCCTCTCCTTGCTGTCCGTCCCGCCTCTCCTAGCTGTCTATCCCTCCTCTCCTCACTGTCAGGCCCACCTCTGCTCACCATCTGTCCTGCCTCTCCTCGCTGTCTGCCCCTCCTCTCCACACTGTCAGTCCCGCCTTTTCTCACCACTTGTACCAACTGTCCTCGCCGCCGTCCCGCCTCTCCGTGCTGTCTGACGGCCTCTTCTTCTTAGTGACATCGGAATCGCACGCCTTTGCAGAGGCCTCTCCAGATCGCAGCAGGCACACTGAAAGCGCCGGTCTGTCTGCTGCAGGGATGCCTTTGCTGAGTCCGTTGTTACATCTATCTACTTGTTATCTATCTATCTACCAATCTTTCACTTTATACACAATGTAGTAACTATTATTATATTGAGCTTCATGTGTATTATTAAGAATTTTGCTGTCATTATCCATACTATTTTGAGGTACTTGGTTTTTTTGACATTTGAGTATAATACAAGATCGATCAATACCTGATGACTGTGTTAGTCATGGGGAACGCAAAAAAAGTTTCCTGCAGCTCAATATATATAAGGTACATCCTAGTTACAGACATAGACAAATTGCCTGGAATCCTGATGCCGTTCTTTTCATAGAATAATAACCACTTGCCCATGATTAAACTGTAAATCCTGTATATAGAAAAGTTAATATAAGAAGATTAAGGAATGAGAGTCCAATTTATCCCATCAAATGGACCATCATCCAAAACGGTGTCAACGAGATCCTCTTATTATGACTGTGATTAACTTTTTGCCATTTTTCCAGACATGTAATTGCTACTTAGCAATAAACCAGGTTCTGCCTTTTCGGAGCTGTCGGATAATATCTAATTTGTATTTGTTCCCAAATCTAAGAAGATTTCCTTTTCCAATTAAGAGTCATCAGCGATCACCTAACATTTCTGTCTTTTTTCACCTCTTTAGCCGATACTTCCTCTGGTAGCGCTCTATAACTTCCGACACGCTCCATATCCTGGCAACGAATTCCTGCTTTTTCCTAAACCATCACAGACCGGGAGCTACAATGTATCAGGAAATCCATGATCAAACCCAATTGTAGGCTGCAGTGTCGGTGCACACCTGATTCCCAAATGCTCAATCAGGAATTCCAGTTAATCTCTCACTCATGAACCGGTGAAACTGAAGCCGTCACTTCTACGAAATGAAGTGGGAGCTCCTCCGTACCTTAATTCACATGTTTACATTCCACACTTTGTTACTGTCTGCAAGAACAAAGGCACAGATACTTCCTATTAAGGAACATAATCGCTTAATTAAAACCAAATCCGACTTCACCCTCACCCTACCACCACCTCCTGGATTTTTTTTTCCTGGTAGCTATTCTGACAGTTCTTCTTAATCTATCCCAGATATTTCATCATGAGATACCCGTCTATAAAGATCTCCGTCTCGTTAACCCAACAGAACTTGTCAAAATAAATCTTAACTTGTGACCGTGATAGAGGAGCCACTAAGGGGTATTAGGAGAATCCAAGTTGTCAATCAAGCGCGGGACCCTAGGTTTACATTATTAATTCCGACGCTGGTGGCACAGTCTTGGGATAACAACCACCCTAAGCTGGGCTTGTCCAAAAAACACAAACCAAGAGTGGAATATATTTCGTGCCGAGGTGATGTTACCGTTGTCCAAGTTGTACTGTTTTTTTTCTACTTTGAAAGGTGATGCTTTATTAAATTAGACTGCTTGCCAAAAGACACAGCTACCGTCTGGCTGCATGTGCTGACCTAATAAAATAAAAAGAAGGGGGGGGGGGAAATGAAGGAAGAAAGAAAGGATTTTGTTCGGATTGATTCAAGGGGAAAAATAAGTCACATTTTTCGCATCCACTCGGCCAATACCTTAGTAATGAATTTGGTGCATAGCTTGAAGACCATGCATAATTGGGGTGGCGACAGATGGAGCGTGCAGTGTTATGAAGCACAAACCCTGGGCTTCATCGCAGACACAAGTAATAGTAGACATCCCCTCTCCTAAGGAATAGATTGATTTACATAACAAACATTGGCATAACTGTGACCTAAACAAGAGGTGAAAAGCGCTTGGCATCGTTTTTACATTCTGTAGAGGTACGTGCTTCGAAATGAGTCCAACTGCTAAAGGGCGGTGTCAAATTTTACCGTGTTGGACCATAATAATTCATAGCAGCAATAAATCATGTTGTATAAATACATTTTTAAAAATCTATTCTATCTTTATTGAGAAAAATATGATAATCCGATCACTAGTAACTTGATAGTCCTAGCGGTGGCTACTTCTCATCACAAAGTAAGTGCCAAAACTGCTAATGATGGGTATGTAAATCAATGGTCCGGAGCTTACCCGCTTCTCAGGCACGCCTGCATGCCACCCGTGTGTTCATGAAATGAAATAAAGAGTCGGAAAAGATCTCCTTAGGGAGTGATGCTCATTCTTATGTTTGCAGATTGTAAATCAATGGATGCCTCTGTCCTCAATTTTTAATTATGGGTCTTCAGAAGCCAGAAGAGATGTGCTATTTGAGTTGGCTAATAAAATGGGGCCCTAGGTGGAAAATCTCATTAGAAATGAAGTACTGAACTGCAAAACCTAGTCCAGATGGATCTTAGTGATTGTTGAAGTTGGAAAATCTTGGTGTCTCCCATTCCTCAAAAAGGGAAGAGTTGTGATCCTTGTAGAGCTGTGCAAGATTACATGTTTTGTTTTAGGTGATAAAAAGGGTCCAAAATAGAGAATTCTATTACAAATTGATGATGTCACCCTAAGAAAATGGTCATGAAATGATTGGCTTGGTATTCAAATTAATGGATGATGTCTGTTCCTTCATTCCTCACCATGAGGAAAGTTGGGATCCTTCAAGAACCCTGCAATGTGAGAGCTTTGTTTTAGTTCATAGACTGTGAGCCCTCGTGGACAGGGTCCCTGCCCCTCCTGTACCTGTACGTCCTGATCGCCTAGATTTAGTGTACTTGTTTTTGTCTCCCTTATCCTCATGTAAAGCGCCATGGAACCTAATGGTGCTATATGAATAAATAATAATAATAATAATAATAGTATGTAAAATTAAGAAATTGAATGACTTACCCTTAAACTGGTTCAGATGGGTTTTGCTGGTGAATGAAATCAGAGAATCTTTTTCAGAAGTATGCAGGAGGATGTGTGGGATATAAAGGGGTTACTGGAATCCCAATTACATCATCTTTAAGGTGGTAGGCAGGGTTTACAACCCCCAAAACTGGAGACAGGTGCACTTTAACATTTCAGCTTTTTCCAGTGGATTATTCCAAAAGGAGTCCTGCAATAAAAAAGATAACAACTGATGATCAAAATCGATTATTGGATTCATGATGTTTGTATCCCACTCCATGTATCAAAAGACACTCTCAGTTGGGATTATCTATTTTTATAGAAGTTGGAAGAGTTGTATGCCAAGGGATAGTAATTTATATGCTCTGGAAAATGTTATTCTTCCCCAAAGTAGTGTCTTCTCCAAAGTCTTTTCCAAAAGAAGAGACCTTCATCTGCAGTCAGCTGCTTTGGGGATCTCACCATGAGGACTCGGACACACTGGCGTGAAACTCGGATAAGTGCAATGCGAGTAAAAATGGCATTGCAGTCAGACCAATGTTAGTCAATGTCCGAGAACACATTTCCGAGTGTCTGACTTTTTTTCTCCTCCGATTCAAGGATGACAAGTAAGTCGCAACATGCTGCGATAGTATGCGAGTGTCGGACGAGACTCGCCAATGCAAGTCTATGGGTCCAACAAAAAAGACATACCACACTCGGACTGCACACAGGACCATCCGAGTCGGATGCGATTTTTAATTGATACATTATTCTTCTGTAGCTCAGACAACTGTAAAAAATGTTCCTATAAATGATTCTACAGTAAATAGCTGCTGAGTAAAAAAACGGAATTGCACTTGGACAACACACGGAAGCCACACTGACCAAAAGTCGGATGACACTCGTCCAACTCTCGGATCCGTCAATCGGACGGTTTTTGCAGTCACCAGTGTGTTTCCAGCCTATTTGTCTGCACCAATTATCAGTTTGGAAAAAAAAAATATTTATAAAAATAAAATAGCAGAAAACAATGTGAGATAAGTGGGTAGCAATAACTAGGATGGCTGGTTGTGACTTTCATTGATGTGACAAGTTTTCTATGAACTGTGGCAAGAGATTGTTGAATATTGTTGCGTGACTTCATTTCTGCCACATAGATTTACATTTCAGGCGTAAGTACAGGCAGAGACGCCACTTGTAATAAATTTGTTATATTTTTCACAAACAAACTAATTGGAAGAATTCATTACTAACTAGGTGGGGGATGAAAGTCTGCAGTCACTCTACGTGACCACAGACTTCTGAATTCTTAGAGCGTACACTGCACACTATCAGGATTCTTCGGTGTCAGTGTGGGAGCAGGTGGATATGTGACTGCGAATATGCAAATTGCATGCAAGAAGTCACATGCTGACTAGACATGTCTAGTCAATTCACTTGTATCGAGCGAGGCAGCACATGTTTAGTGGGAATGTTGCTAGAAGTATGCAAACGACATACTTAAAATCATGTGACAGCCAGCTCGGGGCACCAGCACCAGAGAGTCTTGACAGTGTGGAGTGCACGCTCTTTGAGGATTCAGAAGTCTGAAGTCACATAGGGAGACTTTAGACATCACAAATCTTAAACATCAGTATTGCCTTAAATTTTGCAATGCGTAGCTTTGCAAAAAATGTAGCACTTTGTGCAATTTTTCAAAAATATAGGTGTTGATTAGTAAGAGGGGGCATGGCCACCATGACCTTCCAAATTTACTATGAGTAATGCCAAAGTGTGGAACTTTTTTACTTAGGATATATCCTGAATAGCTAAATGGTTTATCCAACATCCTGTACACTCATGAGTCTTTGTCTCTGGTGGGGGCCTCATGTACGTTGTAAAAAGAGCTGCAACAACAGAGCGCTGTTCACTTTGTGGTACTGCAGATCTTATTGAATTGCATAGAAGCTGAGCTTCAGTTCTTGACCATGGACAACACATAGTACACAGAGCTCTGCTGTTCTAGCTCTGCTCGCTACTTACATCAGGTCAGTCAAAAACTCTGGCGTGGTGGAGGTTCCCAGTACAGGCCTACCCCCCACCCCCGTTATGATATTATTGACATATTCCGAAGATGGACCATCACTATCATAATCATCAGTGGGTGCCCTCCTCTCCTGGCCTGACCGTCTTTAGAAAGACTGCACAGACCAGGGTTCATCCCACTGAACACCTAAACTCCTTTTCTGTGGGCAGAATGCTAACAGACATCACATGGTGAAGGTGAGACTTTATTGGGCCACCAACAGTCAATGGAAAATAGTATATTCCTTGCAAGAAAACAAGATGGTACAAATGACAGAGCCTCACCCTTCCATTGGCTCACCGGGGATTAGAATCTTCATGGCTTTGGGGCATCCAGGGCCTTCTAAGCCAGCCAGCATCAACCTGCCGTCTGGCATGCACCTACTGAAAGGAGATAGGAGAAAGCTTAGGAAGCCAACTGAGCACAGCAAGGTAGGTAGCCAGTTGACTTGGTTGTCCCAAACTAGTCTCTCCAGCAATTTTGTGCCCTCAGCATTGGACCATTAAGTAGTTCTGTAATCCTCTAGCTGGATCCATGATCCTAGGGTGAAGTCCGGTAGAATGATACATGGTGACAGGAGCAGTCCATTTTATATGTCTCACCTCCATTTAAGGGCATAGTGTCCCATAGGATTGGGGAAGAAGGCAATCATGGCTGCCCCCTCATTGTTTACTGATTCAACTACATAATTTAACTACATAATTGTCCTCCAAATGCAAATATTTCAAAAATTAATACATAAATTCCATTGACACTTAGTCATCATAATTATAATTTTTGTTTCATTTATATTTCTGTTTGATTGCAGATATACAACATCATTTTTTTCTTGCTGAAAATATATTTTGATGTCACCCTGAGTGGTGTTGCGTTTTACACCTAGAGCATTAATGTATAAAATACACATAGTTACGAGCAGCCATCGTTTTTTGTTGCCCCTTCAGTAGAGGTGTCTGCCGTGAACCAGACGTGGTGGGAGCCTAATGGGTTTGAAGCATTATAGCTTTAGAAAGACGAGCACTTCACCTGATGAACGCTGACCTCCAAAATTAAATGTCTGTCTGTATCATGTGTCTGAAAATGTTTCTCTAAATACCTTCTCAATAATGTGTCAATCACGAGAGAGGCATCTGTCTGTGTGGAATGTGAGCGGACGGCTAATGGACTGGAATGGGGAGCGCTCCCTCCTCGCAGAATTCCCTTGGCTCACCTCCTCCTGCAGTCAAGACTGTGCCTCTTAATGCCATGTTGTTGAATTTAACCAAATTTGAAAAAATAATATATATATATGTTCATCTTGACCTACTCAAGTTTCCATCACGGATGAAGAGCGGCACTACTTTATTGAAAGGCTCCAGCCCACCCCATTTCATAGACACTTCTGAGCTATTAAGCGTGGAGACATTCACAATTGTAGAAATTCGTCATTTTAGGAGATTACATATCTTTGAAAGAACTATTAGAAAATGTAAAGTATCCACTGGTCCGACTAATTTTGTGTAGGCCACAGTCATAACACCAACAGCTCTGACCCATCGAGGCTTGGTCTCCACCAAATCCACCAAGATCCTTAAAGGAATAACCATTATTTTTATATAAAAAATCAATGGAACCCATGAAAATAAGAAAATTTGCACATCTAAAATTTGTAGGCAGAGGGGGAAATCTCTATTCCCTAGAAAGTAGTGAACACATTTGAAAAGTTTAATTTTTCTTACGTTTTACAAAAAATCTGCTGAAATGCGGATTGTGATGCAGCAGCTGGCTGCATTGCAAATAGTCAGTAATTATTTCAGAGGCAGCTTGTATTCTGCAATGCAAACTAAGAAAGAGTATGCTGGAACTTGTAGTTCAGCAAGTTGAAATAATGCATTATGTTGGGGATTGAGGTAATGAATTACAAGTGCAGGACTGCAGGTGAGCCAAAGACAAGGCGTGTCTGGCCAACCTGATTCTTCACACACCTGGCTGTCTCAGGGGATATAATCTCTATGTTGATGGGATTACCAGCATGTCTCTGTGCATTTGGAATAGCAAAGATTCACTAGAAGACTTATGGCCAAGAGACCAGGTCTCATGATTAGGAGAACGTGTCCTTGGAAGGCATGAGGTTCAGAGACCATGGGACCTCTCTTGCTTTGGAGCAACTGGTGCCCTTGACAGCATGAATCCGGAGATTGCATGCAGAGCCTAGGATGGCTCTGGCAAAACCTGTGAGGCTCGCTCTCGGTGCTTGGAGCAACCATTGCCCTGGAACGCACCTTGTATTGAAGCACGGAAATGGCTGTCCTGGAAGGTATGCGAGGAGGAGACCACAGGAATATTCAGGAAACTACAGTCCTGCTATGGATCTGGAACTGACATGTGTTGGTGATCCCAGAGAGGCAGTTTCCTAAATGATAGATTGCCAGGAGTCAGTGAAGGGAGCTAGGAATAGTTCCTGTAAGGTAACCCTGTATCTAAAAGGGGCTATGTATACAATGCCAGGCAGGCATGTGTGCCATTGGGACAGACTGAGGGTCATTTAATGTTCTGTTGATGAACATATACTGGACTATCTATGTTATGCGGTTTATGATGTGATAAACCAAAGGACTTTGTTTTACGGAAAAACATGCCTGTTTGCCTCAATTCCGCTACCATTTGAGTGTCCCCTAACATAGTCAGTGAGCAAATTTATTCCTGTGCACATTTAACAAAATCTTGGCTGCTGGCTGTAATTTTTCAGTACACTGATGTGACATCAAAAGATTTAAGAAATTGAAAAAACTCCCTACAATCAGCTGACTGCTCAACACTCCGACCCCTCTGGTCCTCGCTGCTACCTGTCTGATCTACGCGGTATCTTCTGATCCACTGTCACTCATGATGAAAACCTCAGGACTCTCACACTGTGTTGGGAATCATCTGTCATGAGCTTGGGCCAGCTCTGCCCATGCGAGCCGTAAGGCCACAGTGCATGTCCGTGACATGACATCATTGAGCTTTTGCGCACTTGAGCAGAAACCTTGCAGGCGTCATGACCAGGGCTGTGGAGTCGGTAAGCCAAACCACCAACTCCGACTCCCTCATACATGGCTCATGTTTAAGTGATAACTTTATTCTTGTACAATGTGATCAGACTTTTAATTGTTATTATGAACAATAATCAAGATATTTAAAGAGAATATAATAATAATATTCAGCATATTCTGAATTAAACTACTGTACCTAATTTATTATATATATTAGAAGTTGGAGTCTATCCATTATATACCAACTCCAATTCTGCCTCTAACTCTACCAAAATGGGCAACGACTCCACGACTCTGACTCTACAGCCCTGGTCATGACAGCAGAAGTCCGGCACAGCGTCCAAGACTCAAAGATTCCAACTCAAGGGGCAGGGGATCAGAAAATGCTGCAAGGACCGGACAGGTGGCACTGAGTAGTGGAGAGGCTGGGGAGGTGAGCAAAGGGTGAGTGTAAGGATTTTTTTATTCTTTACATATTTTGTTCATTATGCTGCATGATATACAGTACTTCTGTGCAAAGTGAGTTCCCCGGGAAAAAAAATGCGTGAACAGAAAAAAAAATATTCCAATTCTGCTTGATCCACTGATCTCTAGTATTCACTAAAAACATATTTTATGTGTTAATGAACCCCTTCATGACCTATGACGTACTGGTATGTCCTAGGTCGTGTCCCTTGACTTAATGCAGGTGTAACAGGGCCATGGACACCGGGCATGGTAATCACAGGGGAGGACCTTACCACTTTTCCCAAGCTCGTCCTGGTCCTCCAATACAGACACAGCTGTATACAGTTCTAGGAAAGGCTCACCATCTCCTAGGGCTTCAGATAAATGACTGCTGCTGCAGGATCCAGGAGTGCGTTCAGTCCTCCAGCTGGTGACTCAGCTGAGCAACTAAGTAGAAGTGAAGAAATCACATGGCGCCTCAATCTGGATAATAGTGAAAAAAAAAACTTCTTTATTAGAACTTCATTAAAAACAAGTAAAAACTAGGTAACACTCCTTTTCTGGCTTACAACCGCCTTTAGTCATAGAAAAAGTCATTTTCCATGACTAAGGACGGTTGTATGCCAGAAACGTGTCAGAAGTGTTTCTTTGCTGTTATTTGTTTTTAATGACATTCTAATACAGATGTTTTTTTCACTAATATCCAGATCGAGGCGCCATCTAATTTCTTCACTTCTACTTAGATACAAACACAGCAGGTTGGGTGGTGTGGTTGTGTGGCACCCTGGCACCTTGTTGGGCACCACAGAACTCCTTAGGGCATGAATGGAGCTAGCAGCAAGCATCACTCACACGAACACCAAAACCACCTACAACATCTTAGAACACCTGGTTTCACCCCGAGCCTCTAGGGGGAGCTCCACTGGTCACTTTGAGCCAGTTCCCCCTATAAATAGGGTCTTGGAGGGAGAAACTCCAGAGTGTGCAGACGCTACAAGAGCTGCAGGTTGTGTATGATCTCAAGCTTATGAGACACACACCAGGCCTAGTCAGCCTAGCAAGCTGTGAGGAAACCCTTGTAATTGGGGTAAGAGGAAAAGGAGAAGCACCTCTCAGGGACACCAGAGTGATCATAACTCTCTCCCTTACTAACCGGTTACTGGAACCGAAGCTATGGAAGCTACATAGCCACCGCAGAGAACCAGCATACTTCACAGGGAGTCTAGCCCCCTGTTCACCTCTCGCACCTACCAACGAGAGCCCAGGGAAGAAGGTAGAATTATCATCACTCTTTTACAGTGCCCTCAGTGCTGACAACCAGGTGAAATCCGTTCCATCGAACACACTGCCCGGTCTGGCTGAATTCCCCGTCCATCCGACGTTAACACTTGAAGTACAGAGAGAAGGAAGCCTACACTAACTGCTTGCTGTGAATCTCCAGGAGTGTTGACTTCACTACCCCGGTCTGGCGTACCTGATTACCACCAGTAAAGGTACCTAAAAGACTTTGGAGTGTCAGTGTCTGATTCCTGCGCCTAACAGCAGTATTACCACAGCTGCCTCACAACATCTTGTGCAGCTCCTGGCTCCGGGGACTCCCGCTCATCCTGTGGGGAGCGTCCCATCTTGCTGCATTCCACCCCCCGGAGGCCCAAGCAGCGCCAGTGGACATCACCGGACCACTCACAGGTGGCGTCACGAAGACAATTTATTCCCTTACTGTTCAGCCATTCCCCCTATTGATCTGGACCACCGGGCCCCAGAGCCGCAGGCGCGGTTCTGTGACAAGGAGAGTCAACGCCTGCGACGTGCAGAACCCGGCCACGATGAGTCAGTTGAAAGTTTTACCTGATCATAGCACTTCTTCTCAGTCACAAGCCAGCTCCTGATTGTCCAGTGCACACTGTGTGCTTTCCCAGTCAGGGTTATTAAAGACAAGTCCACAGTGACTTAAAACTGCACACACTTTACCTACACAGAGTATAAACATCAATTAACTTTGCTTACGACAGGGTTTGCAGATGGTCCTCACTAGGTATTAACATTCTTATTTGGTACGGCTCTCCCATAGTAGTTACAGATGAAGTCACACCGGTGATCACAGTGAGCAGACTCGGCCTGACTCCTTACTGTCCCCTGGGTATCCAACCTTACCAGCCAATCCAGTTCACCATGATGGACCTATCCTACTCAGCTATTTTACTTCTTCAGAATAACTCTTCGAGTCTATCCTCTGTGCTAGTGGCCCTCATTCAACGCTGAACCTGTCACTGTCTGCACCACTCACACTAGGCCTCTTGATGGGGAGAAGTGCACTCTGGGTCCTCAGTTCATGTCTTCCTTAGACTGTGTTGCACCCAGGCTCTGGGGTACTCGTGTGTCAGGCTGCAAACAGAGTTGAGCGTTGTCACGGGGAATGGCTGCCGCGCCTGACCCCTTGTCCTGGGCCTATCTTTCAAAAAGGGGCTGATATTTACAGAGGATCATGTACAAAGTTTTTGTCATGACGCCACCTGTAGTATCTGTTGAGATGCCACCAGCGCCGCCACAGTCCGCCGGAGGTGGACGGTATCGCTGCTGAATTGGTGAAGTCCTCCACAGGTAGGACTGGACCTCCAGGGCAGCGTTCCTGTAAAGAAACAAGTTTGTGCAGAAGGAAATGCAGCAGAGTCAAGTTCACTTCTCTCCGGGTACGTTACTGGAAACTTTAGCAGCATCGGTTACAGTTTGCAGTTCAGCATAAGTTGTTATCACAGGTAGCTAACGGGTGGCTGCAAGTGGATCCCAGGAGATATGATGGAACGCTTGGTGTGTGCCTTCTTTCCAGTCTGTTCCTTCCTGCTTCCCAGTATTTGTGTGAAGCCTGGTGTCTTGAAGCCCACCTGACCTCATGCTTTCCTTCACCCTTTCCGCCATTGGGTAACCCTCCGCTGGCTGGCCGCTCGCCCATTAAGCGGTGCCTGGTGAAACCAGGTGTTCTAAGATGTTGTAGGTGGTTTTGGTGTTCGTGTGAGTGATGCTTGCTGCTAGCTCCATTCATGCCCTAAGGAGTTCTGTGGTGCCCAACAAGGTGCCAGGGTGCCACACAACCACACCACCCAACCTGCTGTGTTTGTAACTAAGTAGAAGTGAAGAAATTAGATGGCGCCTCGATCTGGATATTAGTGAAAAAAACATCTGTATTAGAATATCATTAAAAACAAATAACAGCAAAGAAACACTTCTGACACGTTTCTGGCATACAACCGTCCTTAGTCATGGAAAATGACTTTAACTATGACTAAAGGCGGTTGTAAGCCAGAAAAGGAGTGTTACCTAGTTTTTATTTGTTTTTAATGAAGTTCTAATGAAGAAGATTTTTTTTTTTCACTATTATCCAGATTGAGGCGCCATGTGATTTCTTCTCTACTACTTAGTTGCTCAGCTGAATCACCAGCTGGAGGACTGAACGCACTCCTGGATCCTGCAGCAGCAGTCATTTATCTGAAGCCCTAGGAGGTGCTGAGGCACTGCTCTGTATAGCATGGACGATCAGACGATCGCAGCTTCAACTTCCCCTAAACGAACTAGTCAGTACAATAAAAAGTGAAAGGAAAAAAGTTTTTAAAAATAGAAAAAGTTAAAAAAAAAAACACAAAAGTATAAATCTCCTCCCTTTTTCCCCATTGTAAATAAAACAGTTGAAAAAAAATAAAAAAACACATATTTGGAATTGCCCTATTCAGATTTGATCAATCTGTCAAAATATTAAATAAATTAATATGACTGGTAATTGGTGAAACAAAAAAAATTAAAATGGCAGAATTAATTTTTTTTTTGGCCGCTGCCACATTGCAATAAAATACAATAAAAGACGATCAAAACATTCATTGCATTAAAGGCAATTTTTATTTTTATTGATTTATTTTTTTTTTACTAACCTATGATTTATTTTTACCACTTAAAAAAAAAAATATATACACTTTTAGAATCTTCATTCTCGTACTGCCCTGGGGAATCGTACTGTCGGTCAGTTTTACCATATACTGAACATGGTAAATAAAGAAAAACAAAAAATATATATATTTTTTTGCAGTTTTACCACACTAGGATATTTTATTTTCCCCCTATTCCTTTACACCATAGGGTCAAATGAATGGTTTCTTTCAAAAGTAAAATTCGTCCCGCAAAAAACAAACCGATACATGGAAAAATGAAAAAAATGATGGCTCTTGAAAGAAGGGGAGGAAAGAAAGAAAGTGCAATTATGAGAAATCGCAAGGTCATGAAGGGGTTAAGAGTTTTGAGAATGAATGAACACAGTCCTGCAGGAGAAAGTCCCAGATTTCTCTGCTCTCGATATATAACTTAGTGTATTATGTTTACGTCCACCATTGGTTTATGAAAAAGAAATGAAGCCGTTGGATACGGTTTAAGTTCTGTAGGTTGTTCGGTGGATTAGACTTGTTTCCCCAGAACATCCAACAGGTAATCGATTGAATTGAGATCTGATGAATTTGGAGACAATTCCTCACCTTGATCTCTTTGTTATGTTCCTCAAACTATTTCTGATGGACCATTGTCCTGCTGAAAGAAGCTCTGCCATTAGGGAATCCCTCTGCCGTAAAGGCCGGAGGTGTACAGTACTTGTACAATATTTAGGTAACTGTGCGGAGCAGTGGTTGCAGTTGCATGAAGGTTTTGGAATCATGGGAGTCATTTTGATCACTAATAGTTGAAACCTGTGATAGTGTTGGAGAAGCTGCATTTGGATTTATGAGCTTAATGTTGCGCTACTACTAGGTGGTCCATCTCCACACTGGCGGACACAGACATAAAAGGACCTCGGTGAAAGAATAGTCTCCAGGGCCCCTTTGAAGTCCTATAACTCATGTAAATACACAATTCCACCTGCTTTACATGTGGAAATGGGACCCGTAACCTCTGGGGCCCCTGTGTGGCTGCATAGATTGCACCAATGATATGTCCACCCCTGCATCCCCATATAAGTCCGGATCTAAGGTTTCCATGAGAACATCGCTCCATCACCCTTCCTCTGCCAGCTTGTCAAATTCCTATGGTCCATCCTTGTGCCATCTCTTCACCAGGTAAATGATGTACATTATTATTATTATTATTATTTATTTATATAGCGCCATTAGGTTCCATGGCGCTTTACATGAGGATGAGGGAGACAAGAACAAGTACACTAAATCTAGGCGATCAGGACGTACAGATACAGGAGGGGCAGGGACCCTGTCCACGAGGGCTCACAGTCTATGAGGGGTGGGTTAGGATACAGTAGGATGGGGGAATGTCAGGTATGGGGCGTTCGCCTGGGTCTCATGGCAGGTTGTAGGCTTGACGAAACAAGTGAGTCTTCAGGTGACATTTGAAGCTACTCAAGGTAGGAGAGTGTCTGACGTGTTCGGGTAGGGAGTTCCAGAGTAAGGCAGATGCCCGGGAGAAGTCCTGGACTCGGTTGTGCGAAGAGGTGATGAGGGGGGAGCAGAGGAGGAGTTCTTGGGAGGAGCGGAGGTTGCGTGAGGGTAGGTATCGGGAGACCAGGTCGGAGATGTATGGTGGGGCCAGGTTGTGTATGGCTTTGTACGCCATGGTTAGTGTTTTGAATTGGGATCTCTTGGAGACGGGGAGCCAGTGAAGGGCTTGGCAGAGGGGGGAGACAGGGGAGTAGTGGGAGGACATATAGATGAGTCGGGCAGCGGAGTTGAGGATAGACTGGAGAGGTGTGAGGGAGTTAGCCGGGAGGCCATTGAGAAGGAGGTTGCAGTAGTCAAGGCGGGAGATGATAAGAGCATGGATGAGTGTTTTAGCGGTGTTGTGGGTGAGGAAGAAGTGGATCCGTGAGATGTTCTTGAGCTGGAACCGGAGGGATGTGGTGAGGGCCTCGATGTGGGGTTTGAAGGATAGGGAGGAGTCAAGGATTACCCCGAGGCACTTGGCTTGGGGGACTGGGAGAGGGCGCAGTCGTTGACGCAGATGGATAGTACATGCAAGATAAATCAGGTCATCTTCATCTATTGCACCGTGGTAAAGTTCACATGCCAATTGTGGGGTCAACAAGGTCACTGCAACTCATTGCTAAATGCACAGCCTCAATGTTTCGAGGCATTGCGGTGAACAAGGTTGGCCAGACATTTCGGAGAGTCAACTTCCATACTATTTTGATGTCTTGCTACAAGGTCTTTTTCCTCCAATCTTGAGAATGAAGAAAGAGGTAAAAAACTAAGAATTAGGGGTCTTTAAACGATTATACTTGCACCAATTATTGACATTTTATAATCCAGTTCCCCTATTCCCCAGAGCATCCTTTTGATGTAAAAATTTTATTGCGTAAACCATTAGGCGTCGGGGTCTATTTAGGATATCAATCTACCCTTCAAGCTCAGATCAGATCACATCGTTCCCCTGAAATTACCAATATTTTACAGCCCAAAGGTCTTTTATTTTTAAGACCTTCCCAGATTGTTATGCAGAATATCACGCTGAGTATTTCTCCGCAGCGGTGAACGTTCTTGCTGACATCTTTATTTTTTCGCTGAAAGGTCCTACATGAATGTTTTGTGAATGCCGCACTCTAGGTGAGGTCTGTTAAAATGTTCTACGGTTTATTAGTCCGGAGTCTAGGGTATAGTATATTGGTTCAGTAATAAGTATCTTTATGAAGTTACAGACACATGTATGTTTCTAGGAGCAAAACTCAGATGCTGTCTCCAATTGGCCCACCGAGCCCATGAAAAAATGTGTTTATTTTGACTTCTTGACTTACTTTCCAACTGTCTGGCTATTGTGCCTCCAGGAAGAAAAAGCTTAAATTGCTCAAGTACTCCCCTTTTTTTTGTGAAAGCTGCCAAGAATTAAATCATTTAATAGGAAACTACTGTACGCAGATATAACTGTGTAGGAAAAGAGTATGGCAAATTGAAATGAGACCGCAGGCTTAGATAGGAGCTGTACAAAGTGCACAAATATTTGTAAGTCATGAAAGATCGGAGCGGCACTGATTTATTGTTCCAAAATTGTCGAGATTTCTCAAAAGAGATTAGAATAGACATTGAATGAAAAGCAGACTGCTCACTATACGATACTCTGGGTGAAGGGGTAAAAACTTTGAGAGACTTAAATTTAACCCATTAAAGATTGGCAAAATTTGCCTAAAGCGTCCCATAAGGTAGATCAAAAGTACAAATAGTAATTTTACGTATACTACTCTTCAATGGAAGGCAACATAGAAAGGAAAGGTCGAGAGTAGTGATGACGAGTGTAATCATTACTATCGCACGAATAGTACCGTATTCGCGATACTCGTTATTGCTGGTGCTCGATCGATCGTTATCAATTGACTACAAATTGCCAGCTCCATTTTAGATAAACCAATGAAACTGCACTCAGTGAGAGGTTTTAATGGTTGTAAGAGTTCTGGGACAGCAAGTTGTTTTAATGCAGTAAAATCTTAAAAAAGCCCACCCTCCTACCCTGTCCGGAAAGACTCGAATTTATGGCTGAATCTAGTTGGTGGAGCCTAATCACTAAGTATTAATAAAGTACCAATTTTACTAACTAGTATGACTATACTTTTTCAATATAAATAATTTGAATATAAAAAGTACCCATTACAGTCTAGGAAGTGCAAATATTACGCCACTTGCTCATCACTATCCATCCTGTGCTCTTGAAAGTAATTGACCTGATATATTCCAGATGTAAATGTTATTTATTATTCACTCCTTCTCGAGCAGCTCCCCCCTGCCCTCCAAGTCTGTGAATCACTACTAATTTCAGCTTTATCTTCAACTAGGTAAGGACACGGATGCAGATTTTTTGGTTTTTGCTTGCAGATCAAGCAGCAGTGATCTCACTACATGAATATTCATTAATTAAGTGATTGACAGATGGAATCAACAAGGATAGGAGGTGAGCATAAATAAAAGAAATAATGAATGAAAGAGCTTCACCATAGGAATTAGAAAGTATCAGTTACATATGGAATTTTGACCATGATTCCCTTTAATACTTCTGCCTTGTTTTATTATTTGTTTAATCCTCATCCTTTGTGGTTCAAGAGGATCAATGAAAGAAATGTAAGTTTTGTATTTTTTTTGTTATGTCACTATTTTTTTTAATTGTAAATGTTCCGATTTTAAATTTGCTCTGATTTTTTTGTTAACATTTTTAGATTTTTATTTGACTAAACTATAAGTTGAAGTCATGCAAAAATGTCTACTCTTGCATTGTCAAACAGAAATAAAATGCACTGAATTCATTAAGAGGTTCATGTCACTTAATAAATCCGGCACATCTTTTCATGAAATTCGTCCACCTTGCTAGAAATGTTACTCTAGACAGGGTCTGGAGTAACATTTCTGGTGTAAGAAATGCCACCACTTTCCATTAATTTGAAAGGCGAGTGTTGCCACATCCCATTCAACAAATCACCAGCTTTGCCCATTTTGGCGGAGATGCTTGAAAACAATGTGTAAACACCAAAAGTCTCAACTTTTTTTGTCGATGTCCACTTTTTGCAAAGATTTTGGAACTCCGGTTTAAAAACGTTGATGTATCAGCCCCTTTATATCTAGTAGTGATGAGTGAGCGAGCTCAGCACTGCTCATACTTGAACGAATCAGGGTGCTCGGGCGTGCTCGTTGCCCAGCTGAGACTTGCGGATGCTTGAGAGTAATGCTCAAGGTACCCCCCTGGAGAAAGAGATTTCCTGAACAATGCTCGAGGTTCTCCATTGACTTCCATTATACTCGTCACTCAAGTAGAGCCCGTCTGAGCGCACGACCTGCTCGTTTCGATGACCGAGCACTGAAGCATTTTAGCGCTCGTTCATCACTGTTGTCTATATCTCTCCATGTGGTTGTGATGTAAGGTGAAGCCTGTTGAGCGTTTTATCAGCACGTAAAGATAATGAATCAAATTGGTTTCATGAGATATCGGAGAACGTAACGAGATTCAAATAAGGACACGATGGTGGGCAGTGAAAATTGCTTTTTTATAACAATTTTCTTTATTATTATTATTGATACCTAAAGAAATATATTCTTTTTGAAGAATTATTACAGTTGATGTGCCTGAAATTAAACCCAGATTTTCACCCAGTAAGAATTCTGATTTCGTTGAATGACGTCCAACACGTGACATGTAAGTCAACGGCGTTTCCAACAAACACAACTGAGCATTGCTTGGCTTATCTGTCATCTCACTTTTGCCTGGTGCCTTCATAAAGGCCTTCACATGAGTCTTGCTGATTCCCAGGTTGCCTTTTTAAAGTTTGGGAGGCCCAAGGATGTGATTTGAAGGTAGCTGTTGATTTTAAGGTAAATGCAAACTGCCTTTTACCGGTAAACAAGCTGAAATGACCGCACCACCGATGAGTTCTTCACAAATATTAGCAAGTGACGTAGTTGGGGTTTTGCTGTATAGACTTCTGAGTGCTGTTCGCATTCCTCAGCTTCTCCGAAGAATTTTTATGACTGCATCTCTTGATGTACAGAACGGACTCTCAACCACAGAATGTATTGTATTCACCATTAACAGTATAGTATTCACAGTAAATCAAGCCTCTGACATAAAACAGACAACCCCACGTACCCGTGCTATTAAAAAAAGTATGATTTATTATCTCCCACTTCCTTAACATTTCTGTTGATCATGGACGGAGCCTGCCGTTGGCTTTGATTTTAAGAAATCGTTAAGATGACATTGTTGCGCATGAGATAAATCTCTACAAACGAGAACAAATTTAGAATTTCACGACCTGTCTTGATAACTAAGTAAATGGCTTAAATTGCTCATTTATATTACTTTCACACTCACAATGGCTCAGCGGTTAGCTCTGCTGTCCAGGAATCAGGCAAGGACAACATCTGCAAGGAGTTTGTACTGTATGTCTCTTCGTGTTTACATGGGTTTCCACCAGGTCCTCTGGTTTCCATCTACATTCCAAAAACATAGAAAGGTGAATATGTGTTTTGTAAAATTGACCCTGTTTGAGATAGGAAAAAAAGACTTATAAGTGAATTCATGCTCAAATAGAAAATATTATGGCACTGACAATCCAGAGGAACATATAAAATCATGTTTAATAGGAATCCATATAAAAACAAAAACCTCAGAGGGTTGAGTGCATCTGATGCATTTCCGGCGCCCTTAGTCATAGGGAACACACAAAGAATACAAAAGAGGGTGTATACACAAAAAACACATGCATCAATTGTGATCATCTAAATATGGGAGGGCGAGTAATACAAAAGCATCTATTATATACTTACTCTATGGCATCCATCATCAACTTCCATCTGGATGTCCATAAATCCCAGAAACCAACTCACCGCCAGAAGCCACACCGGAAGCCTTATTGGCACACCCAAGTAAAGGGTGTGCCAATATGGCACTTGCTAGTGGTAATGGCCCCTCACACGCTACCGCCAGCATTGCTACTAACAACCGGACTCAACGCAAATCCGCCACTCATGCCGCCACCCATGCTAATGCGCTTCAACTGACCTGATGTTGCAGGACCTGTGGTGATGTTACGGTCATTTGATCAGTCACATACACAGGCTGAGCCAGGTGCACATAACTGATTGCATGACTATGACATCACCATTGGTTCTGTGTGCAGTGCGAGGCACAGACAGTCTCAGGAAGGCACAGACAGGATCAGCGAGGCAGGGGGAGGCATAGCTCAAAGAGGCAGGGGAGGCACAGACAGGCTCAGGAGGTGGCAGGGTGAGGCATAGACAGGCTCAGGGAAGTGGGGGAGGCACAAAGCAGTTTAGGGAGGTGGGGGAGTTACAGGCAAGCTCAGGGAGGCAGGGGGATGGCACAGACAGGCACAGGGAGTTGGGAAGGCATAGGGATGTGGGGGGGAAGAGACAGGCACAGAGAGGCAGGGGTCACAGACAGGCACAGGTAGGTGGAGGGGAGCACAGACAGGCACAGGAGGTGTGGTGGGCACAGACAGGCAAAGGGAGATGGGGGAGAACAGACTGGCACAGGGAAGTGGGGGGCACAGACAGGGACAGGGGGGTGGGAGGACACAGACAGGAACAGGGAGGTGGAAGGGGCCACAGGGAGGCTGGGGGGTACAAGGAGGCTCATAGGGGGCAGACAGAGAGCACACAGCAGAGAGGGAGGGGCAGAGAGAGAACGCACAGCGGAGGTGGTACAAAGAGCACACGGGGCAGAGACATCTTTAGACACTTCGGTATACAAAGATGCCAGCAGCATGATGCATCACAGCACACCACCACTTCCACCGCAAGATTACAGTAATTGCAGTATTACGTCGGAAACTTGGTTGATGCTAAAAAAGTGGATAACGAGGTGTCTCTATCTATTTTGTATGCAATAAAGGATTTTTCTTTGTGTGTTTTGTTTCTCTTTATTGAAAGTATTGCTAATGGCTGATTGATGAAAAGAAATAGAAACAGGTTTTTAAGGAAAAATACACTTACCGTATATACTCGTGTATAAGCCGACCCGTGTATAAGCCGACCCCCCTACTTTTGCCCCAAAAATCTGGAAAAACCTATTGACTCATGTATAAGCCGAGGGTGGACCCCAGCACAGGTATACAGCCCCCAGCAGTGTGGTATACAGGCCCCCCCCAGTGGTATACAGGCCTCCCCAGTGGTAGTATACAGCAGCCCTAGTGGTAGTATACAGCAGCCCCAATGGTAGTATATAGCATCCCCAGCAGCCCCAGTGGTAGTATACAGCAGCCGCAGTGGTAGTATATAGCAGCCCCAGCAGCCCCAGTGGTAGTATATAGCAGCCCAAGCAGTAGTATACAGCAGCCCCAGTGGTAGTATATAGCAGCCCCAGTGGTAGTATATAGCAGCCCCAGTGGTAGTATATAGCAGCCCCAGCGGTAGTATACAGCAGCCCCAGTGGTAGTATATAGCAGCCCCAGCAGCCCCAGTGGTAGTATACAGCAGTCCCAGTGGTAGTATATAGCAGCCCCAGTGGTAGTATATAGCAGCCCCAGTGGTAGTATATAGCAGCGCCAGGGGTAGTATATAGCAGCCTCAGTGGTAGTATATAGCAGCCCCAGTGGTAGTATACAGCAGCCCCAGTGGTAGTATACAGGAGCCCCAGCAGCCCCAGTGGTAGTATACAGGAGCCCCAGCAGCCCCAGTGGTATATACAGCAGCCCCAGTGGTATACAGGCCTCAGCAGTATATACAGCAGCCCCCAGGGGTTATCCAGCACCCCCCAGGGGTTATACAGCACCCCCCAGGGGTTATACAGCGGCCCCCTGGGGGTACCCAGCAGCCCCCTGGGGGTACCAACAGCCCCCTGGGGGTACCAACAGCCTCCAGGGGGTACCCAGCAGCCCCCTGGGGGTACCAACAGCCCCCAGGGGGTACCCAGCAGCCCCCTGGGGGTACCAACATCCCCCTGGGGGTACCAACAGCCCCCAGGGGGTACCCAGCAGCCCCCTGGGGGTAACAACAGCCCCCTGGGGGTACCAACAGCCCCCAGAGGGTACCCAGCAGCCCCCTGGGGGTACCAACAGCCCCCACAAGCTGGCACTGTCCCCCCTTGTAAGTGCCCCCCCCCCCGCTACTTATACATTACCATCCCGGTGTTCTGATCGGCGCCGCTCCTCCGTGCTGCGTCTTCATCCTCCCGCGCTGGCTGCATCCGGGTTCTCCAGCGGTCGCGCGATGACGTCACATCGCTGCGACAGCCGGAGATCACGGATGGAGCCAGCGCGGGAGGATGAAGAAGCACCGAGGAGCGGCGCCGATCAGAACACCGGGATGGTAATGTATAAGCACCGGGGGGGGGGGCCCTTACAAGGGGGGACAGTGCCAGCTTTTGGGGGGGCCATATGCACTGCTTCCCCCTGCCGCTGATTGACAGGGGGATGCAGTGCATATTTAATGAGCGGCCCCACGTGACGGGGCCGCTCATACAGCAGCCCCCCCCCCCGCCTCCTCCAGCCTCCACAGCCCCCACCACACAGCCCCCACCACACGGGTCTACCGTATAGACCCGTGTATAAGCCGAGGGGGGGACTTTTCAGCCCAAATTTTGGGCTGAAAAACTCGGCTTATACACGAGTATATACGGTATTTACATACATTTGGAGAAATCACAAGGGGAGAAAGACAGGGTACAGAAGAGAGACTGCCCAGGGCGGAGAGACAGCCACTATCCCCATCGTCATTTCACCACCCTCCCAAATTTATTGTGGGGACATCATACTGTGTTTGAGGTGGCTGCACTGTCTGGATATCATAGACTGTGTTGGGGGATGTGCTGTGTGGGCTTCATACTGTGTGTGGGTGGAATATACTGTTGGGGTTATCATACTGTGTGTGGAGGAATGTACTGTGGGGACATCATACTGTGTGTGGGGGAACGTACTGTGGATGTATTATACTGTGTGGGGGGAATGTACTGTCAGGACATCATACTGTGTGTGGGGGAACGTACTGTGGATGTATTATACTGTGTGGGGGGAATGTACTGTCAGGACATCATACTGTGTGTGGGGGTAATGATCTGTGGGGACATCATACTGTGTGTGGGGGAATGTACTGTGGGGACATCATACTGTGTGTGGGGGAATGTACTGTGGGGACATCATACTGTCTATGAGGGAATGTACTGTGGGGGTATTATACTGTGTGGGGGGAATGTACTGTGGGGACATCATACTGTGTGTGGGGGTAATGATCTGTGGGGACATCATACTGTGTGTGGGGGGTATGTACCGAGGTGACATCATACTTTGTGGGGGGAATGTACTGTGGAGTCATTATACTGTCTGTGAGGGAATGTACTGTGGGGGCATTATACTGTGTGTGGGGGGAATGTACTGTGGGAACTTCATACTGTGTGTGGGGGTAATGATCTATGGGGACATCATACTGTGTGTGGGGGGGGGGATGTACCGAGGTGACATCATACTGTGTGTGAGGGAATGTACTGTGGGGACATCATACTGTTCTATGAGGGAATGTACTGTGGGGGTATTATACTGTGTGTGGGGAATGTACTGTGGGGACATCATACTGTGTGTGGGGGTAATGATCTGTGGGGACATCATACTGTGTGTGGGGGGGATGTACCGAGGTGACATCATACTTTGTGTGGGGGAATGTACTGTGGAGTCATTATACTGTCTGTGAGGGAATGTACTGTGGGGGCATTATACTGTGTGGGGGGAATGTACTGTGGGAACTTCATACTGTGTGGAGGAGAATGTACTGTGGGGACATCATGCTGTGTGTGGGGGGAATGTACTGTGGGGGCATTATAATGTGTGTGGAGAGGGTTCTGTGGTAATGTTATAATGTGTTTGAGGGTGGAATGTACTGTGTGAGTGGAATATACAGTGGAAAGATCACACTGTGTTTGAGGAGGGAAAGTACTGTTAGGATATCATACTGTGTGTGTGTGTGTGTGTGTGTGTGTGTGTGTGTGTGTTGGGGGTGTACTGTGGGTGCTTCATAGTGTGTATAGGGAAATATAATATGGGGACATTATACTTAGTGTTGGGAAACTTACTGTAGGGTCATCATATTGTGTGTGGGAGGAATGCACTGTGGGGGCATGATACTATGAGTGGTAGAATATACTGTGGGGCATAATACCATGTGTGTTGGGAATGTACTGTGTGGAAATCACACTGTGTGTGGTTGGGCAGACTGAATGTATCAGACTGAGTAGGAGCACTGGGATAGCCTTATAGGCTAGGGTCACACTTGAGCCCTGGATTCGTTAAAAGCATCAGTTTTTCAACTTAGAATTCTTGAAAAACTGATGGTTTTAAAGGATCCATAGGCTCCCATGCAAAACAAGCAGTGTCAAAATGCACTGCTAAAAAAACGCTATGCATTATTTTAACATGGGGCCCTATGGGAAATCCGTTAACGCATGGTACACATAGGTACCATGCGTTAACATATAGCGTTTTTTGGTTGCAAACTAAGCAATCTCCATAAACAGAATCAGGTTTTCAAAAGGCAGAAAAACTGACTGCCAAGTGTGACCCCAGCCTATTACTGGGTTGGAAAATGCAATGTAGTGGTATTACATCATTCTGTGTGTGGGTTGAATGTACTATTGTGACATTATACTTTGTGTATAGGAGATATTTACGGTGGAAGCATCATACTGTGTGTGGGAGAATGTTCTTTGTGGATATCATATTGTGTATAGGGGAGTAATGTACGATGGGGCAATCATACTGTGTGTGGAGGTAATGTTCTGTGGCAATATCATAGTGGGTGTGGGGGAATGTTCTAAAAGGATCATACCATTTGGGGGAATGTATTGTGAGGTCATCATACTGTGTTTTAGAAGGGAAGCTACTGTGAAGACACACTGTATGTGAGGAAAATGTACGTGTGGGGTATCATACTGTGTTATCATCATTCTGCCAGGACTATAGGTACTTAAACCTCCTAGAATGTACAGTATTGTGCCTGTTAATAACTTGTCTGCCTGAAAGAAAACCTGCCGCCACTTTCTAAAGACAAAGACCCATACCTTCTCCCTAAAGAGTCAAATACCTGCCCCATTGCCTGTAGAGAGATACAAAAAAGTCCAACTTTCCTTTAGCAATACAAAATCTCACCCCTATTTCCTGTAAACATACAAAAATTTACTCACCCCTATTTCCTGTAAACATACAAAAATTTACCATCATTTCCTGTAACGACACAAAAATCCACCCAGATTTCCTGTATAGAATCAAAGACCTGTTCCCACTTCCTGTAGAGAGACAAAAACCTACCTCTAAGTCCTGTAAAGAGATAAATCCTGCCCCCCTTCCTATAGGAAAAAAAGACCTGTCTCCGACTTCCTGAAGAGAGACAAAGACCTGTCCCCACTTCCTGTAGAGACAACGATATGCAACCCACTTCTTGTATAGAGTCAAATACCCAGCCTGACTTTCTATATGGAGACAAAAACCAACCCCCACTTCTTGTAGAGAGACGAAAACCCTCCCAAATTCTTGTAGAGATATAAAGACCTATTTCCACTTCCTGTGGGGAGACAACGACTTGCCTCTCACTTCCTGAAGAGAGGCAAAGTCTCACCTCCACATCCTGTTGAAAGACAAAGACCTGCCTCCAATTCCTATGGAGAGACAAAGACTCTCCCCCACTTCCTGTAGAGAGATAAAGACCTATCCCCACTTCCTGTAGAGAGACAAAGACCTGCCCCCACTTCCTATAAGGAGACAAAAATCCACCCACACTTCCTGCAGACAGTCAAATATCCATCTCCACTTCCTGCAAGGAGACAAAGATATTCCCCCACTTCTTGTAGAGAGACAAAGACCCACCCTCACTTCCTGTTGAGACAAAGTAATACCCTCCCTGACTTCCTGTATGGAGACAAAGACCAACCCCCACTTCTTGTAGAGAGACAAAAACCCACCCAAATTCTTGTAGAGATATAAAGACCTGCTGCCATCCCCTGTGGGGAGACAAAGACCTTGCTCCCACTTCCTGAAGAGGGGCAAAGTGTCACCTCCACTTCCTGTGGAAAGGCAAAGACCTGCCCCCACTTCCTGTTGAGAAACAAAGACCTGACCCCACTTCCTACAAGGAGGCAAAAACTCACCCATGCTTCCTGTAGCCAATCAAATATCGCCTCCACTTCCTGCAAGGAGTCAAAGATCTTCCCTATACTTCCTGTAGAGAGACAAAGATCTGCCCTCACTTCCTATAAGGAGACAAAAACCCATCCATACTTCTTGTAGAGAGTCAAAGAGATTCCTGCACTTCCTGTAGAAAGACAAAGACCTGCCCCCACTTCCTGAATTCTGTCCCGGTGTCTCTGCTGCTAGAGCCAGATTATGTTTGACAACAGGCAGGTTACACAGAAGTTGGTCACCTAGTTTGATGGCACTTTCAAGGAATTTTTTGGATTTTAAAACAACATATTTTATTAATAGAATGATAATCGTATTGTCTATTGCAATGTCTGCAAAATGAGTTCAAACTGTCTGAAGATAAGCGATCATTTCAGAAATACAAGAACCAGGTTTGGTCAGCATTTTACTTGCTCCTACAGTTCATTTATTTAAGAGAAGAAGTGATCAGAGGGGGAGGTGATTAATTGTTGGAAATGTAATGTTCTTGCCTCTAACCATCCAGCAAAACTAAGCAGCTCTCCATAAAATGTCTTGTAATAATGACTTACAGGTATACGGCTGAACAGGCCTCATTAATAAACTCGGTCAGTTTCTAGTCTTACCTTCTCTTGTTAATTTTATTGGTCTGAGGCCACACAGATTTGCATAGACTGTAGACATAGTTCATGGAGTGGAGCAGACTTTATTTGCCAAAATGCGAAAGTATCTCTCACGTTTCCCAGACACCTTCTGCAGTATGATGACTTTCTGTTATTTGGGTACCTCTAAATTTCGTTTATAAAATGTATAACTGCACCCAGTGCCTGGCAAAGGTGGTGTTCATCCAGTATAACTACTATTATATCTCCCAGTTGGATACTCACCCTGCATTTCCAACCCTAACGAGAGTTGGATATAATTGTATCCAGTTTCAACAATCCCTTGATACCTTATTTTCTGCACTGATTGACCAAACTATTGGGACGAAAGTGTATTTATTTTCATTCACATCAAGAAAATATCCTATGGCACAAGAGGAGAGGTAAACTAGGAAAGATGTGAAGGAAGGCCCTGATGATAGGGATAGAAGAAAGAAGTCACGACCTGAACTCACCTGTGTCTGATCCCTAAGCTCCCTAATATCCCTAGATGGATCCTTCTCCCCATGCACAACCACGTGTCTAGGTCCTGGCTCACCCTGTGTAGGTCAACAAGACACTAGTCTTACTACTAGTATAAAGACAACACGAGGAAGGGGAACAAATAAAGGAAAAGATTCAACACAGAACTCCAATTATTCTCCAGAGAGAGACTCCATCGCACCACCTGGAAAGGTCATCACTGTTTCTTCCAAAGACAGCTCCTTCGCAGGTCAGCTTAGATTGAACTATAGCCGGCATAGAACAATGCAAGGAGTAAGCAGCCATGGAGAGTCTGCTCACCTGTATGAAGCAGCTCTTGGAACCTCAAGGTGTTCTGGAGAGAACTCATACAAAAGAGAAAAGATATCCAGCGCTGTATGCTTCAAATAAAATCTTTGCTTTAAGTCTTGGTGAGTGGGACAAGGAAGTAGTGGAAGGGAGTGGCTGCTGCTGGGATTACAACTACTGGTTTAATCACAGCAGGATAGAAAGGAACCTTAACCCCTTCAGCATCTGATAGAAGTAAATAAGCCAAGCGGGCCTAGTCATCAATTTATATTCAAATGAGCCTTTATTAGGGCCACATCTATTTGATAATAGAATCTATTCTAATAATTACCTTATGTTGTCCATCATTCACTGCCACCTGAATGTCTCTGAATCCCACAATCCATCACATTGCTCCAGACGGACGTCGGACGTACGTCAGACGTCATATTAGAGCATAAGTATAGAATATAGGGTTTGGACCCAGCGCTAACTTTGTAGTCGTATTAGAACACCCAAGTTATGTGTCTCCCAATATGGCGTTCACTGATAAAAACTCTGCCACTCGCCACACAAACACACCCGCTTGCTCTGCACTGCTCATCCACGCTGTGCCCAATAACCCCCGTTGTGCCCAGTGATCCCCTCTGTGTCTTGCTCATCCACGCTGTGTCCACTGACTCCTGCTATGGCCTGCTTTGCCCTGCTCATCCATGCTGTGCCCACTGACCCCCACTGTGCCCACTGACCCCTGCTGTGCCCTTCTCTGCACTGCTCATTCACGCTATGCCCACTGACCCCCTCTGTGCCCTGCTCACCCCCGCTTTGCCCTGCTCATCCCCGCTGTGCCCTGCTCATCCATGCTGTGCCCACTGACCCCTGCTGTGTCCTGCTCATCCACACTGTGCCCACTGAACCCCACTGTGCCACTGACCCCTGCAGTGCCCACTAACCCCTATTGTGCCCTGCTCTGCTCTGCTTATCCACGCTGTGCCTACTGAACCCTGCTGTACCCTGCTCTGTCCTGCCCACCACCGCTGTGCTCTGCTCATCTCTGCTGTGCCCACTGACACCCACTGTGGCCACTGATCTCTGCTGTGCCCTGCTCATCTACGGTGTGCCCACTCATCGCCACTGTGCCCACTCACCACCATTGTGCCCTGCTCTCCCCCGCCCTGCCCACTCACCCCCGCTGGAGAGAGTGCACACTGGGGAGGAGCAGAGAGAGCACATCAGGACAGAGGGAGCGCAAGGGGGAGAAGGGAGCGCACCGGAGGTAGTGTACGGAGGGCAGAGATAACACGTGGGGGAGTAGCAGAGAGAGTGCATAGGGGGGGCAGATAGTGCGCACAGGGGGTGGGGTCATGGCTGTTGCCTGCAGCATCATGGATACCAGCACTCTTGTCATGTTACCACCCACCCAGTGTGATAGCATCTGGCTCTCATCTACTTATAAATAGGCAGGAGGACATATCCCTGGAATGGAGAGGTGCAGAAACAAGTTCTGTCCCTCATTCACATTAGTGTTTTTTTACTGCAGCTGTATGTATGTTTCTGAATAAATAGAAGATATTATCCCACTATCCCAGTGACAAGCCCAGGGACTCGGGTGTCTGAGCCCTGCTGTGGTTGGGATGTCATTGGTGGCCTGCCCAGACTCATGGTCCTCGTGGTTAACTGATAAAGGGGTTAGGTAATGGAAATAAATAAAAATAAAAATTTGTCATGACACCACCTGCAGATTCTGGTGATGGGCATCAGCGCCGCTTCAGACCTCCTGGGGAGATGGTACTGCAGCTACTGGCCTCTGTTTGGCTGGCAGCTTGTACTGCTGTGCAGGGACCCAGTTGGTCTCTGCACAGCAATACATTTCAGTGTAATATGCATCCAAGGAAGCACATCCAGCAGAAATATGTGCCGGTGTCGGCAGGTCCAGTCTACCTCTTGGCCCGATGGTGGTCGTGACCTCTGCAACCGCGATCATTATGCCTCTGCCCCTTACCCCTCCAAACTTTTTTTGTTATGTCTATAGTGACCAAAAATGACATATCCTTAGAACAATTTCTGTATCCAAAAAAAGAACAAAATTGAAAATTAATTTTAGTGGCACGTAATAAAAAGATACTTGCACATTCAGAAGTATATTAATTTATTTTTACTTAGATCCATGCATTTTATGCTAAAAATAATTATTGGAGTTGTCTTTCATTACAAAGTTTCCATTTTTTTTCCTTTATTGCTGTTTGTTTCCTGTACTTTGCTGGCTGCAGAATGAGATTGATGGTGGGTTTACACGCCGCGATATCGGCGTCCAACTCCGACCCAACTCCGACAAAAAGTCACGTGGGTCGCGAGTTGGAGCCGATATCGGGTGCGCGTTGTATTGTTTTAGCATCCAACGCGATGCTGGAACGATGCCAAAACGATATCGGAGTTGAATAGCAAAGCTATTCAACTCGCCGATATCGCAAGGCCGTTGTACCAGCATCGCTGCGTGTGACAGCCCAACTCCGATGTCTACGCTCACGTCACCCTTTCACTCCCATGTTAACTGGTCGTTCCTGGGTTGGTGGGCGTAGACATCGGAGGGACGTTGCATCCCGATATCGCGGTGTGTAAACTGGCGATGCGATGCAGGGAGAAACGTGCACTAAATGCGCGCTCCCGCGTCGTTGCCTCCGATATCGCCGCGATATCGGGACGTGTAACCCCACCATAAGAGTAGAGATGGGCGAATCCTAAATTACTCGGACTCGCTAGACTGTAACGAGTCTGAGTCCAGGACTCGCTACTCGTTGCGAGTCTAGCGAGTCCAATGTAAATGAATGGGGAGGCGAGTATTGCAGCGATTCCTCTGCTGCCGGACCCTATAAGGGGTCTGGCAGCAGAGGAAAAACCTGCAAATCCCCATGTTATTCTTTTAAAGCCAGCAGCAAAAAGCCGCTGGCTTTTAAAGAATAATAAAAAAAAAAAAAAAAGATTGAAGGGGGGAGGGGGGAGAGGGGGGGTGCACCGGCCCGGCCGGCTACTTACCCCTGCCTCCGCCGCTGCTGCCGCCTCAGCCGCAGACTCGCTCCCCGAGTCTCTCTGCTTCTGTTTCCGGAGATTCCCGAATGGTGACAAGAGCAGTGAATAAATTAACTTGCGTCACTGTTCGGGAATCTCCGGAGCAGAGCGAGTCTGGCTGACAGCAGAGTTCAGCTCAGGTCCTAATGCCCTGAGCTGAATCCTGACTGTTTAGTCAGTTCTCAGCTCTGCTACATCCCTGTCTGTCTAAGTACAGACAGGGAAGTAGCAGAGCTGAGATTGCGTTTTGGACTACGTCGGACGGAAGAGGATTTTTAAAATAAAGATGGAGTCCCTAATGGCTTTTTTTGTTTTATTTTTAATAAAAAATTTTCTCTGTGTTTTTTTTTTATATTGATTACTGGAAATTCATGGCGGTCATGTCTAATATTGGCGTGACCGCCATAAATTTCGGGCTTAGGGCCAGCTGATAATACAAAGCTGGCCCTAACCCCTTAATTACCCAGTGAGCCATTGCCACCAGGGCCACTGGAAGAGCGGGGTTCAGCTCCAGAGGATGGCGCTTCAATGGACGCGCCATCTTCTGGGGCGGCTGCGGGCTGCAATTTGCAGCGGGGGGTGCCCAGAAAGCTTGGGCATCCCTGCGCTGCGGATTCCAGCCCCCAGCTGCTTAGCTGTACCTGGCTAGACATAGAAATTGCGCGGAGCCCCACGCATTTTTTTTTTTATTATTTCATGAAATTCATGAAATAATAAAAAAAGGGGGCTCGCCTATATTCTTGTGTCTGGCCAGGTACAAATAGGCACCTGGGGGTTGGGGGCAGACCGTCGCTGCCTGCTGGATCTGGCTGGTTCCAGAAATACGGCGAAGCCCACATGAAATTTTTCTGAAAAATCCATAAAACAATATAAATAAAAGGGACTGCATCTTTATTAACCCCTCCACCATGGTCGAGGGGTTAGTAAAGATGCAATCCTTTTTTAGGATTGTTTTATAGATTTTTCAAAAAAAAAAAATTACGTGGGCTTCGCCGTATTTTTGTAACCAGCCAGATCCAGCAGGCAGCGACGGGCTGCCCCCAACCCCCAGGTGCCTATTTGTACCTGGCCGACACAAGAATATAGGCGAGCCCTTTTTTTATTTCATGAATTTCATGAAATAATAAAAAAAAAAATGCGTGGGCTCCGCGCAATTTCTATGTCTAGCCAGGTACAGCTAAGCAGCTGGGGGCTGGAATCCGCAGCGCAGGGATGCCCAAGCTTTCTGGGCACCCCCCGCTGCAAATTGCAGCCCGCAGCCGCCCCAGAAGATGGCGCGTTCATTGAAGCGCCATCTTCTGGCGCATGAACCCCGCTCTTCCAGCGGCCCTGGTGGCATTGGCACGCTGGGTAATAAAGAGGTTAGGGCCAGCTTTGTATTATCAGCTGGCCCTAAGCCCGAAATTTATGGCGGTCACGCCAATATTAGACATGACCGCCATGAATTTCCAGTACTCAATATAAAAAAAAAAACACAACACAGAGAAAATTTTTTTATTAAAAATAAAACAAAAAAGACATTAGAGACTCCATCTTTACTCCCAAAAATCCTCTTCCGTCCGACGTAGTCCAAAAACGACATCTTCACTGCCACAACCCTGTGCATACATATACATATCTATGCACAGGGAGTGAGCAGGCTGAGAACTCTCTCAGCTCTGCTACATCTCTGTGTAGGCGGCTCTAGGACCCTGGAGCTGCCGCAGCCCGCAAGTCCCAGAGCCCAGCACTCAGCACATAGCAGAAGCCGGAAGAGAGGTAAGGAGCATTTCTCCCCCTCTCTTCCTTCGCTCCCTGCGGACATCGTTACTGACTGCGAGTAATCCCTGAGATTACTCGCAGTGTAACGAGTCGGGCGAATCCCTTACTACTCGGCGAGTACCGAGTAGTAACGAGTAGATTCGCCCATCCCTAATTAAGAGCAGAGACACATTTATGCAAGGTCTTTGCTAGTATCTCGCATGCATCTCGCATGACTCACCTGGCTCAGCCCCTGCCTCTTTGAATGGGAGCATAGAGCTGATAGGGTTTGTACAGGGGCTGGGCCGGGTGAGTCATGTGAGATGCACGTGAGATACTTACATGCAGGTCGCATAGTGTGTCTCTGCCCTAACTAAGAACCCGTCAGCGAGCTCATTCGGATGGAGTTGAGCTGCACTTTCATATGATCATCGTAAACTATCTGAGAAGAGAGAATGAAACATTTTGATATAATGTATTTTCTTTGTCCTTTACATTTTCCTGTTATTACCAAACAGAATCTAAAAACTTACAACAGCAACAAAATATTACAATAGTATAGATGCAAAAATTATATAACTACAAGTAGAAAAAAAAAAAGAAAATGTGCCTGATCAGGACAGCAGAAAAAATGTTAGAAAAAAATGTCCCAGGCTCCTTCTGTTTAAAAGGAATCTTTCAGCAGGCTATGAAATCTGAGAGCAGCATATTGTAGGGACTTTGAACCTGATTCCTGGGCTATATCACTGAAGGCCACTTCACACACACAGATATCTGAGTCTAATATCTGAACAGATCTCTGGTTGCAGTGAAATCATGGATACATTGCTCCATGTTGTACACAGCCACAAAATGGAGCAATGTATCCATGATTTCACTGCAACCAGAGAACTGTTCACATAATGGACTCAGATATCTGTGTGTGTGAAGTGGCCTTTACTTGACTGTTTGGTGCAATTTGATTGAATCCCTATTTACTGTGTATAACTCCACTAATTGGCAGCTTTCTTGTGTACACTGTATGTTCTGCCTCCCTTCACATTCTATGCTGTGTGAATTTCAGCATACAGCTTAACCTTCTGTGTATCCCAAGTAAACAGACTGTTAATTCTGTAGTTTATTGTTTATTGTTCAACAGAGAGTGAAAGATAATAATTCAATGTGTGTGGTTCATCAATCAAGGGTGTGGTAAAACTATAATGGTAGTTTACACACACCAATTATCTGTTCAATATCTGAACAGATCATCTGGTTGCAGTGAAATCATGGATACATTGCTCCATGTTGTACACAGCACAAAATGGAACTATGTGTCCATGATTTCACTGCAACAGAGATCTGTTCAGATATTGAACAGATAAATTGGTGTGTGTAAACCACCATCAGGGCCACTTTACACACACACAACTTATCTGTCCAACTTCTGACCAACTGCTGGTTGCAGTGAAATCATGGACACATTGATCCATTGTACACAGCCACAAAATGGAGCAATGTGTCCATGATTTCACTGCAACCAGCAAGTTGGACAGAATTGGACAGATAAGTTGTGTGTGTAAAGTGGCCATAGGCTGCCTCACACTTGCAGATGCATCTGCAGCGTTTTGCAGATGCATCTGCAAGTATCAGTGCAGACCGCGGCCCTATGTTATAATGGGCACACCGCGGTCTGAAGCTCTCATTCATTCCTATATGTGAAGCGTCCGCAGGCGGATGCCTGCTTACAGATCACACACTCCCGCCCGCACCATGGACGCGAGATGTCGCGTCCATGGTGCGGGCGGGGTGTGTGATCTGTAAGCAGGCATCCGCCTGCGGACGGTTCACATATAGGAATGAATGAGTGCTTTCAGACCGCGATGCGCCCCATTATAAACATAGGGGCCGCGGTCTGCACGCTGATACTTGCAGATGCATCTGCAAAACGCTGCAGATGCATCTGCAAGTGTGAAGCCAGCCTAAGACTACAAATAATACAAATCAGCACTGAGCTTATCACATAAAAAACAGTAATGATAATGCAATACAGACATGAAATGAGCGCTGAGTACATAAATCATGAAACAGCTATGACAATATTCAGTGCAGAAAGAATAAATCAGCACTGGTACACATATCAAACAAACAGCCCTGACAGTGTACAGTACAGAGGATCATTAGACTAAAATGGAGGCTGAAGAGAAACACATATGCCTACAGACATAATTCCCTTATGTAACAATCATTGCTGTACAATCATAACAGCAGACTCTAATGTAACAAACATACAGACAAGGAGTATAACTCTCACCAGATTAACTTGACAAGGATGATGGGAGTTTACAAAAGGGAGTAGGATGCAAGAAACACATGCCCTGACTGGGACCTAATCTAAGATGTGCTGCTGCATCTCTAAAGATGCCAAGGGCTGTCCCACAATGCACTTTTCTTAAAGGAGAAAAGACCTAGACATGCAGGAATACTTCCTGAGTGTGCTAAACATATTAAACGTCATAACAAGATAACATGTCATATGTTACAGGTTGTAACAAGCGTCAAAATTAGAATTACTTTCTCATTCTGAGCCTAAAAGGGCAGAACACTGTACATTGTCAGCAATCTCTGAATCAGTGGTGGGGGTGGGGTTACACTGATTACCTAGACTGTCACACTTAAGCCCCAGTCACACATAACGATATCATTAGCGAGATCGTTGTAACTGTAACGTTACAACAATCTCTCCAGCGATGTAATTCTGTGTGACACTTAGCAGCGATCAGGCCCCTGCTGTGAGGTTGCTGATCACCGCAAAGTGCTGCGGGTCATTTTTTGATCGTTAGTTTCCCGCTGTTCAGCATGCATCGCTTCATGTGACAGCGAGAGACCAGTGATCAGTGACCTCACTGGCTAGTAACCATGGTAAACACCGGGTATCCAGGCAGTGTGCGCTGCCTAGATACCCCGTGTTTACCATGGTTACCAGCGTCCTCCCTGCTTAGCACTGCCTGTAAGCAGGGAGAACGCTAGTAACTATGATAAACAGCGGGTTTCCAGGCAGCGTGCGCTGCCTGGATACCCGGTGTTTATCATAGTTACCAGGGTTCTCCCTGCTTAGCGCTGCCTGTAAGACAGCGCTATGCAGGAAGGACGCTGACATCACCTTCAGCGATGTGGGAGGTGACCCAGGTAACGACGCTCCAGCGATTCTGGCAGGTCATTATCGCTGTCGGGATAGCTGGAAGCGGTCGTTATGTGTGACAGGGCCTTTAGTCCTGCAGTGATAATCTCCTGCTAATAAAACACTGATTGTATTGAAACTCCATCAAGCCGCTGAACAAGTGACACTTTGCTGGAATCAGGGTCTCTGACCTCAAAATCTAGTTGCTCTCAGATTAAATAGCAAAACCCTGCCGACAGATTTCCTGTAAAGAATGTAAAACAAATGTGTTCATATTAACAAAATATAATGGTGCTCAATTAAAAAGTTATTACATTTCCCTAACGTGGGCCTTGGCTCATCCAAACTATTTCTGCTCTGGCTGGAATCTGTGAACTAGGGAGTCATATTTTCAGTAAAGAAAACTCATAAGTTCGTTCTGCCAAGATGGCGAGCCAGATAATATTAGCCGAAAGCTAATTTGCTCCATGTCGATTCGGGAAGGCCCTGCGTCATGGTTTCACAATAGCCTTGTAAATAAAATTGCTGGTAAGAGAGCCCCAAAGTGCGGCCAGGTTCTCAGAAGTGGTCGCTGCGGACTCTCAAGTTTTCATTGTGTTTCCAGAATCTTTTTTTGCTTTCCTTAAATCGATCTGGCAGCGAAAAACCTCCCATAAGATAACACAGCACTGTCTAGGAATGGAAGAGACACATTCGGTAGACTCCTGTGGTCTCCACGAAGCCAACGAGGGGCTGGCGCTGTGCCATGTGGGAATAAGCCGCGTGAATGTGGGCAGCGGGGGTTTATCGGCCAGGAGGAGCGGCACACATGGCATAGCGTCACGCTGCACAGTGAGAGCAGTAGGGTTATTGGAGTATGGCATGTGATAATAGCATTGCGCTCTGAGCTCTTGTACATCGGCCTAGAAAAACAAAGGAAATTAAATACAAGAAACTGCATGTGTTAAAATAACCAAAATTGGTTGTTCAAACCCACAAAGACAAGGAAAGCTCGGAAACGCTGCCAGTCTTCTGTCACCCACTCATGTTGTGAAAGCAGAGCATACAGTTTATAGACATACTTCTTCTGACTCCTGTGGATTGATGAAGATTCCGGCCAATCATCCTACTGGTTTGTGGATAAAGGATATTATTAATGTCTTTGTGATAAGAACTAATTAAAGGGAATTTGTCAGGTCATTTTTCAGTATAATTGCAATAGTGCCCTTGAATAATGCCTGGGCAGACCTTTTAAAATATGTAAAAATCATTACTGTACGCTTTATAGTTTTCTTGCTATAATCATCTTCACACCCAGCAGGCAGCTGTCTTCAGCAGTAAAAGTAATTGACTGGACAAGTGAGTAGTTGGGATATGTAAATGTTCTGGTATTCTGTCCCTCCCCTATGTGCTCTGTGCTGAAGTCAGTCACTGAAAATCTCAGACTTCTGCAGGCTCCTTTGGAGGGGGGGGGAAAGATAGGAAAGTGAGGAGGTGTTTTGTGCTATAATGTGTGCTGTCTGTAATGGTACCTTTACACGCCGCTACAGAAGGTTAGAAACAACCGGGTGTCGGAGACAAATGTATCTTGCACCGTCAAAACACCGCGAGGTAGCGGCGTGTAAATCACGTTGTTGCCACCCGTCACTGTCGACACCTGTTTTTAAGCAGTGCTCAAAAACAGGTTGGTTTCAACCCGATGGTAGCGGCGTCTAAATGAGGAACAGGAAGGTTTTTGCGACACCTAGTGAACTCCCTGGGGCGTGACACAGCCTCCGGGATACCGCCCCCTTCAGCGATCATTGGTGGAAGCTCCTGCGTTACGATTGGTTGTCCCTGCATAGGGCGGCATATTTAAGGAGCTGACCAGTCACACCACACAATTGCAATAGCGGCATGTATTAGCCAGCCTTCCTGTGCTGGCTGGCCAATCATGATGCTATTGCTTTGTCCAATCACCGTACGAGCGTCTCATAATCCACAACTCTGGCACGCCTATGTGTTGTCCCTGCTGCCCCAGGTCCTCCCATATTACCTTGTGGTAGCGGCATGTAAATGAGGGAAGGTGCTCTACAAAAGGTAACCTGCGGCACCCGTCGGTGCCTCCAGGGATAGAAAAAACCTTCTGTAGAGCACCTTGTAGGGGCGTGTAAAGGCGGTATCGGGTACCGTTAACAACCGTTGGAATGTGCTCGTGCACGTGAGACACCCGGTTGTTTCTAACCTTCTGTAGCGGCGTGTAAAGGTACCATAAGAGGTTTCTATGTACTTATATGAACTTTGGTTTTCCTACATACATGTAATGTGTGTCTGCTGAGCAAATGATCAAATGCTCTTATAAACACTTAGAAATATCTTGGCACACACTACACACATGCCTCAAATACACACAGTGAAGATGTCAGATGTGCAGCTGCAAACAGCACACACCTCCTCCCTGCCTCCTTTCTTCTCTGCACTATGCCTGTGCATGGAGAACTGACCACACAACAGGATACAGACCCACGGGAGGGCAGGGCAGTGCAGTGATGTCACTACATGAATATTCATTCCTTGGGGAGTGGACAGCAGAGAACTAAGTGATCACTCACTGTGATTGACGGATGGAATGAGTCTCTTTGTTTGCAGTTTACAGAGGATTGGGGGAGTATAAATAAACTAAATATATCAATAGGGAGAGCTTCATTGATTCAATTAGAAAATTATATCAATTACATATGGATTTTTGACCTGACAGATTTCTTTTAAAACAACTTGTGTCTGTGATGCGCCCACAGGCTATGGGTACTCGGGAGTCGGGTCGGTGCGGTCTCTCGGGGATATCACGGTAGTTGTGACCCAGTCCCGTGGCCTGGGATCAGTCCAAAAAGGGGATATTTACAAGGGATGATTTGTCGTGACGCCACCCAGGGTATGTGGTTAATAGAACCACCGCTGCCGTATTCTTGCTGGGGACGGTGACTTGGGGCAGCGTGGATGGGGGAGCCCTCCTCGGGTAGGGCTGAGGGTCCCCAGGGCAGGAGTAATGGTTTGGATGGATTGTTGGATGGGGCTTTGTGAGGGATCGTGCTGGGTAAAAGTCACTTACTTCCAAGCTGCAGCTCTCCAGCCAGTGTGCAGGGACAACTGTCTGTAGCTCCTCAGGTGGGATTCAATTGCAACATTTGCTGCTGCAGCTCTCCACAGTGTTGGTTGTCTTAGTGCTGGATGTGGTGCTGGAAAGGAACAGTCTCAGGCAAGTGTGAGTTTACTGGGTACTTTACTTGATCTTTCCACAGCAGTTTCACAGTGTACATTTCACGCAAGTTACACTTAAACACTTCAGCACTGCTCCGGGTTACTCAAACTGTGCAGCACAGGTAGCTTTTCTGTGTTGCTCCCTCAAAGTCCTTTCAGGCCCTTCTCTCAACTTCACTTAGTACCTCACTTACGGGTTTGGTCTGGCTGTCTCAGACTCACGGGTAAAGAATTTTCCCTTAAAGTCAGGGTCACCAGTCCTATTGTGACAACTGTGTTTCTCTGCCGTAGTGGTAAGTTAGGCTGCAGCACATAAAGTCTCTGCCCCCACCGGTGTGTCTCGTGATTAGGGTATAGAATCCCCGGTCACCTCTTCAGAGCCGGTTCTCTGGTGTCAGCCTAGCCCTCCATTGTCCCAGGTTCAGGTATTTGGGCACACCAGGTTTCTTCTGTCTGTCACTGTGCTAAGGGTTCCTCCGCGCAGCACGGGTCTATCTGGCTGCCAGGCCCTTGTCCTCCCACCTTCCTCAGCTGTGGGGTCTCTTTCTGTCTTTCCCCTTCCCGTTGCTTCCAGGCTGTGAAGTAGGCTTTCTCTCCAGTGGTCCATGCCTCACAGGATTCTGCATCTCCAGGGAGGCCGAAGCTGTCTGGGAAGTCTCTCTCTGTTCTGTTCTCACTCTTCTGCAGCTTTGCAGCTCCCTTCTCACTGTCTGCTTCTTCTTCTCTGCTTCTGCTCACTACCCCTGTGTGTTCCTGGGTTTTGTTTAGGTCACTCCACCCACTTTGTCAGTGTCCTGCCTACACTCCACCCACTGTACTACACCCGGCCACTCCTTGTCCATCCTATAACCCTAGACGTAGGGTCAGTGTTTGTGCGGTGTGGGTGTGTTTTGCAACCTTGCTTACCTGGCTGCACTTCCCTCTTGTGGCCTCCTGGTCACAGGGGCGCCACATCTGTGTACACTCTAAGAACATATGGAGGATCTAGAGGAGGTTCCTCACTTTGGTCTCCCCTGTACGACCCGAATGGAGATCGGCTTCATGACAACAGCTCTTACTCTGGATCTTCAGTGTCTAAGGTTGTATTTCAGCCGTGCAAACTCCTAATAATCTTGTGCCAAGGAAAGATCTGTCATCTGGCTCCACACAGCTCAGTCACAATCTCTGTTAACCACTGGTCATCTGGCTCCGCACACAGCTCACTATCAGACTGCTCTCAGAAGCTGTGGTAATACACACACTGTACTGGCAGATGCTGGTCACATGCACACAGCCATAAATGCAGTTTTTAAAAGAGCACAGACAAATGTGAGAAAAGATATCATATGGCACAAAAAAGCATTATCTTAGCTGCCATGTGGCCCCTCATTAACAATATTGTTTTTTTTCTTCAGTGAAATGACATTTACACTTCATTCAATAACTCCCTATACTGAAGAACGTGTCCTATTTACCACCACACAAGTAATATGTTATTTTCCTATGAAAGCCTAGATTACAACATTTCAGAACGAAATCTGATCTTTCAGTAGTTTTTAATTACAGAGGGAAAAACTGAACATTGGTTCAGTGTTTTTTTGGAAAAGCTAAGGAGGAAACGACATTATGTTTTCTGGTAATATAGGTGGGCTGGCGTAGATTGCTATAAATGTATGGCAGCGCCAGGTAATGAGGGATCCTGAGCGCAGCCGCGGACAGACATTCGAGAGTCGCCTCTACGATCACGCCTGTCTTACGCAATCAGCTCCGGTAATTACATGCCCTGACATGCAACGTAATTTCTCATAGACATGGCACGGATAGAGATCCTCTTGTACGAGGACAAGGTGGAAGGCAGCAAGTATTTTAGAAAACGTAGAAGGAACATTATTGGATTTTCCAGGCAAAATGTTAAACTCTTAATGATGGAAGGATCAGCAATAAGAGACCACAAAACTGCGCTACATAAACAGTATGGGCCATTAGGAGGTATTGTAAAGGACAAAGCAGTCATTGTTGCAGGTTCTGAAGGAGCCTGTAAGACATGATTGATTATATATGAGCTTCTCTTCCCTTCCTTATGGTATTCATGTCTAAAATATACTTCATGTAGTAGGATCTTATGATAAAATTCCTTATGTTTTGGAGTGTGCACTGAGCTGCTAACTTTCTGGATATTTTGCACTTGATGATTAACACCATATTAGTAGCCATAATGCAGAGTTCAATTCCATTTTAGCGGATATAGGGGTGTAAATAATAATACAATTTGCCTAATTTGTTTTGGGACAATGATTGGGGTATTCCATTTTCCTGTCGTTTTGCTCAAAACTTGCAGAGTGTCATGGCGGCATCTGGCTCTACTCACACTACAGATTGTGACACTCCACACTGAGGTCTCTGTAATGCATCTGAATTGCACAGACAGGCTTAGACGTTGATCAGCTGTGTTCTCAGTGTGACCGGGCTAACAGGCGTTAATCACTGTATGACTCCTGGTTACTTCTTGGGTCATATGTTCTGGAAGACCAATCACAGTTGCTACCATCCTCCTTAAAACGATGAGATCTGGTCTCTGACGTCGACTATAGCTTCTGCTTTGCTCCAGCAATACCAGTCCTTTTCTTTGCGCATCAGTAATATGGTATTAGATGCTAATTGTTTAGTGTTTGGGGAATACTTTCTTGTTGCATTTTTATCTCCTGCTTGTGTGGCACCGAGTAGGCCGCCACCAGAGGTACTGCACTCCTGCGGTTAAGGGGAGTAGTGCCTCTGCTTTCCAGGTGCTGGGACAGTGCGGTTGAGCCAACAACACACACACACAACCCGTAGGCCCCTGGGACGGTGGGTGGACCCTGAGGGAGGACTCAGCTCAAAAACGGGGACAGGGAAGTGTAGTGAGTAGGTAATAAGGAGATGGAGAGATCATTGAGAAAGGGGTGGAGTGGAAGTCGAGAGTGTAGAGGCGGTGTGGTGTCTACTCCCATGGTTTAGAGCATAACCACTCTCACCCACGGGAGGAAAAGACTGACAAGTGAATTAAGAAGAGAGCCCTTGGGGTGTGGAAGAGACATCAATCCCCATATGCCTGTATCTTGCGAGACAGAGGGGCTGGTGAACGACACGGGTCCCGGCCCTGAACACGGCACGGATGCTGTATACCCGAACCATTAAACCGAAGGCCCCAGGCTTCTAACGGGAGCTGCGGCCAAACACCCGACACAACTTGGGGAAGGTGGCTGAACTAGGGAGCAGTGCCCGGGAGGGGACCAAACCCGTGGCTGCAGGTACTTGAGCTCTGTGCTGCAGAGGCATTGAGAGCCTGGGTGGCCGAGTGGTGTCACGCTCACCCCAGAAGAGAACTACTCCTTGTAGCACTGGGAAGAGAAAGAGAGAGACCACCAGAGACAGAGACACCTAGAGAGGAAGGAAAGGGCACCAACTGTGGCTCGACTGCACTGTCCTGGTTCTGGAAACAATGCTGAACTGGAGGTTGGCAAGGGACGTACCCGGTGGCTTTGCTGAAACAACTGAGTAAAAGTATCAGAACTCCAGCTGTGGTATGTGAGACTTTTATTAGCGGTGACCACCGGCCACTGGGGCCGCATGAGGCATCGGGGTACTGATGACCCAGTAAACATCTTCCAAGGTACGAACGGACTCCTCCATCCCGCTGCTCTGGGGACTGTGCTCCGCCTGTGGGGAGCGGAACCATCCAAGCTGCCGGTCATTGCCCCAGAGGTTCTGAAAGCAGCGGCAGCCACCCTGGCCCATACCACATGTGGCGTTCCCTAGTCATCCCCCGTCATTTACTCCCGTTTATTAAAATTACGACAGATAACCTGTATATGATAATATTTTTTTCCTGCTAGCACCTTCATATAGAGGTGTGCCAGTCAATCTCTACTTTTTATATTTCTAGTTTTCTGACTGAGCATCCTTCCCCACCCGATAGCCATTTCTAGTTTACCATCTAGCTCACCATCTTGTTGTAGTCAAGTTCCCAGCCACACCCACACACGCAGATTTTAATTGCACTTAGAGGCACATACAGATCCTCACATGCAATTTTTGTACCGCAACAGAGGCACAAAGTCAGGGACCCGATAATATGAGAGCACCTTGATGATGGTTATCGGGCTCACATGCAATGGCCAATGCATCAGCTAAGATTCTCATTTTTCCTTTGTATTCTGAAGCAGTTTATGCAATACCATTTTTGCTCATCCAAATCTGCGTTAGCTTTATATATGCCAGTCATTCATTCTTTAGCCATTATGCTATACCTCTTTATTGTGCAGCGGATAACCATTTATGATAGTGTCAGAGTTGAGCATAAAAAATTTAGCAACTTCTTATCAAACTGCAGACCACTCTCAACATGAGGAAAATATCCCTTGCAAGAGTGTAACCTCTCAATACGTTACAGTATAGACCTGGATGGGCATCCATTTCTTGGGGCAGCACAGGAGTACACACAAGATTGTTTTTTGGATACTTAACTTGAATTCACGGTACAAGCCCTTTATCTCCGATTCACAGGATAAGTGAGTTATCACTAATCGGTTGGATCCAATCGTGTGGTAATTGTGAATTTTAATCCTTATGAAGAATAAAGAATCTGAATCCTAGAGATATAGTGAGGAGCACGCAGTGATATCACTGCCTGAAGAGCTAATAAGCGCAAAGCCCAAGCGAGATGAGTCAAGGTCCAACCATGTTGCAGGTGAGAATTGCGCCACTCCAGGAATGAGGTCCTGAGCTGTGAGATTAAAGAAGCTGTTGAGTGCAACAGCCATCTAAACCTAGGAAAGCCCTCAGAAGGAAAGTCATCCGGAGGTTTAATGTGACAGAATCAGAGTCCTGAAGCAGAGTGTTTGAGGGAAAATCTGGAGACTGGATGAAACTCGGAATTGTGTGTTGGTACTTTGCCTATTGTAAGAACTCTAAATATGTTTTTTGTTGAAAAAAAGTTACCACCTATCCATAGAAAATTTGATTGATGGGTGGGGTCTGAATTTGGGATCACCACTAGTGATGAGCGAGCATGCTCAGCGCTACTCGTTACTCGCACGAGTATCCCGGTACTTGGGATGCTTGGCGAGCACCGAGTACTGCCAAGATACTCAGACTCTTCACTAATAATTATCGCTCTGACACAAATACACAGCTCCCTTCAGTGCACACAGTGAGCTGGCACCTCACAGAGAGCAGATTGATTGTTAGGGTCCCTCTGGGGAGCACAGCAGGGTGTTGCTGCGATGATTTGAAAAAGCCCCCCCCTCCCGCCCTTTCCCAGAAACACTCGTTTTATAGCCAGAAGTCTGTGGGCGGAGCCTGTCACTAATTGACTTACATTTGGGCTCGGTCGAGCACCCGTGCATCGAGCACCCGAGCATTTTAGTGCTCGCTCATCACTAATCACCACCAATCGGCAGACCTACACACTTTTATCCTTGTCAGAATGGAGCGGCAGATGTCACTGACAGTATGGGGCACTTTTATCACTGGGACAAAATGGAATGTCAGTTCAGCTGTCCAGCTGCCACTTCGATCTTTCACCTATAGGTACAAAAAGGCAGTTAAACTGGAATGTGGGAATTTAAGCTAAATCTGGTTGATCTATGGCACCCTGCCATTACAGGTAGCCACAGGACCACCTAAGACATGGATGGCTTTCCACAACAGGTAACCCACATACACACAACACCTTCAACACTTGTTGCCTTTAAGCAAGATCCCCTATAAATACTGGTGCTGGGGGCGGAGTTAGCCAGAGTGTGCAGTCACTAGGAGAACTGTGAAGACGTCCTGGTGTGTCGGAGCTGTGCTAGGCCTGAGCCAGTTGCCCAGCCTAGCCAGTGTGAGGGCCTGCGAGTGAGGTCGAAGGCAAGGCTTAAGGAGTAGAGGAGCAGACTGGGGGCAGAGAAGCCATAATGCTTCACCCCAGGAAGCAACCTGGACACCGGTGTCCAAGTCTGCAGGAGAGCATCTGTCTGGGGCCACAAGGGAATTGGGTACTCAAGTCTCGGGCGGTCAGTTGCGGGGGATGTCACGGGTGGTCCAGGCCCGAGCCTGTGCCCTTGGGTGACAATAAAAAGGGTGTATTTACAGGGATAGGGATTTTCAGTCGTGATGCCACCTGTAGATTCCGGTGAAGGCACCGGCGCTGCTTGGGCCTCCGTAGTGATGGGCGGCAGCAAGATGGAGTGGCCCCCTACAGGAGGACCGGGGTTCCCAAGGCGCTGGAAGTAGGAATGGATGGTAGAGTACGGCAGCACAATCGTTGCAGCACAGGGTTGGAGTAGGGGAGCGCAATCAGTGTGGTGCAGGATGAGTGGAAGGAGGGACACACACACATTAAAGTCTTTTGGGTACCTTTACTGATGACTGGTTAAAAGGTGCACACATCTGGAATGATGGAAAACACCTTGGGATCTCCACAGCGAGTAGGGTTGTAGGCCTCCAGATTTAGCTTTCCTGTTGTGAGTCTGGCAGGTATGGAACCTAACCGGACCGTTACTCCTCTCTCTACACCCGGGTTGCTGCACTGAGGGCTCTCTCTTGGGCCACCGCTGTCTCTCTCCCCGCGGTCCCTGGCTCTCAATTGTTGGTGCTGCGGGTGTCCGGAAAGCCAAGCCTCCTCGGGATGCTGGCTTCTCTGCGGGGTATATCTCCTCTGTCCCCTGCAGACTCGGGCTCCAGTGACCGGTGTCCTAGTGGGGTGAGTCAGTATGACTCCTCTGCCCCCAGTAAAGGGTTTCTCATCTCTGCCTTCGATCCCTACTCTGCGGGTCTTCCCACTGACTCTGGTGTTACTGGTTTGGGACTAGCACGGCTCCGGTACAAGTTCAGCTCACTAGTCTCTGAGCTTCCTGCAGCTCTTCTAGCGTCTGCACACTGACTGTCTGACTCCGCCCCCAGGACCTGTATTTATACTGGGAACTGGCTTAAGGCAACCAGTTGGGCCCCCCTACAGGTCTGGGGTGGAAGATGTTGGGTGAAAGTGGGTTACTTGCTGTGGGAAATACTTCAGTGTCCTAGGGAAGCCTGTGTCCACCTGGACAGCGTGCCACACATCAAGCCCAGCAGAAACACGAGGAGACTCCAGTCATGCAACCAATAGGGGAGCCAGGGACCGCAGGAGAAGTCATAGCGTTAGCCCACACAAAGGTTCTTGACACGACAGAACGGGTGAGAGAAAGGCACAGAGGAGGTCAGGCTTAGTTTTACATGGGTCAGAGACTTCACCGAGGGAAAAGAGACAAGGAGGCCTTATCCATCACTCAATGTGGAAGTGCCTCCCGACCACCTGGAACGTACCCTGGAAAGTGGCTGCAATACCATCAGTAAAGGTACAGAAACAATCCACAGTGTGTGTGTCAGTTTGTCCATTCCTGAATACCATCTGGCCTAGTGACTGTCGCAGCGGTCCGGCTGCCTAACCACCTCCCTGTACAAACCCCGTCACCTCATCATTGCCTTGGGCACCCCGCTCCAGCTATGGTGAGCTGTACCACCCAAGCTGCCCGTCCATCATCCCCGGAGGTCTAAAGCAGCGCTGTTGCCTTCACCAGAATCCATAGGTGGCATCACGAGACTTCAATTATTTAACCCTTTATTCAGCAGACCCCCAGGGCTATGGGCCCGGGCACCAGCCGCCGAGACAGCACCCCCATATCAATGCCCGGGTACCGAGTTCCCATAGCTTTGGCGTCACAAACAGGATTCCATGCCAGCTGTCACCAGGTACTGTGTGCCATGTATATTGTTTTGCGAACTGTTAAGATTTGGCCACCTTTACTGCGCCACTGAGCAGGAAGAAAGGGGGAGTAACGGCTGAAAGAGTGTGAAGCCCAGTCCCGCCCCGCGCTCTGCCAACAACTTCCGAAGTGCCGCGACCCGATCCGGAAACTCCCGAGTGCTCAGCTCCCTGCCTGCGGAGCTACAGTTTGCTTTCCAGAGACTGACCGTGATTAACTAGGGGGGCGCCAACATGATGAATACCATAGATCCTGCAGATCTCGACCCCGTCAATCAGCCAGCTCTGAATTCTTCTCCAGTCGGTGGAGTTAGGGATAAGCGAATCTACTCGTTAGGACTCGATACTCTGCGAGTAGTAAGGAACTCGCAGGAGTCGGTACTCTGCGAGTTTCCAAGCGATTACTCGCACAGTAACGAGTCCAATGCAAATCAATGGCAATCCTAGTTTTGTCAGAGTTTGCATTCAGTATTTTTCTCAGTTGCTAAACTCGCTATCACATCGCTGTCTATGTAGCTGGATTGTCCCCAAATCGTTTAAACAAAAGCACTGGTTCACAAATACCTGCTGTCAGCAGCGAGTCTTAGGGTACCTTTACACGCGGCTACATTTCTAGGGTGGCTACAGGTAACTTACTGGTTGCAGTGAAATCATGGAGAGATTATTCCATTTGTACACAGCAAAAAGATAGAACCTTGTCTCCATGATTTCACTGCAACCAGTAAGTTACCTGTAGCCACCCTAGAAATGTAGCCGCGTGTAAAGGTACCCTTAGGGATGAGCGAGTCTACGACTCCTGTATACTGTATTCGGGACTCGCTGAATACAGAATATGTTAATGTTCCGAGACAGCCTAGCATGTTAGGTCAGAAAACTGTGAAGATGGACAAGCATGTTAGCCAATCATATTCAGTAATGCCACAGCCCTGTTGGTTGTGGCATTACTACGATTGCTGCTGTCCATCGTGAGGCAAGGCTGTATATAAGGCTTGCCCCCACCATTTTGGGCACATTCCTGAGATGATCTGAGCTAGTGCAGGGCGAGTAGGGAGACTTAGAGCAGATCCTAGCTAGGGAGTGTCAGTGAGTGTAGGAAACCCACCTCAAGATTCCTCACATTTAACCCAAACAGCTCTTCTGAAGCTCCAAGACGGAGGAGTGCTGTGTACAGGACTGTAGGCAGGGAGACAGGCAGGCAGGAGCAGCCTTACAGTGCATACAGCACCGACCTCAGAGCTTAGCTTAGTCACTCAGCTTTCCTCAGAGCTGAAATCAGAGGCTTAGCTGAGCTAATATTTCATTTTTTTTTCGACAAGATATTTTTGGGTTCACATTTACCTCTTCAGCGTTATTTTTTCTGTGGCAGACCAGTGCATTGCTGCTCTCCTACCAGCTAATAGCACGAACGCCACATGCTTGTGCGACTGCTTGTGCGCACTAACTAATTTTTCAAGGGAGAGTTCGTTGCTTCTCTGCTAAGTGATATGGATTTTACAAAAAAAAAAATGACGTGGGCTTCGCCATATTTTTGTAACCAGCTGGATCAAGCAGGCAGCGACGGGCTGCCCCCAACCCCCAGGTGCCTATTTGTACCTGGCTGGATACAAGAATATAGGGGAGCCCCCTTTTTTTTTATTATTTCATGAATTTCATGAAATAATAAAAAAAAAAAATGCGTGGGGCTCCGCGCTATTTTTATGTCTAGCCAGGTACAGCTAAGCAGCTGGGCAGCTGGGAGCTGGAATCCACAGCGCAGGGAGGCCCAAGCTTTCTGGGCCCCCCCCCCCGCTGCAAATTGCAGCCCGCAGCCGCCCCAGAAGATGGCGCATTCATTGAAGCGCCATCCTCTGGCGTTGAACCCCGCTCTTCCAGGGCCCTGGTGCGGTGGCTCACTGGGTAATAAAGGGTTTAGGGCCAGCTTTGTGTTATCAGCTGGCCCTAAGCCCAAAATTTATGGTGGTCACTCCAATATTACACATGACAGCCATGAATTTCTATTAAATTGTTTAAAAAAAAACAACACACAGAAATTTTTTTTTTAAATTAGTAATAAAACAAAAAGCCATTAGGGACTCCATCTTTAAATAAAAAAATCCTCTTCCGTCCGACGTAGTCCCAAACGCGGTGTCAGCTCTGCTACATCCCTCTACATAGACTGCACCAGGAGCGCCCCTCTCTGTTTTTTAACATCCCTCTACATAGACACACATGTCTTTCCAGAGGGACAGCAGGCTGAGAAATGTCTTTGGGTTCACCTCAGGTCTCTGCTGCAGGCTCCGGAGATTACCGAGCGAGGACAGCAGTCCGTTTTTATAAAAAAAAATTGTTATTTTTTTTAATATTCTTTAAAAGCCGGTGGCTTTTTGCGCTGGCTTTTAAAGAATAAAATGGGGAATTGCAGGTTTTATCTCTGCTGCCAGACCTTATAGGGTCCAGCAGTAGAGGAATTACTCGCAATTACTCGCTTCCCCATTCATTTACATTGGACTTGCTAGACTCGCAACGAGTAGCGAGTTTCTGACTCGGACTCGTTAGAGTCTAGCGATTCCAAGTATTTTAGGATTCGCCCATCCCTAGGTGGAGTACCCGCACCGGCAGGGTCTGTAGCGCCGATCAAGCCGATATCTCTACTGTATGTCCCGGGAGCTAAGTGGCTATCTCAGTATGATTGCCAGCCAGACACCTTATCCGGATTTAAAAGGAAAATTGGAGATTGAAACCTGGGCAGAGGTAGACCACCAATCAGTGACTATTATTTTCATAAATTACAGACTGCTTTTTAAAATCACAATCAGACTGACCTCCGCATGAGATTTTATCACTGTTGCCAGCAACCTCAGGACAGTGTCAGAGATATGCCATGAGACAAGTCAGTCCAGGAGTACTGGTGTTAACTAGGGGGAATGTGGCACCCTGCCATCACAGGTAGTCACAGGACCACCTACGGCATGGATGGACTTCCACAACAGGTAACCCACATATACACACAACACCTTCCACCCCAGAACACTAGGGGAACCTCCAGTTACTGCCTTTAAGCAAGATCCCCTATAAATACTGGTGCTGGGGGCGGAGTTAGCCAGAGTAAGGAGACGCAAAACTGTGAAGATGTCTTGGTGTGTTGGAGCAGTGCTAGGCCTGAGCCAGTTGACCAGCCTAGCCAGTGTGAGGGCCTGCAAGTGAGGTCAAAGGCAAGGCTTCAGGAGTAGAGGAGCAGACTGGGGGCAGAGGAGCAATACCGTTTACCCCAGGCAGCAACACGGACACCGGAGTCCGAATCTGCAAGAGAGCATCAAGCCCAGCAGAAAAACTGGTTCACTGAGGAGACTCCAGTCTCCCGGACACCTGTCACGCACCAATAGGGGAGCCAGAGACCGGAGGAGAAATCATAGCGGTAGCCCACACAAAGGTTCTCGACACTACAGAACGGGTGAGAAAAAGACACAGAGGAGGTCAGGCTTAGTTTTACATGGGTAAGAGAGGGAAAAGAGACATCAATCACCGTGGAAATCCAGAAGTGTCTCTCGACCACCTGGAACGTACCCTGGAAAGTGCCTGCACTACCATCAGTAAAGGAACAGAAAAGGTCCACAGTGTGTGCGTCAGTTTGTCCATCCCTGAACCCGTCCGGCCTAGAGACTGTCGCAGTGGCTCAGCTGCCTAACCACCTCCCTGTGCAAACCCCCGTCACATCATCACTGCCCCAGAGACTCCGCTCCACCTGTGGAAAGCTGTATCACCCAAGCTGCCCATCCTTCATCCCCGGAGGTCTGAATCCACAGGTGGTGTCACGAGACTTTAATTATTTAACCCTTTATTCAGCTGACCCCTGGCTATGGGCCCGGCACCAGCCGCCGAGACAGCACCCCCACATCAATGACCGGGTACCGAGTTCCCATAGGCCCCTGGGCGGGTCAGATCCCTCAAAATCTACAAGATGGACCATTCCAAAAAGTTTGCAGATGATGTGGAAAGAAAAGCAGAAGCACTGCAATGGAAAAGAAAATGATGTGTAAACGAGACTACTGAGAGCATCACCTTGACCAAGCCACTACACTGAAGAGCATACGTGTTGCTAAGGCATTGGAATCAATAGTAGGAGGTATTAATTTAAGATTATTTTAGATGTGGAAATACCAATTGAAATGATAAAAAATTATATCTTTATTAAACAAAGGCTAAAAAGTCATAAACCAGAATAAAAGTAGTAGACAAAACACAGATAGGATGTAATCAGGACCAAATTATATGAGAATCCTAAGAATCCCTGCAGCACTCGAGACCTGCCTATCAACAATAATAATATTTATTCATTTATATAGCACTATTAATTCCATAGCACTTTACATACATTTGAAACACTGTCCCCATTGTAGTTCACAATCTAAACATCCTATCAGTATGTCTTTGAAATGTGGGAGGAAACCGGAGCGCCCGGAAGAAACCGACGCAAACACGAGGAGAACATACAAACTCCTTGCAGATGGCGGCATTGGTGAGAATTGAATCCAGGTCCTCTATTCACCCTAAATTTCAGGTGCCCCCATCTATCAGGAGACAATCAACAAGGTACATTCAAGATAGATTTAGTCACATAAGTGACTTATCTCCTAGGTCAATCAGGGCGTCAATAGACAGTAAGCACAATCTGGAGAGGTTCCAGATCACATCAAACGAAGAAAGTGTGGTGCCCCTGCGGACTGGTCTCCACTAGGATGCACAGCAACCGGGATCGGTAAGTTCAGTCACTCAAAAACACACACCCAATACACTCCAATCCCAAGACCAGGGACTCTATGCACAGCAATGGGATGGTGGGAGAGGCAAGTGGTGGGAGAGAAAGTTAGACAGGAGGAGACAGTTAGTGGAGGAAACAAAGCTAGAAAACACCTTAGTTAGTGAGTCAGTTGAGTCCAGAAATTCAGCGAGTGCAGTTAAGTCAGGAGGAGAGAACACCAGCACTACATGAGACTGAAAGGACATGGACCCGGCGGCTTTTCCCACCATGAGGCTTGTCCGAGTCCCGGGCTGCAGACCATAGAGAGAGACAGAAGGAGTCCTAAGGACACGGATAGTGAGCAATCCATCTGTATACCCGAATTGGCAGGAAAGCTGAAGGACTGGGGCATAAACCAGGGTGCTGGCTCTGAGGTGGCAAGGACGCTCCTCACTCCAACCACGAAACCTGAAGTGGTGCGAGGTCTTTATGTCCTGCGACCCAACCTCCGGCGCAGGGAAAAGAAGGCTGCTGTACTAGGGCTAAGGGGCAAGGGAGGTCGCCCACCAATAGCCCGTGTCCACTGGATCGTAGCTTTGCATGCGTAAGAGACAGACAGAGAGGTCCATGAAAGTAACACTAAAGGGGTGATCTAGACAAGCCATTAGGGCTGCTAAAAGACTACAGGACCATCTGCCGAGAAAGTGAAGTAAACCGGGTTGAAGCTCAACACTGTGTGAAACAATTATTTCTGCGCCTGAAAAGAGGTAGACTGATTCGCCGAGCCCGCAGCAGCAGCCTGCCTGAGTGTGCCTTTGATCCCTGTAAGCAGCGCAGTGTTTGCACTGGTGAACCGCTCTTCCCGTGCAGAGCTAAACCATCCTCGCTGCTATCCCATCATCCCCAGAGGTCCCGACTGCAGCATCGGCTTACCAGTCGCATTCCACGGGTGGCGTCAAAATCTTTTATTTTTGCTTTTTATTTTATTTTCATCCATTTTTCAATTCCCATTTAAATGGATTGCCCGACGAGGGGATCATAGACTGGGTCACGCCACCGTGATAGGTCTTAGATGTACTGTCAGGACCTTGCAAACTGGCCAAATCGCTACCGGCCATCTGATTGGCTGGTAGTCACAGGTGCTTGTCCAGCGATCGGATGGCTTCTCTGCCGGTCCCGGTGCAGGCTTCGGACAGGTGAGTATGTAAGTTTATTATTTTTAACAACTTTTACTCACTTTTAGGCTACTTTCGCAGTGTATCTATAGATACACTGTCAAAGTATTCGTACTCGCTATACTCGCAACGAGTAGCGAGTACCGGTACCTACTCGTTGCGAGTATAGCGAGTACCAATATTAAGGTACTCGCTCATCTCTAACTCTTCGTTGTCCAGACCTATGACTCTGTTAAAGGATGCATCATTACATCGCCGACACCGTGACAATGAATCTCTGCAATCCAGATTAATGAGGCGGCAACAGGATGCAGCATCACACAGGTGCCGCCGTAATGACGAATCTACGGAGTATGGATTTATAAGACTGTTACAGGATGCAGTATCCCACCGCCACTACCATAATCTCGAATCTACGGAGTCCAGATCTATCAGACTTTCACAGGATGCAGCATCACATTGTTGCCGCCATAACGATAAATCTACGGAGTATGAATCTATCAGACTGTTACAGGATGCAGTATCCCACAGCCACTGCTGTAATCTCGAATCTATGGAGTCCAGATCTATCAGACATTCACAGGATGCAACATCACACAGGCGCCGCCGTAATGACGAATCTACGGAGTATGGATTTATAAGTCTGTTACAGGATGCAGTATCCCACCGCCACTACCATAATCTCGAATCTACAGAGTCCAGATCTATCAGACTTTCACAGGATGCAGCATCACATTGTTGCCGCCATAACGATAAATCTACGGAGTATCAATCTATCAGACTGTTACAGGATGCAGTATCCCACAGCCACTACTGTAATCTCGAATCTATGGAGTCCAGATCTATCAGACATTCACAGGATGCATCATCACATGGTCACCACCATAATGAGGAATCTACGAAGTATGGATCTATCAGACTGTCACAGGATGCAGTATCCCACCTGCCACTACCGTAATGTCGAATCTACGGAGTCCAGATCTATCAGACTGTCGCAGGATGCAGCATCACACAGGTGCCTCCGTCATGAGGAATATACAGTGTACAGACTATGAGACTGTTACAGGATGCAGGATCTCACCACCAATCCCATAATGTAGAATCTATGGAGTCCAGATCTATCAGACTATAACAGGATGTGTGATCTCAAGCGGTTATTTCGTAATGATTGGTTGTAAGGGGGCTCTCTGGTTATCACGATCTCTTCTCCGCAGGTTGCATGGACCACACTCTCGACACCACCTCTTGATGAACTTTCACATACCTATCCAGGAGAACCGTTCATGAAGTTAGACCTCCAGCTTCTTCCCTCCAAAATGACCTGCTCCATCGTGGTACGCCTCTAGGACCATTGGCGCATCCCGCTTCGGGACTACTTTCAGTGGGGAAAAGCTTCCGGATGGCATAGGCGATGACTCTTTCCTTGCCTTTCTGCACTTGGGACAATATAGCTTCCACTCCCACATTGCAGGCATCCGTGTACGCTATAAATAGTTGACCATAGTCGGTGTAGGCTAGGACTTTATCTTCCAATCGGTTGAAGGATTCTTCCACTCTATCGTTCCACTCGATCGGCGGGCTCTTGTTTTTTGCCTTCCTGGAGAGGCCCACTAGGAGGTCTTGTATGTAAGCCGCTATTTTGGTAAAGCCCTTGATGAACCTTTGATAATAGCCTACCAACCCTTGAAACTCTAAAAGCAATTCAAGAATGCGCACATAGGGTAATACATTCTTTTATAAGGCTAAAATATGTGTAAAGAGGGAGCTGCTCACCTGATGCAGTTGTGAGAACCCACAACTGGTAATGATCGCTCATCTATGAGTGGTTTGCTGCAGGACCGTACTTCCACAGGTCACCGTGGTTCAATCAGCTTGTAGGACAAAGTACCGTGGGTCCGCGCTGCCACTTCAATTAATGGAGATAAAAAACCAGCCACACGGGAATGTCTGGATGAAACAGGATTCTTCTTTATTTGTCCAACATGTTTCGGAGTTATCTCCCAACTCCTTCCTCAGGGAATGACCATTAATTGAAGTGGCAGCGCGGACCCACGGTACTTTGTCCTACAAGCTGATTGAACCCTTGAAACTGGCATACTTCACGGATGGTAGTCGGTCTCTGCCAGTCCTTGAGGATGGTGACTTTATCGGGATCTGGTGCCACACTTGCAGCGCTTTCTGCATGGTCTAGGTACTGTACTTTGGGTTTTAAGAGATAACACTTGGACAGCTTCACCTTCAGGCCAAAGTTGGATAAGGCATCGAACACCTCGACTAGGTGCTTCAGGTGGTCCTCATAGGTTCGAGAATAGAATAAATGATACTAAGCAATCACTGATCTCAGGGAGACCAGTCCAAGAAAACACTGTGGGCAGCCGGCTAAAGCGCTCAACACAGTGAATTCCTAGGCACATTGCCCCCTGGGAATTTGAAATATGCAAAGAACAGGACTAGCCAGATATCCCACAGACTCTATTTGCATATTTGAGAATAAACGATGACATTGTTCACGTATAACAGTACTGTTTTGAAGTTCTTGTGTCCGAGGAAACACTCCATTAACCTCTGGAACGTTCCCTTTCCCGATGCGTTGCAAAGCCCGAATGACATGCAGTTGAACTCGCATAAGTCTATTGGTGTTGTAAACGCGGTCTTCTCCTTGTCTGCCTCTGCCACGGGAACCTGCCAATACCCACTGGTGAGATCTAGGGTCGAGAAATAGTTAGCAGATTCTAGGGCACCTAACGAGTCCTCAATACACAGTAAGGGATAGGCATCTTTATGTGTAATGTAATTAATCTGCTTGTAATCCATACACAATCTCATTATACTGTCTTCCTTTTTAAGGCTGCTTTCACATAACGATTTTAGCATTTCCGATGCTGTCCGATAAAAATCGGACAGCATCGGACCGATTTTCGGACCCCATGCAGCCCTATGGGCATCGGACCGAATCGGATGTGCACTAAATGCCATCCGATTTGGTCCGATCCGAATCTGTCCGATTTTTTTATCGGTGCAAAAATCGGAGCTTGCTCCGATTTTTGCACCGAAAATAAAATCTGACAGATTCGGATCGGACCAGATCGGATGGCATTTAGTGCACATCCGATCCGACCCGATCAATTTAACATGGGGCCCTATGGAGCAGGGTCCGAGGAAACATCTGATGTCTCCTCGGACCGATTTTAGTGTACTGAGCATGCTCAGTACACTAAAATCGCTCCAAAAGTGAATGAATGGGTTAATTAAAAAAAAAAAAAACTATGCTCACCTGTCCACGAGGCCCCCGACGCCTCCCGGCGTCTCCGGTATCTCCAGGTATCTTGCCGTCTGTGCTGATAAGACCTGCCGTGATGTCACAATCACATGACTGCCAGGAACCAATAGCCGGCAGTCATGTGATTGTGACATCACGAGAGGTCCTGGCAGCACAGAAGACAGAACAGCAAGATACCGGAGACGCGCGGGACCGTGCAGGAGTCGTGGACAGGTGAGAAAGGAGAGGAGGAGAGGAGGGGGACACATGGGGGGATCGGAGGACACATGGGGGCAGCACATTGAAGGACTGGGGGAGGACACATAGGAGGACCGGGGGCCAAGAGGGGAGGACCGGGGGCCAAGAGGGGAGACACAGGGGATGAGAGGACCGGGGGCCAAGAGGGGAGGACCGGAGGCCAAGAGGGGAGACACAGGACCGGGGGCCAAGAGGGGAGGACCGGGGGCCAAGAGGGGAGACACAGGGGATAAGAGGAAAGGACCGGGGGCCAAGAGGGGAGGACCGGAGGCCAAGAGGGGAGACACAGGACCGGGGGCCAAGAGGGGAGGACCGGGGGCCAAGAGGGGAGACACAGGGGATAAGAGGAAAGGATCGGGGGCCAAGAGGGGAGGACTGGGTGATAAGAGGAGAGGACAGGGGGCCAAGAGGGGAGACACAGGGGATAAAGAAGAGGACCGGGGGAGAGACTGACAGCTCTCAGGGAGCGATCTGACAGGAGGGCGGGCATCCTATTTTCTGTCGGAATCGGATGCCTATTTGGCACCCGATTCCAGGCATTAGGCTACCTTCACATTACGATTTTTAGGGAGCCGATGCTGTCCGATATAAATCGGACAGCATCGGCTCCCTTCTGATGCCTGGAATCGGGTGCCAAATAGGCACCCGATTCCGGCATAAAATCGTTCCCTGCGGGGTGAAGAAAAGAAAAAAAAAATAAAGGTTATTCTCACCTTCCCCCGAGCCCCCGCCGTCTTCCGCCATCTTCTTTGAGGCTCCTGGTGGCTCTCGCAGGCTGCCGGTGTCAGCAGAGCGCTTCCTCTGCTGTTCAGGACCTGCGGTGATGTCACAGTCACGTGACCGCGGGTTCACCATAGTAACCCGCGGTCACATGACTGTGACATCACCGCAGGTCCTATAAGGCAGAGGAAGCGCTCTGCTGACACCGGCAGCCTGCGAGAGCCACCGGGAGCCTCAAAGAAGATGGCGGGAGACGGCGGGGGCTCGGGGGGAGGTGAGAATAAACTTTATTTTTTTTTTTAACACTTGTGCTCCTAGTTAGGAGCAGTTTTACTGTACTGAGCATGCTCAGTACAGTAAAACGGGGTCCGAGGAGACATAGATGTTTCCTCGGACCCTTCTTCCTTAGGGCCCCATGTTATAGGGATCGGACCTAATCGGATGTGCACTAAATGCCATCCGATTTGGTCCGATCCGAATCTGTCAGCAGGCTCCGATTTTAGCACCGATAATAAAATCGTACAGAATCGGATCGGACCAAATCGGATGGCATTTAGTGCACATCCGATCTGACCCGATCCCCATAGGGATACATGGGGTCCGAAAATCGGTCCGATGCTGTCCGATTTTTTTCGGACAGCATCGGAAATGCGAAAATCGTTATGTGAAAGCAGCCTTAGAAGAATCCGATGCTGTCCGATTTATATCGGACAGCATCGGATTTTACAAAATCGGTATGTGAAAGTAGCCTAACCAGGACGAGAGGAGCTGCCCAGGGGCTACAACTATCTCTGATTACCCCTGCCTCTTTTATTTCCCATAACATGTTCTTGGCACACTGATAGCGAGCCGGGGGAACAGGGTGGTATCTTTCTTTAATGGGCGGATGGTCTCCTGTGGAGATATGGTGTTGGACTCTTTTTACATGCCCAATGTCCAGGGAGTTCTTACTAAATACCCGTTAATGTTCCTGGACCACCCAGTAGACCCTATTTTTTTTATGTGAAGTGGTGAAGTAAGTGCCAATGTGCAGCTTCTGACATGAGTCCTCAAGCTGTCCTACAGAGCCGTTGTCGTCCGTTGTTTCAGATGGATCCAAGGGTTCTACTGCCTTGATTGTGTTGTTGTTGACAGTAAACAGCTTGGCTACTGTGGCATACTGGGGTAAGTTGACCTCTTTCTCCCCACAATTTAAGATGCATTTAGGTACTCTCCCCTTGCGGACATCTACTACTCTACAGGCGGTCAGGATAGTACGCCTGCTGTCAGAGCATACAGGTTCTACCAATGCCTGGTAATCTTGACCCCTGATACCTTTAGCAGCTAGGCACCAAATCATCATTTCAGTTTTGGGAGATATCACAATTGGGAATGGATCAATCACCCTTACACTGCCTACTTCTCCACCAGACAATTCTACCTGTTGTCTTTGCACCAACACTGATTTCCTTGTGCAGGATTCGTTGTTGTCTGGAATTAGCGGTTTCAGCTACCTGCTGTAAGAAGATAATAATCTCGCCAAGACAATTCTCAATCACATTGGTACCTAGGGTGATCATGGGATTACACTCTCGTCAATCAATATCCACTATAGTCAAACCCTGGGATTTGAGCTCTACTTGCCTCACCTTAATCGTCACCTCTTTATACCCCACCTGAGGCAAGGGCTGATCATTACTGGTAAATATAGGCAGGTAGTCATCAAGGCTGTGGGTAAAGTCAGAGTCAGCCCAGTACCGTTTATAAAGGATATGTGGCATCTTGGTCACCTGGGAGCCAGTGTCCAGTAGAGTGTTCATCGGAATGCTATCAAGCACAACAAGCAAGACTGGTCATCCCCTGATGTACTTGTCCCACCAGTTATGTGGACCAGGTCACCTTACTCCTGGCGGTTGGTCTTCTGCTCCAGGGGTTGCTCGTTTAAAGGACAGAACCTTGCGATGTGCCCCTGACCCACCCCAGGGTCGTGGGGTACCCGGTTGATTAACTGGGGATGTCACGGGTGGCCTGTGGCCAGTCCCATTGCCCTGAAGGTCACTGAAAAAGGGGTTAAAAATAAAAATGAAATAAAAGAGTTTGTGACGCCACCTATGGTATCCGGTAATGATATCGGCGCTGCTGCAGACCTCTGGGGATGATGCTAAGGCAGCCAGTTGGTAACGCTCCCCGTAGGTGAAGTGGGATCCCGGGGCAGAAGTGAAAGAATAGAGAACTCACACAGGGAGGCGGCTCGTCAGGTGGAGCTACAGGCTGACAGTCTCTGTGAGCAAGCTAATAAATACACCACACAATCTTGGTCTCTTAATTTGGTTTTCCTGGTGACTCAGGCAGTAAACAGTCCTTACACACACAGTTCTCGGGTACTGCTGGATTGCGTAGTCACCAGAGGATTAGGATTTTTCACTGGGGACCCTCTGTGATGTGCCTGCTTTTCCTCTCATCTGTTCTTACGCTCACGCTCACAGAGCCCACCGCCGGTCCCCACAGATCCTTACGGAGTCTAACTCCCTCGGAGTCTCCTGTGTGTAGTCTGTCACCTGAGCCTCCTCTTGGAGTCTATCGTCTCTAGGCCTCCTTCTGGATTCTATCGCTCTCTGGGCCTCCTTGACCCTATACGGGGACTTAGGGGAATTATGCTTGGGTTGCCGCAACCTCTGAAGAGGTGTGTGCCATCCGGTTCTGCAGCTCGGGGATAAACGCCTGCACTGCCTCAGAGTCCGCTTTGAACTTGACCCTCCTGGTTGGTATTACCGCGTCCAGGTTCAGGCGCACCAGTAGCACTCCAGGGTCCTGATGGTATGCCTGTAAGCAAAAGAGGGGTTCCTTATTCCACTGGATGTAGCAGAGCTGTGCACCCGGGCGTGGGAAAGTTCATGTGAGTTCATGCAGGCAAGCATGAACTGACATGAACCTGACAGCACTGCTACTTGAATTGAACAGCTGACCTGAGTCAGCTGTTCATTTGAAAATCCCAGCGGGAAGGCGTCTGACAGAGAAAACCTGAACAAACTGGATTCTCCCGGTCCGGTGCAATCCAGCGCCCCATAACATTGGACTCTATGGTGCCGGATTGCTCCGGACCGGGAGAATCCGGTTTGAACTCATGGTTTAAGACCACGGGCAGCTCCCTGCATGCTGCGTTCGGTTCTGCGCTCCCCGCTGCCTGACAGGCCCATCCTCCACTCCCCCCGCAGCCTCCCCACCCGTTTCTAAGTTAGGACCGGGCGGGGGGAGCAGGGCCAGGGAGCGGGGAAGGATAGGAGGAAGCTGGGAGCGCAGAACAGAAGAAGAAAGCTGGCGGTGAAGTTTCCTTTGCTCCCTGCTAACTGGGCCTGCTCCCCACGCCCGCTGCTAACTCAGGATCGGGTGGGGAGGCGGTGGGGGGAGCTGAGGATCCTGCTGTCAGGCGGCAGGGAAGCCAGTAGGGGGCTTCATCATTGTTTTTTACCGCCGGCTTTTAAGCAATCAATTGGGGAATGCAGGTTTTTCCTCTGCTGCCAGACCTCTTTATAGGGTCCAGCAGCAGAGGAATTGCATTTCCCATTGATTTACATTGGCTAAAGAAGAACCCTGGATTGGACTACGTCGGACGAAAGAGGATTCTTTTTAAATAAAGATGGAGTCACTAAGTGTGTTTTTGTTTTTTTTTCAAATAAAAATAATTTTTCTCGGTGTTGTATTTTTATCTAAACAATTTAATAGAAATCCATGGGGGTCATGTCTAATATTGGCGTGACCCCGTGAATTTCGGGCTTAGGGCAGATGATAACAACAAGCTGGCACTAACTCCTTTATTACCCAGTGAGCCACCATACCAGGGCCCTGGAAGAGTTGGGTTCAGCGCCAGAAGATGGCTCGTCAATGAGCGCGCCATTTTCTGGGGCGGTTGCGGGCTGCCATTCGCAGCGGGGGGTGCCCAGAAGGCTTGGGCCTCCCTGCGCTGCGGATCCAGCCCCGAGCTGCCTAGCTGTACCTGGCTGGACATAGAAATCGCGCAGAGCCCCACGCATTTTTTTTTATTATTTCATGAAAATCATGAAATAATAAAAAATAAGGGCTTCCCGATATTTCTGTGTCCAGGCAGGTACAAATAGTCAGCTGGGGTGAAGTAGCAGTGCTGAGATTGCGTTTATGGACTATGTCGGATGGAAGAGGATTTTTTTTAATACAGATGGAGTCATTAAATGTTTTTTTTGTTTTATTTCTAATAAAAATTTTTTCCGGTGTTGTGTTTTTTTTTTTTTTTTTAATTTACTGGAAATTCATGGGGTCATGTCTACTATTGGCGTGACCGCCATGAATTTCGGGCTTAGGGCCAGCTGATAATACAAAGCTGGACCTATCCCCTTTATTACCCAGTAAGCCACCGCACCAGTGCCCTGGATGAGCTGGGTTCAGCGCCAGAAGATGGTGCTTCAATGAACACGCCATCTTCTGGGGCAGCTGCGAGCTGCAATTCGCAGTGGGGGGTGCCTAGAAAGCTTTTGTCTCCCTGCGCTGCAGATTCCAGCCCCCAGCTGCCTAGTTGTACCTGGCTGGAAATAAAAAAAATTGTTTGGGGCTCCGCGCTATTTCTATTATTTCATGAAATTCATTAAATAATAAAAAAAGGGGCTCCCCTATATTGTTGTGTACAGCCAGGTACAAATAGGCACCTGGGGGTTGGTGGCAGCCCGTCGCTGCCTGCTGTATCCGGCTGGATACAAAAATACTGCGAAGCCCACGTCAAATGTTTTTCTGAAAAATCCATAAAACAATATGAATGAAAGGGACTGCATCTTTATTAACCCCTCGATCATGGTCCATGCAGGCAAGCATGAACTCACATGAACCTGACAGCACTGCTACTTCAATTGAACAGCTGACCTGAGTCAGCTGTTCATTTGAAAATCCCGGCGGGAAGGCGTCCAACAGAGAAAACCTGATCAAACCGGCTTCTCCCGGATTGTACCGGTCTGGTGCAATCCGGAACCCCATAACATGGGACTCTATGGTGCCAGATTACCCCGGACCGGGGCAATCTGGGAGAATCCAGTTTGAACTCACAGTTCAGGACCGCTGACAGCTCCCTGCGTGCCGGGGTCGGTTCTGCGCTCCCCGCTGCCTGACAGCCCGATCCTCCACTCCCCCCACAGCCTCCCCACCGGTTCCTAAGTTAGGACCAAGCGGGGGAGCAGGGCCAGGGAGCGGGGAGGGACAAGAGGGAGCAGGGAGCGCAGAACAGAAGGAGAAAGCCGGCGGTGAAGTTTTCTCATCGCCGGCTTCCCCGCCTGGGTCCTTCACTCCCCGATGCCTGGCCCTGCTCCCCCCGCCCGCCCTCAGAAGAGATTCAGAAAACCTATGAGTGAAAAAATGAGTGTGCTATTTTTTATTCTTACACCCCTTTCCATGCCCTGTACACTATAGAAAAAAGATGTCAGCCTAGCTGCCAGTCTGCTGGATTCGCATGAAGCACATCACAAAATATTCAGGTTAGAATGAATACAAATTTACGGTAGATCTTGAGGCAAATTCAATTTGCCTCAAATCCATTTGCTTTTCTCTGTTTAAAGGAAACGCATCAGCAAATTTTTGCTATGCAATCAGGAAGCAACATAATGTAGGTGCAGTGATTCCTGGGATGTAGATCTTGCTAAACAGCTTGCTTGTAGTTTCAACATAATCAGTGTTTTATCAGCAGGAGGTTATCACTGCACCAGAACTAGGTGTCGCGATCCAGGTATCCTAACTAATCAATCTAACCCCTGATTTTAGCTTGTTGACGAATGTACAGTGTACACAGGAAGATGCCAATTGGGTGTGAGCAGGGTTATACAAGGCTCAGCATTCTGAGCGCTGCTACATCTGCAACAAAGAAAACAGGGATTCTTTCAAAATTTCACCAAATCATTGTGCACTATAGAGGACTACGAAGTGCATTATATGATATGGTGGACTATGGGGTGCATTATACTATATGGAAGACCATAGAGTGCATTATACAATATAGATGACTATGGGTTCAATATAATATATGGAGAACTATTGTGGTGTATTATAATATATGGAGGACTATGATGAGTGCATTAAACTATATGGAGGACTATGGGGGTGCATTATAATATGTGAAGTACTATGGGGGAAGTATTCTACATGAAGGACTATAGAGGTACATTATACTATATGGAGAACTATGAGGTGCATTATACTATATGGAGGACTATGGGGTGTGCATTATAATTAGGGATGAACGAGTACTGAAATATTCACACTCGCTAGACTCGGTACTCGGTAGTCTAGCGAGTCCAATATAAGTCAATAGGGAAGCGAGTATTGCGAGTAATTCCTCTGCTGCTGGACCCTATAAAGAGGTCTGGCAGCAGAGGAAAAACCTGCAATTCCCCACTTTATTGTTTAAAAGCCAGCGGTAAAAAGCTGCCAGCTTTTAAACAATGCTGAATCCCCCTACTTGCTTCCCAGATTTTTGTTATCAGCTGGCCCTAAGCCCAAAATTCATGGGGTCACGTCAATATTAGACATGACCGCCATGAATTACTATTAAATTGTTTAAATAAAAACACAACACCAAGAAAAATTATTTTTATTTGAAAAAAAACAAAAACACACTTTGGGACGCCATCTTTATTTAAAAAAAATACTCTTCCGTCCGACGTAGTCCAATCCAGGGTTCTTCTTTAGCTCTGCTACATCTCTGGTAGAGAACCTCCACCAGAGATGTAGCAGAGCTGTGCACCCGGGCATGGGAAAGTTCATGTGAGTTCATGCAGGCAAGCATGAACCTGACAGCACTGCTACTTCAATTGAACAGCTGACCTGAGTCAGCTGTTCATTTGAAAATCCCGATGGGAAGGCGTCTGACAGAGAAAACCTGATCAAAGCGGATTCTCCCAGATTGTACCGGTCCGGTGCAATCCGGCGCCCCATAACATGGGACTCTATGGTGCCGGATTGCTCCGGCAATTGAATCCGGTTTGAACTTACAGTTCAGGACCGCGGACAGCTCCCTGCGTGCCGTGGTCGGTTCTGTGCTCCCTGCTGCCTGACAGCCCGATCCTCTGCTCCCCCCGCAGCCTCCTCACCCGTTCCTAAGTTAGGACTGGAGGGGGAGCAGGGCCAGGGAGCGGGGAGGGATAGGAGGAAGCGGGGAGCGCAGAACAGAAGAAAGCCGGCGGTGAAGTTTTCTCATCGCCAGCTTCCCCGCCTGGGTCCTTCACTCCCCGCTCCCTGGCCCTGCTCCCCCCGCCCGCTCCTAACTCAGGATCGGGTGGGGTGGCGGTGGGGGGAGCGGATGATTCTGCTGTCAGGCGGCGGGAAAGCCAGTAGGGGGCTTCAGCATTGTTTTAAAAGCCGGTGGCTTTTTACTGCCGGCTTTTAAACAATCAATTGGGGAATTGCAGGTTTTTCCTCTGCTGCCAGACCTCTTTATAGGGTCCAGCAGCACAGGAATTGCATTTCCCATTGATTTACATTGGTCTCGTTACTCTGCGAGTAATCGCAAGGAAACTCGCAGAGTAACGAGTAGCCCGAGTTCCATACTATTCGGCGAGTACTGAATAGTAGCGAGTAGACTCGCTCATCCCTAGCGGTAATTTATTAAGATGAACATGTAGGGTCTTGGGGATCCAGCCTAAAGCGCAATATTAACCCCTTAAGGACCGAGTCACTTTGCAGCTTAATGACCAGACCATTTTTTGTAATTCTGACCACTCTCCCTTTATGAGGTAATATCTCTGGAACGCTTCAACGGATCCTAGCGATTATGAGATTGTTTTTTCGTGACATATTGGGCTTCATGTTAGTATTAAATTTAGGTCGATAATTTTTGCGTTTATTTGTGAAAAAATAAAAAATTTGGCAAAAATTTTGAAAATTTAGCAATTTTCAAATTTTTAATTTTTATTCTGCTAAACCAGAGAGTTATGTGCCACAAAATAGTTAATAAATAACATGTCCCACATGTCTACTTCACATCAGCACAATTTTGGAAGAAAAAAAAAAATTTGGTAGGACGTTATAAGGGTTCAAAGTTCATCAGCAATTATTCATTTTTCCAGCAAAATTTACAAAACCAATTTTTTAGTGACCACATCACATTTGAAGTCCCTTTGAGGGGTGTACATGACAGAAAACACCCAAAAGTGACACCATTCCAAAAACTGCACCCCTCAAGCTACTCAAAACTATATTGAAGAAGATTATTAACCCTTCAGGTGCTTCACAGGAACTAAAATAATGTTGAAGGAAAAAATGGACATTTTAATTTTTGTAACAAAAATGTTCTTTTAGCCTCAATTTTTTCATTTTCACATGGGCAACAGGATAAAATGCATCCTAAAATTTGTTGGGCAATTTCTCCTGAGTACACCGATGCCTCATATGTGGTCATAAACCACTGTTTGGGCGCACGGCAGGGCTCAGAAGGGAGGGAGCGCAATTTGAATTTTAGAGCCAATTTTCCGTTCAAAAAGTGAAATGGTGCTCCTTCACTTCTGAGCCCTGCCGTGCGCCCAAACAGTGGTTTATGACCACATATAAGGTATCGGTGTACTCAGGAGAAATTGCCCAACAAATTTTGGGATGTATTTTATCCCTTTGCCCATGTGAAACTGAAAAAATGTAGGCAAAAAGAATTTTTTTGTGAAAAAAAAGTGTTTTTTTAATTTTTATGAATGAATTTGTGAAGCATCTGGGGGTTCAAAGTGCTCACTATGCATCTAGATACCTTCCTTAGGGGGTCTAGTTTCCAAAATGGGGTCATTTGTGGGGGAGCTCCAATGTGGAGACACACAGGGACCCTCCATACGCGACATGGTGTCCGCTAACAATTTGAATGGAAAATGAGCTCAAATTGTTAGCGGACACCATGTCGCGTTTGGAGGGTCCCTGTGTATCTCCACATTGGAGCTCCCCCACAAGTGACCCCATTTTGGAAACTAGACCCCCGAAGGAACGTATCTAGATGCATAGTGAGCACTTTGAACCCCCATATGCTTCAGAAATTCATCCTTAAAAATGAAAAAGCACTTTTTTTTCCACTAAAAAATTATTTTTTTCATTATTACGGATCAATTTGTGAAGCATCTGGGGGTTCAAAGTGCTCACTATGTACCTAGATATGTTCCTTTGGGGGTCTAGTTTCCAAAATAGGGTCACTTGTGAGGGAGCTCCAATGTGGAGACACACAGGGACCCTCCAAACGCGACATGGTGTCCGCTAACAATTTGAGCTCATTTTCCATTCAAATTGTTAGCGGACACCATGTCGCGTTTGGAGGGTCCCCGTGTGTCTCCACATTGGAGCTCCCCCACAAGTGACCCCATTTTGGAAACTACACCCCCAAAGGAACATATCTAGATGCATAGTGAGCACTTTCTACCCCCAGGTGCTTCACAAATTGATCTGTAAAAATGAAAAAAGAAAATTTGTGTGGAAAAAAAAAGTGCTTTTTCATTTTTATTGATGAATTTGTGAAGCATCTGGGGGTTCAAAGTGCTCACTATGCATCTAAATATGTTCCTTATGGGGTCTAGTTTCCGAAATGGGGTCACCTGTGGGGGAGCTCCAATGTGGAGACACATCGGGGCCCTCCAAACGCGACATGGTGTCCGCTAACAATTTGAATGGAAAATGAGCTCAAATTGTTAGCTGACACCATGTCGCGTTTGGAGGGTCCCTGTGTGTCTCCGCATTGGAGCTCCCCCACAAGTGACCCCATTTTGGAAACTAGACCCCCAAAGGAACATATCTAGATGCATAGTGAGCACTTTGAACCCCCAGATGCTTCACAAATTGATCCATAATAATGAAAAAATAAATTTTTTGTGGGAAAAAAAAGTGCTTTTTCATTTTTACGGATGAATTTCTGAAGCATATGGGGGTTCAAAGTGCTCACTATGCATCTAGATACGTTCCATAGGGGGTCTAGTTTCCAAAATGGGGTCACTTGTGGGGGAGCTCCAATGTGGAGACACACGGGGACCCTCCAAACGCGACATGGTGTCCGCTAACAATTTGAATGGAAAATGAGCTCAATTTGTTAGCGGACACCATGTCGCGTTTGGAGGGTCCCCATGTGTCTCCACATTGGAGCTCCCCCACAAGTGACCCCATTTTGGAAACTAGACCCCCAAAGGAACGTATCTAGATGCATAGTGAGCACTTTGAACCCCCAGGTGCTTCAGAAATTCATCCGTAAAAATGAAAAAGCACTTTTTTTCCACAAATAATTTCTTTTTTCATTATTACGGATCAATTTGTGAAGCATCTGGGGGTTCAAAGTGCTCACTATGCATCTAGATATAATCCTTTGGGGGTCTAGTTTCCAAAATGGGGTCACTTGTGGGGGAGCTCCAATGTGGAGACACACAGGGGCTCTCCATACGCGACATGGTGTCCGCTAACAATTGGAATTGTTAGCGGACACCTTGTAGGATATGAAGAGCCCCTATGTGCCTAAACATTGGAGCTCCCCCACAAGTGACCCCATTTTGGAAACTAGACCACCCAAGGAACGTATCTAGATGCATAGTGAGCACTTTGAACCCCCAGGTGCTTCACAAATTGATCCGTAAAAATGAAAAAAGAAACTTTTTGTGGAAAAAAAACGTGCTTTTTCATTTTTATGGATGAATTTGTGAAGCATCTGGGAGTTCAAAGTGCTCACTATGCATCTAGATACGTTCCTTCGGGGGTCTAGTTTCCAAAATGGGGTCACTTGTGGGGGAGCTCCAATGTTCAGGCACACAGGGAGGGGCTCTCCATACCCGACATGGTTTCCGCTAACAATTGGAGCTAATTTTCTATTGAAATTGTTAGCGGACACTATGTCGCATATGGAGAACCCGTGTGCCACCAGCACAAGGGCAACTGGTAGAGTTGGGGTACAGCACCAGAAAATGCCGCCTCTAATGAATGCGCTATTTTCTTGGGTGGCTGTGGGTTGAAATTTGCAGCGTGGGGGACCCACAACATTTGAGTCTCTCCACGCTGAGGATTCCAGTCAGCCAGCTACCAAGTTGTACATGGCTGGCTACAAATACAGCGAAGGCTTTATTTTATTTCTAGAACTAATTCTAGAAAAAAAAAAATGACGTAGGGCTCCGCCATATTTTTGGTCCAGCCAGGTACAACTTGGCAGCTACAGACTGCCAGCAACCCCCAGCTGCCTCGCTGTACCTGGCTGCAACCAAAAATACAGCGAAGCCCATTTTTTTTTATTTCTAGAATTCTAGAAAAAAAAATGACGTAGGGCTCCGCCATATTTTTGGTCCAGCCAGGTACAACTTGGCAGCTACAGACTGCCAGCAACCCCCAGCTGCCTCGTTGTACCTGGCTGCAACCAAAAATACAGCAAAGCCCATTTTTTTTTTATTTCTAGAACTAATTCTAGAAAAAAAAATGACGTAGGGCTCCGCCATATTTTGGTCCAGCCAGGTACAACTTGGCAGCTACAGACTGCCAGCAACCCCCAGCTGCCTCGTTGTACCTGGCTGCAACCAAAAATACAGCAAAGCCCATTTTTTTTTATTTCTAGAACTAATTCTAGAAAAAAAAATGACGTAGGGCTCCGCCATATTTTTGGCCCAGCCAGGTACAACTAGGCAGCTGGGGGCTGGAATCCTCAGCATGGAAAGGCCCAAGCGTTCTGGGCCCCCCATGCTGCGAATTGCAGCCCGCAGCCGCTCCAGAAAATGGCGCATTCATTGAAGCGCCATTTTCTGGCGCTGTACCCATGCTCTTCCAGTTGCCCTGGTGCCGGTGGCAAACTGGGTAATAAAGGGGTTAATGCCAGCTTTTTATTGGCAGCTGGCACTAAGCCCGAGATTCATAATATAGGGCCAATGTTAGACCCGCCATTAGGAATCTCTGGTAAATAGTCAGAAAATACACACATAGAAAAATCTTTTTATTTGAAAAAAAAACACAAACAAAATTCGGACTCCATCTTTATTATGAAGATCCGACGTAGTCCACAACGATGGTCCCACGACGCTCGATTGCCTCCGACGTAGTCCACAACCAAGGTCCCACGACGCTCGATCGCCTCTGCTCAATCCAGAGACTGCAGCAAGGGATCAAGTGTCCTCTTCCTACAGTCTCAGGGGTCAGAGTTATGGTGCACTGTATGACAATGATCAGTTATACAGTGCACCATGACTATGATCCCAGAGACTATAACAAGAGGACACTTGATCCCTTGTTGCACCCATCCATCCACCTATGCACCCATCATCCACGCACGCACATCCACGTACGCACATCCACGCATGCACACAACCACGCACGCACATCCACGCATGCACACATCCACGCACGCATGCTGACATCCACGTACATCCACACACACATCCACGTACATCCACATCCACGTACGCACACATCCACGCACGCACATTCACACACGCACATCCACGTACGCACATCCACGCACGCACATCCACGCACGCACATCCACGCACGCACATCCACGTACGCACATCCACGTACGCACATCCACGTACGCACATCCACGTACGCACATCCACGTGCTGACATCCACGCATGCACACAACCACGCACACACATCCACACACGCACATCCACGCACGCACACATCCATCCATCCATCCATCCACCCATCCATCCATCCACCCACCCATCCATCCATCCATCCATCCACCCATCCATCCATCCACCCACCCATCCATCCATCCATCCATCCATCCACCCATCCATCCATCCACCCATCCATCCATCCATCCATTCATTCTTTCATTCTTTCATTCATTCTTTCATTCATTCATACTTACCCAGCGATGAGGAGGAGGAGCCCCTGAGAAGAGGAGGAGCCACACTGCAGAGGAGGCCCGACGGTGCGGGCGGGTGCACCGAGCGTGCAGCCCGCCGGGATAGGTGAGCGGGGCTGGGGACCAGGGATCGGGGGCTGGGGACCGAGTCCCGGGGGCTGGGGACCAGCTGGGAGGAGGAGGGGGCCCTGCAGCTTTGCCGGTGGGCGCAGAAGCCCGCCGGCAAACAAACTGTGCAAGGTGGAGGGCGGGGATGGACGGGAGACAGGGGGGGGCTGCACAGGGGACGGGGGAGAGGACACAGAGGGCTCAGGACACAGGGGGGGGGGGCTACAGGACACAGGGGGAGCTGGACACAGGGGGCGGGGACAGGACACAGGAGGGTCTGCACAGGGGACAGGGACCGCACACAGGAGGGGCTGCACAGGGGACGGGGACAGGACACAGGAGGGGCTGCACAGGGGACGGGGACAGGACACAGGGGGCTCAGGACACAGGGGGGGGGCTACAGGACACAGGGGAAGCTGGACACAGGGGGCGGGGACAGGACACAGGGGGAGCTGGAGCATCAGCTCATGGCCGGCGGCTGCGGTGCAACCCGCCCGCAGATAAGAGTGATTGCGGTGGGGGAGGGGGGTGAAGGGGTTAACAGGGGTGCCCACACCTCTGCCCCTAACCCTTGGCTGTCACTGACAGCTTTTAGATTTGAGCTGTCACTGTTCGTTTAGAAGCAGTGACAGTTCAAAGCCATGACGAGTATACTCGTCATGATGCGGGAACTGACATCTTTTCATGACGAGTATACTCGTCATTCGTCGTAAAGGGGTTAAGATTTGGGTTCATAAACTATTTAAAAACAGATTTAAGAAAAAACTAAAATAAAAAGACCAAAAAAATAAAAAAGAGAATATCGGAGTGGATAAGTCTGCGGAATGATGATGGCATTGAAATGGAAGGTACAGTACATCCTCCGTACATCTCCCATGCAGTATTACTTTACACTGCGGAGAACTCCAGGAAGACAGAGTGGATCCAGATGAATCATAGGACATGTTTTGGATGACACCTCATTGTGTCAGTTGTTTTATGCCTCTGAGCGGTTACCTGACATTACCTCAGAATGTCGTGTCTATGTTTTCACATTAACACTGGCCGCTAGCACTCCATAAGGCGGCAGCAGCCGCTGCTCCTGGAAGCCGGGCCCCCTCTGTGTGCACTTTGCAGAACGTCTGCTAAATGAATTAGCTTGAGATTCTTTTCCAGGTTTGCTTAGTGGAGAGCCAAAAACGACCTCTCGTTGGAATAACAGGGCATTGAAATGATCGGGGGGATCAGTTTCTCACTCACTATTAATTTCACCCTTTATCTGATGTCATTAACCCTGTCATATGTGACAAATGGATTGTTCTTACACCAATAAAGATGAAAACTTTTTTCCAATCGGTCTAGTAAGTTTTCTTCAGTGCTTGCATAGGTCTTAGTGTCATACAGTCTATGACACTATCACTATATCTCAATTTTGGCTGGGAATTCAATAAGTATCACTTGTAAATCAAATGTGCCTTATTATAATCTACGGTAATTAGTGATAAGTGAATATACTCACTACTATTCGTTACTTGCACCCATAATACAGTATTCAAGATGCTCGTTATTCAGTAAGTAATGCTGGTGCTTGTGAGTGATGTGTCAATCTTGAGGAATCTGACACATATTGCCGGCTTATTTTAGCACCCCAGTAAGAGCAGATTGTATGGAAGGCTCTCACTGGGGGGCACAGCAAGGTGTTGTATGCAGTGAAAACGTGCTAGGTCTCATGTCTCCTGTGCTAGGTCTCGTGTCAAATTTTCATATTAGCGTCGCCCTTCTACAACTAGATGATGTGTCAGGCACCAAACAACTATGAAAAGATGGAAGATCGAGGGAACTAAATGTGGGAATTCTAGGTGGTCAGCTGTGGTGCCTTGTAAAAGTATTCATACCCCAAGAATTTTCCATATTTTTTCACGTTACACCCACAAACCTTAACATATTTCATTAGGATTTTATGAGATATACCGACACTAAGTATCAAGTATTTGTAAAGTGTAAATGTAAATATTTAAAATATATATCTCGAAAAGCCCATCCCCACCATCACACAATAGTGGTGGCAGCATTCTGCTGTGGGGAGAATATTCTTCAGCATGGACAGGGAAGCGATTTAGAATTTTTGAAGCTAAATACAGGGAAATCCTGGAAGAAAACCTGAAAGATGCTCCTGTGATCTTATCTGACTCTTCTCCATTCACATTGGCTCTCCTCTGTGCTATCAGCTGAGGCGCTATGTGGAGGTATACGGAACAGTGCTGATGTGAAAGGAGAGAGATCTGTGTGCTGACAGCCTGACAAGCTCAGCATTGGCCCTGCCCCTCCTTATATGGCTGTATTCAGTTTGTGGAGCTGAAGACGGATTTCCTTGACAACCAGCATATGTCAGATTTAGAAACAGCCTAGTGTGGACATCTTCTGAAAGTTTTTTTTAAAGATTTTCTTCCAAATTTTACTAATGAAGTATATTTGAAAGTTTATTGTAAACACTTGCTCACCATTAAGTAAAAATGTAAACAGCGGTTACACTTTAAACATGAGTTTTTTATTTTTTTTAATAACTAATATTTGTTAAAATTGTGTCATTTTCAGACACTGCAGAATAGACAGGCTGAAAAATATATTTTGTGGCTTTTGTTTGTGGGTTGAAAAATTTAGTGCATCTTCTATTGTCTAATTTTACTCTGGCTTATTTTGCTCCAAGGATCTGCAGCAACATTTTGGAGCAACATTAGTATGCAGTGCAGTGTTGCATTTCAGGCCAGGGTTACTAAAAAATGATTGTGAAACAAACTTTTTTTAATTTTAAGACAAAAAATCTAAACTTTTCAATTACCAATCTTTTCCCCAATCTGAAAAAAATAAAAAAAGAAATACATTGCAACTTCATCCATGCAATACAATTGAAATGCCACCATTGTCATTTTAGGTCAGGTCACTTCTTTCAAAATACATAAAAATCATTGTACCATGTACACCCCAAAATATTGCCAATAAAAATGACAGTTTATAGGGCAAGAAGGAAGCCCTCAAATCCATCAATGGAATAAAAAAATAAAAAAGTGATGTGCTTGATAAAATGACGACACAAACCAGATTTCTTTTCGAAGTTCTATTTTTTTTCCTTAAATTAGTAAAACATAAAAAAATACCATATAAGGTCAGCTTTGCCATACTGAACTGGAGAAAAATGTTAGAGGGAATCTTTCAGGTCAAAAATTCATATGTAACTGCTATTATTTTCTAATTCCTCTGGTGAAGCTCTTTCTATTCATGTATTTCTATTATTTATACTCCCCCCTATCCTCTGTAAATTGCAAATAAAGAGATTCATTCCATCTGTCAATCACAGTCAGTGATCACTTAGTTCTCTGCTGAACACTCCCCAAGGAATGAATATTCATGTAGTGACATCACTGTACTGCACACAAGTTCAGTAGTAATCACTCACATGGAGGGTCTGTACCCTCCTGTATCTGTACTACTTGTGTGCAGCTAAACAAATGTTCAAATAAACACAGATTCTTTAACAGAGAGCACAGCTTCTACTCAGAGCAACAAATAGAGGAGATAGCTTTTCCTAGCTGAGCTATCAGATATGTGCCTGCCATCTTTCTTTCCCTCTCCCTCCCCCTCTCCATCAAAAGCACCATGCCGGACAGGAAAGTGAAAATAAAACAGAGCACAAGGGGGAGGGAGTGAATAATAAATGGACATTTACATACTGCGGACTATTCAGTAGTGAAAGTAATGGACAGGACTAATGCAGCCAGCTGCCTTCTGGGTGTGAAGGTGCTTATAGCAAGAGAACTACTAAGGGTACAGTAATGATTTTTACATATTCTGAAAGGTCTGCCTGAGCACGGTACTATTAGTATCATACTGAAAAATGACCTCACAGAGTTCCTTTAAGGTCATTTTTGAACATGGTAAAAAACAAAAATGAATTTGAGATTTTGTATCACCATTTCACCCCATATGGAATATTTTTTCACACTTGTCAGTGCATTATATGGTAAAATGAATGCCGTTGTTCAAAACTACAGCAAGACCTATGTGACTATATAAACGGGAAAAAAATAAAAGAAAAGCTATTACTCTTGAAAAAGAGGGAGAAATAAGCAAAAAATAAAAAAATTGCTTAAAAGTAAAGGGGATTACATTTCCTTTATTATTTAGTGTTAATTTTATTATTTGGTATTAGTCTTAATTTTATGATGTGGTATAATGGTTCCCTTTATATTTCATTATTAGGGTTAGGTTCTGGGAGCAATATTCTGGCATTCTCCACCAACCATTGAACATATATGACTATACTAACAAGACTAAAGTGATCCAAGGTACAGCAGCCTATTTTTCTTCCTAAGGTTAGTCCCTATACTTTCCACCGTGTGCCTCCATCGCCGTGCCACAGGGCATGCGAATGTTAGTTTTGGCTGAACACACCATGTAAAATAAATTATTCTGCAGTGAATAGGCTGGAGCTGGGCAGTGGGCACAGACAGCTGGACCCCTTCCAGTGGCTTTTTGCCTAAAAATTTGTACTGAATGTAAAAGACTGTACGAGAATTGTAAAAAAAAAAGATAGAAGTGTAACGTACGCTCAGTTCCCGTTTTTAGTTTATCTCTTGCCTTAGGTTGCAAAGAAAACATAACATGTTGTCTTTTCGGGAATCCCACAAGGGAAAAAGTGCAATGCTAACACGTTTTGACCATGGAGACGCCAACGTGGACTTTTGCTGTCGGCTTGCATGACAAGACTGAGACACGCTTCGCCCTGATGGTGCCAACAAGTTCACGGTGTTGGCAATTTCGCATCAACTGAAGAAAGTGCCTTCACATTTCACCGCATGAATGAATATAGCGTCTACTATGTCCGACTAGAAAGCGTGTGTTATTCTAAGGATGTGCCATCGTCTTTCCCATTGGCAAATCAATAGTATTGGCAGCTATGGGGACGGTATTACGCCAAACATTGGGCTTCATGCGTCAAAGGATTCTAAATAATGACAGTCTTACCCATCAACTTTTCTCAATGCAACAGTCAAATGCCAATTTTCCAATCTCAAAGTTTGCGGAGTCCCATCCGGTCCATTTCAATTTATTGAGATCTCAAAACAGCCAATATGTTCAACTAAGACCCAAAACTCTACACCTAACGGTAGGATACGCTATAACTTACCGATTGTTTGAGATCCAAATGATCCACGTCAGAATGCAGCATTGGCCACTGTGGAAAGTTTGACAAACTGCAGAGAAAATAGTTTGTCAATTTAATTACTCCATTTTAATTCCCATTGGGTCAGTTGATTTCATAGTAAGAATTGTTGGATAATTTGCCAATTTTTTTGCCTCATTTTCTACTGTTTTGACTTTCATGCGCAAAAACCTAACAAGGAAAAGTTGCCGATCTGGTCCACAGACTGATTGGGAAAGCTGGTGAGAAAGAAACAAGGCACAAATAGTGTCTTATGCAATTAGGACCAAATGAAAGCTGTATAAAGGAATTTACTCACCTTTTGTGGTTGTGTGAGACACAACCACTGTAGTCACTTAAGAAGGTATACCTAATGCAGACCCAAAGATGGGATAATTCATAAACCAGGCTGCTAGAGGGATCACAAGAGTGCTCATATGTCTGTGGATCTTTATTAGCCAACACGTTTTGAAGCTCACCGCTGCTATTTTTTGACAAGACATTACATACAAAAAGGTTATGGGCATTAAATAGAAAAAAGCGCGCACTACAGAGAATCAAAAAAGCCTGCGTTCTTTGGGTACCATGTGATTAACTGATATGAATATACTGCTTGTAATTATATAATGTATTACATAAAATATTGGCATGTACATTAAAAAATATCAAGTATTCAATAAAAATTATTACCGTAAGTGATAACCTGTTGCTTGCTTCATTAAAATAAATAATAAAAACATATCAATCTATAATAACATCAGATATATAATAATATCAATAACATCAGTCTAAATGTTCATAATCTGGAGCAAAACATGGATTGTTTATTGAGAAAAACGGGGAATAGAGCCTCTGGACCATGTAGGTTTTTAGACAAGCCAGGCAAACAGCGTACATTAGAACTCAATAGGAATAAGATGCCCCCACAATGCATCGGGCCGGATATGACGTTACCGCCACCGCATCATACTACGAGGGAGGTGGGAATTTCAAAAAGAGGAGGAAGAAAGGAATGAAGACGCCCAGCTGGTCGTGCTGAGAACCAGCGAGTGGGAAAAATTGAGCCCCGGGGCCCGCCTTTCCAGTCTATGCTGCAGGCTACGTGTAGGTTATAAAATCATTCTTCCTAAGCTTCATAGGGCCCTTTTAGCTCAGACATGGATGGTTAGGGATCAGCTAGCAAGGTGCAGAGACAGGTAGTGATAGCAGAGGGGGGTAAAATGAGTTAACTGGTTCCCTTTAATAAAGCCCTGTTGAACTCTGGTTCCCTTTAATAAAGCCCTGTTGAACTATATACAGAAATTACAATGGAACTACTGACATGTATGCACAGGGGCGGGATGGTGCACCTAAACCCCGGGTTGTGAGCCCTAGGTGAGAAGCGCGGGAAGGGGGGGGGCTGGTGGAGTTTTGAGAGGTGAGGAGCGGGGGGGTGGCCATGCTGTCGGCCCACTCACCACGCTGCTCGGTGCATCGGCTTTCCGGCTGCTGTGAAGTTAGCGGCTGCGGCCGCAAAGCAGAGCCGGACCGACCCATTTCAGTATGGGGGCGGCCCTAGATGAGGCCAATATCACCAGCCTGGTGGGCACTTGCCCCCCTGCCACCTGGGCCAGTCCGCCCCTGTGTATGCAGCATAGAAATTAGAATAAAATTATATATATATATATATATATATATATATATATATAATATATATATATATATATATAGACACACCCATACACACAAATTTATGTGGTCCTTCTACAGGAAATAACTATATACCAATGTCTAAAAAATTAAAAGTGAACATACTCAGGATACTATTTTAAGAAAGGGGGCTCAAAAAACATTTTTGTATTTTTTTGTCACTCCTGGTGTTTGGCTTACGAAAATTGATGTGAAAAACTGACCATAAACTCAACATATGAACATAGCCTTAAAAAGAAGATATCAGGTGGACAATTTTACCACTAAGACTAGTGTCATGGCTGTATAACTCCTAGTACAACAATAATAGTGATACCTGTATTATAGTAATTAAATTGTATATCTGGCGGTATATTTACCGTAGTATTGTCCTGCTGCTCCTGTGATCTTATCTGCTAGCCTGAGAAATATTGGTCTGTTTTTGGGCAAAAACATAGCACAAAAAAAATGGATCCAAAACACAGTGTCGGCACATAGCCTAAGAGTATATGTGCACAGTAAGGTCCATCTAGACTGGCATTGTTCACAGCAATCTTAGGCTGGGGTCACACTTGCAGATTTTACATGTGTTTTTGAGACTTGCGTTTTGTGAAAACGCATGCAAAAAAGCATCCATAGGCCCCCATGCAAAAAAATGCATGCCCCAATAGCAAAAACGCATGTCTGAATGTACCATGCGTTTTTGGGATTCGTTTTTGGCTCAGCACCAAAAAATACTTCAAGCAGCATTCTTTGGTGCTTTTTCATAAACGCATGCGTTTTTTTAACATGGGGCCCTATGGGAAACGCATGCGTTTTTATATGGCACTAAATGGTACATTCGTTTTTGCATGCGTTTTTTTAAGGGTCCCCGCACCTATCAGCAAAAACACATGCAAAAACGCAGGCTTCCAAAAAGCACCTTAAAAAACGCATGCCAAGTGTGACCCTATCCTTAATGAGGAAGCATTCTGAAGTCCTGAAACAGGTCCACTGGATGAATGTGTCCAGCCCCAGGCGGAGTAAGATTAGTAGCACAGTGAGCGGTGAACACCAGACTCCTGTCCCAATGCAGCTCCATTCACTTTGGTGAAACTGGGTGAAAACAGCTTGAGAAAGTAAAGAGTTGCAAAATATTAGTGTAGCCTTTTATTACAAACAGGGCCGTATTTGCCCTTAGGCACTTGTAGGCACGTGCCTAGGGCGGAGCCAATGGGGAGGGGCGGCACCTGAGCGTATTTAAAAAAAAAAAAAATTTTATAATTTTTTTTTGTGCTCCTGGCCGGCCGGGTCGCAAGCCCCGCCCCCGGGTCACAAGCCCCACCCCCATCATCATCACGCCCGCCCACCCACCCACCCACCTCAGCCTGCAGGCAGCCGGAGAAGACCCGAAAGAGAAGAGGAGGAGGGGCCCACCGTGGAGGAGACAGGAGAGATCACTTGGCGCAGCTCAGATAGTCAGCGCCGGTATGAGTGCACTGCTGGTGCATGGGGCAGGGCCGTATCTATGAGGGGAGGGCGCCACCAGCCTTCTGCTGCAGTGCCCGAGGCCGGGTCTCTCTGTCAGCAGCATGTTATGCCCACCGCATTGATTTCCACCTGCAGAGCAGAACAGTACAGGACCTGTGATGATGTCACATGGAGGGGCGGAGTCAGGGGTCACATGATCAGCTCCTATGCAGGACTCTGCTGTGCTGGTTGTCATGGTGCTGGATGAGGTGAAATTAATGTGCAGGATCAGGAAGGAGTGTGGATGTAGCAGAGCCGAAGGTGTACAGAGCGGAGCCGTGTGTGTATGAGGTGTACTAAGCGGAGCTGTGTGTGTATGAGGTGTACGGAACGTAGCTGAGTGTGTACAAGGTGTATGGAGCAGAGCCACGTGTGTACGGAGCGGAGTCGAGTGTGTACGAGGTGTACGGAGCGGAGCCGAGTGTGTACGAGGTGTACGGAGCAGAGCCGTGTGTACACTGTGTACGAAGCGTAGCTGAGTGTGTACGAGGTGTACGGAGCGGAGCTGTGTGTATGAGGTGTATGGAGCAGAGCCAAGTGTATGCGAGGTGTACGGAACGTAGCTGAGTGTGTACAAGGTGTATGGAGCAGAGCCACGTGTGTACGGAGCGGAGCCGAGTGTGTACGAGATGTACGGAGAGGAACCGCGTGTGTACGAGGTGTACGGAGCAGAGCCATGTGTGTACGAGGTGTACGGAGCGGAGCCGTGTGTACGAGGTGTACGGAGCAGAGCCGTGTGTATGAGGTGTACGGAGCAGAGCCGTGTGTGTACGGAGTGTAGCCGAGTGTGTACGAGGGGTACGGAGCGGAGCCGAGTGTGTACGAGGTGTACGGAGCAGAGCCGAGTGTGTACGAGGTGTACGGAGCGGAGTCGAGTGTGTACGAGGTGTACGGAGCGGAGCCGAGTGTGTACGAGGTGTACGGAGCGGAGCCGCGTGTGTACGATGCGTGTGTACCAGTGACTGAACTCTTGCCCCGGGTGCTAGAAAACCTACATACACCTCTGGCATGGGGACATCAATCATCATGCATCATGAATTTAATGATGATGATCATTGATGGCGGGCAGCTGCCGGGTGGCAGGTAAGATACATGCGATGACGATCCCCTGACAGTCAATCACAGAGGAGTCGGGGAGGCTGTGTGTATACAGTGCTGCACTGTATATAGGGGGTTTATCTGTCTCTCTTTGTCTCCCTCTTTCACTCTTTTTCTCTCTCTTTCTGTTTCTTCCTCTCTCTTTTTCACTTTCTTTTTTTCTCTCTCTCATTCTCACTTTCTCTCTCAATCTTTCTCTCTCTACCTGTTTTTCGCTCTCCTCTTTCTCCCCTCTTTCTCCCTGTCTCTTTCTCCTTTTATCTCTTTCTTTCCCTCTTTCTCCGTCACTTTCCCTCTTGCTTTCTTTCTCTCGCTCTCCTCTTTCTAGCTTTCATTCTTTTATTTTCCCCTTTTTTTCTCGCGTATAAGCCGAGTTTTTCAGCCCAAAAATTGGGCTGAAAAGTCCCCCCCTCGGCTTATACGCGAGTCATAAGGTGTACACAGGACGCCTGCCCCCCCATCGGTATTCCGGGCCCCCCCCCTTCGGTATACAGGGCCCCCCCTTGCTGCCGCAAACCTGTAAAGTAATAGATCATTATACTTATCCCTGTCGCCGCCGCCGCTCTGCACCGCGCTCCTCCGGGTCTTCATGCTTCTTCCGGCTTCCTCCTCCGGTGGGCGCAGGCAATGACGTCATTGTCTGTGCGCCGGAGGAGGAAGCCGGAAGAAGTAAGAAGACCCGGAGGAGCGAGGTGCAGAGCGGCGGCAGCGACAGGGATAAGTATAATGATCTATTACTTTACAGGTTTGCGGCAGCAAGGGGGGGCCCTGTATACCGATGGGGGGGGGGGCTCCTGTATACCACTGGGGCTGCTGCTGTATATACCACTGGGGCTGCTACTGTATATACCACTGGGGAGGCTGCTGTAACACTGCTGGGGCCTGTATATACCACTGGGGAGGCTGCTGTATACCACACTACTGGGGGCTGCATACCTGTGCTGGGGTCGGCTTATACACGAGTCAATAGGTTTTCCCAGGTTTTGGGGGCAAAAGTAGGGGGGTCGGCTTATACACGGGTCGGCTTATACACGAGTATATACGGTATATCATATCAATCAGTTCTGTAGTTAGTGTTTTCTTTCTCTATTTTACTGTCTTTTTTTCTCTCCCTGTAATCAACACATTTTATCCATCCATTTTCCAGTGTCCTCACCCAACTTTCCCAGGCTCCTGAATGACAAGTGAATCCTGTTTCTTCCATACTAGGCTTTAATACCTTTCAGGACTCTAGGAAAGCTGAGTGGCGGCTGCAGGGGGCTCTACTGGTGGCCAATATATTGGTGGATTGTCCTGTGTATACACAGGGCCATATTTGCGCACAGTGTGAGGGACTGGTCAGCTCTCTCCTTAAAATCTTCGGCCGAAGTTCCTATATTTCTTGTACTGTTACTGTATATTACATATTGTTTTTCATTCTTCTTTATTTTTTTTTTTTGGGCCACAGAATTTGTAGACTGCATAGGTGAATTCATAGTATAATCTAATATTCATCAAAGGATTTTTAACACAATTCTGGCACACATTGATTTGAAAAGTTGCAAAATTTTGGTGTCCGTGTGCAATCCGTGTTTTTTCTTAGTAGCTATTTACTGTAGAATCATTTACAGGGACATTTTACATTGTTCTCAGCTACAGAATGAGAATGTATCAGTGAAAAAACGGATGGCTCTTGGATGGTCCGACTGCTGTCCGTGATTTTGTCAGACCCATAGACTTGCATTGGCGAGTCTCACGCATGAATCTCATACTGTCGCAGAATGTTGCAACCTACATACAGAATTTGATGAGAAAAAGCGTCCGACACTCGCCAATGTGCTCTCAGGCATTGATTAACATTGGTCTGAGTGCAGTATAAAATCACACATTGCACTCACCCGAGTTTCATGCCAATGTGTCTGTACCCTAATAATAAAATCCATATAGTAATCCTACAATGTCTGCTGGACATGGTATGGGGAGGGATTATGCCTTAGTTAGTTAGTACACTGCATACTTCATGGTATGGGGAGGGTTTATGAATCAGTACACACACCATACTTCTTGTTATTAACCAGTTAATGCTCTCTTGTCCACCGCACTGCAGTGTCAAAAGAGGACGACAGCAACATGGCATCAGAGAGCCCCTGACCTCGAAATAGAAGATCCTCAGATCCTGGTATCGTGACATAATATTAAGAATAATATTTTTTTACATTTACATTACACTATGAACTCCACAGTACTTTACATACCGTATATACTCGCGTATAAGCCGAGTTTTTCATCCCAAAAATTGGGCTGAAAAGTCCCCCCTCGGCTTATACGCGAGTCAGTGCCCCCATCACAGTATGGCAGCGCCCCCCCCCTCACAGGATGGCCCCCCTCACGCAGCGCTGCGCATATACATTACCAGGCTATCAGCTGTCACCCTCCGGTGGCGGATCGCGGCTCCTGGGCGCTGGGCTTCCATCTTCATCTCTGTCTTCCTGCTTGTCACGTGACCGGCCGGAGTCGCGATGACGTCATTGCGATGAGCCCCAGTCGCAAAGCAGGAAGACAGAGATGAAGATGGAAGCCCGGAGCCCAGGAGCTGCGATCCGCCACCGGAGGGTGACAGCTGATAGCCTGGTAATGTATATGCGAAGCGCTGCGTGAGGGGGGGGCCATCCTGTGAGGGGGGGGCGCCACCATACTGTGAGGGGGGCCTGTATAAAATGGCTGGCACTGCTGGGGCTGTATACAATTCTGGGGACCTGCTATATACCACACTGCTGGGGCTGTATGCAATGCTGGGGACCTGCTATGTACCACACTGCTGGGGCTGTATGCGATGCTGGGGACCTGCTATATACCACACTGCTGGGCTGTATACAATGCTGGGGACCTGCTATATACCACACTGCTGGGGCAGTATGCAATGCTGGGGACCTGCTATATACCACACTGCTGGGGCTGTATATGATACTGGGGACCTGCTATATACCACACTGCTGGGGCTGTATGCAATGCTGGGGACCTGCTATATACCACACTCCTGGGGCTGTATACAATGCTGGGGACCTGCTATATACCACACTGCTGGGGCTGTATACAATGCTGGGGACCTGCTATATACCACACTGCTGGGGCTGTATACAATGCTGGGGACCTGCTATATACCACACTGCTGGGGCTGTATATGATGCTGTGGACCTGCTATATACCACACTGCTGGGGCTGTATATGATGCTGGGGACCTGCTATATACCACACTGCTGGGGCTGTATGCAATGCTGGGGACCTGCTATATACCACACTGCTGGGGCTGTATACGATGCTGGGGACCTGCTATATACCACACTGCTGGGGCTGTATACAATGCTGGGGACCTGCTATATACCACACTGCTGGGGCTGTATGCAATGCTGGGGACCTGCTATATACCACACTGCTGGGGCTGTATGCAATGCTGGGGACCTGCTATATACCACACTGCTGGGGCTGTATGCAATGCTGGGGACCTGCTATATACCACACTGCTGGGGCTGTATACAATGCTGGGGACCTGCTATATACCACACTGCTGGGGCTGTATACAATGCTGGGGACCTGCTATATACCACACTGCTGGGGCTGTATACAATGCTGGGGACCTGCTATATACCACACTGCTGGGGCTGTATACAATGCTGGGGACCTGCTATATACCACACTGCTGGGGCTGTATACAATGCTGGGGACCTGCTATATACCACACTGCTGGGGCTGTATACAATGCTGGGGACCTGCTATATACCACACTGCTGGGGCTGTATACGATGCTGGGGACCTGCTATATACCACACTGCTGGGGCTGTATACAATGCTGGGGACCTGCTATATACCACACTGCTGGGGCTGTATGCAATGCTGGGGACCTGCTATATACCATCACTGGTGGGGCTGTATACAATGCTGGGGACCTGCTATATACCACACTGCTGGGGCTGTATACAATGCTGGGGACCTGCTATATACCACACTGCTGGGGCTGTATACAATGCTGGGGACCTGCTATATACCACACTGCTGGGGCTGTATACAATGCTGGGGACCTGCTATATACCACACTGCTGGGGCTGTATACAATGCTGGGGACCTGCTATATACCACACTGCTGGGGCTGTATACAATGCTGGGGACCTGCTATATACCACACTGCTGGGGCTGTATACGATGCTGGGGACCTGCTATATACCACACTGCTGGGGCTGTATACAATGCTGGGGACCTGCTATATACCACACTGCTGGGGCTGTATATGATGCTGGGGACCTGCTATATACCATCACTGCTGGGGCTGTATACCACACTGCTGGGGGCTGCATACCTGTGCTGGAGTCCACCCTCGGCTTATACACGAGTCAATACGTTTTCCCAGGTTTTGGGGACAAAAGTAGGGGGGTCGGCTTATACACGGGTCGGCTTATACACGAGTATATACGGTACATCATCAACACTGTCCCTATTGGGGCTCACAATGTAAACATCCTATCAGTATGTCTCTGTAGTGTGGTTGGAAACCCATGCAAACACTTGGAGAACATACAACTTGAACATACAGAATTTCTGCGGCGAGGGGGAATGAGGCACAACAGGGCTGCGAAGCGGGGCGTGATGGGGGGGGGGGCACCGCTGACAGTGCCTAGGGCGGCAGGAACTCCAAATACGGGCCTGATTACAAATGCTTATGTAGCACCATCATATTATGTGGCACATTACAGAACACCATCATCACTTTCCCCACAATCCAATTCCCTATCAGTATGTCTTTAGAGTATGGGAGGAAACCCATATAAGCACAGGGAGAACATACAAACTCTTTATAGATGTTGTCCTTGATGGGAGTTGAATTCCGCACCTCAGTGCTCTAAAGTAAATTTGCTGACCACTGAGCCATCATCAGGTTGCACTGAAGTTCTACAACTTTTCAAAGCTTTTTATGGCAGTATAGTGGCTTAATATAAATACTGAATCTAGCCCAAAGTTTTTTTCTGTGGCGGTCAGTAACGTTGAGTTTTCTATAGAAACCAGTTCTGAAAAATCTCCTTCTTTGGGGAGTTTTTGGAAGACATTTTTTTGTTACTTAAAGCTGTGTGAAGTTTTTTAAGAGTATTTCAACTGTTTTTGTAAAGGTTTTTTTTCCCTGAAGTCTTGTTTGCAGCATTCTGTTTTGATAGCACCTATTCTAAAGCAGTTTTCATCTGGAGACCCTTCCAAGAAGTGACATGTACTTTCTTTTCTTCGCCAGGCATTTTTCAAAACTTGAAGAGAAAGAAAAACTCTCAAAACAGTGAGCCCATGACCAGCAAGTTATCTTCCAATATCAATAAATACAAAGATTCTTTCTGTTATGGTTAATATTTCATAATAATATTAACATGTTGCCTGCCCCTGACCAAATCAATATGGACCAAGTACCGGAGCGAAAAGTATGACACCAGACACACAGAGTCAGCTGTACACCCTTCCTTGGTCAGTTCCAAGCTCCAAGTGTGGTTTATTTTAGGAGACATGAGGTTTTGTTCAGTAAGGGGCTCGGTCAGCCCTACTCAGATGTATTTATTGGTCAGTGGGTTAGTCCATGGGCGGATCCATGAGGTCATCAGGGGGTGTGGTCTTGATCGAGTATGTCCAGGTGATGTGGCATTCTGTGATTGGTCAGTCCTTCTATGGAATTCAGCTTCCTCCAGGAACTCCTTATTGTAGACAGGATGTAGTCATAGGTCCAGGCTCCATCTTACACACCATGGCATGGTGTGATGAAACAGGAAATTGCAACCATGTTTAAGTCACAATTAAGCTTATGCAATGTAAAATATTACACTCTATGGATCGTTTCTCCCATGCCCTTATGTCTTAAGGTTAATTAAGTATTTGATCCTATGGCTCTCCTCAACATTTCAAGCAAACTCTTCTTGAGCAATTTTTCTGGTGCCCTTTGGAGTGGACTGCTGCAAAAACTTTGTACTCAATTAGCATCAAACTCACTTCTTCTGCTTCTTAAGCCAGTCCTATCAGTGTTTTATCCCATGTGACTTCTACTGTCAATCCTACACATCACCATGGGAGGATGGGATGTACCAAGACCATCATGGAAATACTGTTAGAAGAAGCATAAGGCCTCGTGCACTGAATTAGAATTTGGTGGGTTTAGTACCTCAGTAATATCAGGCCATGTGCACACATTGAGTATTTGGTGAGTATTTTACCTCAGTATTATCAGGCCACATGCACATGTTGAGTATTTGGTGAGTATTTTAACTCAGTAATATCAGGCCATGTGCACACATTGAGTATTTGCTGAGTAATGTACCTCAGTAATATCAGCTCACATGCACACATTGAGTATTTGGTGAGTTTTTTACCTCAGTAATATCAGGCCACGTGCACACATTGAGTATTTGGTGGGGTTTTTACCTCAGTAATATCAGGTCATGTGCACACATTGAATATTTGGTGAGTTTTTACCTCAGTAATATCAGGTCATGTGCACACATTGAGTATTTGGTGAGGGTTTTACCTCAGTAATATCAGGTCATGTGCACACATTGAGTATTTGGTGAGGTTTTTACCTTAATAATATCAGATTTTGGCTACAGATATTTATGTAATAATCTCACCAAATACACACTGTGGGCATGTGGTTGTATACTGACTTGGATCCCACATTAAGCCATGTCCACACATTGAGTATTTGGTGAGTTTTTTTTACCTCAGTATTTGAATCCAAACGAAGAGTGGGTGATAAATACAGAAAAGGTGATGTGTGTTTCTATTATACTTTTCCTCTGATTGTTCCTCTCATGGTTTTGGCTAAAAATTCTGAGGTAAAAAATTCACAAAATACTCAACATGTGCATGTGGCCTGATAATAGTGAGGGAAAATAATCACCAAATAGTCAATTTGTGCAAATGACCCAAGTGTCAGAAAAGGGGAAAAACATTACAGTTGGACCCATGGGTAATTTGCAACTTTACAGGCAATTAGAGATGTTACCCAAGGATGAGACAGGGATGCCGAGCTGCAAAAGTGTCAGAAGATTATATATATATATATATATATATATGTATATATTATGCAGTTTTACATATTTTTCTTTACACTCTGGACTTGCATTGCTGCTCAAAAGTGCGAAAACTGGCCTTTATTTTGGAGATATGCTTCCCTGCCATCAAAGCACCATGCTGTTATTTCTTTCATAGTGTTAGGTACATTGGAACAATAGAAAAAAAATGTTGTGATTGTGCTTATAGCTTTTATCTCTATATCCATGAATGCCTGTTACGGCTAAGCGTTACTGTTCTGCAGCAGCTGAAGACGTGTTACCTCTGGCCCTGTTCTCACATTTATAGCCCAGACGGACAGACGAGCAACGAATTTGCCATATGCAATGCCCTGAATATAAAACATTGCAATCTTCCTGACATCGCTGGAATTTTCTGCTGACACACGCTGAACAACAAAGTCATTGAGCCAAGCCTGCATGTGTGGCAGGGTGCTCATACTTACCTGGTACAAGCTGGCAGCATTTTTAGGAAAATCCCTTTCTATCACATCATCAAACCTTGGCCCACAGAAGAGACGTGTATTTCCTCCGTTTGCTGGAGGGGTGTAAAGGAATACAGTGCACGGGGCGGTTTTTACGCACCTCGCAGAGTAGGTAAAAGTTACATAAACCAGAGCCCAGTGCTGGAGGTGCCGGGACCAACAGTGTTTAAATAATATGACTGACTGTGTAAGCTTTGCCTGAGGGGAGAACACTGATACAAGAGGCTGAAAAAGGGTTAATATGTACAGCGTGAAAATGTAGGGGATCTAAATCGCGATGGCAGATAAGAACCATTCGGTTTGATGAGGTGTCATTTACCTGCCTGCTGGGAGAGGTTAACTCTGCTACTGCTGGAGGAAAAGATGGTGGAAGTAATTGGGAAACGCAATGGCTAAGATACAAAGGAAGGGTTAAGGCTGGCTTCACACCACGGCGCAGTCCGGTCCGGGGCTGTCCGGTGTAATCCAGACAGCCCTGGACCGGTTTTTGGTCCCATAGTAGCCTATGGGGCCGGATGGAGCCGGATGGCAGCTCTCTGCCATCTGGTTTCATCTCTGCTGTGGAATCCGGGAGAATTCGGTTTATTCTCTCCGGACACAAAAATATTGCTTGCAACATTTTTTTGTCCGGGGAGAAAAATCTCTTCCAATTTGCCGGATCCCGGATTCCCTCTCGTATTCTCCCGGATCCTCCTGGGAAACGGGGCAAACCGGCGCTCCCTGAAATGGGAGCCTATGGGGCCGGATTACCCCGATCCAGGATGATTCGGGAACCGGACACTGGCGGCTGCACGCCACTGTTCTTTCAGGACCGCGGCTAGCTCCCTGCGAGCCGCGGTCCTGAATCATTAGCAGCTGCAGCTGTGTCTGGCTGCACACAGGACCGGAGGGCACATTTGGCCCTCCGGTTCTGTGTGCTGATCTGGTCCGGGGCTGTCAGGTTCATGCCTGACAGCCCCGGATCGGATTGTGCTGTGGTGTGAAGCAAGCCTAAAGAGCAGAAGTCAATGCTTATATCATTAAGATATTTATCCAGTCAGAGAAATTACAAAATTTGAAAAGGGCTCGTATGACACAAAGGGTATGTCGACTGGTGTAACTTGAAGGTCATGAGCCTTGATGCGAAAGCTTCAAGGGAACCCCTAATTGTCTTAAATCTTAATTTTTCTATAGGTCAAAGGGACTTTTGGGGCCTTCCTAGGCTCCATTGTCCGGGTGCAACTGCAACCCCTGCACCTGTTGTAGATACACTCCTGTGTATGTCCACAATTGAAAAAAATTAGCCAAAATCAGAGATGACTCTTAGCAAAATCCACAAGAGTATGTGCACATGGCATCGTTTCAGGTGGATTTCACTTAAAAGTTGCTGCAAAACCACCACCATAGCAGTTACAATGGTACCTGAGCTGTGTCCTTGGGTGACCTCACTGACTCACCACTCACACAATCTCAGCTCTTGGTGGTGAAATTCTATGCTTGGAAGCTGTGATGAAAGGATGCTTCTTCTTCATGGTGGCCTCTGATGCAGCAGAGCTGAGATTGCAACGTGTGACCTCGTGGTGGATTACCACGGAAGGTGTGTGTTTAGGTTAATAAATTGGTAATGATGGTTGTCAGTGTGTTTCAACTCCAAGGGTACCTTTACACGTCGCAACATTGCATGCAATTTCACTTGCAATTTGCTGGTTGCGGTGAAATCATGGACACGACACATTGTTCCATTTTTTACACGGCAACAAGATAGAACAATGTGTCCATGATTTCACTGCAACCAGTAAGTTGCAAGTGAAATTGCATGCAATATTGCAACGTGTAAAGGTACCCTAAGGGTACCTTTACACGTGACAACTTTTCTAGGAATTTCACTGGCAACCTACTGGTTGCAGTGAAATCATGGACACATTGTTCTATCTTGTTGCTGTGTACAAATGGGACAATGTCTCCATGATTCACTGCAACCAGTAAGTTGCCAGTGAAATTCCTAGAAAGGTTGCCACGTGTAAAGGTACTCTTAGGGTACTGTTAGGGTACCGTTACACGTCGCAACATTGCATGCAACTTCACTTGCAATTTACTGGTTGCAGTGAAATCATGGACACATTGTTCCATTTTGTACATGACAACTAAATAGAACAATGTGTCCATGATTTCACTGCAACCAGCAAATTGCCAGTGAAATTGCATGCAATGTTGCGATGTGCAACAGTACCCTAATATAGGGTTTTTCTCTGTTTGTATGTTGATTAACTCTTCACTTAATGGATTGGTAATTGGCAGTTATCAAAAGACGCCTGACATTACCAATCCAGGGTTTAATGATAAGTGGTCAATCATCAGTTGTCATTAACCCCTTAACCCCTTCCATCACCCCGATACCACAGCAACAGTGCTTTGGGAAGAGCCAGGTAAAGCACCATATATTGGCACTTCTAATGAATGTGCCAATTTCTGGGGCAGCTGGGTGTTGCTATTTTTTAATGTGGTGGGGCCTAAAAACTATGGGCCCCCACCACATTGAGAATGCGAGGGTCCAGCTGCCTAGTTTAAAATTGGATGACAATTAAAATATGGTGAACACCATGCATTTTTTTTGCCAGCCAAGGTAAAACCAGGCAGCTGAGGGTGGCAGCCCCCAGCTGTACACTTTATCTGTGCTGAGAATGAAAAATACAGCGAAGCCCTACAAATTATTTTCCATTAATTATTTATTTTACACACATATGACGGCAGGTTGGTTGCCATACACATTAGTGTATTAGACACCATACAGATTGTGGGCACGCAGTCTGAGTGCAACAGCCAATCACAGATGCTCTCACCAAGAGTGAGCGTCTGTAATTGGCTGAAGCAATTGGCCGGTTTGTAATTGTAATTGGCCAGTCAGTGCAGTGAATATGCATGAAACTTAATGAGCGGCCATGGAAGCAAGCAGAAGGAGATTCTATCTATCTATCTATCAATCTATCTATCTATTTATCTGAGGTGTCCCCAGGCCGTGGGGTATTCAGGAACCGGATTGCTGCTACTGTCACTGGGAAGTCACGGGAGTTGTGACCCAATCCTGTGGCCTGGGCGTTAGTTGAAAAAGGACATATGTACAGAGAAGTTGTCGTGACGCCACCCGTGGTATGTGGTCAGTGGGGACCACCGCTGCTGCAGAACCTCCAGGGATGATGGCTAGCAGCTGAGATGGGACGGCTGTCCAGGGGTAAAGCCAATCCCCGGGGCAGGGTAAATAGTCTATGTGTGAGATGTAGGACGATGGGCGCAAGTAACAGGCATACTCATTGTTTAGTAGTTTTCTCAGGCCTTTACTGGAGCAAATGGTAAAAGCTGTCCATGGAGTCTTGAGAGCAACTTGGGGCTATTCTCACCCGACCGGGTCTTTGGCTCCCTTACTGTGCTTGTAATTTGGCTCCAGCTATTGGGTAAGCTAGGCTGCCGGCTCTGTCTCTTCCTGTGAGGTACCGGTATGACAGGCAACTTTAGTCCTTTCGTCTAACCTGTTCTCAGGTGTTAGTGTCTCTGAACTCAGTTTGTTGCTGTGTCTCTGGTACAGTGTAGCTGGAGAATTTGAAATCCCCATTTTCCGGTGTGGACTGCCAGGACATGAGACCCTGCACAGTCTCGGACTCCGGTGTCTGTTCTACGCGCCTTTCCTCTGGGGTGAGCACGGAGTTGCTCAGCCTCGCAGGGGTGTTCTTGCTTCCCCTTTCTCAGACCCTAGCCTTAGGCCTGGAACTCAGGTAGCGACTCTGGGATGAGCTTAGCATGGCTCTTTTACACCTAGGTCTTCTTCACAGTCCTCTCAGGATCTGAAATCTTCACAGCCCTCTCAGGAACTGAACTGAACTAGCCCCTTCCCAGACCAGAAAATATAGGGGAGCTCACCCTGAACCTGGGCTTGGTCTCCCCCTTCTGGCCTGGAGGTGTTGGTGTTGTGTGTGTTGCCTGATGAGAATACCCTTTGTTGTTCTCTTGTGACACCACCACCCAGGGGCAGTGATGACACTGTGGCACTTTGACCCAGGGGTGCCACATATCTATCTATCTATCTATCTATCTATCTATCTATCTATCTATCTATATGTGTGTCTATCAATTCTACCTTTTTACAGCATGGGAAAGACCATGCTATAAATGCCCTCGGTGCTGTGCAATTTTTTTTATTGCACCTATTCACTTGCATTGGGGGAATCTCAGTGAGATATGCTGCCATATGCAGAATGCTGCAAATTTTTCCTCAGCACTAGGGTTGAACGAGTGTAATCGATACTATTCGCTGCTCACATGGATAGTACAGTATTCACAATACTCGTTACTCGGGGAGTGTTGCTGGTGCTTGTGAGTGATGTGTCAATCGTTATCGATCTGACATAAAATGCCAGCTCCCTTCAGTAAACAATGAGAGCAGGCACCTTAGTGAGAGCTGATTGAATGTTAGGGTCTCTCTAGGAGGCACAGCAAGGTGTTTTATGCAGAAGAAATGCAAAAAAGACCACCCACCCACTCTGTCCCGGGAAAGACTCGTTTTATGGCCAGATATGTTTGGGCGGAGCCTAACACTGGACTCGCTATTGGGACGAATATGTGAGCATTAAAAACTACTCATTATGAGTATAGCGAGTGCGAATATTTTGCTACTTGCTCATCACTACTCAGTACATTTTTCACTGAGGAAAAATTTGCAGATGTTTTTTGCACTATAGTCTAACCTTGTTGTCTTATTGGATTGCACTTGCCAAATTTAAACATAGATGTGAGTACACCCTTAAAGAAACAATACTCTTTGCCCATAGACCTAATGGGTTAGTATTCCGGCAAAGTGCTGTAAAATCTATACTCAAGTGTGAACATAGTTCTTCTAAACAGACCCTTAAGATGGCAATTCCCATTAGAATGTTGTTGACTAAAAGTTGCTTCGGCCAATTGTTTGGCTGTCTCTCGTATACATCGGAGTGCTCGACCTGTCTTCTGTTCTATGAGAAAACCACAGATAGAATTCTCTGTTTGCAGCTTATTTATGGGGAAACAAAGTGATCGTCAGTACAAAACTGGACATGCCTGATGGGAATTTCTTCCAATGGTCAGTTGGCCGGTACCACCAAACACATTGGTGTTTTGGCTAAACCCATCAATATTGGTGGGTTCAACTGACATTAGTTTAATGTTTACAGGGGCCTTTAGGGTGTGTTTTCACAAATTGGTTATGCTGAAGCTTTTAATAGTATCCCGCTGGTTTTTGTACTATTTTCTTTACAGTTTTTCCAACTGTGCCACCTGAAAAGCTGCATAGCCTTTACAATCGGCCGCTCGGTAATTCAAGTGATTTCTTACAAGACTAAATGCAAGGAAACACTAAAAAGGCCACAGAGGCACAAGACATTTGTGGTTAAAAGCCGCACCATGACCTATGTATGTGAACACAGCTTTAGGGCTCATTCAGACATCCGATTTTGTCGTACCAGTGTTTTCCGTGATTTCCATAGATAGCACTTGCACGTATCTGTGATAGTCTATGGGGCCTCTCACATGCCCTTGAGTGTTCGTAGAGTATGTGGTCGGCGGAAAATTGCAGAAACATATGTAATTTTGATTTGAGTCTTGTGTAACGAAATGGACCCCTTTAATATATAACGTAGGAGGATTTCTTATTTATCCCAACAATATTGTATTTTGGTTTGCAAACTTGTAATATGCCACTTATGGGTTGCAAAAGGTTTCTAGGAGTCTGCTAGTATTTAAAGTGGGTAATGTAATTATCTACCTTGTGATAAGCAACTCATTGTAAATACAAGTCTTGTAGATGTTTGCTGATGTGGACTTATGTAATGCAATTATCTCTCCTCTGTAAGGTCAGAGAAACTTAATCTTGTTAGAATGCCATTGTAATATGATGTGAATTGTTGACTCTCTGTAAATGCTCCATTGTTTAATATCTTGGATTGCAGACTAAATGTATCCTGTTAGGTGCTATGTCAATCACTATGTGGCTCTCCCTTGACAGGACTGCAATACTAGTAGAAATGTTTTAGGCTTGTGATTCAGCCAATGAGAAGACAGCTTTATTCCACCAATAGTGAAGTCCCCAATACCCTGTAATGAGGGCTGAGGGTATAAAAGGAGACCTGTTCATTAACCAGGGTGATTTTGATTCTGTCTAGTGACCTCAGACTAGGGATTTCGGTCCCGGCTATAGGTGCACTAGACTTGATACATGCAGCTAATCTAGGATCTACGGACCCGATTTGCCGGCCATAGCCCCAGGCCTAGGCATTTTGGTGCCGACCGAGGGGATCAGAACCTGCATTATAAAACCACAAGGACTTCAGCATCGAATGATCTGATTCGGCTGGGATGACAAAGACTGCATAAGGAAGCAACCCAGGTTGGGACAATCCAGTCACCTGGCTACTGACTGTGCTGTGCTATATTTTAATCCCTGGTGAGCCAGAGGAAGGGTGAGACTCTGTTAACTGTTACATTTTGTGTTTTGCTGGTTATGTGTTATATGCTGTTAACTGATCCAATAAAGCCTTAATATTGTGATTCACTCACCCTGTGTTGTCTGAGTAGTGTTCCGCCCACGGTTAAGGAGCTTGGGCGTTCAGTTTGGGGATGAGCCCTGATCCACGTTGCATTGCTAAAGGTGGCTGGGCCAGCGGACAAGAGCACCCATTGACCCCCATGTCTCCACAATTGGTGGCAGCAGTGGGATCTTGGATCAAAATCAGCAATGCAAGTCTATGGGTAAATGAAACATTTTTCATGAACTGTCAGAATCGAGAATGTGAAGTAACATTTTTTAACATAATTGCAGTTTGAGCAGCCGGAAGTCGGCGGGTGGACTGGTAGGTGTGCTTGGTGCCAATAGTCATGGTTTGGGGATCGGTGGGCATGGCTGAACAGGTTCTTTCACAAACCAAACAAGTGTTAATATATAAGTCCACACGGTCATGAAGCTTCTAATAGTAGAAACAGGGTCTGGGGGTAAGACCCCCAGGTGGGGGGGTGCAGGCAGGGTATTAAAGGGTTTAAAGCTTACTACTGGGCATGACCAGTTTAGTTGGTGGCCTGGTGGGACGAATGTGGACTTAAAAATTAACGATTATTCCCTCAGTAAACGCAGAGATTTATTGGTTCACAAAAAGCAGATTTTGGTGATTTGTTACATTTCACAAGCAATACGATTAAAGGAAATGAGTTCAGAGGTCACAACAACTTTGGAAACAATCCTTAGACCGGGTCTGTGCGTTACACCGCCGACCTCAATAACTTTTATTTTCTTATTTACTTTTTTTCTCTAAATTAATTGCATAAGGTAACTTATTTTTCCAACCAGTGATTTTTTTACATTTCTTATTTGTATAGCACTTTCTGTGGTTTTTCACACTTTTTTTTTTTTTACTTAACTCATTTCTGAATTTGTCTCACCCAAATATTACCAGAAGAAAATCACAGCCACATGTTGGAGATTATATGAAATCATTCGCCTGTTTCATTTGATTTACCTGGTCGGCTCACGATGCCGTGGAGTCGCCACAACACCCCGGCTTCATTGCTTTCTGTCACCACTTGCGTCCTGCCTCGGACCCTCAGACGTAAGAGAATCAGTTTCTTTCCACAAGTAAAAAAGAAATGGATGTAAAACCCTCCCACCCTACTTGTATGGGTAGGAGAGAAGTCCGCAACTTTCCTTAGTCATTAGTGAATGTACAAGACGTAGTGGCGGCTACTTAGCCTTATCGGTAACTGATCTAAACTATGACCTGTAGTTTTATGGGGAAATATAGTATGTCACAAATTACCCATTTAATTACCAAGTTTTTTTTTCTCTTAAACTATATATTACATTGTAATAAATGCAGATTTTTGGGTCTTATTTTTACATTTCCTTCATTATTATCTATATTAAGAATCCACCAAGCTCCATAATAAGCTGACACCTTCTATTCTCTAGAGATCATGTCTTTGCATTTATCTCATTATCATCCCAGACAGGGTTACAATGACAGGTGCCCCCTTTACAAACCAGATAATTCATCATTCACAGTTTGTTATGCAGCAGCTCACCTTCTCCCTCTTCTTGCACAATGACAACGGCACAGGGCATGTCCACAATACTATCAAAGTAGAGGTCAAGAAATCATATTATAAGCACAGGCAGGGTCATATGATAGTAATATATTATATATATATATATATATATATTAGCTGTAGCACCCGGCTACGCCGTGGTTAATAAATAACTGATGTTAGCTATAACAAAATAGAATTTGAATATGTCATATTAATGACCTGTAGGAAAATAGAAGCTGAGCTGTGATTGATTGCTATACTCAGCCTAATAAATCTCCAGCCAACAGTAAACCCTCCCCCTGGCCGGGCAGTATATGTTACCTCACACATACACATAATAGACAGCTCATGTGACTGACATCTGCCTTAATTCCCTATATGGCACATGTGTTGCACATTGGCTGTTCTTAGTCAGATGTTTATGTTTGGAAATTAAAGATAGCAGACGTATGAGGCGAGTTGTGTGAGGTGATTTGTGCACATCTGTGTCTGTCTGTGTGGTGTGTGTGTCCCTGGGGTGTGTGTATGTGTGTGTCCCTGTGGGGTGAGTGCATGTGTCCCTATAGGGTGTGTATGTGTGTGTGTCCCTGTGGGGGGTCTGTGTGGTGTGTATGTATCTGCGTTGTGTGTGTCTCTTTGTGGTGTGTGTGTGTCCCCCTGTGGGGTGAGTGCATGTGTCACTATAGGGTGTATGTGTGTGTGTCCCTGTGGGGGGGTATTTGTGTGGGGTGTGTGTGTCTCTGTGTTGTGTGTGTCTCTTTGTGGTGTGTGTGTGTGTCCCTGTGCAGTGAGTGCATGTGTCCCTATAGGGTGTGTGTGTGTGTGTCCCTGTGGGGGGGTCTGTGTGGTGTGTGTGTGTCCCTATGGGGTGAGTGCATGTGTCCCTATAGGGTGGCTATGTGTGTGTGTCCTTGTGGTGGGGGTCTGTGTGGTGTGTGTGTCTGTGTCTCTTTGTGGTGTGTGTGTGTGTCCCTGTGGGGTAAGTGCATGTGTCGCTATAGGGTGTGTGTGTGTCCCCTTGGGGCGTATGTGTGTGTCTCTGTGTTGTGTGTGTCTCTTTGTGGTGTGTGTGTGTTTATTCGGGTGCGTGGTGAGTATCCAATGTTGGGGCTGCACCTTAGCGACTATACACTTGCTGTTACTCTTTGGGTACCTTTACACGCCGCTACTGGAGGATGGATACAACCCGCTACTTCACGTGCACGAGCACGCTCAAACGGTTACAAACGGTAAACGCACCTCCTTTACACGCCGCCACAAGGTGCGCTACGCTACGCAACATCTATAGCTAGATACATCGCCGGGTGTCTCAAGTAGCCATCTGTAGCTCATCTTAGCTCATTTACACACCGCTACAACCAGCTACTATGGGCGTACCTGGTGCAGCAGGGACAGCACATAGGCGTGCTACAATTGTGGATTACGAGACGTCCGTACGCTGATAGGACAAAGCAATAATACCATGATTGGGCAGGCATCGCAGGAGGCTGATTAATACTTGACGCTCGAGCAATTGTGTAGTGTGACTCGTCAGCTCCTTAAATATGCCGCCCTGTGCGGCGATAACCAATCGCAACGCAGGAGCTTCCTCCAATGATCGCTGAAGGGGGCGCGGAAACCCGGAGCCTGTGTCACGTCCCATCTACATAGCATGGTGTAGAAACAACCCTTCTGTTCCTTCTTTACACGCCGATACAGCTCGCTACAATTGGCTTTGTAGCCATCTGTTTTCGAGCAGTGCTCGGAAACAGATGTATCTGTTGTCGGCTGTCTCGTCCCGTCTTCACACGCCGCTACTACGGGCTATATTGACGCTACAAGCTACATTTGTAGCCTGTAGCGGGTTGTATCCATCCTCCAGTAGCGGCGTGTAAAGGTACCCTTAGTGTGCGTGTGGTGTGTATACATGTCCCCGTGTGTGGTGAATATCTCATGTTGGGGCCCCACCTTAGTGACTATATGCTGGTATGTGCTGTTAGTCTTTGGCGCTATCATTAAGCCCCTCTCATTCACAACTGTCAACTGGTAACTGTCACTTTTTCCCCATTATGTAGATAGGGGCAAAATTGTTTGGTGAACTGGAACGCGCAGGGTTAAAATTTCTCCTCACAACATAGCCTATGACGCTCTCGGGGTCCAGATGTGTGACTGTGCAAAATTTTGTGGCTGTAGTTGCGACGGTGTAGATGCCAATCCCAGAAATCCTGCTGGCACCAGTTCACATTGTGTCTGTGAGTGCTGTGCAGTTTTTTCTGTTTTGTATATAACAAATGGAGAATCTAGCTCCATGACTGCAACTTTGCACCCTCATCACCCACAGGTGGTCTTAGGTTGAGGTTGTGTCCGCCCACTTAGAAGTGGGATAGGGAGGACAAGGAGGGCAGGGATGTCAGTGTTAGGACTCATCAGACCTGAGTCGCCTTGTCGCGGCTGATGAGCAAATGGACATTGGCCAATGTTTATACCAAGAACACCAAGAAAATAAAAAACGAAGATTTTTGAGTTTTTTGAAAAAAACATACGTTTTTACATTTTTTCCTCAAATATATACTGCTTATTAGCATTTGTGCATCATTTGTAGTAACTGAGTGCTGCAGAGAATTTTTTCTAGTTATATATATATATTGGAAATAGGCCTGATGCTATTGCAGTGGGAAGGCAGTCTCTGTGCCTGTGTCCCCTTGTGCGCTCTCTCCTGTCTGTGCTGTTTCTTCCCCTGTGCGCCCTGTCTTACTTGTTGTGCCTTTCTCTCCGCTCTGTGTGCTCTGCCTTCTGCCTCCCTTGTGCCTTCTGCGTCCCCTATACCTTCTCCCTTCCCTTTGCCCCTGCCTCCTCTGTGCCTTCTACCTCCCGTGTACCTGCCTCCCATCACTGAGCCACCATACAGTGTTAACCACTGAGCCACCATACAGTTCAAACCACTGAGCACAGTTCTAAGATTTAAACCTGCCTGCCAATACCGGTCAGCTGATTGGTCGTGTGCTACCCGGTGCATGACCAATCAGCTGAGTAGCACGGTACTGGCGGGAGATTTAAACCTGCCCGCCAATACCGATCAGCTGATTGGTCGAGCGGCAGGCAGTGCGCGACCAATCAGCTGAGCGGCGCAGTATTCATGAGAGATTTAAATCTGCCCGCCAATACCGGTCAGATGATTGGTTGAGCGCTGCCCGGTGCTCGACCAATAAACTGAGCGGCGCAGTATTGGTGGAAGAGTTATACCTGCCTGCCGCCACTAAATGCTATTCCTTCGGGAGATCAGCTTCTCAATGGTTAGCATAGTATATGGTGTCTCAGTGGTTAGCACTGTATATGGTGGCTCATTGGTTAGCACTGTATACTGTGGCTCAGTGGTTAGCACTGTATACGGTGGCTCAGTGGTTAGCACAGTATTGGTGGCTCAGTGGTTGGCTGATTAGTCGTGCGCTACCTGGCGTGCGACCAATCAGCTGAGCAGTGTGGTATTGGCGGGAGATTTAAACCTTCCCGACAATACCGCTAAGATGATTGGTTGAGTGCTACCTGGCGCTCGACCAATCAGATGAGTGGCGGCGGGCAGGTTTAAATCTCCCGCCTATACCACACTGCTCAGCTGATTGGTCCAGCGCTGAGCAGCGCGCAACCAATCAGCTGAGCGGAAGTGGCGGGCAGGTTTAAATCTCCCGTCCATACTTCACTGCTTAGCTGATTGGTCGCGTGCTGCCCGACACTTGCCAATCAGCTAAGCGGTGCGGTATTGGTGGGAGATTTAATCCTCCCTGCTGCCGCTAAGTGCTATTCCTCCAGGAGATCAGCGGCTCAGTGGTTAGCACAGTATATGGTGGCTCATTGGTTAGCATTGTATACTGTGGCTCAGTGGTTAGCATTGTATACGATGGCTCAGTGGTTAGCATTGTATATGATGATTCAGTGGTTAGCACTGTATATGGTGGCTCAGTGATTAGCACTGTATATGGTGGCTCAGTGGTTAACACTGTATGGTGGCTCAGTGGTTAGCACAGTATATGGTGGCTCAGTGATTAGCACTGTATACTTTGGCTCAGTGGTTACTTAGCACAGTATATGGTGACTCAGTGATTAGCACTGTATGGTGGCTCAGTGGTTAGTACTGTATATGGTGGTTGCTCCCCTGTGACTAGGCGCCACAGGGTAGTATTGCACTTTAATAATAATGTGTTAACCCTGTAAAGTTGCCAATTCAAGGTTCACTTTATGGAGTCTATTTTTACACCCACCTAGGACCACACCACTTAGAATAGGGGGGCCGGTAATTTAGTAGGTCCCAAAATGGTGGGGGTGGATACTAGTATAGAGTAGTGGGAGGTAAAGTTTCAGTTTAGGCAGTTAGTGCTGGGAAGACAGTCAGAGAGGACTAGCCTGACAGCAACTCTGCTGTGAGGAACCCCAACTTTCACGGGGGAACCAGGACAGAGGGCAATGGGCCAGGACTGGTTGGAGCCGGCTCGTCACATTGGGGAAGCATCGGCAGTGCGGGTAGCCGTAGCAGTCAGACGTTCACCTGTGGCTGCAGACCGACGAGCTGCAGGCCCATCACTAAAGGGGTAGCTGACAGCACCACAAGGTACCTCACCCTACAGGACCACATTAGATCCAAGATCACAGGAGTAACGGCCCGAGTACCGGTGGCGATGGTAGTAGCAAGCCCGTTAGAACCGGTCAAGGACAACGGTGCCCCACCGTAGGAGATCAAGGGACTGGCGGGAGAGCTCTGGAGGGTGGTAGAAGTTAAGAAGAATAAGTTTAACCCAGAAAGCAATACAAGGAAGAACATGTAGAGACTCCATAACGTGAAACCTTGAACTGGTGACTGACCCCCGGTAAACCAGACTGTACCGTATATCATCACCATCTGCCGGTACCCATTAAAGTGGAGTAAAGTGGAATTGGACTCAGTTATCCTTATTGCAGTGCCCAGAGGGCTCAGCACCAGCAGCTGCTCAGCAGAGAGTTAAGAACTGCAACACCAACACCTACCACAACTCCCCTCATTCACAGTCCTTAACTGCTGCCCTGAGGTAATAGCTCCACCTGTAGGGAGCTGCTCCACACTCAGCTGCACCCACCATCACCTCAGCGGCCAGCTTGCAGCGCTGATACCATATTATATTATACCATGTACCATGACTGATAACACCTCTATATATAGTAGATAACACAGAATCCACCACTCACAATAGGTGATTTCACAGCTCACCTCCTCATGTACAATGACTGATAACACCTCTATATATAGCAGATGACACAGCATTCACCACTCACAATAGGTGATTTCACAGCTCACCTCCTCCTCATGTACAATCACTGCTAACACCCCTATACACAGTAGATAACACAGGATCTACCATTCACAATAGGTGATATCACAGCTCACCTTCTCCTCCTGTACAATGACTGATAACACCTCTATATACAGTAGATAACACAGGATCCACCATTCACATTAGGTGATATCACAGCTCACCTTCTCCTCCTGTACAATGACTGATAACACCTCTATATACAGTAGATAACACAGGATCCAACATTATCAATAGGTGAGGTCACAGTTCCCCTCCTCCTCCTGTACAAATGCTGATAACACCTCTATATACAGTAGATAACATAGGATCCACCATTCACAATAGGTGATATCACAGCTCACCTTCTCCTCCTGTACAATGACTGATAACACCTCTATATACAGTAGATAACACAGGATCCACCATTCACAATGTGTGATGTCACAGCTCACCTCCTCATGTACAATGACTGATAACACCTCTATATACAGTAGATAACACAGGATCCAACATTCACAATAGGTGGAGTCACAGCTAACCTCCTACTCTTTTGTACACTGATTGATAACCCCTATATATACAGTAGATAACACAGGATCCACCATTCACATTAGGTGATATCACAGCTCACCTTCTCCTCCTGTACAATGACTGATAACACCTCTATATACAGTAGATAACACAGGATCCACCATTCACAATGTGTGATGTCACAGCTCACCTCCTCCTGTACAATGACTGATAACACCTCTATATACAGTAGATAACACAGGATCCAACATTATCAATAGGTGAGGTCACAGTTCCCCTCCTCCTCCTGTACAATGACTGATAACACATCTATATACAGTAGACAACGCAGGATCCACCATTCACAATAGGTGTTATCACAGCTCACCTCCTCCTGTACAATGACTGATAACACCTCTATATACAGTAGATAACACAGGATCCAACATTATCAATAGGTGATGTCACAGCTCACCTCCTCCTCCTGTACAACGACTGATAACACCTCTATATACAGTCATTAACACAGGATCCACCATTCACAATAGGTGATATCACAGCTCACCTCATCCTCCTGTACAATGACTGATAACACCTCTATATACAATAGATAACACAGGATCCACCATTCACAATAGGTGATATCACAGCTCACCTCCTCCTGTACAATGACTGATAACACCTCTATATACAGTAGATAACACAGCATGCACCATTCACAATAGGTGATGTCACAGCTCACCTCCTCCTCCTGTACAATGACTGTTAACACCTCTATATACAGTAGATAACACAGCATGCACCATTCACAATAGATGATGTCACAGCTCACCTCCTCCACCTCTTGTACAATGACTGAAAACACCTCTATATACAGTAGATAACACCTGTACAATGACTTCAAGAAATGTTACAGAGCATGCACATAACTATCTTAAGATAACACATGGCCACATTATTCACAATAGGTGATGGTCACAGCTCACCTGCTTCCCGTTCCTGCACAATGACTTTTGATCACAGAGCATGCCCACAATACTCTCTTATAGATGTGAATGCACATCTCGTGTCTGGCCCTGTTACATTAAATAATAATTAGAAATATGTTCATACCAACTATAACCGCCTTTAAGTGTCTACATCTTGTTAAAGCATTTTCATTTTTCTTTTATTTTGTACATGTGGCTTATTTTTTTTAGCAAAGGGTAAGACACAAAAAATATAAAAGCTCTTGTGGGCAACGATATATATAGTCTCTGTGTGGATGGCCAGTCCAGCAGCCCACTAATCCCTGAGATGGAGGATTCATTAGCACTCCGTATAACAGGTAATACTCGGCTTCCTTTCCTTTTATTTTTAGAGCCCTTTATTGCGACATCTCCTGCACTAACGCGAGGAGGGACACCCGCTCCTACCGACCCATTTATCTTGAAACCTGACCAACAGCCGTCCCATAATTACTGTAACACTCCTAGCTTGCCAGTTCCAGTAATATACCAGATGAGGGTTTCCTGTGTTATTTCTCCAAACGAAAGCCAAGACAAACCTCTGTGCTGGTAGTCTTCCCTCCCTAAGCCCTGGTAATAATAGGATGTTTCCATTGACCGTTGTATATTGACTCTTGTTCCACCTTTGCTTTTCAAGCTTTTGAAGGAATTCACGTTGTTCCTTTGAATCCGTGTATAAATAAGCTAAGCTTGCCATTGGGGGACATAAAATTCACCGTTTTGACTCATTGTTTGAACTGTTTATGGGTTTTCCTTGAAGAGTATGTTCAGTGTTGTGTCCTGGCTTCTCTCCAACTTGATGTGTTAACCTTGCATCATTTCCAAAGTATCAGGTAGGATTTAGATGTGGTCTGTCTTCCAATTTAGGGTCTTCAATAAGAATCTTGAACCTATTAGTTATAAAAATAAAAAAAAATGTCCCTTTAGTGTCCTTATTTTTTAACAAATATCTTGCTGTTACACTTTGATACAGTCTGATATGATTGAAGTTGTCAGGCCAGCGCCTGAGGCGGCATTGAGATTAGAAAATATGTCCCTTACCCTTTTCTATCAGATGTCGTCTTGTCACTCAACTAGAACATAAACCATCATGACCGGTTTGTTGTTGGGTCAATAATGTCTTGGAAGATATTAACTTGGAAAATCACACAAACCTCCATGTGAATACCATTGGTATCCTGACTACTGTTATGTACTGGGACCTTATTCCTTTGCAGTGGGCCATGTTGCCATACAACACCTAGCCTTGGTAGCAGTTACTGAATAATGAAGGCATTGATACCATTGGATGGCCCTCGCATTTCCCAGATCTGAATCCATTCAAGAAATTTTGACACATTGTGTATCAGTGTATCCAACTTGCCAAATAGCGCTACAGATGGTCCAGGAGCTCACAGATACCCTGATCCAGGTCTGTGAAGAGACCCCCGGAAATAAAAGTACATAGGGACCAATACACTCTACTGTGTCACATTATGAGCTGTTGTGATGAAATACACACAACTAACATTTGCCAATTGGTCTGAATCTTGAGGATGTACTATACTCTAAATGTATGGTTCTTACACAATGTTAGTGAGTTGTAGTAGCCACTGACTTTATCTCTGTACTTTGCCTGTGCGCTGACTTCATCCACTATCACAGCTCTTGTAGACTGCACTGTTGCTAGAGTATTGCATGCTTAACAAATTCGGGCAAGCTTTGAGACGACTTAGCATAGTACAGTATATCAATCCCCATTTATAATTGCATTGTTCTCCCCATTCAAGCTCAGTAAGAGAAAGTAATTCTAGTTTTGACACTTCTCATAATCTGTGAGATGTGACATGTTATCTTGTTATGACGTTTAAATTTGTTTACCACAATCTGACAGTATTCCTGCATATCTAGGTGTCTTCTCCTTTAAGAACATAATACAATTTGGGTCAGCCCTCTGCATCTCTTGGAGATGGAGAAGCCATTTTAGATCAGTTCCAGACTGATCTCACACAGGGAAGTGTGATTTCTTGCATCCTGCTTCCCTCTTATCAACTCCCCTCATCCTTGTCAAGTTAATCTGGTGAGAGTAATACTCCTGTCTGTATATTTGTTACATTAGAGCCTGTTTTTAGGATTGTACAACAATCATTTTTACATAGGGATTTTTTTTGTAGAGATATGTGTTTATTCTCAAGCTTCCATTTTAGTGTAATGATCCTATGTACTGTACACTGTCAGGACTGTTTGTTTGTTATATCTACCAAGTGCTGAGTTATGCTTTCTGCACTGAATACCATCATAGCTGTCTTGCGATATATGAAAAAAACGGAACAGCACCAGATATTACCAGACTAGTGCAGCGCTTTCTCAACACCGGTCAAGTGTCCATGTAAACAATCCAAAAAAGGAAAAAGCAGCACCAAATGGATGTCAAGTGTCAAGTGAACCTTTATTGCCAATGGCGTGGCGACATTTCGGACCGGAGGTCCTTTCTCAAGTCCTTGGCTTGAGAAAGGACCTCCGGTCCAAAACGTCACCACGCCATTGGCAATAAAGGTTCACTTGACATCCATTTGGTGCTGCTTTTTCCTTTTTTGGATTGTCTTGTGATATATGTATCATGTGCTCAGTTCATCTCTGTACTGTATTATTCCGACTGCTGTTCTATGTGATATGCTCAGTGCTGATTTGTGTTATTTGTATTCTTATAATTTTACCACATTGAATCATCTTCATCACTTTCTGTTGACCAATAAACAATAAACTACAGAACAAAAAGTCTGTTTACATGGGATACAGAGAGGGTTAAGCTGTATGCTGGAATTCACATAGCATAGAATGTGAAGGAGGGAAGAACATGCATTCACTTTATTTCTGCTTTACTTTTTGTGTTCGGCTGTTCTTCCTTTTCAAAGGTTTTTACTCATTAATTGCAAGTTTTTAAAAATATTTTGAAGAATTTCATGCAAATAAAAAATAATCAATATTACATGAAAAAAACAAAACTACGGTAACTTAAAAAATGCAACTAATGAATCTGGCCATTATTGTCTGTTCTATTTTATCACCAATAAATAGTCATATACAACAATCATTTAATAACACAGCACATTGACAGCCTTTTCCTTTCTTTCTGTTTAGTATAAATGGGTCCAAAATTATCCCTGTTAGTAATTTGTGATCAGGCAACTGTACTGTGAAGAACAATGATTCAAACTAACAGTGTCACTGTCAAAGGTAACATCATCCTGTTTATTTCATAAAAATTAAAAGGAAGGGGGCTTTCTTGCCTCTAACATTAGGGACATTTTCAGTCCTTTGTTTGGACCATTTCCTTTTGTACTTGGTCCTTTATTTTCAACAGATTCTTTAATTGCATATTTTCAAAAAATCACCAATTTTTTAGCTCTCTTTCGAGTGATTTTATGTACATTTACATTTTATGCTGAAATGTAAAAATAAAGATATAAAATCTGTATATCAAGTGCACCAGTTTAAAAAAATTGGTGAAAAAAAATCAACGAATATCAAAAGACAAAAAACATAAAGTATATTGAAAAATGCAAACGATCAATCGTTTCCATTGTCTTCTTCTCAATTTCATCATCTACATATAGTCATACACAGCAGTCATTTAATAGCACAGAGTATTGACAGACTTTTCAGATTTTTTTTATTAAAAATTGGTCCAAAAATTATCCCTCTTAATTGTCTATGATCAGGCAACAGTTCTGTGAAGAACACTGATTGAACCTGTGCTGTCACTGAGTGAAGAATCGTGTGTTCCATAAAATCTTCTGCTTCCTCCCCAACAATATGCTGCCATAGACAAAGAAGGCCAACTGTGATCCTTTGTGATTTACAAACGATCTGCTTATCTCTTGTAATAAAAAAATGCTACAGTAGCTTTCATGATATAGAAATGGAACTTGGACCGCGCTCCGAAATAATAAATCTTATAGTAAAGGTCAATTATTAGGATTTTATTTCTACGTGTTTCATGTATTATTTTGGACTGGAGCATGGTCCGAGTTCCATTTCTATATCTTGAAATCTACTGTGGCTCTACCTCAGGGAAGACTGCTGTAGATCGTTACCACCAGGATATCAAAGAAATGACACGGGTGTTAAAAGTGATTGTGACTCACAATATAATCACTGTTTTACACAGGTATACCCTATGTCAGAGGTCCCCAACTCCAGGCCTCGAGGGCCGCCAACAGTGCAGGTTTTCAGGATTTCCTTAGTATTGCACTGGTGTTAACATGATCAAATGCACAGGTAATGACTCCAACCCCTATGCAATACTAAGGAGGTCCTGAAAACATGCACTGTTGGCGGCCCTCGAGGCCTGGAGTTGGGGACCCCTGCTCTATGTGCTCCATTTTTTTTCCAGATTTGTATAAGGAAAAATGTTACGTAGGTATAGTAGGTGGAGATACAGAAAACAAAATGTGTCAGGAGGCCACAGTATGGTTGTGGTGTGTGCTGACTGTCAAATTGGATTGGATAAAACAGATATGCAAAAAAGATTCATTTTTATTGAATTGAAATGAGAAAAATAAAAATCCACAAAACACAGATCAATACTCCCGTAAGGCCCCTTTCACACTAGAGTTTCTGTCTGGATTTGGCAGATCCGGACAGAAAACCGCATCTGCCGAATTTGCCATCTAATGGCTGCACTTGCCATACACTTGTGGCAAGCCCAGGGGCGTATCTAGGGGGGTGCAGCCGGACCTTTTGCACTGGGCGCAACTCTGCAGGGGGGGGGCGCCGCCGCGCCGGTGCCATCATCAGGTCAGGCGTCCGGCGGTGGCACTACAGCGCCGGCGCTAATATCCTCCGCGCCGCCCTGCATATTGTGCACGGGTGGCGCTGCGCGTGCGCAACCCCTGCTGCTGGTCCGCCCCCTGGCAGCAGTTCCCACCCCCCCGGTCATGTCGCGGCCGTGCTGCGGCTGACGTCACCCAGCGCGCCGCAAACAGTGAACGCGCGTCACGCGTACAGTGGGACAGAGCAGAGGAAGAGGAGCTGCTGCAGCCTGCCTGCCTCCCTCCCTCCTCCCTCCTCCTGACTGAGTCGTCCGGTCCGTCATGACTAGGTACTACTCTGCTAGAGTAATTAAGTTGTAATAAAGTAACCTAAACAGGCGGGGGGGGGGGTTATGAGGTGTATATATATATATGTATACATCAGGCGCAGGCACCCACTATGAGGTACTATACCTCATAGTATGTTAGTATATGCCTGCCTGGTGATGTATACATATATACACCTCATAGTGTGCCTGCCTGATGTATACATATATATACCCGAGGTATATATATGTATACATCAGGCAGGCACACACTATGAGGTATAATAACCTCCCCCTCCCCCATCCTCAACTAAGGCTGCAGGGGCTGAAAGCTGGAGCTGATGACAGCACCGACACCCCCCCCCCAACCTCCCCCTCCCGCTCCTCACCTACTCTGGGGGGCGGGGGGCGCTGAAATCGAGCTGTGCACCGGGTGCCATGAAACCTAGTTACACCTCTGGGCAAGCCCCATACATTCTCCATGGGGTTTGCGGCAAGTGCGGTAAGTGTGGTATTGCTGTGATCTGACACTTGTCGCAAACCCTATAGAGAATGCACGGGGCTTGCCGCAAGTGCTGCCGTTAGGCGGCAAATGCGGCAGATGCGGTTTTCTGTCCGGATCCAGCAGAAACACTAGTGTGAAATGGGCCTGACAACATGTCAGAAAAGTTATATCCTCATTCATCCTCTGCAGATGATCAGCTAGAACATGCAATAGCATTTGTTACTACTTGAACGCATTTGATCAACATTCAACAAGTATTTTTTTAAACAAATTTTAACCACCTCCCCAAAAATGACTTAATAGGAAATGCTAAATAGATACACATCCAAAAAATCAGCACCCGCAACAGGACACTGTAATTCAGTTCAATATATGGATTTTAGGGAATTCTCTCTTATATTTTTAAATCATTTCCCCCTCCCTAACAAAAAAGATTGCACAAGAAATGCAAAGGCTCAGCACAGTCCCATGTGACTTGCAAGCACACAGTTTCCGACAATGATTTTACATTCTTTTCTGTAAAAAATATTGCTGCTGGTTTTTATTGCTGTAATCAAATACAATGGGACATGTGTCAGCTACACCAAATCACTGATCAATCATACTGCATCTGGCCTTGTTACTGGCATCTTCCCCATCTTTTCCTCCCTATCAATACTATTATTCAAAGACCACTAGACTGATCTTTGTCAGTGCCAATGTTTTACAGCACGTTAATCTCTGGAGTACTTGTTTAATGTTTTACTACTTTTTTTCATATTGTTGAGCTCTAATGTAGTTTCACTATCCTATAGTAGAAACTTGATTCCAGCTCACCTGGTTGCTCTATGTCATCCACCTGGAGCTCAGACACCGGCCTCGCCCTGGCCTCACATCAAGGGTAATGAAAAAGAAAAAGAAAAACCCAGTCCATTTTTTCCACTATCACTATCCTATGCAAATGACAGAAGATAATCCTCAGAAGTATGCATCAACACAGCAACATTTGCAGTTTTACACCAATAATCTTTCAGCTGCAAGCAAAAAATATGATACTGCATTGCCTGGTGTTTACACCTCCTTTGTAGAAAAGAGAAAGGGAACTGAGCAGTGCTATAAAGCAGCTAACAATGAAGTAAAACCACGTATCACATTTTTAATCCTAAATCACATTGAAAGGCTCATTAAAGGGTCGATTTTGACTTTTAAGATTGCTACTTCCTATAGGTGGCACTAGAGTTTATATTCTTTGTTTATGAAGAGACAATTTGCATATTTCCCAGAGGAGCATTGCGGCTTTGAAGTCTCCTCATACTGGCATGTCAATCTCTCCATATGGAGAAATGTTATCCCTTAGATCCCCATCTCAGCCTCCAACCTAGTCAAATCAGATCCCATACTTTGCACTGACGAGGGACAACACCCCGAAACATTGTGTCTGCAAATTGAAGTTCTGATTTGGCATTTTAATCCTAAATCATATTGCATGGCTCATTAATGGGTCGATTTTGACTTTTAGAATTACTACTTCCAATAGGTGGCACATCTTCTTTCTCTGAAGTAGACATGGGCAGTCCCGGCTCTTATTAGAGACCCAGCTTTCATGGCTCTGCTCACCAAAAAGAGACGGACCTTTTTAGATCCTAAACAGCTCTCTATTAAATATGTATTCACCCCAGGCACATATTGAAGATGATGTTGATGACTTGATATAGACAAAACCCCACCCACCTGCCTCCAAAATCCTGCCCAATAGCAACCTACCAATTAAATTGATGGGTGGGGTTTTGTTCAGATGGACAGGGTTACACCCCTCATATACTAGAATTTAATGCAAAATGAGAGCCATTAAGAAACTTATCTGGCTTTCAAAAACACATAGGCAGCTACACTAATGTAGCTGGTAGAAGATAAAATCAGCCAGACAGTGGCATGACCCCTACTGAACAGTAGGTTGTTACAAATCATGGTGATGTATGATAATTTGTTTTCATCGGACAGCCCCTTTAATGTGTGGCGGCCCTGCGGTCTAGCTGCCACAAATGCTATTTCTTCACAATTCATTTTCAATGCCATGTCTGAAGGGAATTAGGGCGCCCTCTGCTGGAAGTCTGAAGCACTCACACACTGCCTGACCTATAACCAAGTGGTTGAGCACTATGCCTGTGTTCTGGTTGTAGGTCAGTCTCTGTTTTTTTCAGTTCAGTGTTTAGTAATACTTAAAACGGTGAGGAAGAGGGTTCAGAAGGCAGCATGAGCTGCTTTCCAAGGATGACACTGCTTAGCAGGGTACCAGTCCCTAGGCTACCCAAGGATTGCAAAGCCTGGTGGCAGAACTGGAGGCCAGTGAGTTCCATGCCCATCAGCCACTTGAGTGGAGCTTTTTAGGGCATTATCAATACAAAGAGCTTGAGAACTACTGAAAGGTACAGCTAAGCACAGAGCTCGCATTGCCAACGGGGCAGAAGGTAATCGACAGCAGAGAAAGAGGGAACATAGGACATCATAAATTCACCTAGAAACCGACCAACTTACAGAAGTAAGCAGGAAGGCTATATTTCTCACCCAGCAGATTCCAGTTCCCATCAGACTGGCCAGACCACATGCCTGGTGGTGCTTGTAAACCCTGGAATTGCTGCAACAATCTTCAGTAAAAGGTAAAAGCAAAGAGACTGACTTTGTGTGCCTCCTTTCCCTCTACATCTCATCATTCTCACCGCCACTCTCATCATCCTCTGGGAGCCAGCCCTAGTTGGGAAGGGTTTAACATCTTCACTGCCATACCACCTAACTTCTCAGGATTATCTGCAGTGCCTGCCACTTACTGTCTGAAGATCCCAACTGGCGTCACATCTTATTATTTTCTTAATGCTTTTATTTCTCCATTTTCCCTCTACCTTTTCAATGTCAGCCAGGGCCACAGCACTGTACACAGACACTGTGATTCTGACTACTGGCCCAGCTGCTGGGAACTCCAGCCCTTAAGTCCGGTTTAAACGTTGCGACATTGCTAACAATGTCACTGCAACTTGTGATGTTGCAGCGACCTTGTAGTGACGTCGCTGCGTGTGACCAGGGCCATTTTTCGGTCACTGGTCTGCCGCTGTCACGTGTGCACCAGCATGTGTGACAGGGGCAGCGACCAGCTAACTCAATGTGTTTCCTGGTGACCAGGGTACACTTCAAGATACTAAGCGGGAGAATTCTGGTAACCAGGATAAACATCAGGTTATTAAGCACAGCGCTCTGCTTAGTAACCCGATGTTTATCCTGGTTACCAGCGTACTCCCGCTTACCCCAGCGTAGCGGGACCTCGATATCATGGAAAAGAATATAAAATATTCATTTCCATGATGTCGAGGTTGTTACACGGACGGCTGATCGCTGGTGAGTCTGCCTATGTGACAACTCACCAGCGATCAGATAACGATGTCCCAGCGATCCCCATCGTTGGTCAGGTCGCTGGGACATTCCAATGTGTAAACCGGCCTTTAGCGCTCCGCAAATGCGCATCTTGTCTCACGTGAACATGTGTTGCCCATTGAGGAATTGCAGGGTAGAAGGCCTGAAAAGGAAAGAAGATAGAAAACAGAAGAGAACAGACAAAGGGACCAATAGGAGGAACATCAGCAGCAGATGTATGGGGATGGCCAAGAAGAGTTGACTAGAAATTATTTTTTACCCTATTACTGGACCACAGTATCCTACAAAATTCAGCTGGAAGTTGCACCAATTCAATCATAAAAAATTGAGATTGTGTAAAATTCTAATTTTTCAGGAATTTCATAACAAACGTGTTTCGTGCAGTAAAATAATAAAATAAATAATAACATAGATTAAATTAATATATATTTGTAATTTGGAATGACCCCCTAATGAATAATGAAGAAGAGATTTTCCCTTTAGAGGGTGACCAATATGCGATTATTTTAGCACATTTTATATATGTATATAAAGATATATGTGTTCACCATCCAGTCAGTTATTAATGAAGGTCAGTGCATTGTGTTACTTACAGGTTGGGAGTGTGGGTACAGATGGAATATAGATATTTGCTTCATTTACCAGCAGGATCCATCAGCAAACAAGCTGAGCTGACACGTGTCAATCACCAGGGACCCCACAACAACAAACATAGGAGCAATGTCTCCATTCTGGCTTGTTTTGCTTGCAGCACACTAGGCTCTCAGAGCCGGCCCATGTTTACGGCAGCCGCTTCTCTATGCAGGTTCTGTGTCATGGGCCAGGGGCTGGGTGTAATATATGCGGTGAGACCACCTTCTGTGAAAGGGTCACTTTCCATGAAGTGTGAGTGGATTGTGTTCGGAAATCCCAATGTTTTGCGTCTGACCCCCGACTGTGTCGGCATGCACTTTCTATTAGTATTTTGTCTTCAAGTCATATCAATGCTAAAACAGATACGAATGGTGAGACTAAATATCAATATCTGGTAGGACCGCAGCAGCCCTAGAGGCTAGCCTTGGTAGCATTGAGTGACAGGTTACGTAACATGTTATTAGCATGCGTCTATGTTCTATTATCTCTTATTTATATCATGTTCCTAGCAATGCTCCTAGGGGAGCATTTTTTTCTTGTTTATTCTCACAAATAAAAATTTATATGGTAGTAATTGTGAGGGGGTCATCCAGGTCATCAATTTCAGATCAGTGGGGGTCCGACACCACTGATCAACTGATAACCTGAGGCGCAGCCGTCAAATTTACAGCATAGGGAGCCAGAAAATCACTGCTCCACACACTAGTCTAGTGGACATTTCTGGGTACTGCAGCCCAGTTCATATTTGCATCAATGGGACATGATCTGCAGTACTTTAGAACAAGCACTACATATTGTATGGAGCTGGGATCTTCCGACTCCATACACTATAAGCCAGATATGATTCTGCTCATATTCACTCAAAACCCTCAAATGGAAACTGAAGACTCATCTCTTTCAACAAGCCTATAACCTGCAGTGATCATCAGTCCACCAAACTGCCCCTTTACCAGGTCTACCTTCTCCTAGTGTATCCTCATCCATCCATCTTTAGATTACAAGCACTTGTGGGCAGGGTCCTCGCTCCTCATCTACTGTATCCTCACCAATCCTCTGTAGACTGTGACCCCTCACGGGCAGGTTCCTCTCCAATCACCTACTGTTTCCTCACCCATCCCTTGTAGACTGTGAGCCCTCGTGTGTGGGGTTCTCTCTCCTCACCTAGTGTATCATAACCCAATCCCTTGTAGACTGTGAACCTTTGTGGGCAGGGTTCTCTCTCCTCACCTTGTATATCCTCACCCATCCTATGTAGACTTTGAGCCCTCATGAGCAGGGCCCTCTCCCCGCTCCTACTGTATCCTCGCCCATCTTATGTAGACTCTGAGCCCTCTGAGCCGTAAGAGGGAGTACCCTGGTGACCCACACTACTCGGCACTCACCCCCCCAACCCACGTCCACACACAAGTACACCCCTGACACAACACTATCGTACCCCTCCCCCCCCACACACACTCATACTCTCATGTAGACTACCAGTCTCCGGTATACTTACCCCACCGCCATCCCGCTTTGCAGCTCCCGCTTGGCCCCCCCACCCCGCGACAGGCTCCGCCCACCTTGTGGGGCTCCTGCCAAGCTCCTCCCACCTCGTGGGGCTCCCGACAAGCTCAGCCCACCTCGCGGGGCTCCCGCCAAGCTCCACCCACCACACGGGGCTCCCCCAAGCTCCACCCACCTCCCGGGGCTCCCCAAAGCTCCGCCCACCTCGCGGGGCTCCCGTCAGGCTCTGCCCACCTCGCGACTATCCCGCCAGGCTCCGCCCGCCTTGCTCCGCCCACCTTGCCCCACTCCCGCCTAGCTCCACCCACCTCGCCTGCTCTGACCACCGAGCCTCCTTCCTGCCCTGACCACTGAGCCTCCGTCCTGGGCTGACCACCGAGCCTCCGTCCTGCGCTGACCACCGAGCCTCCGTCGACTGCTGACCACCGAGCCTCCGTCCTCTGCTGACCACAGAGCCGCCGTCCTGGCCTGACCACCGAGCCTCCGTCCTGCGCTGACCAACGAGCCTCCGTCCTGGGTTGACCATCGAGCCTCCGTCCTGCGCTGACCACCAAGCCTCCGTTGTCTGCTGACCACCGAGCCTCCGTCCTCTGCTGACCACAGAGCCGCCGTCCCACGCTGACCACTGAGCCTCAATCCTGTGCTGACCACTGACCCTCCATCCTGCGCTGACCACTGAGCCTCCATCCTGCGCTGACCACCGAGCCTCCGTCGTCTACTGACCACCGAGCCTCTGTCCTCTGCTGACCACAGAGCCGCCGTCCTGGCCTGACCACCGAGCCTCCTTCCTGTGCTGACCACCGAGCCTCCGTCCTCTGCTGACCACAGAGCCGCCGTCCTCTGCTGACCACAGAGCCGCCGTCCTGGCCTGACTACTGACCCTCCGTCCTGCGCTGACCACCGACCCTCCATCCTGGGCTGACAACTGAGCCTCCATCCTGCGCTGACCACTCAGCCTCCATCCTGCGCTCACCACTCAGCCTCCATCCTGCGCTGACCACTGAGCCTCCATCCTGCGCTGACCACTGAGCCTCCATCCTGTGCTGACCACTGAGCCTCCATCCTGCCCTGACCACTCAGCCTCCATCCTGCGCTCACCACTCAGCCTCCATCCCGCGCTGACCACTGAGCCTCCATCCTGCAATGACCACTCAGCCTCCATCCTGCAATGACCACTCAGCCTCCATCCTGCGATGACCACTCTGCCTCCATCCTGCGATGACCACTCTGCCTCCATCCTGCGATGACCACTCTGCCTCCATCCTGCGATGACCACTCAGCCTCCATCCTGCGCTGACCACTCAGCCTCCATCCTGCGCTGCCCACTCAGCCTCCATCCTGCGCTGACCACTGAGCCTCCATCCTGCGCTGACCACTGAGCCTCCATCCTGTGCTGAAAACTGAGCCTCCATCCTGCGCTGACCACTCCATCCTGTGCTGACCACTGAGCCTCCGTCCTGTGCTCACCACTGAGCCTCCATCCTGCGCTGACCACTCCATCCTGTGCTGACCACTGAGCCTCCATCCTGTGCTCACCACTGAGCCTCCATCCTGTGCTGACCACTCCATCCTGTGCTCACCACTGAGCCTCCATCCTGTGCTGACCACTGAGCCTACATACTGCGCTGACCACTGAGCCTACATACTGCGCTGACCACTCCATCCTGTCCTGACCACTCAGCCTCCATCCTGCGCTGACCACTCAGCCTCCATCCTGCGATGACCACTCAGCCTCCATCCTGCGATGACCACTCAGCCTCCATCCTGCAATGACCACTCAGCCTCCATCCTGCGATGACCACTCTGCCTCCATCCTGCGATGAGCACTCTGCCTCCATCCTGCGATGACCACTCTGCCTCCATCCTGCGATGACCACTCTCTGCCTCCATCCTGCGATGACCACTCTGCCTCCATCCTGCGATGACCACTCTGCCTCCATCCTGCGATGACCACTCTGCCTCCATCCTGCGATGACCACTCAGCCTCCATCCTGCAATGACCACTCAGCCTCCATCCTGCACTGACCACTCAGCCTCCATCCTGCGCTGACCACTCAGCCTCCATCCTGCGCTGCCCACTCAGCCTCCATCCTGCGCTGACCACTGAGCCTCCATCCTGCGCTGACCACTGAGCCTCCATCCTGTGCTGAAAACTGAGCCTCCATCCTGCGCTGACCACTCCATCCTGTGCTGACCACTGAGCCTCCATCCTGTGCTCACCACTGAGCCTCCATCCTGCGCTGACCACTCCATCCTGTGCTGACCACTGAGCCTCCATCCTGTGCTCACCACTGAGCCTCCATCCTGTGCTGACCACTGAGCCTCCATCCTGTGCTGACCACTGAGCCTACATACTGCGCTGACCACTGAGCCTACATACTGCGCTGACCACTCCATCCTGTCCTGACCACTCAGCCTCCATCCTGTGCTGACCACTCAGCCTCCATCCTGCGCTGACCACTCAGCCCCCATCCTGCGCTGACCACTCAGCCTCCATCCTGCGCTGACCACTCAGCCTCCATCCTGCGCTGACCACTCCATCCTGTGCTGACCACTCAGCCTCCATCCTGTGCTGACCACTCAGCCTCCATCCTGCGCTGACCACTCAGCCTCCATCCTGCGCTGACCACTGAGCCTCCATCCTGCGCTGACCACTGAGCCTCCATCCTGTGCTGACCACTGAGCCTCCATCCTGCGCTGACCACTCCATCCTGTGCTGACCACTGAGCCTCCATCCTGCACTGACCACTGAGCCTCCATCCTGCGCTGTCCACTCTGCCCCATCCTGCTCTGACCACTCTGCCCCCATCCTGCGCTCAACACTCTGCCTCCATCCTGCGCTGACTACTCTGCCTCCATCTTGCGAATACACTCTGCCTCCATGCTGCACTGACCACTGAGCCACTGCGCAGTGCTAACCACTGAGCCAATGCACTGTGAAAACCACTGAGCCACCGCACTGTGCAAACCACTAAGCTTTCACACCGTGAAAACCACTGAGCCATCAAATACAGTGCTAACCACTGAGCCACCATATACACTGAAAACCACTGAGCCACCATATACACTGAAAACCACTAAGCCATCATACTGTGCTAACCACTGAGCCATCATACTGTGCAAACCACTAAGCCTTCACCCCGTGAAAACCACTGAGCCATCAAATACACTGCTAACCACTGAGCCACCATATACACTGAAAACCACTGAGCCATCATACTGTGCTAACCACTGAGCCAGCGTATACTGTGATAACCGCTCAGCCATCATACTGTACTAACCACTAAGCCACCGCGCAGTGCTAACCACTGAGCCACCGTATACAGTGCTAACCACTGAGCCACCATATACAGTGCCAACCACTGAGCCACCATATACAATGCTAACCACTGAGCCACCATACAGTGCTAACCACTGAGCCACCGTATACAGTGCTAATCACTGAGCCACCATATACAGTGCCAACCACTGAGCCACCATATACAGTGCTAACCACTGAGCCACCATATACAGTGCCAACCACTGAGCCACCATATACAGTGCTAAACACTGAGCCACCATATACAGTGCCAACCACTGAGCCACCATATACAGTGCCAACCACTGAGCCACCGTATACTCTGCTACCCACTGAGCCACCTGTATACACACAATTTCACTGCTCTCCCCTAACTATTAGTAAATAAATTATATATGGAATCTAGACTACCCGATTCTTTAGAATTGGGCCGCCATCTAGTATATTATACTTACCTCGTCCATCACCTGCCACATAACTGCTGCATCCCGCCCAGTCATCCATTGGCTTTCTCCATTCGGATCTGATCTTCTACTCTTCAGTCTTTGCTATTTGGACAAAATAGTAGAAGACCAGAGATGGAGGAGGCAAGTAGAGGTCCAAGTGTTGGGACAGGATGGGGGTGAAATTAAAAGAATCAATCAAAATGATAACTTGTTAGAGTTAATAGTTGTTGGGGGGAAGATAGGGAAATGCATTGGGCCTCTATCGATTTCATGTTGATGACCTGTTTTACGACTAGTCTTCAGTATGTGAGTTTAGGTTAACTATTTAAGAAATAAGTAATTATGCAAAACCTCAATGAGGTTGTGCTCCTTATATACAAATTTAGAAAGTAATATAAAGCGTTTTCTCTGATCAATTTATAAAGGAGAAATCTAAAATAGCCTATGGGATCATTGCACATGACTGATTATATTGGACAAGTGCTATCCTTGATTTTCAAGGACAGCACTCATACCCATATTATTGTATGGAGCTGTGTTGGCTAAAATCATCAATACCAATCTTTGGGTCCATGGAACAATTGGCCCACAAAACATCCAAATCCAAGTGAAGTCCGAATTTCACTGACATAATAGGCAAAGTGGAGAAATTATTTTTTCTCTCCACCTCTGAGAAAATCTGATGACACTCTGATTAACATAATTGGACCATCTTTCTCGGATGAAGAGATAAAGGTCATGTGCACCCACCCTTTTAGTGGGATCAAGGAGCCCAGTTACAGATATATCTCTCTGGAACAAATCAAGCCAGGCATGTCATTAGAAGCAAGGATTACCAAGCTATGACTTACCTATTTTGGACACATCATATGAAGAGAGCAATCACTGGAGAAGAATATTATGAAGAAACAAGGCGAAGAGGAAGACCAGCAACCCAATGGCTTGATACTGTCAAGATACCGGTGGAGAAGACGCCTGTAGACCTATTTAGACCTATAACACAAGATCGATTTTCCTAGAGAGCGTTTATCCACCAAGTAGCCATGGCTCGAGATTGAGCAGAAAGTCGTTAAATTAAAATAATAGATTCCTTATATCTGTCATTTTCAGAGTGCACAACTTACAGGAAAGAGTACATCCAAGCTGCACAAAGAGAGAAAGCCAACATCATCTCATTAGCGCACTATGCTGTTTCTTTGGTGCTTACAAATACAAGAAGACAATCTTTGAACACTTGCCTAATGTTGCATGTATATCTACAGATTACTAATATATTTGTATTTCTAAAGATTATTATTATTATTATTGTTATTATTTATTTATAGAGCACCATTGATTCCATGGTGCTGTACATGAGAAAGGGTTAAATACAAACAAGTTAAAAATACAATGAACAAACTAACAATGACAGACTGGTACAGAGAGGAGAGAGGACCCTGCCCTTGCAGGCTTACATTCTATAGAGCAATGGGGAGGGAAAAAGTAGGTTGGGTCTGCTCGGGTGGTGCTGGAGCGCCAGGTTTAATGGTGGTGGAGCGCCGGGTCCAGTGGTGGTGAGGTGGCACCGTGGTCATTGCAGGCTGTAGGCTGTTATGAAGAAATGGGTTTTCAAGTTCTGCTTGAAGGTTCTGAGTATAGGAGACAGTCAGAAATTTTGAGGTGCAGAATTCCAAAGGATGTGGATGCTCGGGTGAAGTCTTGCAGGCGGTTACATGAGGAACGTACAAGTGTGGAGGAAAGGAGGAGGTCTTGGGAGGATCGAAGATTACGAGTTGGATGATATCGTGAGATTTGTTCAGAGATATATGGGGGGGGTCAAATTGTGGATGGCTTTTAAGTCAATGTTAGTAGTTTGAATTGGATACGCTGGGAATTGGGAGCCAGTGGAGGGATTTACAGAGGGTAGAAGTGGAGGAGCAACAAAGAGACAGGTGGATTAGTCAGGCAGCAGAGTTAGGGACAGATTGGCGATGTAAAAAAGTGTTAGCAGGGAAGCCACAGAGGAGGAGGTAGCAGTAGTTGAGACGGGAGGTGATGAGGGCATGCACTAGTAGTTTATTAGATTGAGAGTTTGAATGTGTGATCTGAAGGATAAGGCAGAGTCAAGGATCACTGCAAGGGAGCGTACTTCATTTACAGGGAAAAGTGTGATATCATTTATTGTGATAGATAGATAGATCAGGTAAGGGAGGTGAGCAAGATGAGTTAAAGATGGTGAGTTCAGTTTTGTCTAAATTTAGTTTAAGGAAGCGAGAGGAGAAGAAGGAGAATATGGCTGATAGACACTCTGGGATTCTGGACAGCAGAGAGGTGACATCCGGGCCAGAGAGGTAGATCTGAGTGTCATCAGCGTAGAGGTCGTACTGGAATCCATGGGACTTTGTGTGCTGTCCTAGGCCAAGGGTATTGATGGAAAAAAGAAGGGGTCCCAGGAGAGAGCATTTAGGGACCCTAATAGAGAGGGGATGGGGTGAAGAGGTAGTATGGGAGTGGGAAACACTAAATGTGCAGTAGGAAAGGTAGGAAGTGATCAAGGAGAGGGCAAGGTCATTGATACCAATGGAAGAGAAGATCGGTAATAGGAGACAGTGGTTGACTGCGTCGAATGCAGATGACAAAAATGTCCTGATCTTCTGATTTCAGCATCAGTTTCCGATCCTAGAAGCTTCACTTCCAACTTGTGGATAACATTGGGAACATTTCTAGTGTTGACTTCAGTATTGTGCTCCTCAGTGCTGTGAGTTTAGGGAGATGGCTGTTAGTCCGCTATACTGTCAGAGCTCATGTACTTATTGTAGCCCTTCTGCTAGCAGGATCTGTCTCCAGGGTGCAGGGAGATCGGGTCTCTGCTGACTGCCGGCTTTCTCTTGTGTCCCATTGTCATACTTACCAGGTCTGCACTCCCACAATGTCCTCTCTGGCTGCAGTGGCTCCCCTGCATCTCTCTCCCGCCTCCTCACTTCCTGGTTGCAGGGGGAATGAGCATAGGGCATGTGCGCACCTATGTCAGAAGATTTAAACAGCCAGTACACAATTTTCTAAAATTACCTCTCAGCCAACCACTGAGAGGATGGGGGATACTTAAGGCCCTCACTTCCCTAGGGAAGTACCTGGGAGGAACTTTGTTCATTACGTAGTAGCCAGCTACAGGTTCCTAAGCAGTGCTTGCGTTTGGCTTGTAATTCTGACTTCTAACATGCCTTGTTCTCTTGCTTACAGTACTGGACCCCCTGTCTGCCTTACCCACCTGCAGATCCTGACAGCACCCACTGATCCCTGACCACTTTTTGGATCGCTTTAGCTGCACTGACCCCTCCTCTGACTCTCCTCACCTGTCTCGCTGGATTCCTTGTTCCCCTCTCTGATATCTCTGGTTCCCTAGGGTCGGACCCTCTAGTCTTGCTGGTTTATTGGACCACCTTGGCTGTACTGGAACAATCCCTATATTGGGGGTTCACTCTTCTGTGCTCCCTTAGGGACCTCCGGTGCTCTGGCCCAGAGGACTTCTCTGGGGGCCTTGTTCCTGACTAAATATTCAATACACTCTATTCTTTCATCGTACATCCTTGTCTGGCTTGTTTCTGGTGTCAGCTTCCACGGTCTCATCTGTGGTCAAGTGGGTTCACTATTTAGCTCCGCCTGTAGTGGCGTAACACTTATGTAGTAAGGGGCTGGCTTAGCTATTAAAATGAGCAATCAGCCACCCCCCTTCTCAAACTGCTCTGAACATGAAACATTCCCTGTAATGAAGTAGAGCAATACAACTTTGAAAAAATAAGAATACTAGCAAATTGCATGTATATAAATTAGGAATACAGTTAAAGGAAAGCTGCCAGGTCAAAAATCCATATGTAACTGCTATCATTTTCTTATTCCTTTCTCTAAACTCTCTCTATTGATGTATTTCTTTTATTTATATTCCCCTCTTATCTTCTTCAAATAAAGAGATTAATTCCATCTGTCAATCACAGTAAATGATCCACTTAGTTCTCTGCTGTCCCCTCCCCATAGCATGAATATGCATGTTACATACTCTACACCACATCACTGCACAGGAGATCACTGGGAGGGGCTGTATTCTCCTCTCTGCTCTCTGAGTTTGCAGCCATGAAAGAAGTGAGATACAACACAGAAACTGTCACAGCAGAATGTCTGCTTAAAGAAACAGATGGAGTCTAGATAAGATAAGGCAGACTTGTAATCTCTCTCTCCGTGTGTTCTCGGCAGAATATGTGGCGCCCCACTGTGCGGGCATCACAGAGGGGTACTGCACCCATAAAAGCGGTGCAGATACTTCAGCTGCAAGCAGATTCTAGGATGGTGGGTGGGACCCATGAACCAGCACCCCACACTAGATCACACAGTGGGAGGAACCCAGGAGGGAACAAAACCAACTCTAGGGGGAACTAGAGAGAGTTGAGAGTTCGGAGTCAGGCAGTGAGCCTGAAGGAGCAAGGAGGTCCTTGCCTCCAGGTCTAGGAGAGGGTCTCTCGGCTGAGGGACCGGGAGAAGGAAAGCTTTTCCAGGCGCAGAACGTTACCGGACACCGGAGCCCGCACCTGTGGGATCCTCTAAGGACACAGAAAATCCGGAGGACCCAGGGGGATATACTCCTCCCGGAATCCTGAGCAGCCTAAGGAGGGAACCAGGCCCCGCTGAAGGAGCAAGCAGCTAGCCAGCAGAGGGTAACCCAAACAGGAGCAAAGGAGAGAGGACGCAGGAGGTCAGGTTAGCTTTATGGAACCCGACTTCACCACTACTGGGAAGCAAGAAGGAATAGACGGGAAAGAAGGCACACACCAAGGGTTCCACCATACCACCTGGGATCCGCTTGCAGCCACCCGTTAGCTACCTGTTATAACATCTAAATGCTGAACTGAGAACTGTAACCAATGCTGCTAAAGTTTCTAGTAAAGTACCCGTAGTGAAGTGACTTTGACTCTGCTGCATCTTCTTTGCATGATCTTGTTCTTCCACAGGATTGCTGCCCCGAAGGTCCAGTCCTGCCTGCGGAGGAATACACCATCTGAGCCGCGATACCACCGACCTCTGGCGGACTGTGGTGGCGCTGGTGCTACTCACCAGAAACTGCAGGTGGCGTCACGACAACAAAACTTGTACATAATCCCCTGTAAATATTGCCCCCCTTTTCAATGATAGGCCCAGGAGACGAGATCAGGCGCGGCCGCCATTCCCCGTGACACCGTTAACCCTTTGCCGCCTGATACCTGAGTACCCCAAAGCCTGGGTGCTACACATAGATCTCCTAAAAGTGAAACCACAGTGCCCTGAGAGAAGAGGCAGGAGAGAGCTGCTGAGAAGGTGCGCATACTTACATGACAGTTTATACAGCACAGGACTAATCGTCTCTGCTTATAATGGGACAGGACTAATGCAGCAGCTCTCTGCAGGGTCTGACAATGCTGATAACATGGAAACTACAAGTGTACAATAATGATTTTACATGTTTTTAAAAGGTCCGCCCAGGCACTATTCAAGGGTGATATTAGTATAAAACTGAAAAATGACCTGACAGTGTCCCTTTAAAAGGGTTTTTAAATGGATAACCCTTGCAAAAAGTTTAGGAGCCGCATCCAATGGGCCCAAAGTGACAAAAGTTGAAAAGCAAAGTAAAAACACTATGACTATTCTCACCCGTAGCACAGACGTTGTGAGCTTTGAGGTTGCCTGCTCTTTCTTGTATGCAGCACCTTCTGTATTAAACAAGAGTTATTTATTGTCATTGGTGTAATGACTGGGTGGCAATGCTGGGTACACCAATATCCACAAAGCCGATATTTACTGCCTCGTAATGAGTCACTGTGGATTCCCTGGAAAGAGTTAGTGACAGTAACGCTCTTGTGTTGCTTTCTGCTCTCTGCAGGAGATCACTATTTTTAAGATGTGGCGAGTCGAGGAAGTGCTCCGCTCGGTTTAGCTACTTGGACCAAGCTCAGAATGGCTGTGAGATTATTTTGAGATTAACTTTTTTTTCTTTTTATGTTCGGCAAGATTTCATTGCTCAATCTGTTTCTTTGAGAAATGTTAGCTAGGACACATTTTTGCGTACGAAAGACTGTGATGAGAATCTAAGTTACTAGGAACTGTGTAAAATTAAACAGAACATTAAATTAAAATATATATATATATATTGGCTGTAGTACCCGGGTTAATAATAAACTGCTGTTAGCTATAACAAAATAGAATTTGATTATGTCATATTAATGACCTGTAGGAAAATAGAAGCTGAGCTGTGATTGGTTGCTATAGGCAGCCTAATAAATCTCCAGCCAACAGTAAACCCTTCCCCCGGCCGGGCAGTATATGTTACCTCACACATACACATAATAGACGGCTCATGTGACTGACATCTGCCTTAATTCCCTATATGGCACATGTGTTGCACATTGGCTGTTCAGATGTTTATTTTTGGAAATTAAAGATACCAGATTTATGAGGCGAGTTGTGTGAGGCGATTTTTGCACATCTGTGTCTGTCTGTGTGGTGTGTGTGTCCCTGGTGTGTGTGTCCCTGGGGTGTGTGCGTGTGTGTCTCTGTGGTGTGTGTTCTTGTTGGGGGGAGGGGTGCCCCTGTGGTGTGTGTCCATCCCTATGGGGTCTGTGTGTTCCTGTGGGGGGGTGTCTCTGTGTCCCTGTGGGGTGTGTATGTGTGTATATCCCTGTGGTGTGTGTGTCCCTGTGGGGTGAGTGCATGTGTCCCTATAGGGTGTGTATGTGTGTGTGTCCCTGTGGGGGGTGTATGTGTGGTGTGTGTCTCTGTGTTGTGTGTGTCTCTTTGTGGTGTGTGTGTTTGTGTTCGGGTGCGTGGTGAGTATCCACCTTAGCTGTTACTCTTTGTGTGCATGTGGTGTGTATACATGTCCCCGTGTGTGGTGAATATTCCATGTCAGGGTCCCACCTTAGTGACTATATGCTGGTATACGCTGTTAGTCTTTGGCGCTGTCATTAAGCCCCTCTCATTCACAACTGGTAACGGTCACTTTCTCTCCATTATGTAGATAGGGCCAAAATTGTTTGGTAAATTGGAACACGCAGGGTTAAAATTTCTCCTCACAACATAGCCTATGACGCTCTCGGGGTCCAGACGTGTGACTGTGCAAAAGTTTGTGGCTGTAGTTGCGACGGTGTAGATGCCAATCCCGGACATACACACCCAAACACACACACACATACATACACACATTCAGCTTTATATATTAGATATATATATTAGAAAAAAAGAACAGCACATAACAAAATAGCGCATGCTAAGCCCTCCTACCATACATTACCGTTACTCTTCTCCATTTACACTATAGGCCTAGGGCTACTCATTGAGTCCCATAGCCATTAGTACCACCTCTACGCTGACGACACCAAAATCTACCTCTCTGGACCTGACAACACCTCCCTACTATCCAAAATTCCGCAATACCTGTCCGCCATCTCATCCTTCTTCTCAGCTCGTTTCCTTAAACTGAACATGGACAAAACTGAGTTCTTCGTCTTCTCCCCCAAGCAACTCTCCATCACTACTTGACCTTTCCATCCTTGTCAACGACTGCTCAATATCCCCGGTCCCCCAAGCCAAGTGCCTCTGAGTAATCCTTCAAGCCCCACACTGAGGACCTCGCCACCTCCTGCCAACTCCAGCTTAAAAACATTTCACTGATTCGCACCTTAGTTGACCACAACACCGCTAAAACACTAATTCACGCTCTCATCATCTCACGCCTTGACTACTGCAACCTCTTGCTCATCGGCCTCCCTGCTTCCTCCCTTGCAGCTCTCCAATCTATCCTAAATGCTGCCATCCATCTAATCCATCCTCCCGCTACTCCCCTGTCTCCCCCTCTGCCAAGCCCTTCATTGGCTCCCCACCTCCCAGAGATCCCGGCTTAAAACACTAACCGTGACATACAAGGCCATCCACAACCTGTCCCCTCCTTACATGTCCAACACGGTCTCCCGTTACCGTCCCTCACCCAACCTGCAAACCTCCAACAAACTCCTCCTCTACTCCCCCTCGTCTCCTCTTCTCATAACCGCATACAAAATTTCTCTCGTGCATCTGCTATTCTCTGGAACTCTCTACCTCTACATATCAGACACTCTCCTACCCTGGGAACCTTCAAAAGAAATCTGGAGACCCACCTCTTCTGTCAAGCCTACAACCTGCAACGAGTCCCGGTCCACCGCCCTGTGACCGGCACTTACTCCTTCTACTGTATCCTCACCCACCCCTTGTAGACTGTGAGCCCTCGCGGACAGGATTCTCTGCCCTCTTGTACCTGTATGACCTGATTGTCCACATTTATTGTACTTGTCTTAGTCTGCCCTTTCCTCATGTAAAGCACCATGGAACCTAATGGCGCTATATAAATAAATAATAATAATACATCTATAGGCTTCAATAGAATATAAAAAAAAAATGGATGGCAGCATTCCTTCATAGAAAAAAAAAAATTGGTATTTTATTCACCCAGGACCGCAAATTTCGGCTATCCCCTAACCTTTGTCAAGGGGTAACCACACCAACCACATCCCTGGTTCCCCTCTTTATTAAACCAAAAACAAACCCTCCAATGCTAAATCCACAAGCGAACATCTTCAACTCTGCTGCATCTCTGTGAGCAGTATCGGCACAAGGTGATTAATTTGTTTAAACACACACTGCTGTTCAACGAGCAGTCAAAATAAAACATTCATAATCTATATGGACTCATCTGAGACTATTCCTTGGTTGGACAGCAGCACAGGCTTATACTCAATGCATCCCTTTGTACCAGTACCGCAGCAGCTGATACATGCGCTTATAGTGGTTGTGTCTTACATAACCACTGAAGGTGAGCCTTCTACTACTAATAATTTGATTTATTTCAAAAGATGAGACCCTATTTGCGCTTTATATCTCTCTCCAGATTCCTACTGTTGGCTACATGTGTCAGGCTCAGACTGACAATCGGGTGCAGTGAGAAAGGTCATCTAAGTTCACAGCTGAGCCGCATCAGCTGTGAACTCGGGTGAACCCATGCACAGCATCACAGCAAATGGGGAAACAGGTGTGAGAGAGAGAATCGCTGGTTGGTTGTTGGCTCTGCAGGTGGAGGTTGCTGAATGCTTGGTGGAAGTGACTAATAGCTCAGTTGAGCTGAGGGGGTGTGTCTGAGCCTTCTACTCTCCACCCCTTGACCATAAATACTTCAGCTTCCTTACTTCAGATGTCGCTGATTCAGTTCATCCCTGGTCTAATGGTGGGTTTACACACACCAATTTATCTGTTCACTATCTGAACCAATCTCTGGTTGCAGTGAAATCATGGATACATTGCTCCATGTTGTACACAGCCACAAGATGGAGCAATGTATCCATGATTTCACTGCAACCAGAGATTGGTTCAGATATTGAGCAGATAAATTGGTGTGTGTAAACCCACCATAAGACCTTGTGTGTGCTGATATTTCCCTGGAGATGGTGTTATCCCCTTCATTTAAAGTTGCTGGGTTCCCTGGTTCATGGGTGGAGGTAGGGGCTTTGTGCCTACGGCTTTTCAGAAGCTTAGGAGAGAGGGTGGCGACTCGGACCTCCTCACCTTTAGAGATACTTCCGAGAACAGGGTGAGCTAAAGACCCCCAGTATGAGGGTCAGTTTAGCTCCCCTCAATCTCTACGTCCACCTTACCACCCAGTTCCAGATTCCCTATCCCCCGTAAGCATGACAATAACACCTTATAGCTCACAGTGCATGTCAGACCAAATGAGAATAATGAGGTCAAAGGAAATGCCCAAGGAGCTCAGAGACAGAATTGTGGCAAGGCACAAATCTGGCCAAAGTTACAAAATAATTTCTGCAGTACTCAAGGTTTCTAAGAGCACAGTGGTCTCCATAGTCCTTAAATTGGAAAAGGTTGGGACCACCAGAATTCTTCCTAGATCTGGCCTTCCAGACAAACTGAGCAATCGTGGGAGAAGGGCATTGGTGAGAGAGGTAAAGAAGAGCCCTAATATCGATGTGGCTAAGCTCCAGAGATGCAGTAGGGAGATGGGAGAAAGTTCCACAAAGTCAACTATCACTGCAGCCCTCCACTAGTCGGGTCTTCTTGGCAGAGTGGCCCGATGGAAACCTCTGTTAAGTGCAAGACATATGAAAGCCCAGATAGAGTTTGCAAAACATGAAGGACTTTCAGACTATGAGAAATAAGATTCTCTGGTCTGATGAGATGAAGATAGAACTTTTTGGTGATAATCCTCAGTGGTATGTATGGAGAAAACCAGTCACTGCTCATTTTCTGCCCAATACAATCCCAATAGAGAATCATGGTGGTGGCAGCATCATGCTATGGGGGTGTTTTTCAACTGCAGGGGCAATACGACTTGTTGCAATTGAAGGAAACATGAATGCTGCCAAGAACAGAGATATCCTGGATGAAAACCTCTTCCAGAGCTCTGGACCTCAGACTTGGCCAAAGGTTCACTTTCCAACAAGACAATGACCCTAAGCACACAGCTAATATAACAAATGAATGGCTTCAGAACAACTCTGTGACCATTCTTGACTGCCCCAGCCAGAGCCCTGACCTAAACCCAACTGAGCATCTCTGGAAAGCCCTGAAGATGGCTGTCCACAAACATTCACCATCCAACCTGATGGAACTGGAGATGATCTACAAGGAAGAATGGCAGAGGATCCCCAAATCCAGGGGTGAGAAACTTGTTACATCATTCCCAAGAAGACTCATGGCTGTACTAGCTCAAAAGGTGCTTCTGCTCAATGCTGAGCAAAGGGGCTGAATACTTATGACCATGTGATATTTCAGTGTTTCTTTTTTAATAAATTTGCACAAATATCTACATTTCTGTTTATTTTCAGTCAAGATGAGGTACATTAATGAGAAAAAATTTAAAGGGGTCTGAATACTTTCCATACCTACTGTATGTGCCACAAGGGGTTGTACATTCACAAGTGAAAGAGGTGGGCACCATCACTTTCTGTCTAATTTGTTGTTACTTAAGTAAGGCTGTGGTCACAGTACCATTTTTCACACGCGTTTTTGGAGACCTGCGTTTTCAAAAACGCATGTAAAAAACGCACCCATAGGCCCCCATGTTAAAAAATGCATGCCCTAATAGCCAAAAAGCATGTGTGACTGTCCCATGCGTTTTTGGAGCATATCCAAAAACGCATGCGTTTTTTAACAAGGGGCCTTATGGAAAACGCATGCAAAAACGCATGTACAATTAGTGCCATTCAAAAACGCATGCGTTTCCCATAGGAGCTTATGTTAAAAAAACACATGCGTTTCTGGAAACGCATGCGTTTTTTAACATGGGCTCCTATGGGAAACGCATGCGTTTTTGAATGGCACTAAAAGTTACTAATTGTAGATGCGTTTTTGCATGCGTTTCCCATAGGAACCCATGTTATAAAAACGCATGCGTTTTCTACAAAAACGCATGCGTTTTTCAAAATGCACAAAAAAATACTACAAGCACTATTTTTATGTGCAGATTCAAAAACGCACCCAAAAACGCAGGGAGCCATCACACACCTTACAAAAGTCATGCTGACATGAAAAAAAGCATGAGTTTTGTTAAATCAATAAAAAAAACGCATGGCAACTGTGACCACAGCCTAAGACCATATTTACTCCCTAATATATTCCATTCAATTTGCCAGTGACACCGAACTCGTTTCACTGCGGCTCGATGCTAAGAGAGCTCAATATTTACAACCATACCCGGGCATGTGTAGTGCATTGATGAAGTCGGAGGATTCATGCAGCTTCACCAAAATGTAGCTATATAGGTTATGTGTGGTCATCAGTTTTTCTCGTATGCGAAAATAAAGGTTTCTCCAATCGGTCAGTGAAAAATAGACAGAACATGAAAGACATTCATGTTCATGAATCCATAGACTTCACTGGTATTTTTGATCCGAAACTTGGATGAATATCGAAAAATACTCCATGCTTTTGTGTGTATCGCCCGGTCCAAATATAAAAAATCGAACATGTGAAATATCCCTTAGGCTATGATCAGTATTAGTATTATTATTATTCATTATTATAGCACCATCTGTCCCATGGCACTTTAAATGTGAAAAGGGGCATACATAGACAAGTACAATAATTATGAGCCATACAAGGCACATACAAGAACAAGAGGTGAGAGGACCCTGCCAGCAAAGGCTTACAGTCAACAGGGGATGGGTGTGGATACACTAGGAGAGGGTAGAGCTGGTCATGCGGTGGTTTAGTGCACTGCGGATCACTGTGACTCACCGTGGCTAGGTTCTGCACGTCGCAGGCGTCTACTTCTCCTTGTCATGGAACCGCGCCTGCGGCTGTGGGGCCCGGTGGTCCAGATCAATAGGGGGATGGCTGAACAGTAGGGGTTAATTGTCTTCGTGACGCCACCTGCGAGTGTTCCGGTGATTTCCACCGGCGCTGCTAGGCCTCCGGGGGATGTTAGGCAGCAAGATGGGACGCTCCCCACAGGATGAGCGGGAGTCCCCGGAGCCAGAAGCTGCACAAGATGTTGTGAGGCAGCTGCGGTAATACTGCTGTTAGGCTCACGAATCAGACACAGACACTCCAAAGTCTTTTAGGTACCTTTACTGGTGGTAATCAGGTACGCCAGACCGGGATAGTGAAGTCAACACTCCTGGAGGTTCACAGCAAGCAGTTAGTGTAGGCTTCCTTTCTCTTTCTTCTAAGGCTAAGGTCGGGTGGATGTGGAATCCAGCCGGACCGGGCAGTATGTTCAATGGAACGTGCTTCACCTGGGTAGCTGCACTGAGGGCACTATAAAAGGTTGATGATAATTCTATCTTCTTCCCTGGGCTCTCGCTGGTAGGTGCGGCAGGTGAACAGGGGGCTAGACTCCCTGTGAAGTATGCTGGTTCCCTGTGGTGGCTATGTAGTTCCCACAGCTTCGGTTCCAGTAACCGGTTAGTAAGGGAGAGAGTGTTTGGATCACTCTGATGTCCCTGAGAGGTGCTTCACCTTCCTCTAACCCCAATTGCAAGGGTTCCTCACTCGCTAGTTAGGCTGACTAGGCCTGGTGTGTGTCTCAGTATCCAGAGATAACACACAACCTGCAGCTCTTGTAGCGTCTGCACACTCTGGAGTTTCTCCCTCCAAGACCCTATTTATAGCGAAAACTGGCTCAAAGTGACCAGTGGAGCTCCTCCTAGAGGCTCGGGGTGAAACCAGGTGTTCTAAGGTGTTGTAAGTGTTGTTAGGTGTTTTGTGTGAGTGATGCTTGCTGTTAGCTCCATTCATGCCCCAAGGAGTTCTGTGGTGCCCAACAGGGTGCCAGGGTGCCACAACTGCAGGTTGTATGCTTGTTGGAAGAGCTGGGTCTTCAGGTTCCTTTTGAAGATTTCCACGGTGGGCAAGAGTCTGATGTGTTGGGGCAGAGAGGTCCAGAGTATGGGGGAAGCACGAGAGAAATCTTATATGCGGTTGTGGGAAGAAGAGATAAGAGGTGAGTAGAGAAGGAGATCTTGAGAGGATCAAAGGTTGCGTGTAGGTAAGTACCAGGAGACCATGTCACAGATGTATGGAGAAGACAGTATGACTTTTATCAAAGAAAAACATGAACTGAAATCCAGGGGCGGACCCAGACTGTAGTGGGCCCTGGTGCAAGAAATTTTTCGGGGCCCCCCCCTGGAACTCAGTGCCAGAATAGTGCCGCGGGTGTGCAGCACAGCCAGTGGCATAGCAACTGTTTGTGGCGCCCAGGGCGGTCGAAAAATTTGCCGCCCCTTTGGTTGTTGGTAATCTGGAAGTATACATAGTATACACTGTCTGCTCCTATATACAAGAATATAACTACTATACTAAAACACAAAGAGAAGGGGTGCAATTGCCACCTCTGCACAACCCCAGTGTATGGCAACAAGCAGGACTCAAGGAGGGCCCGGGGCCGGAGCAATTTTCGCCGCCGTGCTGTGGAGTTCATAGTGTAATATAAATGCAAAAAAACCTTTATTCTTAAAAATATGTCACAATACCAGAATCTGAGGATCTTCTATTTGGAGGTCAGGGGCTCTCTGATGCCATGTTGCTGTCTGCCTCGCTGTCGTCCTCTTTTGACACTGCAGTGTGGTGGACAAGAGAGTATTAACTGGTTAATAACAAGAAGTATGGAGTGTACTAACTGAGCCATAAATCCTCCCCATACCAGTAGGATTACTATATGGATTTTAGTATTAGGGTACAGACACACTGGTGTGAAACTCTGATGAGTGCAATGTGTGATTTTCTCGCATTGCAATCAATCTCTGAGAGCACTGACGAGTGTCGGACGCTTTTTTCTCATCCAGATTCAGGATGAGAAAAAAGTCACAACATGCTGAGACAGTCTGCGATTCACACCGAGACTCACCAATGCAAGTCTACGGGTCCGATAAAATCACGGACCACACACGGACAGCACACGGACCATCCGAGAGGCATCTGTTTTTTTCACGGATACATTATCATTCTGTAGCTGAGACAACTGTAAAATGTTCCTGTAAATGATTCTACATTAATAGCTGCTGAGGAAAGAACAGATTGATTGCACACTGGATGGGAAAAGGACTGATTTTAAGGCGGCGGGAGACAGTGTACCAACAAGTCTCCAGCTCCGTGCTGTGCACAGACAGTATACGGTACACTGTCTGTGCACAGCACGAAGATGAAGACATGGTGGTACACTGTGCACAGCACGGAGCTGGGGACATGGTGGTACACTGTCTGTGCACAGCACGGAGCTGAGGACATCCCAGAAGAGGCACAATAACCACAGACAGGCGGCGGAAGAACACTGAGCCCGCCCAGGAGAACTACAACTCCCAGCACCCAACACACTGCCCAGAAACCATACAATAACGCCCGAACAGGCAGGAGAACTACAATTCCCAGCATGCCACACCCTGCCAACACAGGAAGGTGGAGGCTGCCGCATGGAGGCAGAGACACCTGGTACAGCCGTCATTATCACCACACACTGCCCCACTCCTCCTGCACCCCTGTTCCTGTCCTTCTGCCCCCTGTCCTCTTCTCCTGTCCCCCTGTTCCTGTCCTTCTGCCCCCCTGTTCCTGTCCTTCTGCCGCCCTGTCCTCTTCTCCTGTCCCCCTGTTCCTGTCCTTCTGTCCCCCTGTCCTCTTCTCCTGTCCCCCTGTTCCTGTCCTTCTGCCCCCCTGTCCTCTTCTCCTCTGTATGCTGTATATAGCATATGGCCCATATCCCATATGCTATATACAGCATTCATCTCCATGGAGCCACTTAGTTTACCTGTTAGGGACAGGGAGTCAGGACTCTCACTGGTTAAATTCAATGAATATTAGCTTCCCTCCAGGATCCAGAACGGCCGGAAGTGAAGTGCGGGCCGCACTGTGCGGCTGTGCGGGAAGTGATGTCACCGCACAGGTCCTATCATGAAGTGATCACCGCAGTCTCTCTGACAAGTCCTGCTAGGGCTGCCACTAGGAATTTCGGGGCCCCTTACTGCCAAAATGCTGGAGCCCCCCCTGAGACTCCGCCCAGCCCCTGAACCAGTTCCGCCTCCACCCGTGCGCCGCCTCCACCCAAACATACATTATATTTATAGTGAAAAATTGGAACAGCACCAAGAAGTATATCACTTTAAGTGACACACTTGTCTCTTTTCCTCAGCACCAAGCAATCCCATGATACAGCATATGAAAGTTGGGTGCTGAGGGAAATATATATAGAGCAGTGGATAGGATTAGGCCCCTTTCACCTCAGCAGCAATGACAGTTTCGCGGTAGATCCAGCAGATGTTGCCGCACCTGCGGGATATCTACCACGTAACGGACGACTTGCAGCACCTATCCGGCAAGCCCCATTCATTCTCTATGGGGCTTGCGGTTGGGTGCGGCAAGTGCGTCAGAGACTGCGGGCAGTATGCCCATTACAGACTGCATGCTGTATACACATTACAGACTGCGGGCTTTATGCACGTTACAGACTGCGGGCTGTATGCACGTTACAGACTGCAGGCTGTATGCACGTTACAGACTGCGGGCTGTATGCACGTTACAGACTGCGGGCTGTATGCATGTTACAGACTGCGGGCTGTATGCACATTACACACTGCGGGCTGTATGCACGTTACAGACTGTGGGCCTTATGAACTTTACACACTACAGACTCTGGGCACGTTACATAATGCAGACTCCGGGCACGTTACACACTGCAGACTTAGGGCACGTTACACACTGTGGACTCTGGGCACACTACAGACTGCGGGCTCTGGGCAAGTTACACACTGCAGACTCTGGGCACGTTACACACTGGGATCTCTGGGCACCTTACACACTGCGGACTCTGGGCACACTCCAGACTGTGGGCACCGGGCACGTTACACACTGCGGACTCTGGGCACACTCCAGACTGTGGGCTCCTGGCACGTTACACACTGCGGACTCTGGGTAAGTTACACACTGCGAACTCTGGGCAAGTTACACACTGCGGACTCTGGGCAAGTTACACACTGCGGACTCTGGGCACACTACAGACTGCGGACTCCGGGCACGTTACACACTGCGGACTCTGGGCACACTACAGACTATGGACTCTGGGCACACTACAGACTGCGGACTCCGGGCATGTTACACACTGCGGACTCTGAGCACGTTACACACTGCGGACTCTGAGCACGTTACATACTGCGGACTCTGGGCACACTACAGACTGTGGGCTCCGGGCACGTTACACACTGCGGACTCTGGGCACGTTACACACTGCGGACTCTGGGCACTTTACACACTGCGGACTCTGGGCACACTACAGACTGTGGGCTCCGGGCACGTTACACACTGCGGACTCTGGGCATGTTACACACTGCGGACTCTGGGCACGTTACACACTGCGAACTCTGGGCACGTTACACACTGCGGACTCTGGGCACGTTACACACTGCGGACTCTGGGCACGTTACACACTGCGAACTCTGGGCACGTTACACACTGCGGACTCTGGGCACGTTACACACTGCGGACTCTGGGCACGTTACACACTGCGGACTCTGGGCACGTTACACACTGCGGACTCTGGGCACACTACAGACTGTGGGCTCTGGGCACGTTACACACTGCGGACTCTGGGCACGTTACACACTGCGGACTCTGGGCACGTTACACACTGCGGACTCTGAGCACACTACAGACTGTGGACTCTGGGCACGGTACACACTGCAGACTCTGGGCACACTACAGACTGTGGACTCTGGGCACGTTACACACTGCGGACTCCTGGCACACTACAGACTGCGGGCTCTGGGCAAGTTACACACTGCGGACTCTGGGCACGTTACACACTGTGGACTCTGGGCACGTTACACACTGCGGACTCTGAGCACGTTACACACTGCGGACTCTGAGCACGTTACACACTGCGGACTCTGAGCACGTTACACACTGCGGACTCTGGGCACGTTACACACTGCGGACTCTGGGCACGTTACACACTGCGGACTCTGGGCACGTTACACACTGCGGGCTCTGGGCAAGTTACACACTGCGGACTCTGGACACGTTACACACTGCGGACTCTGGGCACACTACAGACTGTGGACTCTGGGGCACACTACAGACTACGGACTCTGGGCACATTACACACTGCAGACTCTGGGGCACGTTACACACTGTGGACTCTGGGCACACTACAGACTGTGGACTCCGGGCACGTTACACACTACGGACTCTGGGGCACACTACAGACTGCGGACTCCTGGCACATCTGAGAGTGCTGGTGTATATCTTGTATCCACAGCACTATACAGTATATACAGGTCCACACTATATATATATATACAGTATATAGGCACACTAGTACAGCATGTAGTGTGGACCTGCATATACTGTATAGTGTTGGGTAGAGACAGACACACAGACAAACACTGTCAAACACACAGAGACACTCAGACACAGACATGATACTCACATATAATAGGACCTGTGATGATGTCACATGGAGGGGAGGCATCAGGGGTCACATGATCAGCTCTGGGAGGGATCATGGATCTGATGAAGATGGTGGGAGGGCCTGGGACCTGCACCTGTCATCCTGATGATTGGTGTGAGATGGGCCTTGCTTTGCGGAAATGGCCCCGCCCCTTCACATACTTGGCCATGCCCCCTGCATGCCGTGGCCAGCCACCATCCAATGATTTAAAGCAGGGCTGCTGCCGGAGGAGCTGGCGGCTCCCCGCACTACACTAGTGGGTGGCTCCACTATCAGTCCCGGCCTGCCTGTCTGTCACCACCACAGCTTCAGCTCCTAGGGTGCAGGGGCTTCACCTTTCCCGGAGATGCCATCCACAGAATGCTGACAAGAGCTGGAACTCAGTGCCAAAATAGTGCCGCGGGTGTGCAGCGCTGCTGACACCTGACAGCACCACCCCCACACTACTGCCGCTGCCTACCACCCTTCTGTCTGACAGGGGAACGGACCTGCCGCTGGAGCCTCAGGGGCCCCCTAGCTGGTTGGGGCCCTGGTGCAGCTGCACCAGCTACACCACGGTAGTTCCACCCCTGACTGAAATTATTGTACACTAAAAAACTGGTGTCTGAATGAGCCCTAACATCATTCCTTAGCTTTAAGTGGTCTCAAAGGTTTTCTAAACCCTATATTGTATTGGGATTTGGCTTATATTTTTCTTCGTATCAGCTGCCCATGATGGACGCTGTCTCTGCCTGTCAGCACCTTGCAAATATGAGAAGACTTTCTTTGTGCATGTACTCAAGGCTCTGTGTCGCCACTAGTTCGCTATGTTTCACATTAACCTCCATTGATGTTTCGGCTGGCTTCTTCTTCCAGAAGGAAAGCTGTGTTCCTCTCATGTTATCCAGTTGCAGTGCACCATGGGAGGTTGTTGGTCTATGCAAATGCCGCTGCCTCAATGTGAGTTTGTGGTTTTCCTCCCATCCTGCTCTGCAGCTGGAAGCACGAGTGTGACGGCTGCCACCGGCGCATATAAGAAACCTCAAAAAGGTGGACTGGAGCCAAGGTTGCTCAGCGTGGGGACACAGTTGTAACCGGAGGACAGTCTTTTCCCCACTGAGATTCGCATTGGACAAAATATAGTTGTTGACTTAGAAGGACAGAAAAAATCCTCAGCCTCTTCGTGACTCATCATTTCAGATGTCATTGTGGTCACAACCCCAAATGTTCACCATGTTATATTTTATCCTCAAACCTCATGTATTTTCACTAAAACAAAGCTAACCAAAGACACCAGAGATGTAGAGAAAATGAATAGCATGTTTCTTGTGCCTTAGGATCCTTTATTACCTTACTTGTTTGTATTTAAACTATGTTGAAACATTGAAAGGGAATATATGACCTAAATAGGTTTTAATAAAACCGGAGAAGAAACAATATCCATATATTCAAATTATTTTTTATTGCTTGTACATGATAATGAAGGGGAGTGAAAGAGGGTGAAGGGATTAACTTTCTTTAAATATGACGGGGGCATGTGTCATGTGACCATGCTTATGTTTAATATGCTGAATTGTGTAAGTGTGGCCCACTTGTAGCCAAGGTCAATCCTGTCCTCCCTTCCCCACTAGGTTAGGCCGGTTACTAGGGAGAGTTCATCATATTCCTTGGGGGTGAGGTTAGCCTATAAAAGCAGGGGCGTAGCTACAATAGGTGCAGGGGTTGCAATCGCACCTGGGCCCTGCAGCCTAGCGGGGCCCCAAAAGCCCCTTTGGCCTATAGAAAAATACTAATAGTATTAAAGATTTGCAATAATTGGGGGCCCCGTTGGAGTTTCCGCACCGGGGCCCATGGGCCTGAAGTTACGCCACTGTATAAAAGGGTTTTCTATGTAACTGGGAGAGTCCCAAGGAAAGGAGGCCTAGCTGGTACTGGAGCTAACACTCCCCCTTAATAAGTTTGGATCCTTTGGACTGCCAAGGATTGGTGATCAGGACTTGGAATGGCGGCTCAAAACTAAGTAAACATGTCCCCCCTAAGTACAGGTGCAATCTCTTGCCTCCGCAGGGTCGCAAAAAGCAATTATCCCCTCCAGTGCCTATTTGACAGATTTCAGACAGAGACTCGGGCAAACGGATCGCCACTGTGTAGCGGTGATGTTGGAAATCGAGTGTGAGGAGGTATCCGGATCTGGGGGAAAGCCTACTACCAATCATTCAATATTCCTTCTTATGCAAAGTTCAAGCATTGTACTTGTGTTTCATAAGGCTGTTCTAGTAAACTTGTACTAAAGACTTAAATTAACTCTGTAAATAATTTGGCCCTATACACTTCAGAACTCAATAGTTGAACTGGGGAGCCGACCGGGGTAGGCTCAGCCAGGCTGTGGCTACGCTGTGGTCTTGGTCCTACCATGCCATCGATTACCAAGGCCCCCTGTGGCCTGCACCTTAACAGGGGGATGGCCCATAGGAAACAACAGAATGGAGATGTTCCTTTACTTTTCCAGGACTGTGTTGGGAGCATGTTCTATGTCCTGTGCCGAGATCATTGCGGAGAGGACATGATTTGTAACCATGACATTTTGTGAATTACATACAAGGGCAACAGCTTTATTGATTACGTACAAACAATGAAAAGCAAGGTGAAATTAAAAAGGCTGGCACACTACAACAGGAAACGCACATAAGTGCATAGGTAATCTATATGACTTAATATCATACATATGACAAACCACTTGAACATACAAATGTGATCAAAGGTCCTACTCAAATGTAACAAGTCACAGTTAACAGGAACATTCCTACAATGCAGAAACCAAGGTGCATAACGCACCAGAAAACAGATCAATTAAAGACAAGTGCCAGAGAGTGGGCACTAATGTTACCTGTGGGTGGCCAGAATGACATCCCTAACGCACGTTTCGTGTTAGCTTCTAAGATAACAACCTTTGGGTTTTCATTGGCTGTAAGCCATAATCATCAACATTTACAGAAATAAACACTTGAAATAGATCACTCTGTAATGACTCTATATAATATATGTGTTTCACTGTATGTATTTAATTACTGAAATCAAATAACTTTTTGATGATATTCTGATTCATGGAGATGCAGCTGTAGTTTCAGGATTGATGAAAGTCACAGTGGTCAGAACCTCAGCGTCTCATCTGATCAATAATTTAAAGTAAAAACTTAACACTAATTCCCTTTTTCCTAATAAACAGGTCATTTAATACATATTTGATTCTTTGAGCTAAATAAAAATAATTATAAACATATGGTATAATGAAAAAAAGTTACATAGAATTGGAATGTTGACTATTGTCTACTTGAGGAATAATGGCCATAGACTGTGGGCTGAAATCATTTACCTTAAGGTTAAAATCTCAGCAGTGGTGTACAAAATATCCCCCTGAGGAAGAGATAAAGTAACATTTCTCCAGCTATAAAATATTTGCCAGTCAGCACTGCAATCCATTACTGAAGGACAAAGTCTTGACTGGATGGAGTCACCCTTGGGTGAACGTCTGTGATCCTCAGGCCCCAGAAGGCTTAGACTTCTAGACGAGCAAGAAAGATGAAAACCCAACTAAAGCAGCTGTTTTCCCCGTTTTCATTTAGCAATGTCAAGACAACGCATACACCGAGGACAACTCTGCTCTGAACAAAAAAAAAACTTTAGAAAAACTTAATTTCTTAGATTTATTTTGCATGTTTCTGACAACTGAAAACTGGAACTGAAAAAATGACAATGTTCAGACTTACAGTCATGGACGAAAGTGTTGGAATCCTTGAAATTATTCCAGAAAATGATTGCCATTATGTGGCGCCCCACTGATCGGGACGCCATGTAGAGGTACTGCAACCAAATAAGAGTGTGTGGTATTCCTATGACCAAGGGAACTGTGATGGAGAAAAAGGGACTCTCAGAACACCCATCCATACATACCCTAGAGTAGGGAACGTGGGTGAACTCGCTGCAGGGAAGATCCAGTCCTGTGGGAGGAGTCAGGTGGGTAGAAAAGTGTATGGGTGGGAGGAGGGTTAGACAGTTGGCTGGAGACAGTGAGTGAGAAGGAGATCCTGGGGGCAACAAGGCCGTGTAAAAACTACTACAACTGCCCTGGGGATCCCACTCCACCTTTGGGGAGCATAACTATCTGGCTGCCCTACCATCACCCCGGAGGTCTGACCCGCAGCTCCGGTAACTATACTGGAACCGTAGGTGGCGTCACAAACTACTTTTATTTTTTTATTATTTTTACTGACTTTCAGCGACCACCAGGGCCGCGGGACCGGGCACAGGCCCTCGTGACATCCCCCGTGAACCAAGCCCAAAACCGAGTAGCCCAAGAACCTGGGGTGGGTCAATTAAATGTTTACTTGCTTTATGTGTATTGGAACATCAGAAAACAAAACAAAGAAATTGGACATAATTGCACACAAAACCCCCAAAATGGGCCAAACAGAATTGTTGGCACCAATGTCCCCATTGTTCAAAGTCAAAAATGGGATTTGGAAACTTTTTTTTGCAACTTTTTGAGCAACAAAATCTTGTTTTTCAAAATAATGGAATTGATGAATTAGTCTCACAATGGGTGGCTCTAGTACAGGAGTCCCCATTCTGTAGCTTGGGAGCCACATGTGCCAAATGGGTCCATGATCTGTGACTCACAACTGTCTTCCAGCTTGGTGCATGAACACCAGATCTAGTAAACTGTTATGAAGAGCAGATCCCCAGTGTCATGTGTTGACTGCTTTGTTGTCCATGAGTGCTGCTACTGTGATTAAACTGAGGTTTTTTCCTTTAGTCTATGCTGTGTGGCTCTGCATGGTGAGGTAGAAGTGAAGGGGTGTGTCTAAGCTTTCAGCTCTCCACCCCCACAGCCTTAAGTAGTTCTGCTTACCTCCACTAGATGTCACAGATAGAGCTAATTTCTACCTGGACCCTATGCAGTGAAGTCGTGCTGTGCTGAGCTGTGTTTTTGCTGCTGTTGATTTCTGGGCTTGAAGCTCTTAGCCTAGGACTGATCAAGAGGAAAGGGTGAGGGTGGCAGCCTGAACCTCCTCACCTTCAGAGGTACCTTTGGTAACAGGGCTAGCCAGGGATCCCATGTCCAGGGCCAGGCTATCTTCTTTACTCCTGCTTCTCTATCTATTATACCACCCAGTGGCACTCAGATGATGACTATTGTGAGTAGCCCACACAGAAGAGCAGATCTAGATGGGAGTAAGGTAGGAACCCCTGGATCTTGGTATACTGCCTCAGTGTGATCTCTGTGGACAAGCTTTGGCTGTGATTATACCAGTAATGAGGGTTCTGGGTGTCATTACTGTGATGGGATGTGTGCAGGACGTTCCTCGCGAACCTCTCCCAGAGCTGACTGTGGTTCTCAAGGTCCAAAAGGTTGGTGGCCAATGCTCTATTATCTAGTACTTTAAGGGTTAAATACCATTTTGTTTAAATAGCCTTTCTCAGAAAATGTATAACAGCCCAAAGCTATAAATCCTTTCTATGCATCCTCTGAAATATATATATAGAGAGAGATATTTTCATTATTGGTAACTATATCTGAGCAAATCCCGTAATTCCTTCACCACTTTAACCAACATTTAATTACAATAAACATGCTAATAATAGATGTAGAGTGGACGGATGGAAAGCTTAGCGTTACAGCCGATATTAAGGTCATAAAACTTGTCCACCTCTTGCTAACCACTAGCCCATAGTTGGCCATTTGTGCCCAGCCGCTTGTTTTTAGAGAACATTTATAATGCTGCTACGGAATATTTCTCCTCTGAGTCACTTTCTGGCCGTTCAGAGACACTTTTCTTACCAGCGCTCTTGTAAGCGCTTATAATTGTGCTGGAGGAATACAAGCCCGGCTTTACATTCCTAATTGCTGTAGCATTATGGTAATGACTAACCGTAAAGCTCACCACACAGGCTTACAACTGCTGCTGAGTGCTAATACTTTCTGCGTGTTTGTACCTAAAATAACATTGTTAGCTGCTCACTCCTTAAAAAATCTAAAAAATTGGATAAAATCCTGTTTTAACTCCACGACTACAAAACAATGGTATATACTGCAGGAGTGATATAGTGGATGTGTTCAGTCCATGCCTCCAGGTCAGAGGATGAGGAGGTCCTCTTTCAATCCTCCTCCTATTCATTATAAGACAGATTCCCTCCTTCTATAATCTATATATATACTTACCTAATGTTGTCTGTCATCCACTTCCACTTGAATGTTCCGCGCCATCCGGAAGTACGCCGGACACCATATTAAGACACCCAAGTGATGGATGTCCCAATGGTGTTCGCCACTACAGTCCTCGCCGCACTCCCACGCAGTAGTCCGACAACCCCCACTGCCCTGTAAAAAAAGAATGCGCATATAGGGTCTTATCTCAGATGACACTTTCACTATGTGATGTGGAATTGCTCACCTTTAGCAGTTGTGAAACCCACAACTGGTAGAATAGCGTACAAGCAGCTGCTGCAGGGACCGCACTCTCAACGATGACCGTGGTTGTAATGCAGATTCTTGGACAAAGTGGCTCAGTGTCCGCGCTGCTGCTCCGAGACCAAAGAAACATAGACACGGGAATGTCTGGATCAGCTACAGCCTTTATTTTCCGACGCGTTTCGGAGCCTCCTCCCGAGCTCCTTCCTCAGGGATGTTCCCTGAGGAAGGAGCTCGGGAGGAGGCTCCGAAACGCGTCGGAAAATAAAGGCTGTAGCTGATCCAGACATTCCCGTGTCTATGTTTCTTTGGTCTCGGAGCAGCAGCGCGGACACTGAGCCACTTTGTCGAAGAATCTGCATTACAACCCCCACTGCCCGACACTGATTAAAAATATAAATTAATCCTGGTTGCTCTTTTTTATTGATCCATGAATCCACACATCCATGTTCTAGGTATAACATCATTCTAACTGGGCTGGTTTTTGTCCCAAAATACTCTGTTAATGGACCAGGCTTATATCTAATGAGGAATTGGTGATGTTACTATCAGGCTGACAGGACTGTGTTTGATGAAAAGCTTTTTTCTAGCTTTACATGACTTGAAACCGGCCTCTAGGAGCCTGTTACAAACTGTTCTTACCGTGCACTTCACCCCAGCTGCCATTAGCCATTCCTTTTGCAGCTCATTTGATGTCATCCTGCAGTTGCTGAGCAACATTCTAATAAGATGAAGGTCATCCCGGTCATTGGAGAGTCGCTTTCACCCTCTGCCGGTGTGTAGCTTTGTTGACCCCAATGTCTGCTGCTTGACCTTGTTGTAATGGACTGCCGTCTCCGAAATTTTAAGGATGGAGGCAAATGTTGCACCCTGTATCCCTCCGCTAAGAAAGACAGAATTGAGCCCTTCTTTTCATCCCTCAAGACTTTTCTTTTCAACTCAATTGGCATGGGTATCAGTTATTTTTTCATTCAAATTACTTTTGGGCTATTCCTAGCACTTGTTTTGCCATCCAGTTTGTCCTATAGCAAGAGGATTGTGAGGACCACTGCAGTGTTTTTTATACTTTCCCTCGTTAAATAAGATTTGGTTCAGGTGATCACCTAATCAGAAGCACATTAAGTAGAGTGAGGCATACTTTGGTTGGAATGCATTTGAGGTCTCTTAATTTTTGCCAGAGCTGTACATATATATATATATATATATTCCTTTTTCTGTTTACTTTCTAAGTTATAGGTCCTTGACACTACAGCAACTTGACATTATGCTTATCTCAAAGTCTTTAAGGACAGCAGTGCAGTGTGTATTTAGGATTGAGTCTTGTGTATAGGGAGTACAATTCATCCTAGGCTGTGGTTTTGTACCATTGGAGGCTCCCTGCAGTGCTGAGTCTACCTGCGGAAGCTGCAAGCCACTAGTTTACGTACACTGTGGTCTGTACAGCCCCTACCTAGACCAGTGGAGCCAGAGTATCAGTCCCCAGGCTACTGAGCATAGGCTTCCTTTCACCACAGCTTCCATGAACAAAGAGCAAATTATCCTACTTTCTATGTAAGAATTTAAGGGATATGAGTTTCCCCAGAAATCTGTGCCCATTCACTCCAACATTCAGTATATGAAGTACAGTGAAAACTAAATTAATGCTTATACATGTGTGTATTGTCAGAGTTCATGAAGCGGAAACATCACTGGATTTTTAATGGAAATTTATGGGAAACTGCTAGGTTAAAGAGGTTATCCAGCGATGACCTGAGCTACTCTTTTCTGCATCAGACGTGAGCAGTGCCAATGACGTTATGATCCTCACACTTGCTGTGCATGTTTGGGAGGTATTACACAATGTCTTATTCTAATGAACATGACATGTGAAAGATACCTGACATTCAACCAGCGTCTCAGTTGGTAAGCGAGTCATACCGTCATTGTCACCAACAGTGGTGGATTATAATGAGGTCAATCTAGGCAGTGGCCCTGGGCCCAGTGCTGTTGTGGGGCCCCCTAGCCAAGGGTAAATTGCCCCAATAAATCCACAACTGGCCACCGCACTCTGCACTGCTGACGCCGGCGCTACCGCTCCACTCCACCCCCCTTCTTCCTCCCGCACCATACGTCATGACGTGGCGTCTGACATGTGGAGGATGTTGCTAAAAGACCACGGTGCTGGAGGAGGCACACGCGGCCCACCTACCTCATGGCCATAGAGGAGCTGAGCCACAGATTCTGCCAGCCGGCATGTGCTCAATCCTCCTGCTCCCAGGCAGCTGATCCCCAGACTCCTCCTGAGTCTGTCACCCGCCGTCCACCACCTCCTGGGCCTGATGGAAGAAGAGAGGGACTGTCACCTTGCCGACACAGAGCACAGAGGTAACGTGCTTGTGACAGTGAGTGATATGTGCTGCTGCTGCAGTTGCTGTGGCTGTGCTCTGTCTGTGCCAGACCTCCTGCTGGCTGCTGTACGGCAGGAGGACTCAGTATAAAGGAAAGAGAATTTAAGTAATATAATTAAGTGATTTGTGTACTAACTTAATCACTGGAGTGGTCAGGGAGGGTGTGGGAGAGACACTACTGGACAGAGGACTGTTTGTGCTGAAACTACATGGGGCAAATTTGCAGCATGTAAACTGTGCCCCACCATTTTGGATAACACAGAAACATGTGAAATGCATCTACATGCTGTATGTGACTTTCTATGTGGATATCTTGCTTGGATCATGTATGTATGGACTCTATATATAAATGATTCAAGCAAAATATCCATATAGAGGGGCACATACAGCATGTAGAGGCATTTCGCATGTGTCTATTCAAGGTGGAGGGTCAGTGGGTACACATGCTGAATATTTGGTCATTTTTTTCCTCAGTATTTGTAAGGCCTCGTGCACACGCCGAGCAGGGGTGCATGAAGCCACCCTGCCGCCTGAGCCGTGGTTTAGGAGCAGGGTGAGGTGCTGTCAGCGGCGGTCACGGGTAAGAAGGGGGAGGGGTGTTATCAGCGGCGGCGGGGGGTAAGAAGCGGGGGGGGGGTTTGCGATCAGCAGCTGCCGCGGGTATGCAGAGCTGTTGTACCTGCCGCCCTGAGTGGAGCAGCAGGCACCGCCCCCTTTGGCACTGCCACTCCCCCTGCCTTCTTGCCGCCTGAGCCTGAGGGCTCACATTGTCCTATGGACAGTGCGGCCCTGATGCTGAGTATTTGGTGAGTTTTTTCCTCAGTATTTGTAAGGCCTCGTGCACACGCTGAGTATTTGGTGAGTTTTTTTACCTCAGTATCTATAAGAATTCCTGCAGATGTTCAGTATTTGGTCCCCATTACACCTTTCAACATCGTTCCTGACATCGTTCAAAAGTGACGTCAGGAACGATGTTGAAACGACATCGTTGTTGCGTCGTTGCGTGTAAGTAGTTGTTCAAGTAGGAGTTGACAGGTTTTCCTGCATGCAACTTCAACTTAAACAACCTGCGGCATCGTTCGGTGTGACACCGCAATAGCGATGTCACAGCCGACTTCGCCCATTCACAGCCGTGAGCAGGAATTGTTTGCGGTGTTTGCGGACGATCCCTACTCACAACATCGTTGGTGAGTTGTCCACGATATCTGGACGTGTAACAGCTCACCAGCGATGTTGAACAGCTGTGAAAAAAATCAGCGCGCTCCCGAGATCGCAAACAAGACCGTGTAACGGTACCTTTACAGATACTGAGGAAGAAAACTGACCAAAACTCAATACTCTGATTTATAGTGTTTTTTTTTTCTTCCTAACTGAAGGGTGAATTGACTAGATTTTTGTCAGGTTAAAGTTTCATTACCACAGCATTACTTTGGTCAGTCGACCATTGCATTCATGCAAGGTGCAGCTTTGCCTTGATTAAAAAGGGAAGGCATTACTAGTACAGGACACCAGCATCCAGTCACTAACCACCTCCTTAATCTTGGAGGGCAGCGAACCACTGGCTATCCTGTACAATGAATAGGATTCACATAGGACACTGTTCACACAGGTTACTGCAATGTGTGCCCAGCCTCTTACATTAGCTCCTATCTCAGTAGGCAGGCTGTTTCTGGCACTACAACACTGCTATCTGCCAGAACAGGTTATAGTTTCACTCGGCAACTATTTTTCTGGAATAATCTGTTTCGGGTACATGATAATGACCCCGTCACATGACCCGGGGACGGGCCACAGAGTCTGAACAGCCCGGGGTCCTGGATACCCTTAATCCACCCTTGATCACCAATATCTTCCAGTGCAGAAAAGAGTAGCCCTGGTCATTGCCGGATAACCCCTTTATAGGGATGAGCAAAAACCTGAGTGTTCGGGTTCGGTTCGGTTGGCCGAATAGCGGGGTGTTTGCCGGACAGTTTGATGAACTCCCCCCCCGAGCCCCATTGAAATCAATGTCAGGCAACATCAAACACATAGAAAACACCTTCAAAGGTATTCAAAGGTTACCAAACACAGCTCAAATGACAGACACACACAGAAATCTATCTTACCAGTCTCCCCTACTTGCAACCGCTCACAGTCTCCCACTCTCCTGTTCACTTACTTCCAGACCACAGCTCTCAGTAAGTGACATGAACTGCATTCAGCTGAAGCGAATGATATGTTAGGTGATCCGGTCACCTTATTAACCACATCATCTGACCAAATCAGGTTAGCTGATCCAGTCAGGTGATGCGATTACTATGCTGACCGGATCACCTGTCATGGCAATCGCATCAGCTGACCATAGCCCGCGTCAGTCACCGAGACCTGCAGTCCGGTAAGCTGTGACTCACTGAGGTCACCTGAGGACACAGTTCAGGTAACCATGGTGACCGCTAACCATGACAATTACTATAGCACCTGATCTGTCCTCGGATGACCTCAGTGAGTCACTGTTTATCCGGCCACAGCACTCTGGTCTCCCTTTCACTGTGTTCTTTTCCGCCTCCGATGAAACAGAGCTGAGAGTGTCACATAGCCGTCCGAGAGAAGACGTCGCAGAGGATCAAGGATGGGTATGACAAGGGAGTAATAAAGAAGGAGTCAAAAAATTTGTTTGTGTTTTTATTTCTAATAAAATGGTTTCTCTCTATCTTATGTACTATTGTTATTCTTGTACTGTGTTGTTGTTAACTATTTATTTGAGATTCTTAATGGCCGGGTCTAACACTGGCCTCACATTATGAATCACAGACTTAATGCCAGCAGGCAATACAAAGTTGCCATTAACCCATTATTATTCAGTTTTCCACCACATTAGGGCAAAAAGCCGTATAAAGTGCCAAGAATTGGTGCTTATTATGAATGCACCAATTTCTGGGGTGGCTGCTATTCTACAGCATAGGAAGGGCAATAACAATGGCCCCCACAAGGCTGTGAACACCAGCTTTCAGCAGTCAAGTTTTACCTTGGGTGTTAAGTAAAAATAGGGCAAAGCCCATGCATTTTTTTGCCAGCAAAAGTAAAAATAGGAAGCTGAGGGTGGAAGCTCACAGCTATCTTCTTTATCTTTGCTGAGACTGAAAAATACAGCAGAGCCCTATGCATTGTTTTCATTATTTATTAATTTTACTTCTGATTGGATGGGTGACCTGTCCATCACCATACTGACAGCTCATCATTCCTCTGCCCAAGATTGGACAGCTGAACTGTCATTCATTGCATCCAGAAATATGAGACAAAAATGTGCATAGGGTCTTATCTCTTAGCAGAGAGTGGCAAATGCCCTATGAAATGTGTTCACATGTTATGGTTTTGTAAACCCACAACCAGTGTATGCGCTCGTGCAGCTGCTGCTGGATCCACACCTCCACGTGCAACATGGCAAACAACTGGAAAACAGTGTCTGTGATAATGATAACCCTGAGGAAGTAGCAGAGGCTGCTCCGAAATGTGTCGGAATAAAAACACCATTGCACCAGACTTCTCGGGTCCTGGTGTTCCTTCCAGCAGCGTGGGTCACACTGCTAGAAGGAATAATTATAGATGTCTAATAAGGCATTTCATGTTTAACGTTATGGTTTACCTTAAAAATTTGAGCATGATTTTGGCACACAGTGCAACATCTTAAGATTTGCTCCTTTTGGCTAAATCATTCCAAATTGTGTGTAAGCCATTTCACTTCAATAAGTGGGGCAAAAAAATGTCTAATACACTGATTGTGGCGTCTTGGTCGCCACAATGGTACTGCACCTAATCCACAGGTGTGGTGCCAATGCTCTCACACAGGAACATGAACCTCAGGCACAACCTTAAAGCCCATGCCATTCCCAACTCCAGGCCAGGAGATGCAGGGCGGAAGAGACCCCTCTAGAGGGCAGTCCCCATCTGCTGGCTGGAGGAAGAAGTAGTTTAAGGGGTGGGAGCACAGTGAGTGAGCAGAGTCAGTCTGCAAGAGACAGATTAAGAAGGAGGAACATCAGAGCAAGATGGAGTTCTAGGGGAGGCTAGTGCCTGGGTGGAGTGGGACCAGTGGGTAAGTCCAGTGGCGTAACTTCAGGGCCTGGGGCCCCGATGCGAAAGCTCCAACTAGGCCCCCAATTATTGCAAATCTTTAATAGTATTAGTCTTTTTCTATGGGCCAAAGGGACTTTTGGGGCCCCCCTAGGCTGCAGGGCCCGGGTGCGATGGCAACCCCTTCACCTGTTATAGTTACGCCCCTGGGTAGGTCGCCAAGGAACCCTGGCCGGAGGGACGCTGAATCTACAACTGCCCTACAGCTTGTTGGTAGAGGAACTTGCTGCATGAGAGGAACAGCCCAAATCTGGTGTGAGACTGTATGTTCAAGTCAGGAAACCGGAGGCTACTAAACTGCACGTTCAGTAGCCAACCCCGTGTACATTCCCAGGCACAGTTACTACAGAGGGTCAAGAGAAGAAGGGAAGGAGAGAAGATCAGCGCAAAAAAGGCAGCAAAGAAAGGCTTACAAAGGGTGTCTCAGCAGAGTGCTCCTGGACTATCTGAGGGCTGGCCAAGCTGCAATCCTGAAGAGCACAGTACCCTGGGTAGGTCTGCACAGAACTAAGCTGCAAGTAAAGAACCTGGTAAGAACTGCATCCCGTGTCTGTCCACTTCTTCTGCGCCTTCCTGCACCACAACTACCACCACCATCTTCCACACTGACACTATTACCAAACCCTGGTGTCCCGCTCCTCCTGTGGGGAATGTTTCATTTAAGCTGCAACAACATCTATCCCCTGGGGTCCAAACAGCAGCGATGGTTATCCCCGACCAGGCACTACTGGTGGCATTACGACATAAACTTTATTCCCCTGTAAATAGCCCCTTATATGCTTGGTAACGGCCACAACTGCTGGGATTGCCACTGTAACACCCCCCTGACTGATCCCGGATGGTCGAGTAACCTCGGCATTTGTGACCGTTCCACTAATGATATGGTGCAAAGCACATGTGTAACTTTTTTTTTCCAAAATTGAACCACATTTTTTTGCATTCCTAAGTACATAAATTATTGTGTATGTAGTTATGTACTGGATTTTGGGGATATTAGGGTATTGTAATTCTCCCTGTAATGAAAATGACGCTGCTGAAAAGTTACCTCTACAGAACAGGAAGTGTCATATTTTATGGTTCGTTGTGAAAACAGCAAGATTTCAGGATTTTTTTTTTTTAAATATAGATAGTCACATGGAAATTTAAATGGATCGTCACAACTAAGGTACGGTAATAGCCTACTAATTGCTGGACTCATCTCTTTGACCCCCAATGATCTGATGATTTAGAAACTTTAAAGTGCCTTTTTTGAACAGAGCATGTGAACTGTCAATCCTTTCAAAGTCTGCACCTTAATGAAGGTCGGGGTCCTGAAGTGGTCCCCACTGTTTGGTCACAACAAAGATGAAAAGTGTGCAGATCTTGAGGCAGGAGTGCACGGCTTTTTCCCTAAGTGAATGAATAACTGTGGGGATAGAAAGCGCAATAGGGTGTTACTTGATAAATTCTGCAAAAGGTAGGCTGAGAAGAAACTGCTCACCTTAGAGGGTTGTGTCACACACAACCGGTATAAAAGGGACCAAAAGCTGCTGCAGTATCCACAGGCCGAAGCAATAGTAGAAAACAATTGGGGAAGTATGTGGTATCCATCTACGCTGCTGTACAATCGTTCAAAAACAAAGGAAATCGGTGAATGCAAGTGGCGTTAGTCAACGCATTTCAAGGTGGTAGTAATGGGGTTAGGCTCAGCTCTACATCTGCTTCCAAGGATAAGCACTACAAAATACTTAGTGCAACCCTTGTTTGGGATGTTTATTAAAATATCAGGAAAATTCTATAAAACAAATATAAACTAATCAGAAAACTTCTATAAAACAATTTATAAGCAATATCGTAAAGATTAAAAGTTGAAGGTCAAATAGTGGATAATGCAATGATAGTTCAGGAGTGCCAATTTATATTCTGGTGTTTGTTGTGGTGTGGATCCTTTTTTCAAGGGGCCTTATCCTATTCTTGTATGGCCTGTAAATAAAGTAGTCAAATTATTCTTGGAAGTAGTAAAGGGTCTTTACCAGAGGAGTAACTACAATAGGTGCAGGGGTTGCGATCACACCAGGGCTCTGCAGCCTAGGGAGCCCCAAAAGTCACTTTGGCCCATAGAAAAAAACTAATACTATTAAGATTTGCAATAATTGGGGGCCCTGTTAGAGCTGTTGCATCGGGGCCCCTGGGCCTTAAGTTGCGCCACTGGTCTTTACAATCTATGAGTGGTTATTCTGAAACCAGTTTCTTACCCTCTAATGGATTACAGCAAACACTGGTTCTAGATATAGTGCTAAACTCTTATCCTCTCTTACTCCTTGGAGGGTGTTCACCTATACATCCAAGTCCCTCTAATAAGAATTAAAATATCATTAGACAAGGTGATTATTACCTTAAAGGGAACCTGTCACCAGGTTTTTGCTACCTAATCTGAGAATATCATAATATAGGACCCGAGAACCTGATTCCTGCGATGTGTCACTTACTGGAGTGCTCAGTGTAGTTTTGATAAAAATCACTGCCAGGTACAGACTGCTAAATCTGCAACAGAGAAAACATTAATTTGATCAAAATGACAGCAAGCAGCTCAGTAATTGACACATCGCTGGAATCATGGTCTCTATCTCTACATTATGCAGCTCTCAGATGGGATGGCAAAAACCTGGTGACATGTTCCCTTTAAACCTTAGCAGTAGTTGCATCTTATCAAAATGTTTAAATCTTGATGACCTGCCAATATCCAAAATTGGTGAAGAGAGGGGTGTGTTAAGGGCCCGTCACATGGGGCCACATCGCCGCCGATTGCATTGGCGACGTAGGGGCGTGGCCTATCGGCGGCGACATCGCCCCTACGTCGCCTCATGTAAAGGGGCGATGTCGGCACAGCCGGGAGGTCGCCTGGTTTCAGAGCAGTGTTCTGAAACCAGGCGACCGATCTGGGGTAATGTGCACATATCTCCCCATGTAACCGGCCGCCGGCGACCTGTCAGGCGATGGGAGCCATAGGCTCCCATTGTCCTGCATCTCCGCTGGGGTCTTCAGACACCCTGGTGGCGATGCCGCCTGACAGCTCGCCGGCGCGGGGCTGGAGATGTCGCCCCGTGTAAATGGAGGACGGCGACACTGGCTGGGCGCCAAAAACGTGCGTGCACCCGCCAGTCGCCGCCGATATCCCCAGCCCCGTCGCCCCGTGTGACGGTACCTTTATAATCACCCTATGATATAATGTTTTACCTTCCTTATTTAGGTTCTATTTAGTGTATTGGTACCTGTGTGGGCTATCTGCTGGCTTTATTACAGATTCTTTATTTGCTGTGTTCCTTTGATTGCAGTCCTTCCTATTAGTCAAACCATTTTAAAATATAAGTCAGTATCTATTGGTGCCAGCACAATATAAGGGGGCTGTTTGCCTCTATATGTTATCATCAACTCACATTATTGCCCCTGGTTCATTGCCTTGTACTACCATTCTCTGGCCTTAGTACCATCAATGTGCTCCACTGGTTTGCAACAGTCTTTGTTGCAAGATTGTCCGGTAGTGAGAATCACAGCTTTAATATATCTGTACTAGATTCTTATTCTGTCTTTTATTTTAAATAACCTAGGACTCACATGTATATTGTTGTCCCAGTGGTCCCTGTGTGCTCCTGGTGACAGTCTTTCCCTATATATAAAATAGGCTGTATGAGTATTTCACAAATAGTTCCTTGAGTATATTGCAGGTACAGTAAGCCAGTCTATTGTTGTTCTCACTCGCGTTTCTTTAGTCCATCCTGCATCCTCCTAGGTGGTTGCTACCACGCTTCTGTTCCTGATAGACGCTGGAAAATGCATGCCGTGGCTAGCAGACACGCACTTCCTGGTTCCCGATCACCTGACTGTTACGTCACGCTTACGCGGCAGTCATGTGACTGGGTGAGCGGAGAGTGGAACGGAGCTGTGCGGCGTCTCTCAGTAGTGCTGGTTGTCAGGGTACTGACATGTTTCAAGGCGTGCGGCCCTCTTTCTCAAGATGCCTGAGAATAAGCTGAGGTCTCCTTATATGTCTTGTTATGGCTTAGGGGCCTTTCACACTAGTGTTTCTGTCTGGATCCGGCAGATCTGGACAGAAAACCGCATCTGCCGCATTTGGCGCCTAACGGCTGCACTTGCGGCAAGCCCCATGCATTTTGTATGGGCTTGTAGCAAGTATGGCATTGCCGCGATCCGGCACTTGCGGCAGCTCCGGCCGTGAAAAAAACGCGGTCAGTGGGTTGCTAATGTATAATACAATAGATTGTGATCCGTTGGGTTATTTTCTTTTGGATCCCTTATGAAAAAAAAAGTTTTGCTGTCTATTTCCACCGGGTTGGCTTACTGCTGTTTTCTTTAATAGGGTTATATATGCTGTTGAAATCGCTTGGGGTAATATATGCTGGTTGCAGTGAAATCATGGACACATTGTTACATTTGTACACAGCAACAAAATAGAACAATTTCTCCATGATTTCACTGCAATCAGCAAATTGCAAGTGAAATTGCATGCAATGTTGCGACGTGTAACGGTACTCTTAGGGGCCCTTTACATGCCGCTACTGGCGGGTGGATACAACCAGCTACAGGCTACAAATGCAGCTTGTAGCGGCAAAACATCTGTTTCTGAGCACTGCCCGGAAACAGGTGGCTACACAGGCGATTGTAGCGAGCTGTATCGGCGTGTAAAGAAGCAACAGAAGGGATGTGTCGACACCAGGCAATGTACCTGGTATGTAGCTGGGGCGTGACACAGGCTGCGGGATACCACCCCCCTTCAGCGATCATTGGTGGAAGCTCCTGCGTTACGATTGGTAGTCGCTGCATAGGGAGGCATATTTAAGGAGCTGACCAGTCACACTACACAATTGCTCGAGCGTCATGTATTAAACAGCCTCCTGCGATGCCGGGCCAATAATGGGTTTCTTGCTTTGTCCTATCAGCGTACGGACATCTCGTAATCCACAATTGTGGCACGCCTATGTGCTGTCCCTGCTGCACCAGGTCCGCCCATATTAGCTGGTTGTAGCGGTGTGTAAATGAGGTAAGATGAGCTACAGAAGGTGACTTGAGGCACCCGGCGGTGTATCCGGGGATACATGTCACGTAGCGTAGCGTAGCTTGTGGCGGCGTGTAAAGATGGTGCGTTTACCGTTTGTGCGTGCTCGTGCACGTGAAGTAACTGGTTGTATCCACCCGCCAGTAGCGGCATGTAAAGGTACCTTAAGGGTACCTTTACATGCCACAACTTTTGGCGGCGATCGTAGGCAACCTAACGTGCATGTGCACATTTTTCACGGTTGCCTCCGAATGCGCATTTGCACGCGGCAATTTCACCCTCAACCTAAGGCGATGTGTCGTCCAGGAAGTTCTCACACCAACAGAGAGAAACATCCGGTTGACTCCTGACGCCGCTTCACACGCCGTAATCCCCAAAGGAATGTGGGCGTACATGTTCAGCGCCGCAAGAACATAGGCGTGACAGACTTGTGTATTCCGTGCCCCAAACACGCTGATTAGACAATGCAATAGCGTCATGATTGGCCAGCCTATGCAGGAAGGCTAGCTAATACATGACGCCATTGCAAGTGTGAAGTGTGACTAGACAGCTCTTCAAATATATCACCCTGTGAAGGGACAGCCAATGGAAACACAATAGCCACCACCAATCATCGCTGAGGGGGGGCCAGTCTCGAGCACGCTGTGGCACGCCTCCGGGAAATCAGTAGGCGACGCTGATTTCATCCCTATCGCCCGTTCACACGCCAAAAGCAGGGAATTTCCCCTTCATGATTGCCTCTGGTTTTGGAGCAGTGCAGTGAAATCAGAGCCAGGCGCAATTTTTTTGATCACCACCAGATTCCCCAATTACATGCCACAATTTCGTAGCAATTTCACAGCGACGGTGATGGGGCTCCGGATTGCCTCTCAGTTTTCTCACCCCAGTTGCGGTGTGTAACGGTACCCTTACAGATACAGGAGGGGAGAAAATAGGATTCAAAAGGATTCTGATATCTGAATCTTGCAATTTTAATCAGAGTGGAAGTCACTTGTCAAATATATGTCAAACGGTATACTAAAACAATCTAAGAATAAATAATAATATAAAAAATAAAAATGGAAATAAAAATATCAATAATAGTATCACAACTCGAACATCTTTAATGTATGACAGGTTTGTAGGATGCATAATTAAACACAAATAGTAATTAAAAATAAAAATAATGTAGTACGTAATTTACCACGAACGAAGCAAAACATAGTACTTTGCCAAGGCTTCCAGCAGCAAAACATCAATGACCATACAGGTAGTAGATCATCTATATGCTAGCTCCAATGTTAAACCATTAATATAAGCATTTCAAGGTGTATTGCTCACCCCGTCTTCAGGACAAACACAGTCATGATTGGTGCAATTGGCGCAGTTGGATTCCTCATATTTCTCTTATATTTTCCATAAGTGACCGCAGAGGTCAGAGTATGGATACAATAGAAAGTCATATCCTTTCTATTGCATATACGGTATACTCCACTTTGTGCTATCGATCAGGCAAGGAGCCGTGTGTTCCAGCCTAGTGAGCTGCATACTTTTCAGCCATGGAACCCTACTGCTGTTCTGTCACACATGATGGCCCTGATTCCTCAATGTGTTTATACCAGAATTCTGGCATAAACTACTTTGAAACACTGAATTTTTGCACAATACAAACATGACTTTTGGCATTTTCAGGGAAGAGGGAGAGCATGAGGCTACAACTTGTTTAAATCATGATGAGCTGTACGGTTGATCTTACTCCAGTCTCATGGAGATGCATGCCATTTGCCATATGCTCCTGATTCATTAGAAGCCATGAACCTCTTAATAAATCACAAGTGCCTATGTCTTAATGAATTGCAGTCTACCTGTTCAGTTTCTTCACTATTTTATACCTTTATCTCCCTACCTCTATTGCTATGCTGCTGTGAGCTCTGACATCCTTTTACTTTCCATATTTATTATAAAATGACTGCTGCATTCCCTGCCTCTGCTTTTCTACTGGCTTTGATAATCCCACCTAATTGGCTCTGGTATACCTTGGGATTTGATGGAGAAGATGTTGGAATATGTTTAGTGCAACAACTCTATTCCTGTCTATGAGTGTTTAGTTGCTAGGTTTGTATGATGTTAATAAAGTTAGAACAAAAAAAATCACCAGAAGGTCACGGGAAGAGCACGTGACTGTATTCCGATCCCTGTGTCTATGTGTAAGGAAGCTGCTTGCAGACGCTGCAGATAGAGACACAAAAGAAATGATTTCTTTCTGATCTGTTAAGCTTTATTATTTTGTTCCTGATTGTTCCCGAATAAACCAACCGTTATTGTTGCATGCTTGGAGAGTATCGTGAATGATGCGCCGCCAACAGAAGACCACGCAGCCATGGCAGAGGTCATGAGATCTCTCTCTAGCTGATACAGTCTTCTCCATTGTATAAAATGGTTGGGCAGTCTTAGGTGATTTGTGCAAAATGAATCGCAATTGAATTTGCAATATCCTCAACCAGTGGCGTAACATCACCGCCACGGGCCCAGGTGCAGGATTTACTCCGGGGCCCCATAGGTGAGGAGCGGAAGCAAGGTGCTAGCAGGAATTTTAAAATCCTGTCGTGCAGAGTTGATGAGGAGGGGGGAGGGGGGAAGGGGGTGCTAGCGGGAGTTTTTGTGGGATTAATTGGTGTGGGACTTGCCTTAAGGTGCCTCCCGCGGTCAGCTTCAGCGCCGATAAGAAGAGAGGAGGGGCGGGCACAGCTGCAGGAAGTGAGGCTTCACTCACTTCCCGTCCTCCCTCCTCTCCTCGGGCACGCACGATCGCGGTCGCGGCAGGTGGCTTGAGGCATGTGCCCCCCTACAGGGGCGGGACCGGTCTCAGCCGCAACTGCTGCGACCGTGGTAGTTACGCCACTGTCCTCAACATTCCACATGAATTCAATGAATTGATTTGCAGTCAATTTTATAGTTGGTTTTCATTATGAAGAGTTAAACTGATGCTTCACAGTAGCATCACATGCCAAGAGTCAATCTCACATTTCTTACATTACAGAATGCAATTTTAGAGTAACCAGTAATAATTTACTGAGATATTGAAACCACGAGGGCCCACGAGACTCAGTGAGTCACTATCTTGTTGCGTCTTTCCTGCAGCATATACTACCGTATTGCACATACATTGACTCATCTTGCAAGGCAGCTATAGAGTACAGCTCCTCGATCCCCAACACGTGTGCGGCTCTTGACTTGGTTGTCCTCCAGTAGTTGGTGATTGCCAGTAAATAGATCAGCAGAACAGCAGACATTTGGTGACTCCTGCTCCATCTGCCTCACTCTGTCTTGGGTTTATCATCACGAGACACAGTAAAATGTTAGACGCATAGAACAATAGATGATATCAATGGTTTCGGTTATCCTCATGAAACTATGCACTGGGATTGTACCAAAAATCTGTAATCTCCCTGTAAAAAAACAAATGAGCTGAAAAGAAAAAGAAAGTAATCTGCACAGGAAGACATTTCTACTATTTGCATTCGGGATATCTATAGACCTTGTATGAACCCAAAGTATTTCATGTACTCTTTGAAATAGTTTTTGACTTACAGATATTATACAGTACTAGTGCATCTCAATGACTTAGAATATCATCAAAAAGTTAAATTATTTTAGTAATTTAATGCTAAAAGTGAAACGCATATATATTATATAGAGTCATTACACACAGAGTGATCTACTTCATGTGTTTATTTATGTTAATGTTGATGATTATGGCTTACAGCCAATGAAAACCCAGAGGTCATTATCTCAGAAAACTGAAGTAGGGAGGATAAAGGGTTAAAATGCGCTCTGCCCTATTCCACGAGACATCAAAGGGTGAATATAATATTGATTTATTAGTCAACGCTAGGTCATCAAGCTGGGACACCCAGTGACTACATGTACATTTTAGTGAACCTGACAAAAGGTGTTAAGTAGTGATGGGCGAATCCTAAATTACTCGGAATCGCTTGACTCTAGCGAGTCCCAGCCCGGGACTCGCTACTCGTTGCGAGTCTAGCGAGTCCAATGTTAATGAATGGGGAAGCGAGTAATAGCGAGTAGTGTGAGATTTACAAATCGCAGATGTGTCTCGGAAGCTTCAGCCTGTAGCAATCCTAGTTTGGTCATTTATTTGCATTGGACTCGTTTACTTTGCAACTGTAATAGCTGGGAAACTCGCACAGATAAGAGTCCTGTCTTCTCTGTGTGCTGGCTGCCAGCTCCAGGGTCCTAGAGCCTGCCTGTTGCCTGATGTAGCAGTGCTGAGATTGTTCTCAGTCTGCTCATTCCCTGTGCATAGACATCTATATCTATGCACAGGGATGAGCAGAGAGGACATCGCGTTTTGGACTGCGTCGGACGGAAGAGGATTTTTTTAATTAAAGATGGAGTCTCTAATGGCTTTTTTTTTTATTTCTAATAAAAAATTTTCTCTGTGTTGTGTTTTTTTTAAAACAATTTAATAGAAATTCATGGCGGTCATGTCTAATATTGGCGTGACCGCCATAAATTTCGGGCTTAGGGCCAGCTGATAATACAAAGCTGGCCCTAACCTCTTTATTACCCAGCGTGCCACCGCCACCAGGGCCGCTGGAAGAGCGGGGTTCAGCGCCAGAGGATGGCGCTTCAATGAACGCGCCATCTTCTGGGGCAGCTGCGGGCTGCAATTTGCAGCGGGGGGGTGCCCAGAAAGCTTGGACATCCCTGCGGCTTAGCTGTACCTGGCTAGAAATAGAAATTGCGCGGAGCACCACGCATTTTTTTTAAATTATTTCATGAAATTCTGAGATTCTGACTCTGAGATTCTGACTCTGACTTTGAGACGCTGAGATTCTGACTCTGACTCTCTGAGATTCTGACTCTGACTCTCTGAGATTCTGACTCTGACTCTGACTCTCTGAGATTCTGACTCTGACTCTCTGAGACTCTGAGATTCTGACTCTGACTCTCTGAGACTCTGAGACTCTGAGATTCTGAGACTCTGAGATTCTGAGATTCTGACTCTGACTCTCTGAGATTCTGACTCTGACTCTGACTCTCTGAGACTCTGAGATTCTGACTCTGACTCTCTGAGACTCTGAGACTCTGAGATTCTGAGACTCTGAGATTCTGAGATTCTGACTCTGACTCTCTGAGATTCTGACTCTGACTCTCTGAGATTCTGACTCTGACTCTCTGAGATTCTGACTCCGACTCTCTGAGATTCTGACTCTGACTCTCTGAGACTCTGAGATTCTGACTCTATGAGATTCTGACTCTGACTCTGAGATTCTGACTCTGACTCTGAAACTCTGAGATTCTGAGACTCTAAGATTCTGACTCTGACTCTCTGACATTCTGACTCTGACTCTCTGAGATTCTGACTCTGACTCTCTGAGATTCTGACTCTGACTCTCTGAGATTCTGACTCTGACTCTGAAACTCTGAGATTCTGAGACTCTAAGATTCTGACTCTGACTCTCTGAGATTCTGACTCTGACTCTCTGAGATTCTGACTCTGACTCTCTGAGATTCTGACTCTGACTCTCTGAGATTCTGACTCTGACTCTGAAACTCTGAGATTCTGAGACTCTAAGATTCTGACTCTGACTCTCTGAGATTCTGACTCTGACTCTCTGAGATTCTGACTCTGACTCTCTGAGATTCTGACTCTGACTCTCTGAGATTCTGAATCTGACTCTCTGAGATTCTGACTCTGACTCTCTGAGACTCTGAGATTCTGACTCTATGAGATTCTGACTCTGACTCTGAGATTCTGACTCTGACTCTGAAACTCTGAGATTCTGAGACTCTAAGATTCTGACTCTGACTCTCTGAGATTCTGACTCTGACTCTCTGAGATTCTGACTCTGACTCTCTGAGATTCTGACTCTGACTCTCTGAGATTCTGAGACTCTGAGATTCTGAGATTCTTACTCTATGAGATTCTGACTCTGACTCTCTGAGATTCTGACTATGTCTCTCTGAGATTCTGACTCTGACTCTGAGACTCTGAGATTCTGACTCTGACTCTCTGAGATTCTGACTCTGACTCTGACTCTGAGATTCTGACTCTGACTCTCTGAGACTCTGAGACTCTGAGATTCTGACTCTGACTCTCTGAGATTCTGACTCTGACTCTCTGAGATTCTGACTCTGAGACTCTGACTCTGACTCTGAGACTCTGACTCTGAGACTCTGACTCTGACTCTGAGACTCTGAAATTCATGAAATAATAAAAAAAAAATGCGTGGGGCTCCGCGCAATTTCTATGTCTAGCCAGGTACAGCTAAGCAGCTGGGGGCTGGAATCCGCAGCGCAGGGATGCCCAAGCTTTCTGGGCACCCCCCGCTGCAAATTGCAGCCAGCAGCCGCCCCAGAAGATGGAGCGTTCATTGAAGCGCCATCCTTTGGCGCTGAACCCCGCTCTTCCAGCGGCCCTGGTGGCGGTGGCACGCTGGATAATAAAGGGGTTAATACCAGCTTTGTTATACAAGCTGGTATTAAGCCCGAGATTCTTAATGTCAGGCCACGTTTGACCCAGCCACTAAGAATCTCCAATAAAGGGTTAAAAAAACACAGAGAAAAATTTTTATTTGAAATAAAAAAAAAGCCATTAGGGCCTCCATCTTTAATTAAAAAAATCCTCTTCCGTCCGACGTAGTCCAAAACGCGATGTCCTCTCTGCTACATCCCCTGTGCATAGATATAGATGTCTATGCACAGGGAATGAGCAGACTGAGAACAATCTCAGCACTGCTACATCATGTCTGTGAGCAGGCGGGCTCTAGGACCCTGGAGCTGCACAGAGAAGACAGCTGGACTCGGCTCGCAAAGAAACAGCAGTTATTTGCGAGTTTCCCTGCTATCACTGGCACAGTAGCCGAGTCTAATGCAAACAATGACAATCCTAGTTTTGTCAGCGTTTGCCAATGATTTGCATTGGACTCGTGCGAGTAACGCTGGGAAACTCGCAGAGTACCGAGTCCCTTACTACTCGCCGAGTAACGAGTCCTAGCGAGTAGATTCGCCCATCCCTAGTGTTAAGTCAATCCTGCACTGCCTCCGCAGGAGCAAATAAGCATTACGCAATTCTCATTAAAATTAATGGGCAGTGCATGCAACAGATAGATGTAATCAGTTCTTCACAATGTAAGACCATCTCTTTAGATGCTCTTCTCTTAGGCAGTCCTAGTTGACAATCCTAAGTAAAAACTCATTCAGACCCCAGGAGCAGACTTCTAAACTCATTTTGACCCAAGACCAGACCTCTAAACTTATTCAGACTCTAGATCTGATCCCTAATAACCAACTATATTCCTCAAAGTGATCAAAACCTTGATCAGACCCTTTGACTCATTTAGACCCCATGTCCGAATTTAAAATCAAGGTAAACAGCAAATTCTACATCTAAAATTAAACCAGATACCGTATATACTCGCGTATAAGCCGAGTTTTTCAGCCCAAAAATTGGGCTGAAAAGTACCCCCCTCGGCTTATACGCGAGTCAGTGCGGGGGCTGCTGTATACAGCAGTATACAGCAGCCCCCGCATCCCCAGTAATGCAGGGCCCCCCCAGCGTTGCTCCGGTCACCTGTAAAGCAAATTATACTTATCACTGTCCCGCTCTCCGCGCCCGCCGCTGCCGACATCGCGATCCTCCATCTTCATGCGTCTTCTTCCTGTTTCCTGTGTTCGTCTCTGCCAATGACGTCATTACCGGCGCCGAACACAGGAAACAGGAAGAGGACGCATGAAGATGGAGGATAGCGGACGGCAGCGGGGAGCGGGCGCGGACAGCGGGACAGTGATAAGTATATTTTGCTTTACAGGTGACCGGAGCAAGGCTGGGGGGGCCCTGCATTACTGGGGATGCTGTATACTACCGCTGGGGCTGCTATACACTACCACTGGGGCTGCTATATACTTCCACTGGGGCTGTATATACCTCTGGGGCCCTGTATACTACCACTGGGGCTGTATATACCACTGGGGCTGTATATACTACCACTGGGGCTGCTATATACTACCACTGGGGCTGTATATACTGCTGGGGCCCTGTATACTACCACTGGGGCTGTATATACCACTGGGGCTGTATATACTACTAGGGCTGCATCTATACTACCACTGGGGCTGTATATACCACTGGGGCTGTATATACTACTGGGGCTGCGTGTATACTACCACTGGGGCTGCTGTATATACCTCTGGGACTGCTGTATATCACACTGCTGGGGGCTGTATACTTGTGCTAGGGTTCACCCTCGGCTTATACACGAGTCAATAGATTTTCCCAGGTTTTGGGGGCAAAAGTAGGGGGGTCGGCTTATACACGGGTCGGCTTATACACGAGTATATACGGTACTAGATATTAGTACTGTTTAATAAAATGATTATCTTGGGACTGCTATTAATATTTATACTCTTTAGACAATTTTGTTTTTTTTGTATTCCTAACTTGTATTATTTGTTACTCAAATGTGACTTAACCCATATACTGTATTATATTCTATCTTTATATGATTTGATCTGATTTTCTTGTTATCTTGAAAACTTTAATAAAAATTATTTGAATCAGATACTAGATAAGAACCCTAAAATAATCAGATCCATATAGTGGGTACGGAAAGCCATTGCAGCCATTTGGTAAATTAAATGTTACACTCTGTACAACATCTTGACTGAAAAAACCCCAGAAATGTAGAAATTTTTGCAAATATGTTAAAAAAGAAAAACTGAAATATCACATGGTCATTAATATTCAGACCCTTTGCTCAGTATTGAGTATTTGCCGCTTTTGAGCTAGTACAGCCATGAGTCTTCTTGGGAATGATGCAACAGGTTTCTCACCCCTGGATTTGGGGATCCTCGGCCATTCTTCCATGTAGATCCTCTCCAGTTCCATCAGGTTGGATGGTGATTGTTTGTGGACAGCCATCTTCAGGGCTCTCCAGAGATGCTCAATTGGGTTTAGGTCAGGGCTCTGGCTGGGCCAGTCAAGAATGGTCACAGAGTTCTTCTGAAGCTGCTCCTTTGATACTTTAGCTGTGTGCTTAGGGTCATTGTCTTGTTGGAAGGGGAACCTTCGCCCAGAGCTCTGGAAGAGGTTTTCATCCAGGATATCTCTGTATTTGGCTGCATTCATGTTTCCTTCAACTGCAACCAGTCGTCCTGTCCCTGCAGCTGAAAAACACCCCATAGCATGATGCTGCCACCACCATGTTTCACTGTTGGGATTGTATTGGGCCGGTGATGAGCAGTGCCTGGTTTTCTCCACACATACCGCTTACAATTATCACCAAAAAGTTCTATCTTCGTCTCATCAGACCAGGGAATCTTATTTCATAGTCCTTTGCAAACTCTATGCAGGCTTTCATATGTCTTGCACCGAGGAGAGGTTTCCGTCGCGCCACTCTGCCATAAAGGCCCGACTGGTGGAGGGCTGCAGTGATAGTTGACTTTATGAATCTTTCTTCCATCTCCCTGCTGCATCTCTGGAGCTCAGCCACAGTGATCTTGGTTTTTTTTTTTTACTTATCTCACCAAAGATCTTCTCCCATGATTGCTCAGTTTGGCTGGGTGGCCAGGTCTAGGAAGACTTCTGGTGGTCCCAAACTTCTTCCATTTAAGGATTATGGAGGTCACTGTGCTCTTAGGAACCTTGAGTACTGGAGAAATTCTTTTGTAACTTTAGCCAGATCTGTGCCTTGCCACAATTCTGTCTCTGAGCTCCTTGGGCAGTTCTTTTGACCTTATGAGTCTCATTTGGTCTGACATGCACTGTGAGCTGTGAGGTCTTATATAGACGGGTGTGTGCCTTTCCAAATCAAGTCCTATCAGTTTAATTAAACACATCTGGACTCCAATAAAGGATCAATTTCAAGGAGAATGACAAGGAAATTGACAGCATGTGACTTAAATATGAGTGTCTGAGCAAAGGGTCTGTGATATTTCAGTTTTTCTTTTTTAATAAATGTCCAAATCTTTCTACATTTCAATTTTTTCCAGTCAAGATGGGGTGCAGAGTGTACATTAATGAGAAAAAAATGAACTTTTTGAAGTTACAAAATGGCTGCAATGAAACAAAGAGGGAAAAATTTAAAGTGGTCTGAATACTTTCCGTACCTCTTGATTCCCTCTATCACACCCCTAAATTAATCCAGACCGTAAACCAGACCCTTAAAAATAATCAGCCCCCTAACATCGTGAAGTTTTCAAAATCAGACCCCAGTCCAGTTTCATTAACTCATTTAGACCACAAATTTGACCTTTAGACTGATTAATCCAAACAATACCCATTCATTTAATTCAAACCCTAGAAATATCATATCTCCAAAATGAATTAGACTGAACCAGACAAGTCCTCTAAACTCACTCAGACCCCATATCAGAACCCCTACATTAATTTAGATTTCAAACAAGACCCCTAAAAGTAATCAGGTCCCGAACCAAACTTTTAAAATAATCAAACCATAGGCCAGATACCTAAAACTAGTTTAGATTTCAGATATCTAAATTTAATTCAAGGGCCATCGCAGACCTCAAACCCATTCAAATTCCAAACTTGAATTTAACATTAATTTAGACCCTAGGTTAGACAGATCGAAGATCAGCCCCTAATATCAATTCAGACAACAGACTCCTAAACCTTTTTAATCCCCCATATCATACCCCTACAATAATTGAAACACCAGATGAAGCCTTGACTATTTCAGACCCAAACCAGTCCTTAAAGGGACTCTGTCAGGTCATATTTCAGTATTATATTAACATTACCCTTGAATGGGTCTGGGTAGACCTTTTAAAATATGTAAAATCATTATTGTATACTTTCTAGTTTCCATGCTATAAGCATTTTCACACCCTGCAGGCAGCTCATGTATTATACCACTCCATTATATTCACAGCTAAATAGTCCAGCTGCTGTATAATTGTTATTTAACTATTCACACACACCCAAATTGGTGTTCTGCCCCTCCGCTCTGTGCTGGGAAGGGGAGGTCTTTTGTCCTGTACTGTGTGCTGTCTGTAAGGGTACCTTTACACGCCGCCACAGCGGCTAGCAACAGGTATCCACCGCACGTGCACGTTTTTAACGGTGGATACCGATCGCCGATGCCGCTTATACACGCCGCCACAACGTGCTCCACTGAAGGCATTTTTGTTCCCCGGAAGTGCCGACGGGTGCCGCAGCTTACTTCCTGTGGAATACCTTTGCTACTTCACACGCCACTACCACAAAGGAATATGGGCGTACATATTTCGCGCCGTAAGTTCATAGGTGTGACAGAGTTGTGTGTTCCGTGATGCACAAGCGTTGATTGGACAACGCAATAGAGTCATGATTGGCCAGCCTGTGCAGGAAGGCTGCCTAATACATGACGCCATTGCAATTAAGGAGTGTGAATGGATAGCTCTTTAAATATGGCGCCCTGTGAAGGGACAACCAATCATAACGCAGGAGCCTCCACCAATGATTACTGATGGGGCGTGGTATCCATGACGCCGTGGCACGCCCCTGGGAATTCGTAGGCCGCACAAATACCTTGCCTGTGCCCCGATTACACGCCACCACCATAGGAATTGTGCCTTCCTGTTTTTGAGCACGGCTCAGCAACAGGTATTCTAAGGAGCTGCAGGGCACAAGGAGGAATTTCCATATTTACACGCCGCCATTTCGTAGTAATTTCATGGCAACAGCCACAATTGTCCCCAGTGCCTGGCAGTTTCTGCCTTCCTGTGGCAGCGTGTAAAGGTACCCTAATGGTACCTTTACACGCCGCGACGGCAGGCTGGATACATCCCGCTACGGGCTACAAATGTAGCTTGTAACGCCAATGTAGCCCGTCGTAGCGGCGTCTGAAGACGTGACGCTACAGCCGGCAACTGATACATCTGTTTCCTAGCTCTGCTCGAAAACAGAGAGCTACAAAGCCGATGGTAGCGAGCTGTATCGGCGTGTAAAGAAGCAACGGAAGGGAACTCGGGACAGCCTGCGATGTAGATGCAATGTAGCTAAGGCATGACCCTGGCTCCGTGTTACCGCGCCCCATGTGCGATCATTGGTGGAAGCTGCTGCATGACGATTGGTAGTCGCTGCATAGGGAGGCATATTTAAGGAGCTGACGAGTCACACTACACAATCGCTCGAGCGTGCTGTATTACTCAGCCTCCTGCGTTGCCTGCCCAATCAGGATGTTATTGCTTCGTCCTATCAGCGTACGGACGGCTCGTAATCCACAATTGTGGCATGCCTATGTGCTGTCCCTGCTGCACCAGGTCCGCCCATAGTAGCTGGTTATAGCGGTGTGTAAATCAGCTACAGCTGGCTACTTGAGACACCCGGCGATGTAGCTAGCTATAGATGTAGCGTGGCGTAGCGCACCTTGTGGCGGCGTGTAAAGAGGGTGCGTTGACCGTTTGTAACCGTTTGAGCGTGCTCGTGCACGTGAAGTAGCGGGATGTATCCAGCCTGCCGTCGCGGCGTGTAAAGGTACCTTAAGAGATTTCTATGTGTTTTTATGAACTTTGGTTTTCATACAGACAAGTAATGTGTGTATCTGCTGAGCAAATGTTCAAATGTTCTTACAATGACATAGAAATTTCTCAGGCTGCAGACACTACAGACATGCCTCAGACACACAAAATGACATGAAGAGCTGTAGCTAAGAGCAAACACCTCCTCCCTGATTCCTTCTCTGTCTGTAATGAATCACACATCATGCAGATCAGAGAAAGGCAGGGCTATGTAGTGATACATGAATATTCACTCTTTGGGGAGTGGGCAACTGTGATTGACAGTTGGAATTAATATTTTATTTTGACGTTTACAGAGGATAGGAGGGAAGCATAAATAATAGAAATACAGGAATAGAGCAAGCTTAGAGAAAGGATTTAGAAAAGGATATCAGTTACATTGATTTTTGACCTGACAGATTCCCCTTAAAACATTCCAGATCCCAGAACAGACTAAATGCTTGCTGGTGTAAAGAGCTTGCATGCCAGCTACTAGCAGAAGATCAACTCTTGACTTGCCACCATAGTTGCATTGGAGAACACACTATCTTCCATTGCATCTATGGAAAGTCTACTGGCTCCAGGCTGACAGCCTCCCCGGTCTGGATTTGGACAGCGGTCCACCGTCTGCGCACTGCTGATCTAGTTTACTGATATGTGGAGGCTAGATACTAGGTACGAAGAAAAGTTCCCCATTCTGCACTCACTTGAGACTATAGAATGTAAAAGTTATAGTAGGCAGGGGTGTAACTACAATAGGTGTAGGGGTTGCGATCGCACCAGGGCCTTAGAATTTAGGAGTCCCCAAAAGTCTTTTTGGCCTATATAAAAAGACCAATGCATTTAAAGACTTGTAATAATTAGGGGTCACGTTAAAGCTTTCGGGGCCCTTCAGGTTGAAGTTACGTCACTGGTAGTATGTAGTATCAAGTTGTAGTCATTTTTCCTGGAAGTGAAACTATTTTCTCTACAAATGTGAAACTATTGTAGGCTGTTGTAACATTTCCTGCAGTTCAACGTCTCAAGTCTTGATGTATAGAATCCAATAAGTTATTTTAAATGAAAGTATCTTATATTTTAATAATGAACCTTCCAGAATGTTAATAACCATCATCAGATTCACTGGGGTCTCTTAATTCACCTCATTTCCTCTGCATAGGCAACACAATACGTGCCTGCCACGATAACTCTGATACTCTAACCTTCGTGTGTATCCCTCCGAGGGTGCTGACATCTCCGACTTATTCTTCTTAGTACAAAGAAGGCAATCTGTCTGTATACGGATAATTAGTCTAATCAGACAAAACGAGGGAAAGTGGAATACGTTATAAGATGAATACACAAAATCATCAACAGATTTCTAAAACTCATGTTACTAAGCACGGAGCCAGACAGCGTAAAGTAGCAGTCAACATGGTAATGTCTAGTCTAAAGAAGTCTGTGTAACGGATTCACTTGTGGAGGTGGCTTCTTGAAGCCACAGCACGGACCAGAGGTGAAAGTGCAGCATAAGGAGCCTTGATGGATGACACGTGGGTCTGCAAGTTCCAGGACAGAAGGATATTGAGGAGGGCAGACAAATAAGTAAAGCCATGAATACACACAATACCGCTATGTGCCCACTTTGTTTATTTTTTGTGCTGCGTTTGTAATCTGTCTATAAACAAAAGCAGCACAAACCTATTGCGCTTGTGCACATACAAGCACAGTACAATTAGGGTATGTGCACACTGGTAGGCGGGTTAGGGTCGGCGGCGGCTGGGCGGACCCACCAGGAAGCTCTGCAGCCGTCCACCGGCTTCCTGGCGGGTATGTGCGGCGGGTGACGGGCGGGTGACGGGCGGGTGACGGGCGGGTGCACAGCGGGTTAGCGGCGGCGGTTATGCAGCGGCTGGAAGCAGCACATGATTCTGCTTGCAGCCGCTGCAGAACCGGCCGGTTTATAGAACATGCACATTCGTTGCTAACCCGCTGGGAACCCAGCGGGTTAGCAACAGATGAGCATGTGTAAACCGCCGGTGTGTGCACAGCGGGTGTCGGTTTACATAGGTTTTAATGTTAATCCAAAAGCCGGTTTGGATTAACATAAATTTACATAAAACTTATGTAAACCGACCGGCGGTTTACACAGCTAAACCGACCCTAACCCGGCATGTGTGCACATACCCTTAAGGAGATGCACAAACACAGACAGACACAAGGACACTTTCTTATCCACCCTGGCAATCCCACGGTGATCTCCAGTGATTCTTTGGGCTGTTTCACACCTCTGCGCCTGGCCACATGACCTGCACCAGCCTGGTTGCGCTGGCGCAGGTGCAGGCGCAGAGGTGATATGGGGCCGCGTTTACAGCTTTGGTAAATGCATACCTAGTGCCCCCTATGCGCTCAGCTGAGCTCGGTGCCCCCATTATCTCCTATGTCTGAGAACACCCAATTGATGTGTGTCCGGGAGCGTCAGAGCCGGCGCATGCGCCATGCGCTCTGCCAGTTTCACTTGCGCTTCTCACTGGCAGAGCGCGTGCTCAGCTGTGCTCGGCCATAGAAGATAATGGGGGCACCGAGCGCAGCTGAGCGCTAAGGGGAGCATCTATGTGCTCCATGCGCTAGGCTGCCCCAGGCCCTGCGCTTGCATTTGCGCAGGCGCAGGCAGCCAGGGCAGCCTAGTGCATGGAGCGCATAGATGTGAAACAGGCCTACCTCTATGGAGTGGCAGGAGCTGTGTTTGTGTATCTTCCAGACCCTTCGTGACATGGTGCAAAGGTCCTGGGAGATCAATAAACACAGCTCCTGCAGGTCCACTGAGGAAGAATCACCAGGGATCACTGTCGGATCGCTGTGGAGGGTGAGTATTGGAACACTTTTGTTTTGGAAATCCCAGGAAAAAAGCATCACAAATTAACTGCAGGAATACCCATCTGTTTGTGGTGATGTAAGAATAGAGTCTATGGGGAAAATGCAACCCACAAATGGATATGTTCATTGCAGGGACATTAAAAAAATCCAGGCGATTTTTGCAGCAAAAATGCAGCACCCAAAAACGCAGATGTGAGCACAGCTTTTGGAAAATCACAGACTTTCCTGTTAAAGCTGTGGGTTTCTTTTTGGTGCAGAAATGCAGCAAAAAAAATGCAGTATAAACGCACAGTGGCCACAGAGTCTTACAGTATAGGAAATTGGTATATTCCAGGAGGGATCAGTTAATGGCTAGGGTCAGACTTGCGTCGTGCATGCGCTAAAAGCGTGCTTTTTTTAAGTTGAAAATGTTGAAAAACGCATGCGTTAACGCATCCATAGGCCCCAATGCAAAAAACGCATCGCAAATGTGCCATGTGTTTTTTTGCATGTATTTTTGGCTCTCTACCCAAAAACGTGGTAAACAGCATTTTTGGGTGCTTTTACAAAAACCCAAACTTTTTTGTAACATGGGAGTCTATGGGCAACGCATCCATTAACGCATGGTACACTTATGTACCATGCGTTAACGCATGGTACATACATATACCATGCGTTAACGCATCAGTTAATTGAGCCAACATGTATGCACACAAGATATGAAAATGGCAATGGAAAAAAAGGATCCTTTAATGCAGTGATGGCGAACTCCAGGCCTCGAGTGCCACCAACAGGTCATGTTTTCAGGATTTCCTTACATTGCACAGGTGATAATATAATCACCTGCACTGGTGATGATTCCAACCTCTGTGCAATGCTGAGGTAATCCTGAAAACCTGCACTGTGTGTGGCACTCGAGGCCTGGAGTTCGCCATCACTGCTTTAATGCATCCTGCAAACAGATGCAAGCTCCCAAGTGTGACCCTAGCCAATTAGAGGAGTGCATTCTGGCATCCTTTGATGTGGACAATAGGTAAAGATAGGATAAGGCTTCGTTCACACGATGCATTATTGCTGCTTTTTTCTGCTCTCAAAACTTGCTCTCTTGGCAGTAAAAAAGCTGCTTCCAAAAAGGCAGGTTTTGCTGCACTTTTACTAGGTTTTTGGCTGCGTTTTTCATGTGTCATTTGCAGCATTTTTGCACTTCCTCTTATGGCCCCTTCACACGTTCAGATATCTGAAACGATATCATTGAAACGTCACGCTTTTCAGATCGTTGAAATGATATCGTTTTTGAATCGTTGCGTGTAAACGTCGGCTATGTGAAGGTAATATCGTTAGATCATTCATCATAAATTTGAGCTCCTGACCTCAAATCCATCGTTCATCATCCAATTAAGGATCTGTGAAGCAGCAACATCGTTCAGTGTGACACTTTTTTGAACGATGTTGTTCATATTTCTCCTATTCCTGCCGCTTTGTAAAATCGTTCAAACGATCTTCTCCAAGTAGCTGGAGTGTTGCCAGATTTAAGATCGTTAACGATATCTTTGCGTGTGACAATGCACTAACGATGTCAGACGGATCGCAGTCACGTGACATAGCTAACTATGTCGTTGATCATAATATCATTCAGGAAAGCAATGGTTAATGGCAAAAATAAAATAATAAAGTCGGCAAACAAGAGATAGGCATGTAGTGATTTGTTACCTTGATTGCAGAAGCCAGGTGTGGACAGTGTCAAAGAGTTGGTAACTTGCTTGCTGAGATGTTAGGGCCGCTTTGCACACACCAACTTCTGTGACCAACTTCGGAACAGATCTCTGGTTGCAGTGAAATCATGGACACATTGTTCCATTTTGTGGCTGTGTACAAATGGAACAATGTGTCCATGATTTCACTGCAACCAGAGATCTGTTCAGAAGTTGGTCACAGAAGTTGATGTGTGTAAAGTGGCCCTTAGGCTGGCTTCACACTGCAGTTTTTCACTGATCAGTGTCCATCAGTGTTTGGATGCAAAAATAAGGAGAGGAACCAGGAAAAGAACTTGCAGAGAAAAACTATAATTGAAACACTGACCCCTGTTCTGAGTTTTGGAGACTCCTGGTTTTGGCAGACAAACACTGATGGACACTGATCAGTGAAAAACTGCAGTGTGAAGCCAGCCTCAGTATGACAAGATAACTAATCTTCAAAATAATGATGGCTGTAGCTTAGGCTGGCTTCAGACTGCGTGTGTGATCCGATCCGTAGCTGTCCGCTTGAAGCAGACAACCGCGGACCGGATCAGCACACAGGACTGGGGGCTATTATGCCCTCCGATCCTGTGTGCAGCCGCACGCAGCAGCAGCCGCTGACAGGTCAGGACCGCGGCGCCCGCGGTCCTCACCTATCAGCAGCAGGAACTGCGTGCGGCTGCACACAGGATCAGAGGGCATAATAGCCCCCCAGTCCTGTGTGCTGATCCGGTCCGCGGCTGTCTGCTTCAAGCGGACAGCTACGGATCGGATCACACACGCAGTCTGAAGCCAGCCTTAAAAGTTAGAAGTAGCAGAGGGAGACAATAGACACCTGGCAGGAGCTGAGCTAAGTAAATTAGATAAAGGCTAGGGTCACATTTGATTGCAATTGCGTTCACCACATCCAGAGCCTTAGGCTGGTTTCACACTGCGGTCAGATCAGGTCAGGTTCGATCAGGTTTTGTGTTTCAAAACCAGGAGTGACTCCAAAACCTAGAACAGGTGTCAATCTTTCAATTATAGTTTTTCTCTGCAAGTTCCTCTCCTGGTTTTGGCACACAAACCTGATCGAACCTGATCAGTGAAAAACCGCAGTGTGAAACCAGCCTAAGCACTTGCGTTCACAGCACATAATCATGTGTGCTGTTCAGAGTCGTGCATCAGTACAGCTCTGTACAGCATAATCGATCAAATAGTGCTAGCTTCAAGTCCACTATGGTGACTAGAAAATATAATAATAAAGTAAAAAAAGGTCTTGGCTCTATTGAAATTAAGACTATAGTAAACGAAACCCTACATATTTGGTATCGCTGTGTTCAGTAATGCCCAATCTATCAAAACATTAAATACATTAATCTGATCAGTAAACTGTGCAATAGGCAAAAAAAGTCAAAACACCAAAATTATGATTTTATTTTGGTCACCACAACATTGAAGTTATTTCAGTACAATAACAGGCAATCAGAACATTTCATATACAACAAAATTGTCTAATTAAAAACATCAGCTCTGGATGCAAAAAATAAGCCATCACAGAGAGATCCTGAAAAATGAGAATGTTACGGGTGCCAGAAAATGGCAAAAAGGGCACAATTTTTTTTTATAGAATTCAGATTTTTTTTTAACCACTTAAATAATAAAAACAAACAACAGCACCAAAGTTTAGGTCCTCATTAACTTATTTTGGTTTCAGATTCCGGGGTCAAGTTCAGGTCAAGTCCGAGTACCAAGCCGAAGTTTTAACTAAAGTTCGGCTGAACCCGATTATCCATGAATTCGCTCATCCCTAGTCCCAAGCCAACGAGAAGACACTTGAATGAAGATATGGTGTTGTGTGCACCATTTGATATTTTTTGGCTGACAAAGTAGCCAAGTGCTGTGCAGACCCCATCAGCCCTATGGACTTCATTTGGAGTGGTACTCGGCACCAACCAAGCTCACTGTGGTCATGAAGAGAGGACAATGGAGGGCTCAAGACCCCTTCAATGGGTTTGTGCCAGTGGAGGGCCCCCCAGCAAAAAAACATTTTCACATTTTCTGTTAATGTATTGAACATTTTTTTTTTACATTTTTTTATGTTTTAAAGGAGATCTAAGATAGAAGAACATTTGAAAATAATACCAAAAACTAATACCTCGATGATGATACAAGGCAATGATCCAGAGTCAGATGAGTGTCAGGTACAAAGGCAAGAAGTGCTAACAGAAGGGCATACCACCCGTTGACAGCATCTTCCCTTTTATTCTGAAATTTCACGGTCAGCAGGTCTCCGTCAGCTGAAATATAGATGTTTTCTGAGCTGACACTTAATCTATGAGGCTTCAGCGGTTATTAACATTAGATTACTTGCACATGATCCAAAAATGAGGAATGTATGTGGACAATGGATACATAGGAAAATTGTTAGAGAAATCAGAGAAATGGAAAATTTGTAATATTATTTGTCTCTGCAGTTATTAGGATTTTTATCTGCATTTCTTACAAGTCACATAAGATTAAAGAGTCCCTACTAGCGGGCTCATAAATAAACTTGCCAACACTCTTTGACACTCCTGGGTGGTTCCTAGAGTCTCTGAAGACTCGACAAAACTCTCCTGTCCCACCAAACCTCAAACCTATTCCTGAACGTTTTTTCTGTCCAGGTGTCTCAGAGAAGCTGGATATGGATATTTGGAGGGGGCAAAGAAAGGGCAAACGGTCGTGGAGGTGATGACGCCTTGAAAAGGGCCATCCCCAAAAATGTTCTGCTTCTTTTAAGGTACACAATGAGTAAAGTGAAACTTCTGCTCATTCTCTTTTACTAGAGAGTGAACATTAAGGCTGGCTTCACACTACGGCTGGGATCCGATCATTGGCTGTCCGTTTGAGGCAGACAGCCGCGGACCGGATCGGCACACAGAACTGGAGGGCTAATTTGCCCTCCGGTCCGATGTGTAGCCAGCGCAGCTGCTGCCGCTGATAACTCAGGACCGCGGCTCGCAAGGAGCAAGCCGCGTTCCAGATCTGTCAGGAGGGGACAGCTCCATGGTGCTGAAGCTCAGGGTCGGCCCCTCCTGACAGTTCAGGACCGCGGCTAGTTCACCGCGAGCCGCGGTCTTGACCTATTAGCGGCGGCAACTGCGTGTGGCTGCACACCGGACAGGAGGGCAAATTAGCCCTCCAGTTCTGTGTGCTGATCCGGTCCGCGGTGGTCTGCCTCAAGCGGACAGCCACGGATTGGATCCTAGCCGTAGTGTGAAGCTAGCCTTAGAAAGCTGAAATTTCGATTATACAGGTAGAGCTGCTACTTCACATACTTAGGTGAAATGGAAGTACACGTTATCCTTCACATTTATCTTTTATTGACATCATGCTTGATATAAGAAGTCAGTGCCGAAGCTTGCTCTAATTTGTATGCTGAATATTACATCACGATGAAATAATCTATAGTCAGCCACACTCTGGTTTCAAAGTATTAAAAAAAATGGTTACTTTCCTTTCAAAAACAGCGCCACATCTGGTTGTGTCTAGTAGAGATGAGCGGTGTTCGACTCGAATTGTTCGCCAATCTCAAATTCGAGCTGTTTTTGGCGATGCTCGAGTCGTTCGTCGAATTAGAACACTTTGCTCTAAATTCGGCAGTTCGAGTTCATGTTCGATTTCAGTTCGATTTCAGTTCCGCAAGGTATATATACATACTTTGTGGAACTGAAATGAAGTAAAATCAAGGGTTAAAAATAATAAAAATCGATACTCACCTCTCTAATCCATCCAGCGACACTTCCAGCACTGCTTACCTGTCGGAGATGTGATCCCGGCAGCGTTTCCCGGTGAAATGACGAGTTCTCGCGATAACTCGTCATGTGACCGGAAACCGCTGCCGAGATTATGATGTCACCGCAGGTCCTACAGATCCTCACTACTATTCACTGCTAGTGAGGGCCTGTAGGACCTGCGGTGATGTCATAATCTCGGCAGCGGTTTCCGGTCACATGACGAGTTATCGCGAGAACTCGTCATTTCCCCGGGAAACGCTGCCGGGATCACATCTCCGACAGGTAGGCAGTGCTGGAAGCGTCGCTGGATGGATTAGAGAGGTGAGTATCGATTTTTATTATTTTTAACCCTTGATTTTACTTCATTTCAGTTCCGAAATGTATGTATATACATTGCAGAACTGAAATTGACCACCACCATAGTGTTTTAGTGTGTTCGAGGGTGTTCGACGAACATTCGACGAACATACCATCCATTCGACGAATCGAATCGAACTAGAACACTAGGGTGGTGGCTCAACTCTAGTGTCTAGTATTGCATCTCATCTTTGAAATTAAATAGATTGAGTTACTAAAGCACAGACAATTCGTACACAGTTGTGGCACTGTTTTTGGAGAAAAGCAACCGTTTTTACAGACCTGGAGATCCGGTCAGTTTGCATGACCAATTAAGGATATATGACGCTCCCGAGACTAGTTTTGGGCAGGTTGGATCCGAACAAGACTCAGTCTAAATGGAAAGTGCCATGAAAAGATGGTTTTATGTTCTGAAGTCACTAGAGATTCCAAAGAATAGTAAATTGGCAGGAAAGAAATAGCAGGTGTTAAATAAAAGCATACTCACCTGTCTGAGACCCACACCTAATTCTTTACTCAGTTGTTGCCATAGCTCTTTGGTTATCCATGAGGGTCTCATTGGATCTTCTAGTGTTGAGGACCCTAATGTCATGTAGGGGGTGATGCACCTCACTGTTAGAGGGCCACATCAATGGAAGAAGCGAAAAAATTCACTGAGAATAGAGGAGTTGTGGTGCTGGCAGAAGGAGAATGAGGACTCAGGACAGGTGAGTATATGATTTATTTTTTATTTGACCTGTTTCCAGAGTCTAAATAATTCTAGCAAAATGTCAACCGGCTGACCAACATCTTGTTGGATTACTGCAAATTGAATATCAAAAATGTCTTATACTGGAAATTTTAGGAAGTTCGTAAAAATTTGTTTGGTTACTAAATGATGACCAAAAAAATTGTGTGTAAATGAATTCTACTGAAAATGTAAAGAAAATCCCACATTTGTCAAAATTCAGATTTTTTATAATTTCTTCCTCGTGGATTCAGCTAAAAGTGGCACTGGCAGACTTCTTTCTCAACTATTGGTGGCCATCAAAAAGTTAGTAAAATAAAAAAAATACCTCACCACTCACCTTTTTGGCTCCTCCACTAATCACTGCCACCTATCCGGTCCTCATCACACCATGTGACCCCCAACTGTGCTGTCTTTTCTTCATCGTCTATTTCCCGGCCTCTCATGCTAGAATTCCCAGGCCTTTCTTGTTTCATGGAGTCTCGGTGCACAGCTTTAGCAACGGTAAGCCAAACATCTGACTCCGACTCCTTAATTTACCTTAACCCCTTCATGACCGGGGAATTTTTCATTTTTCATTTTCGTTTTTTACTCCCCGGCTTCCAAGAGCCATAACTTTTTTATTTTTCCGTCAATATAGACATATGCCGGCTTGTTTTTTGCGGGACAAGATGTACTTTCATATGCAATAATTTATTTTACCATATAGTGTACAGTGAAATTGCAAAAAAAAATTCTAAATGCAGTGAAATTGCAAAAAAAGTGCAATAACATGTTTGTTTTTTGGGTATTTTAGTCGCCATGTTCACTATATAGTAAAACCGACATGACGGGGTGATGCTTCGGGTCGGTACAAGTTTGTAGACACCCAACATGTATACCTTTATTGGTATCTAGGTGGTGAAAAAAAAATCAGAAGTTTGCAAAAAAACAAAAGTTGACTTTTACGCCATGTTCGGCAACCCGTAGCGTCTTCATTTTTCAGGATCTGGGGCTGTATGATGGCTTACTTTTTGCGTCTTGATCTAATGTTTCTAATGGGGGGATCCGCAGTTTTGATCGCCCGTTATTGCATTTTATAGCAATGTTGCGGCGACCAAAAAAACGGAATGTTGGTGTTTGGACCATTTTTTCAGTTACGGAGTTTACGGCTCTCATTAACGGATTTAATACGAGGATAGATCGGGCAATTCTGAACGCAGTGATACCGAACGTGAATTTTTTAAATTTTTTTAATACTTTTATTGTGATTGTGGGAAAAGGGGGGTGATTTGAACTTTTATATATTTTTTTTTTACAGGTTTTTAAAAACTTGATTTTTTTAATTCATTCTTATTTTTACACTAACCCTTTAAGAGGCATCTTGCTGCACAGTCCGATCGCTTCTGGGAGATACAGATGAGCTGCAGCTCATTTGTATCTCTCAGAATCGCGGACCTGCTGTGGTTGGCAGCCGCTGTCAACCACAACAGGAAACTGCGCTCTGAAAGCATCCAGGGTTTAGCCAGGACCCCGGGCTGTCACATGAGCGCCGGAGATACCGCGATAGTATCGCGGGATCTCCGGAGCAGACGGGGAACAGCGCGTTCCCCGCTGCGGCTGCCTTGGATCCCGCTGTCAGTGATTGACGGCGGGATCCAAGGGGTTAACAGCGCCGACTGGATCCCGGATCCGATCGGCGCTGTTACCACAACATCTCAGCTGATGAGATCAGCTGAGATGTCGATGCTTTGATGTGAGCTCCGCACCGGAGCTCACATCAAAGCCCCCTTACCGGCCCAGGACGTTGTACAACGTCCTGTCTCGGCAAGGAGTTAAATCAACTATGACTGCAACTCCAATAAAATGGACATTGACTCACACTCCATGTCTCCGTCTCCATCACCATGGTTGTGAAATGCATAATCCCAACATCTGACTCAATTTTTCTGAATTTGACTCCGACTCCACCAAAATGGACACCGACTCTGAATCCACAACTCTAACTCCAACTCCACAGCCCTGCCTCAGTGGGGTTCTGCGCAAGAGTATGGAAGGTCAAGGTGTACGTTGAGTTATGTCATGACACAGTGAGTGACCTCCCGTGTGCATACATAGAACTCTCCCAGGCACAAGCAGAGGAACACAGACAGAGAGAGGGTGGATCCTCGAGGCTGCAAAACAATCCGCCCTATGGGCTAAAGAATATAGCCCCTGCTAATTATAATCACTAATGAGAGAGTATAAAATCGTTTTACGCACTTTCACAGGATGCTTTTAGGAGACAAAAGGAGGGTGAGATTAGTGATGGGATGCTGCAGGGACATGTTTTGATAGCTTAGGAGGCGTTTTGGAGGTGTCAGGATCCCTTTAAAATCAGAAAGTCCCAACTCAACATTAGAACCCCAAGAATTTCAGTGCAAGAGTTGCGTAATCAAAGATGTGATGAGGACTGGAAGGGTGGCAGTGAGAAGGGAAGGAGCAGGAGAAGAGAGTGGAAAGGTGAGTATAAGAATTATTTTTCACCTTTTGATGACCTTTTATGGAAGCAGTGAAGGAAGTATAATTTTTTTTACCTATTACGATTATTATACCCTATGACAGGGGTGGGGAGCACCAGGCCTCGCAGGTTTTCAGGATTTCCTTAGTATTGCACAGGTTATAATATAGTCACCTGCTCTGGTGATGACTCCAACTCCTGGAGGCCTGGAGTTCCACACTCCTGCCCTAGGGTCTACAACCATTGTTTGTATCTTTTTTAATCTGGTCATTGGTCATAAGAAGGATGCATGGTGCAATATCTGCATTTTTAATATGATAGCCGATGAATTGTGACAGTCATTAACGACAGATTTGCTTTCTGGTGCAATCCTTAACATTTATGGTTATGGCCACGTTTCCTTCCAGCCTTTACTATCTCACAGCTGAGGTGAGATAGGAGAGTCTGACATGGAAGACATGACCCATATCTGTCTATCATTCTAGATAAGGTCACATTAGTAAGGAAATGGCAGGAGAGCTTGTTAATCTTCACAAATAAACATGGCCAGTCCTTCTCACAGACACCCAGTCTGAGTGGGCCTGCCATGGGCGTAGTGCAGGTAACAGATCGAGAAAATATTCTGCAGAACCCCCCAGTCCATTCACACTACCTTCTGTTCTATATCCTGTTTTTCTGACTGTGCCGTGTCAAAGGGTGTAAAAATATGTTGTTAACAGTGAGCTGCTGATTCTGGAAACCTTATACCTAGCCCCGCGTCCATGGCCGAAAAAAAAAAAACCCTTCTAAAATAAACAATCTCAGAAAAGGAGAATTACCCGGGAGTGCGATGTATACAATGTTCGGTTTGTGTGTTGCCTAATACAACATAGAAGTGATGGCGGCACTAAACAGGGGGTCCCTCCGGCTGCAGGTTCAATGGAAACTGAGGTCTAAGCTCAGGAGCAATTATGTTTAGCTGTCAAACTGAAAATTAGGTAACACACCCTGTTTATGCTCAAGGTATGTTAATAAAGTGTGTCAAATGCAATGTATACAATATATCATTGGCCATCGATATCATTTTTATGGTGAATATTTGTATTTCTATGGCTCTGCGCAACTTGTATGGAGTCTATGGGGCTCTACTGTACCACTACAAGCCTCTGATGTTTTCTTCTGCACAAATCCGAAAGAATAAAGTCATGATATGTTCCAACATGTGGATTATTATCGTATTGATCTCCCTAGATAGGTAGCATACAAGGACACCTGAAGTACTTATGTCACCATGTGCCTCTTTACAGGTTCCATACATGAGCATTACTTCTAAAACATGTTCTGTCACAAGCGTAGAATAGCAGATAAGGAAAGGAAGCAGGATGGTAATAACGTGCAAGGAAAGCTGGGTAGGCTGTCTAGCCCTGGACTGGGGTCCCTGGCTATCACTGTACACCGAGAGATACTTCTGATGGTGAGTAGGTCTGGGCCACCACCCTTGCCCCTGCTCCTCAACCAGCCCTGTGCTACTCCTGATCAACTCCCACCATGGACAAGGTGGGAGGTGAGCAACACAGCAACTTCCAAAGGAAAAGCACCAAGAAGCTTGAGTACAAATGCAAAGACATCTTCAGTGTACACGGTCAAAGGCAGAGAAACTCTATCAGCGACGTCAGTTGGAGAAAGTGGAGGCTACCTGACAATGATTACCTGACATACCTACAACTTCACGCCTGCAAAGCCGCCCACCACACATAGACAGCAACAGCAGCTTCAGCATTAACCCTGGAAGATCCAAAGAAAATTTACTCTGATTTAAATTGCAGCAGAGCAATTCACATGGACTGCAGAATAGTCAACACGTGCATATCTAATTTTAAACATTATCTACAGGTTATATCATAAATTTAGATTTGGATCCGCAATTATTTTGAAAATGGAGCATGGCAGCTGGCCCTTTGTAAATGAAGATGTGGTTTAATATCTGAGGATATCTCTTCTAATTTGTCGTAAAGGTTCAAAAATTGTCAGTAAGTGAGTTCAGAAAATGTTCAGAGCTTTATTAATGAATACATATACCCATAGGCCATAGCAGCAACGTTTGCACTGGAAATGGTGCAAAAAGGTGTCCTTCTCTCAGGTTAGAAGATGTAGGTCCTCAGCAGGGTAAATAGTTGAAATTTTAATACAATAGCCTTTGGCCCCAATTCATCATAGTGTAAATGGAAAACTGGTGTGAAATACTTTGAAAAGTCACAAATATTTTTTGCAACTTAATATTTTTCAAACTTTGTTGCTTTCACAACAGTTTTGGGCAGCTCCGCCAAAGTGGATAGGAGCTGGTCTGGGAAAAGGTGTGGTAATGTCCACCCACCAAATGAATCAAAATAAGGTATTACTTCAGAGAGGTTACTCCAGTCGCTGACTAGAGTAACATTTCTGGCAAGGCTCATGGAGGCATATGCTACTGATAAGATGCATCAAATTCATCAAGGGGTGTGAACCTCTTAATGAATTTAGCACATATTATTCCTGTACGTTCCTCATTAAAACTGGTGTATAAAAACAAGTCTTAATGAATTGGGGACATTGTGTCTTCAAAAATGGCTACTTATGTTGTGTATCATTTCCCAACAGAGCGGTGGATTATCTTCATGAAAAGTTTTGTATGGAACAGTTCTTAAAGCGAACCTGTCACCCCCTCCAGGCATCTAAAGATAACATAGCCACCTTCTGCAGCACTAAGGCTGCATTCTGACAAGGTGTCTATAGCATTTATGCTCCCTTGATTCACTGAAATAAAGACTTATATAAAATCTGTTTCAAACCTGATCCAAGACCGGGAGGCGGGTTTTCAAGTGTCTATCTCCCTCCTCTGTGGTGTCAGTCATCCCTCTCTGCTCTCTGTGCACCGCCTCCAGGGCCATCTCCCTGCATTACAGAGCTTTGTCAGCTCTGCTACAACATAGAGCTGCTGTTATAAGAGACCCCACAGTAGTAAATCTAGCAGGAGGATCCTTAGCAGACAAAGCAGTGCCTGCTACGTAGCAGCCCCTGAGCTGAGCAGCTTTCACTTTCAGTTTCTTGTACCCAGCAGCATTGCTCCTCAGCCCCTGATCTAAAGCACAAACTCAACTCTGCTGCACTGCTGGCAGCTCAGCTCAAGGGCTGCTACGTAGCAGGCAGTGCTTTGTCTGCTCGTCCTCCTGCTAGATTTACTACTGTGGGGTCTCTTATAACAGCAGCTCTATGTTGTAGCAGAGCTGACAAAGCTCTGTAGTGCAGGGAGATGGCCCTGGAGGTGGCACACAGGGAGCAGAGAGGGATGACTGACACCACAGAGGAGGGAGACAGACACTTGAAAACCCGCCTCCCGGTCTTGGATCAGGTTTGAAACAGATTTTATATAAGTCTTTATTTCAGTGAATCAAGGGAGCATAAATGCTATAGACACCTTGTCAGACTGCAGCCTTAGTGCTGCAGCAGGTGGCTATGTTATCTTTAGATGCCTGGGAGGGGGTGACAGGTTCGCTTTAATAATTTCCTATAATTATACCATAAACACGAATGACAATATGGTTATAGTCTATGATACAATCCCCAATTACAATAAAAAGTAGCCCCCAAATCAGAGCAGTCTAAATGTGGATGAGTGTTTAACTTGCCATGTACAAGATATCATATATTTGGCCACTTTTGACCTTTTTAGTCAAATACATCATCACTTGGGAAAGATCCTGTTTCCTAAACCAGCCCTGTGGACAAATATGCTCACCTAGGTAGGGCGGCATTGTCATGCAAGATTCTTCCCATAAATACACCCCTGCTTAAAGCCATCACATCATCAGCTCCATATGCATATATTGATATTTGTGTTTCTTACGAGATATAGGGCTAGTGAATCTTACTTAAATTTTTATATTAAGGTAATTGGGAAAAAGGTTTCATTTGGCGAAGGGAGCAAAAAGGATTTTTGTATAAGGGACTAAATGGTATTAATTAGTGATCAAATCTCTAAACAATGGAAGATGTAGTAGTTTATGGACTTTTCCATTATCTAAATGGCATTGTCACCCCTAAGTTACTGAGTGAAGAGATGCTATGGGCAACAGTACTTGGAGAGAACCTCAGTCTTTCAAGTGGGGGTACCACCTGTTGTTAGTGTGCTGAGAATGAACCATCTCTCGGTGGCATCAAGCTACTCATAGGTGTGGGGAACCACTCCAATGACACTCCTGGTGGCAACCATAGCCATCAATCAGTGGCATGATAGGTGGCATGGGGAGATTGAACCCTCTCTCGGTGGCATCTTCATACTCATTGGTGGATTGGTTGGAACTACTCTAAAGACATTCCCGGTGGCAACTATGACCAACAATCAGTGGCATGGTAGGTGGCATGGGCATGTTCAACTCCTTCTCGGTGGCATCTTCTTACTCATTGGTGGATTGGAGGAGACTACTCTTATGACACTCCTGGTGGCAACCATGACCAGCAATCAGTGGCATGGTCGGTGGCATGGGAGATTGAATCTCGCTCTCTGTTTCATCTACGTACTCATCAGTTGGTTTGGTGGAAACCATGCCAGTGACAATCCTGGTGGAAATCCTGGCCTTTGTCATTAACGTCATGGGGGGACTGAAACATGAATTAGTTGCATCAAACTTCCCACCAGTAATTTAGATGGAACCACTCTGAATGAACTTCATGGTTGGTAGCATGCAGGAGATTGAAACATCAAACTACTCATTAGTGCTTTGAGGACACCACACTAGTCACACTCCTGTTAGCATTTGTGGCGAACATGATCAATGGTATGGGGAGCCTGAAACATCAATTGGCATCCAACCACTCGTCAATGACATGAGAGGTCCACTATCAATAAGAGTCATGAATGGTGGCATAATGAGATTGAATGACATTTCAGTGGCATAAAACCACTTATCAGTGACATGGAGGAGCCATCATCAATGATGCTCTTGATAGGGTTGTTGATTATCAACATTTGCAGTGGGTAGAGACTAAAACATTCTAAGTGGCATCAAAACACTCATTTCTGTTGGGTTGAGAGCCACCATTAGAGATGCTTCTGGCAATGCTGAGCATTATGGTTCATTATGGAACCACTTCTAGGAGACATTAAGCCTCCTGTCAGTGGAATAGGGGGAGCCAATGTCACTCCTGCTGACTTCTGTGAAGAGACTCAACCACCAATTGGAGGCATTAATCCTCTCACCTGTGATATTGATGGAGTTACAGTCAACGACAATCCTGGTGTAGTCTATGGGGAGATAGTACCACCCATTTGCGGTGTTGAACCAACTGTGTGTGGCATAGTAGGAATGACTAGCTGGTGACATCCATATCATGCTTCTAGAATCAGTCGGCACATGAACCACCTCCAGTTCATCCCCTTTAGTGTGTCATTAGACAGGGGTAGGGTCCATGCTGGGATGTTCCTTGTGCTTTGGTAGGACTGTGCTTATTCTCAGACACAGGACATGAAGAATTACTGTAGCATGGTGAGGAGCGGTCAGTCATTAGTTTAGATGAAGCATTGGTGTCCAGAAAAGGGTGGTTTCACACTTGCAATTTTTGTCCAGCATCGTAATCCGGCAAAGACCTTCTGCTACCTGATCAGACCTGTCTCCATTCAATTAGAATGGGGACGTAGGCACATCAGGTGGCATCAGGTTTCTGCCAGATTCTAAGAAATATGTTCTTTTGACTTCCTCCCTGGCCGCAAAACGTTGCTATTTTCTGGCTGGTTAACAAACCTGAGGTCACCGGATGTGGCGCGCTGCGACCAAAAAAGGAATGAGCTTCAATGGGCTTCCACACTGAGCATGCCCAGGACCCCTCCCAACACCCTCCCATTGGGCGTGTCCTCTGTAAATGTTCAACCCACCTATGCAAACTTATGCATCCGCTGTGTTTCTACGCCTGATCTTGCACCGGATGAGGAATAATACCGCTGCGGCACGGCACAAACAAATGCGGATACAGTCGGGCGAGTTTTCAGCCTGATTATACCTGAAAGCAAGTGAAAAACCAGCCTAATGGTAAAGTACAGGTATCGCTTTAAAAATATCGTCTTCTAGGGGGCGCCATTGAGCATAAGGGTGAGATGATAAGTGACAGTCCTCTTAAGTTGGATGATTCGCACTTTTACATTATTACACATTTCTTTTCATACTCAACATTTACTAAAAAAATAATAGGCTCCCTTCCAGCAGGATGAGGGTTAACTGTTGCCGCAGCCATGCATCATGGATATTTTTTTTAAATGTAGGGAGGAACATCATAATTTCAGAAAAGAAAACTTAGCAAGTTACCGTAAGCTTAACCAAACAAATACTTCAGACTTGCTGCAATATGTCATTTATAAAGCGAGCAGTCAACATCATCTTAAATTTCATCTTGGCCGATTGCTGCTCCTAGAACAGCCCAAACCACCGAAAAATTTCCTCACGTCAGTACCACTTTTCTTTGTTTTGTTATTTCTTCTCCTTTTTTTTTTTTTTTTAATGTATTTAATCCCAAGGCCCTATGTCTAGCGTTATGATGTCAGCAATGCTTAGTGTTAACCCTTCACTGTCCTTGACCTGGTGGAAAGTTTAAGTCTGAGGCCAAAAATAACAAGGACCGCTGTAAGATGTAATTCCATGCAATAAATGATCGCAAACATCAAATGATTTGTTTTCCTTCACTAAGTCCTCCATCAAGTGAAAAATACTGACATAAAGAATTGTAGTATGGTCATGAAAACACGGGGCCATAATACAGGAGTCCAATTAGATTTTTTTTTAATGGTAAATGCAGCTCTGGAGTATAATACAGGAGGTAACTCAGGATAAGTAATGTAATGTATATACACAGTGACTGCACCAGCAGAATAGTGAGCGCAGCTCTGGAGTATAATACAGGAGATAACTCAGATCAGTACAGGATAAGTAATGTAATGTATGTACACAGTGACTGCACCAGCAGAATAGTGAGTGCAGCTCTGGAGTATAATACAGGAGGTAACTCAGGATCAGTACAGGATCAGTAATGTAATGTATGTACACAGTGACTGCACCAGCAGAATAGTGAGCGCAGCTCTGGAGTATAATACAGGATGTAACTCAGGATCAGTACAGGATCAGTAATGTAATGTATGTACACAGTGATTGCACCAGCAGAATAGTGAGCGCAGCTCTGGAGTATACTACAGGATGTAACTCAGATCAGTACAGGATCAGTAATGTAATGTATGTACACAGTGACTCCACCAGCAGAATAGTGAGTGCAGCTCTGGGGTATAATACAGGAGGTAACTCAGGATCAGTACAGGATAAGTAATGTAATGTATGTACACAGTGATTGCACCAGCAGAATAGTGAGGGCAGCTCTGGAGTATAATACAGGAGGTAACTCAGATCAGTACAGGATCAGTAATGTAATGTATGTACACAGTGACTCCACCAGCAGAATAGTGAGTGCAGCTCTGGAAAATAATACAGGGTATAACCTAGCATCAGTACAAGTTATGTACTGTATGAAGTGACTCCACCAGCTGAAAATTGTGTTGCCTCACCCCTGACTGTAGGCCATGGATGCTATGAGCACCCAAATGAACTACTGCCAATGGAGATCAAGAACCCACTCCCTGCTGTCAAAACATTTGAGACCCCCACAAAAAGTGAGTGCTCAGAGAACAGGAAGAGTTTCTACCCAAGCAACACCGCAACATTGGAATAGAGTACCCCCCTTCTGAGTACAGCTTTTATGTCACAGAAGTCATAAAGAAAGAGAGAGAAAGGCATTCGTGCAAGCGCAGCTGAACTGCCCCAGCAGAAGAGAGGCAGCAAAGCACCTCATCAGAGCGCTTGTGTGTTACTTTGACCACTCGTGGTGGTATGGTTTTGCTATGGAGAAGGAGGCATCTCGTCTATATCAATGCCGGCTCCCAGCACCAAAGGCCCAGGCACAAGGAAAATGACTGGATCCAGTTTGTTAAGGAGGAAAGGCCGCAGGACAGGTGCGCGTTGGCGGTCACTCAGGTGCCACACCTAGTTGAGGCCAAGCTGCAATCATTTCTGGCTGAGCCACAATGGGCAGTGTTGCAGCCCGCCCCCGTGTCCCAGAGAATCTGCTGTATAAAGTGGAGATGTGGTGCAGTTAGAAGGCCCAATGCAACAGGCCACTGTCTATGTGGCCCAGGGCCCATACTCAGCCATGTATTTACAGGGAGGTGAGGAGGAGTCCCCTGAGTGAACGCGGCAGGGTGACATTATCAACCAAAACTTAGGAGAAAAGAAGTTGGACTCCCTGAGGTAACCCTGTTGAGTATGTGTGCATTGGGTGCTCCAGTTCCGGGACTCCAGTGCTATAGTTGTTGGCCGAGCATGGCCAAAGTAGTTTTCTTTTCCCCCATCCAAGTTTTGTTTGCACATGTTGCACCCCTTCTTGCTAGATCGGAAGACTTTGCTTCCATGAAAGGTTGCCATCTCCTTTGTTATGTACTTCACCGTAATGCCCAATCCACTGTGAATATTGCCCCTTGTTTTCACAAGGAACTCTTACTGCTCCACTTAAAGACTCTGCCACTGTTTGTCCTAGTCTCTGCCCCTTCGTGTGTTGAGCCTGGGCTGGACTGGACCCATGTGGGGGTTAGGACATAGATGTGGATTCCTGGCAGCATTTGCAAGTACAATCAGATTGACTATTGAAGAGGGGAGGGGGAATGTACTGCTGCATTTGCAACATTTTTGGAGAGTGCCCATGGAGAAGACTCAAATGTAACCTAAGCTCACTGTGATCTGTTTGTCTGCAACATTTAAGAATGTGCCCGGTAAGAGACTCAAATGGAACTTTAGCTTCCCCATAATTGCTCTTGCCCTATTCAGGGAATGGACTCACGCGCGAGAGCTCCTGTGAACCCTTGGGTTCTTGTTGGCCAACAGGCACCTTGTATATATTTAACAAACCGAACTCTTGTTCCGGACTCCCAACTGAGTGGGTCCAGGGTCCTAATGACCCACACAAGCAAAACAGGACTTTGCTTTGGACCCTAGTGGTATTAATGTTGCTATGCTATGCTATACATATTGGTTTTGATGTCTTTCAGGTCTATATGGTCGAGGACAACCATTGTTAAGGAGGGGAAGAGTGTAAGGGGGCTACTGATACCCAGATGGTTCTGCCCTGAAGGCACCAACCACACTGTGTGAATTATGCCTTGCGGTATTGTATATAATGTGATGTCATATACTGTAGTGTGTTTGTGGCGCCCTGCAACGAGTGCGTCACAAGAAGGTATTGCATCCCTAACTGAAGATGTAATATCTTCCGTCTCAGTGATGACATGGTTAAACCCAGAGCTCCATACACCACACAGCACACTAGAGGTAGAGGGCCAATCAGGTCCTGGTGGGAGGAGTGAAAGGAGTAGTGTGTGGGGGAAGTTAGAGAAGTAGGGGATAGTTGGAGGGAGAGAAGCAGTAACGTTGGAGAAGAAGGAGCTGGGACCTGCACAGTGCCGTGCAGCCCTGAACAAAATAACTCACCGGCTGGGCACCAATAAGCGGTAACCCAGACCGGAACATGGGCAACTACCGAGCGGGTTCAAGCATACCCGTGCCCCACCTCACCGGACGCCGGGTCTGAGGCGAAGAGATGTCTACCACTGTTCTGCAGAAACCGGAGTGAAGGAACAGCTTCTTAGGAGCGCCTCACTACAGCCGCTACCTAGTCGTCTTGCCAGCGAGATACTCACCATAGGGAAACAGGCCCCTGTATAACCGGATAGCTACTGGTAGGGAATCCTTAAGAAGTCTTCCCTGTACCTCGAACTGGCACACCAAGGCGACAACGGCAACTAGAAAGGACAGGTATAAACGGAGGGACACCGTGGAGCTCTGGACTTAGACCAGTCATCGCTGGGATCACCCGGTCCGTTACCTAAAGACTGTACAACGTGTACGTCACCAACCGTTACAGAAAGACCCGTTACAGAGGAATCTGGTGTCCGTGCCTTTCTGTTAACTCTGTCCAGCAACTACCTGAGCTGCCGTATTTCACCTGGTGCAGCTCCTGGCCCCGGGGACTCCTGCTCATCCTGTGGGGAGCATCCCATCAAGCTGCCGCACATCCCCCGGAGGCCCAAGTAGCGCCGATGCATTCACCGGACTCCCACAGGTGGCGTCACGTCAAACAAGAATCATCCCAATCCTTTTATCCCCTTTGATCTGACCACCGGGCCCCACAGCCTCAGGCCCGGAACCGTGACAAGTGCTGCATCGTCTGAGACGTGAGCATCCGGCAACGGTGAGTCAGAGTTTGGCGTCACAAACAGGATACGAACAGGCCCGTTTCCCAACGGATATTGTGTGCCTATAGAACTTTATTCGGCCAAAAAGAACTTTTCCCGCCCTTTCTACTGGGCCAAAATGGCGGTTTCCGCCATGTGAAACACAATGTGCTGGCCCAGGGACGTGCCTCCGCCCCTCTTCGTGGGAGGGCCATGGCAGAGGCGCCAAAATCCTTACCCGCCCTGATTGCTGGAAACAACCAAGGGGGCGGGCCAAAGACTTCAGCCCACCCAACGAAAAGAAAGCAGGTTTGGCAAGGTCTTTCCAGCGCGCTTCGCCCAGGAACTAGTTCCAGTTTCCACGGGTGCAGTTCCAGTGAGAAGCAAGATGGCTACCCTGAGGCTCCACGAGCTAATGAGAGAAGTCGAGGAGGAAGCTCGTGCCGCCATCGGCAATCTCGGCCCGGGTCCCGTCCTCACCATCGACGGGGACCCCGAGTTCTGGGAGACCGCGCTTCAAGATCTTCGGGTGCGGTTGATGGAGGCCACAGAGTGGACCATCAGAAGCTGGAGTGCAAGCCTGGCCAGCCGACTACACCGGGCTGTACAACAGAGACTAGCTACCGGTCCCACTCCAGAACCGGAGACCGGCCCCGAACGCATTGAGGCCTACCTGGTTACCGGAGACAACGCACCACTACCAACGAGTGCGGAGGAGACAGAGGAAGGAAAGGCGTGCAGCCCAGAAGCCCTGCAGGACGAGACGGAGGAGGATCCCGCGGTTCCAGAACCCGATCAACAGGATGATCCAGACCCAGAATCCCAACCAGCCGAGGAGCCTGATGTGGTCGTCGAGACCGTAGAGGAGGAAGATGACGAGAGTCCCAGCGAGCCTGAGGACTCCCTACACACCGATTCCGAGGAGGAGGAGGAGACGGAAGTTCCCTCTGAGCAGCTGCAAGTGACTCAGGTTGAGTGGTCTGGTGCCGCCGCGGCATCTACTCCCGACCGCAGCGTTCGTGTACCGATACAAATCTACGGCCAGCTTCGAGCCCATAGCAATGCTACCAGTCGCTGGGACTACGTCCACAGTGCCTGCCAGTCCGACAATGCCATACGTCGACGCCGCAGAGCTGAGTGGTGGGCCCAGGAGCAAGCTAACCTGCGGGCTCGTGCTGAAGCTCGCCGCCAACCCCCGTTACCGGAGGAACTCCGGAAGAAAGGTATTGTCACATCCTTTAATCTGGACAACGGGTGGGGTTTTGCCCGGGAGGAGGGGGTGTATGAGGAGATCTTCGTAGGCCGGCGAGACGTGGAGTCTCACCTCCCTAAGGGACACCCCGACCGTGGTTTGTACTGGGGAGAGGCCATCTCTTATGAGCGCCACGCTGGCTATCAGGGATGGTACGCTCTCCGGGTCCGTAGGTGTGAATTACACCCTTAAAAAGTAACCTTGTTTTGAACTTTGAAAATGACTTTGTCATGAACACTTTCCCGTTAATTGTGTGCCAGTAGAGCGGCCCGGCGGTAAAACCCTGGACGTTGCTAAAAGACAGTGACCTTGCCCGCCAGGTCCGCAATGGTTAACCGGTTTATTTTAATACAAATGTTTGAAACGTTATAAGTCAATGTGCCTCCCGGACGGGAAGAAAAATTAAGCAATCGTAATTGTTATTAATAAAAATGTTTTATTTTCAGTCATGTTCATGGGTAAAGTATAAGACAATGTTATATAAGGTATGTGTATAGAATAATATGTGATGTAACACTTAGGATAGATAAGATAAAACATGTAGGTGTAGTTGTTTATGTGGAGCCCACTAGGACGGGGTACTCAGTACCGGACCGGGGTATTGCTGGGGGTATCACTGCGGTCTTGATCCGGACCGTGTCCACAATGAAGGTTTGGGGGTTATTTACAGGGGATATTGTCGTGACACCAGTCGTGTTGTGTGTGTACAGGGTGACCACCGCTGCTGCAGAACCTCCGGGGATGATGTTTGGCAGCCGGTGATGTAACGGCCCTCCACGGGCAGAGCCTGGTTCCTCGGGGCAGTGGTAGTAAATAGTCTGAAGTTGATGCAGAGTAGGGGTAGTGGTAGAGAAGATAGCAGTTTGTGAGGGAGAGAAGAGTTTGAGCGCAAGGATCACACAGACTCACGGTTTTGTAGTTTTCCAAGTCTTTACTGCAGGTGTTGTTCAGCAGAGTACTGTCCACGAAGTCTGTACCGGGGCCGAGTTGCTCCCACCCTGACCGGGTCCTTGGCTTCCCACTCCTGTGCTGTGTGTGGCCCTGCTGCCATTTTAGCTAGGCTGCTGGCCCTGTCTTTCCTCACAGGAACTCCTTTGCTAGGCAACTTGAGTCTTATCTGTGTGTTTCTGACCCTACCATGTTGCTTCGCTGTCGTACAGTGCAGATCTATAACCTTCACTAGTCGGCGTTTACTGTGCTGCATGTGTCAGTCACAGTTTCGGATCCAGTATCCCGTCTTTGCGCTCCTCCAGGGCGAGTTATGGGGTAACTCAATCTCCCAGATGTGTTCCTCTGTTTCTCTTAACTGCTCTCCTCAGACCCTGGCTAGGCCTGGAATTGAGCAGCGGACCATGGGGAAGCCTAAGGCAGCTCCTTTACACCACAGTCCTTCTTCCTCAGTCCTCCCAGGAACTGAACTACTCACTTCCTCTCCACACCAGAATATATAGGGAAGTTGCTTTAGCTCCCCCTTCTGGCCTAGAGGCGCTAGTGTCGTGTGGTGGGTTGCGTTGGGAATTAACCCTTATGGCCACTTTACACGTGGTAACAGGAAGATAGAAAACAGCAGGTGTCAGAGACAATTGTACCTTTTACCTTCAAAACACCTTGCAGATACCTGAATTACACGCAGCCACTTCAAGGTGTTTTGAAGGTAAAAGGTACAATTGTCTCCGACACCTGCCGTTTTCTATCTTCCTGTTGCCACGTGTAAAGTGGCCATTAGTGTTGTTACTGTGGCACATTAACCCCTGGGGTGCCACATTTAGATAGGCTTGTTCAGCTACAGGACTGTACAGAAAGCAGTAGATATGGAGTAGTATCAACCCACTGGGGTGGAGCATTCTCTAGGTTTAGATGGGAGATTCTAAGGGGCCACCCAAGCCACCCTTACATCAACCTGCAGATTAACCCGATATGTGCAGGTAAAGGTGCTTGTTTCCACATGACAGGTTCCCTTTAAGCATTTAAAAAGTGCGGCTCCCCATGTTCCATCTTCTGCTATGTATAAATTGTAGAAATGCTGCATCCTTTAGCAGTAATCATATTCTATCCTAATGCACTTCACCAAATTATCATTAAGGACATGTTCAAATCTAGGTCATCTTCAAAATTAACATACAACAATTTAGTTCAAGCATAGCCTAAGAAAATTGAATGTGAATATCTATAGCTGGAATATATAACATATACTGTAAATTTAGTGTAGGGGTAGCGCAATGTATTTGCACATTTTATATAGTTTTGCAGAGCTGGATGGTTTCTATGAATTCAAGACTCTTTACTTTTTTATGATTTGTGTGTATTTGCTGTGATCAATATTAATATCCCTTTCCTGTGACAGCTGAAACTCCAGGCAACAAAAGCCACATTCCTCTTCTTTGATCATCCTGCTGAATCACAGCTGGACCAGAAACCCTGCTGATACTTGTTATCAAATTGTAATGTCCTGTCAAAAAAGGTGTTGAGGAATCTGACCTTCTCTGCTCCCCAGAGACTCCTTTAATGTAGTGATGATGTTGATTAGTGTCTAATTGAGTGACTAACATGAGCAATCATCCAGAAAATGGATGATCTGTCACTATCTGGCCTCAGACTTACTGCTTCGTCAGAAAGTCGGGAAACTGAAGAAGCAAAAGAGAAGCTGGTGTCTCCAAAAATTGGGATATTCAGCATATATGCAATACTCTAGTCATTCACTAATAGTTCAGCTTTGTGTTCCATACACATCTTTTATATTCTCAGTGAAGCATGAGGACAAAAAATGCAACCAATATTTCAGCATACAAGCCCAGTTATTATTATTAAGTCTCCTAGACTGACCCTTAGGCCAGGAGGGCCCTAGTGTGGCGCCCCTGCAGTCCAGTCGCTACTAGAAGGCGCAGCAGCCGGGATTGGTAAATCGGTCTCCCCACACACACATCCAACACACTCCCAATTCTCAGCCTAGGGACTCTATGCCCAGCAACAGGATAGTGGGAGGATCCAGGTGGTGGGTGGAAAGTTAGAGAAGGACCCGGTTAGGGGAGGTAACAGCACAAGACAACACCAAGTTCAGGAAGCCAGTCAGCCAAGGGAAGTCGAGGAGTGAAGTCCACTTAGTTGAAGGAGAGGCAAGAACACCACCAGACAGGACTGAGAATACACGGACCCGGTGGCCTGTGCCACTATGAGGCTAGTCCAGGTCCAAGGCTGTAGACTGTGTTGAGAGAAAGAAGGAGTCCAAGGGTGTGCTTGAATTAGCGAGGATACTGTGGGACTGGGCCAGAACCAGAGTGCCGACAGAGTGCTGAAGTGGCCAGGACGCTGTATTCTCCAACCACGAACCCCAGCGGGGTGCAGTATCTTTATGTCTTGTGATCCAACCTCCGGCGCAGTGAAAAGAAGGCTGTTGTACTAGGGCTAGAGGAGCCGGTAGGTCACCCACTTACAGCCCATGACCGCTGGATCATAGCTAGCATGCAAACAGACAGAAAATGTCAGAAAGAGACACGAAAGGGGGTGACGCAGATGAACCATCCCGGCTGCTTAGACCACAATGGATCTGCTAATGTAGTGCCTGTGAACTAAGTTGGTTCTGTGATCTGGCAGCAGGAGACTGCCTGTGACTGTGAGCTCCACACCCCCGACAAGCCTGCATATTCATAGACTTCATGGTTGACCTGGGGACCAGCTCTTCCTGTGGAGGGCTCAACATCCTTGCTGCTACTCCCATCATCCCCAGAGGTCCCGATCGCAGCGGCAGCTACCCATAGCCGTACATCACAGATGGCGTCACGTTTATTCCTAAAAATTAGCCATTTTATTGATCACCCAGGGCCACGGAGCTGGGTCTCGACCCTCATGACTCCCCCAGCAGAACTGCCACCCGGTTCTGAGTACCCCACGGCCCTGGTGGGCGAGTCACTAGCTGTTCCCTTTCCCAGAGTTAACTCTAATGGTGAGGATGTCTGAGCCGCCACCCTTGCCCTGCTCCTGGCCAGCCCTGGTCTAATACCCCTTCTTCACCACTCCAAGAGTAGTAAAACTCCACAAAAATAGAACAATGGGAAAACCAAAGACTGTGAATTACAGCATTACACACAGAGGAATAAGACAATAAGTGCACAGGAGGTAATAAACTGCAGGGAAGAAAACCATGACAAGAGGATTTTCACAGCAAACCAAACAGCACTCAATGGATCACCAGCAACTAGATCACCACAGTACATGGACTGATCCTGCAAAAGCTTTGGTCAGGATGGAAAAATAGATTCCACCAACTTAAAAAGGCAGGGAACAACTCTGATAGGTTTCCCAGGACATGTGATCTGAGAGGCCTGAGCTTGCCTGTGGAACTCAGAAGCATCAGAAAAACCATAGTGTGTAGTGTCAGAATCTGTAACTGAATAGCGCCAGATGCCGCAATGACATTGCAAGTGTTGAGTCAAGCACTGTGTGACAGTGTCCATCTTCCCTATCAGTTCTCTAACTTCACAGTACACATACAGTAAATAGAAACTTCTCTCTGTATGTAAATTATATTCTTGAATCAGAAGACAAGGAAAGGGTCATAATGTTCTACCGAAATGACACAAGGATCCATCATCTGAACTTCAAAGTTTGTTGGTTGACGTGTTTCGAAGTGAACTGCTTCTTCATCAGGACAAACACGTTGACCAATATACTTTGAACTACAAATGATGGATGCCTGTGTCATTAAGGCAACACAATTGGACCCTTTCCTTGCCTTCTGTTCAAGAACATACCTATCCATGGGTCTGCGGCAGCCGTTTATATGCTTCTATAGTGGTTTTGTCTGACACAACCACGCAAGGTGAGCAACATTCACTTTCACTACATCTGATATGTTTATTGGGTAAGACCCTAATTGTGTACCTTTTCTCTACCTGCTTCAGCTGATTGGTCTTTCTCCTATATATAAATTAAACACATGACCCTTGAGCGTGGCATACAATCAAGTGAGCAATTTTCAATGGATCAGGTTCAGTGTGAATCTACATCATAATGGGATAACTAAGTGATGTCAAACCATTCTGAGTCAGCGGTAACTAGGTTAGCCAATCGCCAACTATGTAGGAATTTCTCAAGAAATGGTATGGTGAATATGCAGACAAAGATCTCAAGGGAACCATCCAAAGAAAGGGGATCCTGTGAAGGTGAATGTGAAGAATCATTCCCCTAAAAGCTGATTAGAGGAGGGTGTGAATAATTGTTCTGATCAAATGGATGAATGGTGGATATGAAGAATTGTTCTCATGAAATGGATCAGAGGTGGATGAACATAATCATTCTGATGAACGGGTGGTGCTGCTTCATACAATGCTGTTGTCCAATAACACATTGTTACTTCACACAAATAGAAAATTACAGCGAATGGCAAGTTCTAGTGCCATTACTATCTAAGGGAAGGAGAAAGGCTCCAATTGGCACAACAGGCAAAATGTGAACAGTACAATGCAAAATTTTTAGGCAGGTTCTGAAACATAACTACAAAGTAAGAATACTTTACAAAATATAAGACTAACTGGTTTATTTGTTATCAATTGACAAAATACAAAGTGAATGAACAAAAGAGAAATCTAAATCTAATCAATATTTGATGATTGCCCTTTGTGTACATCTGTTCTTCTAGGTCATGGGGTGGGAAACTCCAGGCCTCAAGGGCCACCAACAGGTCATGTTTCAGGATTTTCTTAGCATTGCACAAGGGTTGGAATCATCACCAGTTCAGGTTATTATATTATCATCACCTGTGCAATACTAAGGAGATCCTAAAAACATGACCTGTTGGTGGCCCCCGAGGCCTGGAATTCCCCCCATCCCCGTTCTAGGTACACCTCAAACACTTTTCGTAGGAATTTGGCAGGGAGGTTGCTCCAAACATCTTGGAGAACTAACCTCAGATCTTCTGTGTATGAGGCTTGTACAGATCCTCCTGTGTCTTCATGTAATCTCAGGCAGACTGGAGGAAGTTCAGATCAGGGTTCTGTGGACCTGTTATTTGATCCTATGGAGGAAGCACATTACCCCATGTCGCAACGGCGGTATAGATATGAATTGATTCCAGTAACACAACAGAAAACTTCCCTAGATGGTCAATCACAATTCCCAGACCTTAATCCTTTAGATTGTCTTTGGGATGAGGCCAAACGGTCTGTCCCGTGAAATGCTAGTACCTCCATCTTATTTGTGGCATCTTCAATTTGCCAATATTCCTGTAGAAGGTTCAATACCTAGAAAATCTGTGCCATGAAAAACTGCTGCATTTCCAATAGCCAAAGAAGGTTCAGCACGCCACTCAATGGGAAACTCTAAGAAAGAGGCCATTCAGTGCTCCAAACGTGCAGCCCTTAAGCTATATTAGAACCTAAGGTTTGTCATACCGGCACTGATCTTCCCTCACTCACCTTTTTCCTTGTCTAATTCATTCAGAGCATTTGGCGTGTGGTCAAGTGAATCACCAATTTACAAGAAGGCTTCTCTAAGGTCCAAGTTCTAATAAACATCTATCTGATCCCAAGGTCCTAAAAATGTTCTTTAGATAGAGCAGAACGCATGGAATTCCAGGCTAAATATACTCCACCACATGACCTGAGGTTTGAGCTGCCCAACAGTTTGGAGCGCTGCCTGGGCTGAACCATTTATAGACTTAATTCTTCAGCCCAGAATACATCACATGATTCTTTTGGAGACCACAATCGAAAGGAATTAAGTCTTTTTCTAAATACAAGACGGGAATTATGCAAATGCTAATGGTCTAACACTATGCCCCAACAAACCCTAGGGAGTCACAAGAGATACTTGTGGGTTTTAATAAGCCTGTGGTAGTCCATTAGGTGTGAAATTCAGATAGTTTAGCCTTTTTTTTCCCTTCATTTTTTTTCTTTAAAATAAAGATTTGTGTGGATAGCTCTACAGATACTCAATCCAAACTACAGCAATAATAGCTCCTAAAGCAGTTTTAAAGAGGTTGAGACATGCCCTCTAGGGCCGCTGGATACTCAGAACTGAGTGACAGTACTGATGGGGAGACTCGGGGGTCTAGACCCGACTCCGTGACCCTGGCGGTGTCAATAAAAGTTTAGGAGTTAACGTTTTGGAGATTAAAGTCGTGACGCCACCTACGGTGCTCGGCCAGGGATAACCGACACTGCAGTTCAGACCTCCGGGGCAGATGACGATGCAGCCAGATGTTGTCGCTCCCCTTAGGTGGAGCAGTACCCCAAGGCAGGTATATAGATCAATGTGTAGATGGTGGTGAAGTTGCAGTGCAGGGTAGGCAATGACAGAATAATTCAAGGACACAGCTGGTGCAGTTCCACACATTTACTCACTGTGCTTAGGTGGTAACGTCCAGCCGGGTGCTATGTCCTACGAGCCAGGGGTCCAGCCACTCCCTGGTAGATTGGAAACACTTAGCCGGCACCCTGCTCTGTGTACCTTCTCTAGGTCGTCTCTCTCCTGTGGTAGCTCTCTCCCTCCTGAATTGCAACTCACTTCAGTGTCCCACGCCAGTGGCCTTGGACCCTATCAGGCGACATACTCTTTGTCCCTTTTGTCCCTATCTGGCCACCTTTGCAGTGAATGACGTGGAATCGGCTGCTGCTCCTGGAGATGCAGCAGCCTCTGGTCAGCTAGCTGAGGCCTCAAGTCTACTCTACTAGTCTGGGCCTGGTGACCCTCTGTGGCCTGGGTTGCGCCACAGGCCTGCGACCAGCAATGGATGCGAGCCCCACGCGTGGATTTCTCACTTCCCATGCCTCTGGGACCCCTTCCTTCTCTCTGGAGCCCTCACTGACTCTTACATCTTCCTTGTCCTGGGATGGACATTTCTGGTCCAACTCTCAGGACACCTTTTATCACATCTCTCCTGTGACTCCTCTACTTCTCACTCCTTTCTCTCCTTGTGGTCACTACTGCTCCCACTACTTCCTGGTGTCCCCTTCTCTAACTCTTCCTACTGTCACTCCCTCTAAGTGGCTCCCCTTTCTACAGTTCCACCCACCACCCTCTCTTAGCCCCATCTCCAGCCAGGGATGAGGGTTTGATCAGTCCCCCCACCTTTCTGGTCTGGAGTGACTAGTGGTGGATGCAGGTGTGTGGATACCGGGTAGTGTCCCCTCTTTACCTGGGGTTGGGGGCACCACAACTCTGGGTAAGGTGCAGTACCTCTGTGGCGCCACATTTGTCCAAACTGAACGTGTCTCTGAAATGAACTGTCGGAATGAACTGGTGGACACACATGCTGTACTCTGGTTTTCTCTGTTAGTGCCACAGATATATGGAGTATTTGTGCACATGCACAGTCACTCTCCAATTGAATCAGTTCAGTAGACTTTCCTCGGAATTGGTGGGATCTTTTTTACACACCTGTCTCAGATCCAGGCTATGCTACCCTCACCCCAGTCCACTGGACTATGTTATCTTCCATGTCAGGCTTTGTGGCCCAGCATGCTCCCATGTTATTGTCTGCCTAGGCTTATATAAGGCTCATCAAGACAAACAATTGTGTCTTGGTATTTAGACTTTTAATTTTCCTGTGTCCTGTTTGCCTGTGCCCTCCAGTGCTTCTACTACCTACTCCCCAGTCTCCTGTCTACCTGTGACCTTCATTGCATCTGTTACTGCTTCCCAGTCTCCTGTCTACCTGTGGCCCTCAGTTCTTCCACTGTCTGCTTTCCAGTCTCCTGTCTACCTGTGACCTTCATTGCTTCTGTTACTGCTTCCCAGTCTCCTGTCTACCTGTGGCCCTCAGTTCTTCCACTGTCTGCTTTCCAGTCTCCTGTCTGCCTGCGACCTCCAGTGCTCCTGTTGCCTGCTTTCTGGTCTCCTGGCTGCATGCAACCTTCAGTGCTTCTACTACCCATTTCCCATGTGCCTCATTAACTGCTACATTGATACTAGTGGGCTGTGGGTCCAGTTGGACTTTGGGCTTGGATGATCCACCAGACCATGTGGGCCAAAACAATTTCACAGTTAGACTACATTGTTCAGTAAAGGTTTTAATAGGAGATAACCCTTTCAGGGTAATAAATATAAAGCAAAGACTGTGAAGGTGCGATGAAGCCATTTTTAATCTATGTACAATTATGTATTGCCTCTATACAGGACATTTTGCATATATTAACGTTTTGAAGCTCCATATTTCCTCTGAACACAAAATCCTTGACAAATCTCCATACAAAATTGAATGCATAAGGATTTACAGTACAATATGACCCCAATGAAGTCTGCAAGTGACATATGACTGAGGTCCTGCACAATGATAGTGTCCTAGGCTAGAGTAAAATTGGACTACCAGCACCCCTGTCTATTCCCATTGACTTACAAAGCTGTCTACAATCTGACCCCATCATATATCTCTGAACTAAGCTCTTGATATCATCCAACTCTTAATCTACGATCCTCCCAAGACCTCCTTCTTTCCTCCACACTTGTAGTTTCCTCATCCAACTGCCTGCAAGACTTTGCCCGAGCGTCCCCCATCCTCAGGAATTCTGCACCCCACGTCCGACTGTCCCCTACACTCGGAACCTTCAAGTGGAACTTGAAAACCCATCTCTTCAGAACAGCCTACAACCTGCAATGACCCTACTGCCAATTGACCTGGTGCTCCACCACCACTGGACCTAGCAATCCACCACCACCGGACCTGCCAGTCCACCAGTCCACCACCACTGGAGCCGGTGCTCCACCACTATCATTGCAGACCCAACCTACTATCTCCCTCCCTCTTGCCCCTTAGAATGTAAGTCCGCAAGGGCAGGGTCTTCTCCCCTCTGTACCAGTCTGTCACTGTTAGTTTGTTTATTGCATTTTTAACTTGTTTTGCATGTAACCCTTTCACATGTAAAGCACCATGGAATCCAAAACTACAAAAGCACTTACTGTAGCTCTTATTCACTCTCGTTTGGACTACTGCAACTCTTTACTTATTGATCTCCCTCTATCCAAACTTTCTCCTCTCCAGTTCATCCTTAAATCAGCAGCCAAAGTTATTTTTCTGTCTAGTCGCTTCACCGATGCCTCCGCCTTATGTCAGTCATTACACTGGTTGCCTATCCACTGCACAATACAATACAAACGTATCTCTCTCATCCACAAAGCCCTCCACAAATCTGCACCTCATATATCTCATCCCTCATCTCTGTCTATTACCCAACCAATGTGCTCTGCTCTCAGCTAATCTCAGACTAATATCACCCATAATCCGAAGCTCACATTTCTGTCTCCAAGACTTCTCTCATGCTGCACCTGTGCTCTGGAATGCACTACCCCGAACACTGCGAACAATTTCTAGCCCCCATGTTTTTAAGCGAGCCTTAAAACACATCTTTTTAAACAAGCCCATGACCTCAAGTCCCTAACCTAACTTTCCATTCTTTCCTGATTCACACTTCTAAATGTTAAACACAACCTACACCTTCCTATTCATCTGTATTCACATCCTCCTCAAAACTAACAGCACATACAGTAAGTGCATATTGACAATACTGGCTGATGATTGGAGCGTATAGCCTCATATCATAACGATGGCTGACCTGGATCCTACAAACATGTGCCACCTACTGTGTCCCCCTATGTCCTTATAGATTGTAAGCTTTCGAGCAGGGCCCTCACCCCTCCTGTTACTGGTGAACTATGTATTACTTTGTTATTGTCGTCATTGTCTGTACATTGCTTAATTGTAAAGTGCTGCAGAATATTTGGGCGCTATATAAAAATGATTAAATTAAATTAATATTAAATGAAATTACGGTAATATATAAAAATTATTATTATTATTATTATTATTATATTATTATTATTAATAATAATAATCAATGGTGCTCTATAAAAAAAAAAAAAAAAATAATAATAATTTCAATTCCATCTCTCAGCGACAGCAGCAGCGTGGCTGTTCCGCTCTACGGGTAGAGTTCTTTTTCTTAATTGTGAATATTTGACTTTGGCCATTGTCTGCTCCCTTCCTTATAATTGACAGATGAGTGGTCAGAACATAACTTGCCCTTTACAACCCAAAAATAAAAGCACAATCTCCCACCGCCCCCCTTACTCAGACCTTTATTTGTTTAAAAATTCCAGCTACCACTTTACAAGAATAATAATCGCACCCCAAATTTAATTTGAGTTCACATTGCCAAGAATGAAAAAACAAATAGTAACTGGAGGTCAGATTAGGGAAGACGTGTTATCTGCTAATGGGGTTCACGGATCTGACATGTAAACTTATTGGGAAGGGTCTTAGTTCTGTGACAGATTTATCTTCTCTGCTACTTATAGAATCTGGAAAGGAAGCAAAGGATGATGTGGATTGAACAATTAAGGGCAGTGAGTGTCCAATGATGTTTGGCTTCCGCTCAACACTCAAAAAAATCAGCTTTAGTGAACTGGGCTTCTCACTAAAATGAAATGTTCATCCAAATGCATTAATATTAATCTACTGCTATTTTTGTTTTGTATATTTACTGATGCATTTGGGATTAAAGACCGGGCCCGGGGGTACAGGGGCCTATCGACCCCAGTGTCTACTTCAGCTGGATGTGCTTCAGAGGACGAAGACCATATATATATACCAGGAGGAGGACATGTAAACCATGATGGTGGAGATATATACCAGGTTGGAAACCATATATACCAGGATGAGGACCATGTATACCAGGATGGAGACATATATACAAGAATGTGGACCATATTTAACAGGTTGAGGACCGTATATACCAGTATAGGGATCATATACAACAGGATGTGGAAAATATATACCAGAATGGTGACCATTTACATCATGTATACCAGGATAGGTACTATCTGTACCAGGATGCGTCCTATGTATACCAGGATAGGTACAATCTGTACAAGGATGCGTCCTATGTCTACCAGGATGGGAGTCACATATACCAGGATGGAGAATATAAATTCCAGGATGAAGGACTTTTATACCAGGATGGGGGACATATATACCAGGATGGGGGACATATATACTAGGATGGGGGACACAGAATATATACCAGGATGAGGAATATATATACCAGGACGGAGGACTTTTATACCAGGATAGGGGGCATATATGCCAGGATGGGGAACATACAGACTAGGATGAGGTACATATAGGGACACACAGTATATATACCAGGATGAAGAATATATACCAGAATGGGGGACATATATGCCAAGATGTAGGACATATATATTAGAATGGGGACATATATACCAGGATGGGGGACATATATAGGATATACACCAGAAAGGGGGACATTATTATATAATGAAGAGGGAGTGAGGCAAATTGTATGTCTTTATAGGATTTAAAATGCTAAAGAGGGCCCATAAATCTGACCATTGTGCGGGGTTGGGGGGGGGGGCGGAGTGATCAATTCTCCCATTTGTGAGATATATATATATATACACTGTATATATATACATATATATATATATATGTTTAAAGTTTATGTAAAGGGCATGAGTGTGAAGATTTAAGAATACCAGAAAGGCAGAAATGTATATTGTTAATCTTAAACTCCCATCACACACAACGACACACCAGCGATCCCGACAACGATAACGATCCTGTAAGGATTGTTGGTGCGTCGTTACCTGGTCGCTGGGGAGCTGTCAAACAGGCAGATCTCCTGAGGGAGCCGGCCTCCACATCGCTGGTAACTATGATAAACAGCGGGTATCTAGGCAGCATGCGCAGCCTGGATACCCGCTGTTTATCATAGTTACCAGTATTCTCCCTGCTAAGCGCTGGTAACCATGATAAACACCGGGTATCTAGGCAGCGCGTGCTGCCTAGATACCCAGTGTTTACCATAGTTACCAGCCTGTGAGATCGCTGATTGCTGGTCTCTAGCTGTCACATGCAGCGATGTGTGCTGACCAGCGGGAGACCAATTATCAAAACATGACCCAGAGCACTTTGTAACAATCAGCGATCTCACAGCCGGGGCCTGATCGCTGCTAAGTGTCACACATAACGAGATAGCAAGATCGCTGTTACATCACAAAATCTGTGACGGTACAACGATCTCGCTAACGATCTCGTTATGTGTGACGGGTGCTTTACCCAGTAGCTAGATTTACAGTTTAACAGCTAAGGCCTCCATGCTGCTATTGTTGATTCTGAATGCATGTTACATAGAGAAGGGACAGTAGGAATCCCTTATCTCTATGTTCGGTGTAGGTGTTACAAGTCCTGGCTCCAGGTGTGGGAAATGCATCCTCCTGCTTTGGCAGCTCCATCTGCTCATCTGCAAATCAGGATGCGATGTCTGCCTTTGTGTTAAAACCCAGCTCTGCTACATCACTACAAAACAGTGCTGCACCACGAGCCTGTAATGTCTTGAACCCTGTGACAAGCACAGCTCTGCTGCTGAGTCAACTCTGCCATTCTGCTGTCAGCTTTGCATTACACTCTATGAAAAACTCAATTCTGGTATATATTGCTGAGTAAACTTTGCAATATGGTTGTACAATTAAACTCTGTCACCGGTTCTTTTGCAATGAGTTGAGTATTCTACGTTTCCAGTCTCTCATTGCTGAGCTCTGTCTGCTTCTTGGCAGAGCCAATGTTTCCTTCTGTTCCCATTCTGCTTCAACAGCTTGCCTTGTTCCATCTAGATCTCCATCCATGCTGCATAACAACTGCTCATTTGGACCAGGGACTTTGAGGATTCACCTTACCAGGTGATTATGGGAGACATCATAACAACTAATCTCAACCCACTAGCTCAGAGACAACTGAACATCAGAGATGAAGTCAGCACAGAGAACTGATTTAAAAAAATGCAGAATGCAAGTTATAAAATTGTCAGGCAAACAGATTTCATCCCCCATACAAAAGATAATAGATGGTCGAGGCAACACATGGACCAATCCTAAAGATATTAACCAGGCTTTGGGAAAATTTTATGCATCCCTTTATTCAGATAGAGAACCTGAAATACCTACGCAGCCAGAATTGCTGCAATTGTTCCGCCTGCCCGAATTATTAGAAGAAGATAAACAATTCCTGAACAAACCAGTTACAGTAGAGGAAATAGAGGGCGCAATCAAAAACATAAGCCCCGGTAAAGCGCCTGGTCCAGATGGGTACAATGGGGCTTTCTTTAAAGCCCTCAAAGAACAGATTTCCCCTGTGCTATGTGACCTATTTAACTCGATACTCCAGGGTGCTCCCATCCCTGATAGAATGAATTTGGCTCATATAAAACTCATTCCCAAACCAGGAAAGGCACTAACAGACCCGGCGAACTTTAGACCGATTTCCCTGATAAATCAGGATTTAAAACTTCTTTCCAAAATAATGGCGGACAGACTGGCGACAATTATGCCTAGATTAATACCTCATCACCAGTCTGGCTTTATAAAGGGTAGATCAACCACTACTAATATCAGAAGAGCGATGCTGTTGATCGATGCCATGAGACAAAAGGTGGGAATGGAGAAAGGGGACCCAGCCATGATCACACTAGATGCAGAAAAAGCATTTGATAATGTAAAGTGGTCATGGCTGGGTAAAGTCCTGGATTCCATAGGACTGGTGGGACCGTACAGAAAATATCTCCAATCTTTGTACAATAACCCAAAGGCATGTGTTAGCACTCCCGGCTACCTGTCCGATACATTCTCCCTGCAGAAGGGGACGAGGCAGGGATGCCCATTGTCCCCTTTACTTTTTAATCTGGCCATAGAACCCTTGGCACTTTGTTTGGAGAAAAGCACGATATACGAGGGTTTTAAAGTGGGAACCAAAGAGATCAAGCTGTCGCTTTTTGCAGATGACATTATTCTCTATGTTCAAGACCCAGAGAGAGACTTACCCCACATATTGAAAAACATTGAAACTCTGGGCAAACAATCGGGCTTTACCCTAAACAAAGAAAAATGTGAGATCCTGTTCATTAACCAGAAAAGTAGAAATTCGCAAAAACCAAAATTCTGCGATCTCCCAGTAGCTAAAGAAAGCATTAAATACTTAGGTATTTATTTGGCCAGATGTCCTAACCTGACGTACAAACTTAATTTTACACCAATTCTCTCAAAAATTGAAAAAGAGTTGACTGGTTGGTCTAAGCTGCCACTATCTCTGACGGGAAGATGCCATCTACTTAAGATGATTAGTTTTGCCAGACTACTATATCCACTTCAGAATATCCCCATGCTGTTAAAACATACTGATATAACCAAATTAAATAAAGCCTTCTCAAAATTTTTATGGAAAAGACGAAAATCTAGATTGGCTCTTGGTACTCTGATGCAGTCAAAGCAAGAGGGAGGACTACAGTTCCCAAATGTTCGCGGATACAACTTAGTATGTATCCTACGTAACGTGCTTGACTGGATCAGGGGAACCAACAGATACTCCGATGGGGTACTGGAGGGAGAATTCGCTAGGCCTTGGGAACTGGCAGCCTTGCTACACTCACCTATGCCTCATCTACCGAAGACGCTTAAGAACACTGTTATATATAGGGACACCATAGCAACATGGAAAGGAGTGAGAAAAAAATTAAATCTGTCATGGAAAATTTCCAAGACACTCAACCCTTGGAAATGTCCGGCATTCCAGTTGGGTCGTGAGAACCAACTCTTTGCGGCCTGGAGAGAAAGAGGTATTAAAACCTTAGGCGACCTTATAAACACTAAAGAAAAAAGATGGATGACGGAAAACGAGGTCTTGCATACTTATAATCTCCCGCGATTTCAGGCTATGCAATACCGCCAGATCTACCACAATCTCCTCTCTCAACTACGAGATGTCACCGGAGAGGTAGATGACAATTTATGGTCCAGTCTGATGGGACTAAACGTGGGAGATGTTTCCATTACCTCTCTGTACGCTAAATTGCAGTCAGCTCTGAGACCGACAAGGAGAACTACTCTCTTTGCAAAATGGAAAAAACATATAGCAGACCCTGACCTCGCACAGAAAATTCTGGAAGGATTGGGAAACTTCAGGAGATATGTACATAATGAAAGGTGGAGAGACACCCAATTCCGGATAATACATGGGACTATACAGGCATTCAATATACCCTATACTCAAAATACCCAGGAACGGTGGGTAGATTGCCCTAAGTGTAAATCACACATGACGGACCTAGAACATGGACTTTGGTCTTGCCCTGCTTCTCGACTATTTTGGACTGATGTGGAGGGCTGGGCGAGAGGTATATGCAAAGGTCTAGACAGATTGAACCCAATGATGTGGCTTTTTCACTATCAGGGTGATTTGAAGGGGAAGGAACAGCCGCACATATTATTTCACTATATTGCTATCACTGCAAAGCGACTTCTATTGCAGTCTTGGCTTAATGACAAACCACCTGGTCTAATGCAGGTCAAATCGACACTACGTACTATCCTCGCAATTGAATCCTTAGATGCGCTAAGTAACCCCAGCAAGTTAACATCTAAATTTTTCCATAAATGGAGAGGGTTTATTGAACTGGAATTTTCAGATACTGAAATTAAGAACCTTATGATACCCCACAGTTCGTCAACTTGGTACGCCTTGGAAAACCTGGGAGATACACTGGGTAGACTTAAATGCGTAATCTAAGAAACAGACCCCCCAAGCTGTCGTATATATAATGAATGAATAAATGCAAAGATTCTTGTAATGATATCTAGGAAGGGAGGTGGGCGGGTATAAGGGAAAACAGTTATATAAACTATAATTATTATTCTGACATTGTTACTTTACAAATTTTGAAAACATATGTTATGTTACATTACTGTAATTATATGATAACAAAAATCTCTTTTTTTTGCAAGATATGTTTCTGTACACATATTTATGTTTAAACAATAAAAATGATGGTTCAAAAAAAAAAAAATTGTCAGACAGAGTAATCTATCATGTACACATGACAGCTTATTCTGAGCAGTCATCTATAACAAACGTTATGGTATAATTTAGAGATTTTACAGAAATGTAACCTCTTAAAGGGAATTTGTCAGGTCAAAAATCCATATGTAACTGATATAATTTTCTAATTCCTCTAGTGAAGCTCTTTCTATGCATGTATTTCTTTTATTTATACTCCCCTCCTATCCTGTGTAAACTGCAAATAAAGAGATCCATTCCATCTGTCAATCACAGAGAGTGATCACTAAGTTCTCTGCTGCCCACTCCCCAAGGAATGAATATTCATGTAGTGACATTACTGCACTGCACACTAGGAAAGTTCAGTGGAAATTTCTCACATGGGGGGGTTGTATACTTCTGTGTCTGCTCTCCTTGTATGCAGCAAAGCAAATGTTCAAATGAACACACAGAATCTCTCACAGACAGCATGGCTTCTGCTCAGAGAAACAGATGGAAGAATTTGCCTTATATGATATCTGACAATCACAGCTCAGCTAGATATGTGCCTGCAGTCTCTTCCTCTCCCTCCTCCTCAAGAATCACAACAGGAAAATGAACATGATAGTGAGACAGAGCACAGGGGCAGGGAGAGAATAGCTGCCTGGGAAGGAGTGAATAACACATAAACATTTACATACTGTATACTATTGAGCTATAAAAAGAATGAGCTGGACTAATGAAGTAGATGCATGCTGGGTGTGAAGATGCTTATAGCAAGAGAACTACAAAGGGGATAGTAATGATGTTTAAATATTCAGAAAGGTCTACCCAAGCACTATTCAAGCGTACTATTAGAGTCATACTGAAAATGACCTGACAGAGTCCCTTTAAGAATGCAATCATTTTTCTTTCTTTTTTCACTTTCATTTTTTCATTCCCACTGGAGGGCGGGGACGTTTCACATTTCTATTGATGCTCCTAAAGTTCTTATGTGTTCATAGTATGCAGTGATTTTTTCCTTTTTTCTGTGTCTCTACTTAAAGTGGCTATGTTGCTAATAATGCAGAAGTCTTATCTAGTACACCATACAAGCCTGTGCTCTATTGATTTCCTCAACATCGGAAAATATATTTTAATATTTGAAGTTCAGAAGGCATAGAAGAGAGGGAATTTAACTAGAGATAAGTAGAAACATGATCTGCACTACCATATTTGTACACCATCCATTCTGAACAGGGAAACCACCCACCATCTGGGGGCAATAACTTCCAAGCAAACTTTTCACAATGCACAATAGCCAACAAAAATAAAACAAATAATACTAACTTCAGCCTTCTCATACCCTGGTGCTGCAGCTCCCCACTCAGTCCTTTTACACAGCACCAGAGAAAGCAAAATTCACTCTCTCCAACAAGAAGGAAAGATTAAACTGTCCTTATCAGTAAGGTATCCTCCAGCGTTTATTTGGATTATTATTATTATATGGATTGTTTAATCCATGCAAACAAGGAACATGCGGTTGGGGAGGAGGATGCAGATTGCACTCTGTGAAGACAGCTGTTTCACACTCAATGGGCTTTAACAGGTCCACTCACCTTACCGGTGAGTGCAGCTTCATCTTCTTGTTGGCTAGAGTGAATTTTGCTTTCTTTGGTGCTGTGTTTAAAGGGAACCAACCACCTAAAATTCCCTATCTAACCTATAAATATCTGTCCCTGGAGCCTAAAATTACTATTCTAACCATCCCTGACTGACTAAATGTACCTAACTAGATGCCCAATAAATCACTTTTTATACTTACCAAATCCTTGTCTGATGGGCGTTCCTCCAGGGTCTCTGACGGATAGGCAGGGTCTTCAGGCCGCGCTGCTGTCCATCTTCTTCCAGGAGGATTCAAATTACCCGCCTATTGCGTCCTCGCAATGGGCGGGTCACGTGCTGCAGGCCTCGTCACTTCCGCCCGCCGTGTCACTGGTACACCCAGGCCGGCTTCAGAGCATGCGCAGATGGCCTGGGCGCATCATAGACCCAGCGATATTTATAGGTTAGATAGGTATTTTTAGGTGGTTGGTTCCCTTTAAGGACCAAGAGGGGAGCTGCAGCACCAGGGTAGGAGAGGGGTGAAGTTATTATTATATTTATTTTCATTTTTAGACCCCTCCTTTTATTATTATTCTCTGAGGTCTGGAGAAACCTCAAAGCCATTTAAAAAGCTCTCATCACCAGATTATTTTGCATAAAATATATTAGGAGCAAAATTAATTTCTGGGTCAAATTCAAGTGATTCCAGCACAGTGATGTTCATCAGATTCAGTTATCTGTAATAGCTACATATTTCACTATAAAGAAATTGGAGCTGAATGGTTGGTTGGGGACTGAAGTGTTCAGTGGTTGAGCCCTTCGTGTTGGCTCCCTTTTACCTTCCCAACATCGTCACCTTTTACAATATTGTAAGAAGATCCATCTGTTGAATGAAACCTCTTTTCAGGCTTTTGGAAACCACAATGTGCATTAGCTCTTGCTTGGTACTCTATCAAGACTCCATTATTTTATGGAGACCATTATACAAGCTTACTGTGTTGCTTTTGTGCTTGCGAAGATTTACAATACGTTCCCTTCCTCTAATCATTTAGGAAAATATATGATTTAATTGGATTTGTGAAATGCGGCTCTCCGGTTACATGAGACTACACTGGAGAATTTGTGTTAAGGTAAATTTAATTTCTCAGATTATAAAGTAGAGAAAGCAAAATGACTCCAGCAGCTCATAAAGTTAATTGTGTATTTATTGTTCTCGCTTTATTTTTATAGGTTACAACATGTTTAACGGTTTAATATTATATGCATTAGTGTATTTACTCTTTCCTCTTGTATTTCCTTTAATTACAACCTGACAATGCGCAAAAGGAGTTGGCAAAATCTTTCCTATCACAGTGCTTTGGGTTGGTTTGGAAGGTGTTGGAAGTGGGTTATCCTTATCACTATATTACAATATTTTTATGTTGCATTTTGGTGGGTGGCTGTTTGATATGCTCCCAAATTTTGCCCCAGTGTGTTCTGCCCCCATTTTTTGCATGCTACTTTCTTGCCCTTTATGTGTTTGGACTCGGCCGTCCACAGTGCGCTGTGGTACCAACGAAACTTGCCACCGCCATTGATTGCCAAAAACCTGAGAGGGGTGTATGATAAGTATAAATGTGTCACGGGTGTATCAGGAGCCACAGACGAGGCTGTTGCGGCCACTCGCAGAAGGTCACAGTGTCTGGCCAAACAGCTAAATCTTGAGTTGTGTTCTGTCCATTTAAGAGGTATTTCTCTGCTTGGTGATAGCTGGAGGTCATTAGGACCCAGCTGGTCTTCTACCTGCCTACCTTTCAGCTGTCTCTATTTATACCCCTTGACTCCCATGAATCATTGCTGGTGATAGCTTGTTTGGAGTAGGTGTTGCTTCCTGGCTCAGCAGTGCATCATGGACTTCCTGTATTGTTTGCTGTCTGGCTCTCTTTTCAGCTAAGGCTAGCTTCACACTATGGTTTTGGGCTGTCAGGTTGTTGGCTCCTTTTTTTTTGCAGGCTCAACCAGACTGAACCTGACAGGACATGATGTGCACAAAGTTGTGGCCAAATATGGTCTGGGATCCTGTGTTTTGCAGGATTCATTTTCTGCTACTGTCCATGGTGCTGAAGTCTGCCTGTGTCTGCTCTGCCGCTGTCCTTAGTGCTGAATTCAAAGCCTTTGCATGAAATACTGCTGTTCATGGTGCTGAAATTTGGACGGCAGGATTTCAGAGCATGCTCTGTGCAAAAAAATCGGATCCGGGAAACGATCCATTTTTTACCGGATCCGGCACCATAGACTCCAATTATATGAGAACCAGATTGCACCGGATCCAGTTCTGCTTGGTTTTGTATGATTTTTGCACCGGAGACAAAAAATGCTGCAGCCTCCAATTTTGTGCACAGCGAAAAACCTGACAAAACCAGATCAGCCACAGAAAACACAAAACCTGATGGCTAAATATGACCAATCCTGCACCATAGGGATACATGGGAGGCAAAACCGGATCAGCTTCTGTCCGGTTCAAACCAGACAGAACCTGCTGCTGAAAACTGTGGTGTGAAGCCAGCCTTAGTTGAGGAACAGACAGGGAAGAGGTATCCTGATCGGTGAAAGTTGCAGAGACTGTAGGGTTGTCAGGGTAGCCATTAGTGTTACTAAGGGTCACCATTCCACCTTTGCCCATAGCATCAGGGACTCCTTTTCCCTTCCCCCTCTTCATCCTATGCTGGGTGTCTCCCTATGCCCAGCATGACAAAATGAGTGGAAAAGATGCTCATATTCTCCCTTAACCCTTTCACCCCCAGGTGATTATCCATTCTCCATTTTTCCCTCCCCTTCTTCCAAGAGCCATTTATTTTACCATATAGTGTACTGAACAACGAGAGAAAAATTCCAAGGGCGGTGAAATTGCAAAAAAAAAGGGCAACTACATGTTTGTTGTTTTTAGTCACCATGTTCACTATATGGTAAAACTGACATGTCGGTATGATGCCTCGGGTCAGTACGAGTTTGTAGATACCAAACATGTATACTTCTACAGTTTTTTTCACCACTTAGATAACAGTAAAAGTCTTTAAAGAAAAAGAATTGCACTCTATGTGCCATTTTCCACGACACCTAGCGTCTCCATTTTTCGGGATTTGGGGCTGTGAGATGGTTTATTTTTTGCATCTTGAGATGATGTTTCTAATGATACCATTTTTGGGTAGATGTGCAGTTTTGATTGCCTGTTACTGCATTGTATTGCAATGTTGTGACGACCCAAAAAATGTAACATTGTAATTTAGACTTTTTTACTGTTACGCAGTTTACAGATCTGATTACCGTATATACTCATGTATAAGCCGAGTTTTTCAGCCCAAAAATTGGGCTGAAAAGTCACCCCCTCGGCTTATACACGGGTCAATACGGTAATATATGTGGTGGGGGCTGTGTCCGGGTGCTGGGGAGGCTGGAGGAGGCGGGGGGGGGGCTGATGAGTGAGCGGCCCGTCACATGGGCCGCTCATTAGATATGCACGGCCCATCACAGCGGCAGGGGGAGCCGTGCATACAGCCCCCCAGTGTGTACAGCAACCCCCCAATGGCACTAGCCCCCCCATCATTGTAAGAGCCCCCCACACTTTGCAGAGCTCCCCCGCTGCTTTATCTTACCATCCGGTGTCTTCGCCGCGGGTCCTGCGCGCTGTGTTCAGGTCTCACGTGACCCGGCGCGATGACGATATTCCACTGCGACCGCCGGGTCACATGAGACCGGGAACACAGCGTGCGAGGAAGGACTGCAGGACCCGCGGTGAAGAAGACCCCGGATGGTAAGATAAAGCAGCGGGGGGGGCTCTGCAAAGTGTGGGGGGCTCTTACAATGATGGGGGGGGCTAGTGCCATTGGGGGGCTGCTGTATACACTGGGGGGCTGTATATACCATGGGGCCTGCTGTATACACTGGGGGGCTGTATATACCCTGGGGCCTGCTGTATACACTGGGGGGCTGTATATACCCTGGGGCCTGCTGTATACACTGGGGGGCTGTATATACCCTGGGGCCTGCTGTATACCTCTGGGGCCTGCTGTATACCCCTGGGGCCTGCTGTATACCTCTGGGGCCTGCTGTATACCTCTGGGGCCTGCTGTATACCCCTGGGGCCTGCTGTATACCTCTGGGGCCTGCTGTATATACCCTTGGGGCCTGCTGTATACACTGGGGGGCTGTATATACCCTGGGGCCAGCTGTATATACCCTGGGGCCTGCTGTATACACTGGGGGGCTGTATATACCCTGGGGCCTGCTGTATACCTCTGGGGCCTGCTGTATACCTCTGGGGCCTGCTGTATACCCCTGGGGCCTGCTGTATACCCCTGGGGCCTGCTGTATACCCCTGGGGCCTGCTGTATACCTCTGGGGCCTGCTGTATACCTCTGGGGCCTGCTGTATATACCCTGGGGCCTGCTGTATACCTCTGGGGCCTGCTGTATATACCCTGGGGCCTGCTGTATATACCCTGGGGCCTGCTGTATATACCCTGGGGCCTGTTGTATATACCCTGGGGCCTGTTGTATATACCCTGGGGCCTGCTGTATACCTCTGGGGCCTGCTGTATACCTCTGGGGCCTGCTGTATACCTCTGGGGCCTGCTGTATACCTCTGGGGCCTGCTGTATATACCCTGGGGCCTGCTGTATACCTCTGGGGCCTGCTGTATATACCCTGGGGCCTGCTGTATACCTCTGGGGCCTGCTGTATATGCCTCTGGGGCCTGCTGTATACCTCTGGGGTCTGCTGTTTATACCTTTGGGGAGGCTGCTGTATACTACCACTGGGGAGGCTGCTGTATACTACCACTGGGGAGGCTGCTGTATATTACCACTGGGGAGGCCTGTATACCACACTGCTGGGGGCTGTATACCTGTACTGGGGTCCACCCTCGGCTTATACACGAGTCAATAGGTTTTACCAAGTTTTGGGGGCAAAAGTAGGGGGGTCGGCTTATACACGGGTCGGCTTATACACGAGTATATACGGTAATTGATTTTATAATTTGATAGATCGGACATTTCTAAATGCGGTGATACCAAATATGTGTATTTTTTTTATAAGAGATTAATTTTCAATGGGGGGGTGATTTGAACTCTTATTGGGGCTTCATATTTTAAATTTTTTTTTACTTTTACTTTATTTTACACTGCCCCTTAGGACACCTAATCTCCACACTGTCGCTTCTCCTGTTCACAGTTGTGCTGATGCACATCTGTGAACAGGAGAAATTATCACTTTCTGTGGATGCCAGCACTCACCGAACATCCACAGCAAATGAGCAAAATGATATCTTCTAGGGTTCTCCCAGGACTCTGGGTTGTCATGGCAGCGCATCGAGGTCCCATGTTTGCATCACGGGATCTCCGATATCGGTGGGGAATAGTGCGATCCCTTCTGCGGTGCTTTGGATCATGCTGTCTGTGATTGACAGCACAATCCAAAGGTTAACAGCACTGATCGGATTGCCGATCCGATCGGTGCTCTTAGCTACACATGTCAGCTGATCAGATCAGCTGGCATGTGTGAGGGATGATGCAAGCTCAGCATTTGAGCTCACATCAGAGGGAGGGACATGGCCAAGCACCTACTACTACGCCCTTGGTCGTTAAGGGGGTTAAAGAAATTTTGGTTATATAGTGTGTTAAATGCTGTTTTTTCTGGCTTGTGTGCCGCTGCAGTGGGTTTGCTGCAGATATGATTATCTATTAGGGCCAACTCAGGATGGGAACAGTTATATGGGAACATAGGAGTGCAATTTTCTGTTTATTGTTCAGATAGTGATTAGTGTTGAGAAGTAAGAGACCTTAGTTTAGCTGCTTGCAAACTTGCATAGCAAAGGTAAAAAAGGAGGATATCAACAAATCTGAGAATAGACTTGAAAAACATGTGTATTTTATTTCAGGAACATACACGTGAACAAAAAAAAAGCAGTGTCAATCTAGCCAAAATCATTGCATTAAAACAGGAGTGGTGAACTCCAGGTCTCAAGGGCCGCTAACAGATCATGTTTGCAGGATTTCCTTAAAATTGCACAGGGGTTGCCAAGGGCACATCTACCATGAGGAGACATGAAGAGGACAGAGCACAGAGGCGACCATGAGGTGACAGAGCACAGTGTGTACGAGGTGTACGGAGCGGAGCCGAGTGTATACGAGGTGTACGGAGCAGAGCTGAGAGTGTACGAAGGTGTACGGAGCAGTGCCGCGTGTGTACAAGGTGTACGGAGCAGAGCTAAGTGTGTACTAGGTGAATGGAGCAGAGCCGAGTGTGTATGGGTTGTGCGGAGCAGAGCCAAGTGTGAACTAGGTGTACTGAGGGGAGCTGTGTGTGTACAAGGTGTACGGAGCGGAGCCGCATGTGTACAAGGTGTATGGAGCAGAGACGTGTGCTTACAAGGTGTATGGAGCAGAGCTGAGAGTGTAATAGGTGTACGCAGCAGAGCGTGAACAGGGAGTAAGGCGGGTGTATGAGGTGTACGGAGCACAGTCAAGTTGTGTACTAGGTGTACGGAGCGGAGCTGCAAGTGTACAAGGTGTACGAAGCAGAGCAAAGTGTGTATGAGGTGTACGGAGCGGAGCCGAGTGTTTACGAGGTGTACAGAGCGGACCCGCATGTGTACGGCGCATATGGAGCGGAGCCACGTGTGTACAAGGTGTACGGAGCAGAGCCACATGAGTACGAGGTGTACGGAGTGGAGCTGCGTGTGTACCACGTGTACGGAGAGGAGCCACTTGCATACGAGGTGTATGGAGCTGAGCCAAGAGTGTACAAGGTGTGCAGAGCGGAGCCATGTATACGTGGTGTACGGAGCAGAGCTGAGTGTAAACTAGGTGTGCCGAGCGGAGCTGAGTGTGTACGAGGTGTACGGAGTGGAGCCATGTGTGTATGGGGCATGCGGAGCTGTGTACATGCAAGCTGTGTGTACCAGTGGTGGCCCCCCGTGGATGACGCTTCCACTTCTATAGTACCAGCTGTCTCTGCTAGCAGCATTCTTCTCCCGAGTCCCGTCCGCCACTATCCGCCCTCTGCAGCTCAGCACAGAGGGGCACAATGATGTCATCACTGAGCAGCACTGTGCTGAGACGTGAAGAGCAGCAGAGCAGATGCTGAGGAGACTGGAGCAGCGAGAAGAGAGGTGAGTATTTACTTTTTTTTTTTCAATCAATGAGTACACTGATGGTAAACTATGTAATTTGCAATATAATATAGGAGGATAATGGGGACCCATTTTACTATATGGAGGACTATGGGAGTGCATTATACTATAAAGAAGGCTATAGGGGATGCATTATACTATATGGCGGACTATGGGGTGCATTATACTATATGGAGGACTATGGGGGTGCATTATACTATATGGAGGTATGGAGGACTATGGTGTTGCATTTTACTCTATTGAGGGCTATGGGGGTGCAATATACTATATGGAGGACTGTGGGGGTGCATTATTCTTTATGGAGGACTTTTTGGGTGCATTATCTATACTATATGGAGGAGTTTGGGGGTGCATTATACTACATGGGACTGTGGGGGTGCATTATTCTATATGGCAGTCTATGGGGGTACAATATGCTATTTGGAGGACTATGGGGTGCAATATACTATATGGAGGACTGTGGGGTGCATTATTCTATATGGAGGACTTTTTGGGTGCATTATCTATACTATATGGAGGAGTTTAGGGGTGCATTATACTATATGGAGGACTGTGGGGGTGCATTATTCTATATGGAGGTCTGTGGAGTACAATATGCTATTTGTACTCCACAGTACTCCATTATTATATATGGAGGACTATGGGGGTGCATAATATATGGAGGAATTTGGGGATACAATATGCTTTGTGGATTACTATGGAGGGTGCATTATATTATATGGAGGCAATTATACTATATGGAAGCCATTATAATATTTGGAGGGCTCTGTGGGATGCATGATAATACTTGGAGGGCTACAAGAGAACCTTTATACTTTATGAAGGGCTATTTGAGGGCTGTGTTGGGGGCCATTATACTGTACATACGTCCATTAAACTACATGTAGGGCTGGGCGGGGGTCATAGTTGAGGATCATACTGTACTTGGGTAGTTGAAGGAGGTACAATAGGGTCATCATACTGTGTGTATGGAGGAATGTACTGTGGGAAATCATACAGTGTTTGTGGGGCACTTTTGTTGGCATCACATGTCATAGGGGCAATGAAAGGGGAATCTAGGCACTTCAGTAGGAGGAAAATTAGTTTGTGAAGTCTGAAATGTTGTGAGAGATGTACCTATGTGACCCAGCCAAATATTCTTTTTTTGTGGGGGTGTCCAATTAGAACTTCTGCTCTGGGGCTCCATGATTTCTATGATGCAGGATGCATTGTCCCTTTGCTGCATGAATGATTGGCCATAACTTACACACCAGTGCCGTCCCTTGGTACCTACAGGCATCCAGCCATGTTTCTCCTGAGCAGACATTTGTCAGTGGTGCTCTTCCCCCTTCCCGCTCCCATATCTTTTGTTCAACCCAATAGGAAGGACCCTGTTATTATTCCAGACAGCTTCATGTGCGGCGCTTGTGATTGGCTAAGCAATTCGGGAGGAAGCGTGGTCTGTTGGAGGAAAAGCACCATTTTATTAGCTTAGTGCAGTGGCGGCTTGTTGATGCTCAGACTGCAGGTCATTACCCGTGGTGTGGACGGTGCTGCATGGTGACATGTCTGACTAGTTAGTGTGAGGCAACGGTCCAGAGGTTGGGAATCAGTAATCCTGTGCTATAAGGATGCAGGACTGTGTCTGCCTACAGGATCACAGCTCTGCCAGTCGTCATTATGTGTCTATATGCTTGTGCCAAGCCACCATTACTTAATGAACCTTGTTCTGGATTCTTCTGTGTGGTTCTTGTATGTGCATGTGATGGCGCTGATATCCTTGTGTGGACATCTTTTTTTCTGTTTCTGTAAACTAAAATGTCCACTATTTTGCTCATTTTTACAGGATAATTATAAATCTGTATGAACCAGATTTATTTTTACCAATTGAAAAATAATTACTGGGGGGGGGGGGCCCACCGTTTTGCAGTTCACATCAGGCAGCAGAGAGGCTAGGTTCACCCCTGGGGGTTGGTATCATCACCAGTCACCAGGTTATTATTGTGCAATACTAAGGAAATCCTAAACACATGATTGGTTGGTGGCGCTTGAGGCCTGGAGTTGGCCACCCCTGCCTTAAAAGTACATTGAGGCTCATCCCACTTTTGCCAGAAAAAATCTTGATAATCCCCAAGACTTTTGAGAGAATACTTTGGAACTTTTTGGAAGGTGAATGTCCCATTATACCTGGTGTAAAAGTACAACATCATTTCAGGAAAGGAACATCATGCCAACACTAAAATATAGTGGAGGTAGTGTGATGGTCTGGGGCTGTTTTGCTGCTTCGGGTCCTGAAAGATTTGCTGTGGTAAATGGAACCCTGAACTCTGCTGTTTACCAAAAAATCGTAGAATGGCCTGTCATCTGTTCGTGACCTCAAGCTGAAGTGCACGTGGGTTATGCAGTCGGACAATGATCAAGCACACCTGCAAGTCACCTCTTAATCGCCTTGAGTAAAACAAAATTATGACTTTGGAGTGGCCTAGTCAAAGTCCTGGACCTTAATCTGATTGAGATCCTGTGACCTTTAAAAGGCAGTTCATGCTCAAAACCCTCAAATGATGGCTGAATTACAACAATTCTGCAAAGATTAGTGGCTAAAATTCCTCCAGAGCTTGTAACAGACTCATTACCAGTTATTACAAATGCTTGGTTGCTAAGGGCGGTCCAAGCAGTTACTAGGTTAAGGGGGCATCACTTTTTCACACAGGGCCCTGTAGGTTTGAATTTCTTTTTCCCTTTATAATAAAGACCTTCACTAGTAAACTGCATTTTGTGTTTATTTGTGTTATCTTTGTCTAATATTTAAATTAGTTTGGTGATATGAAACATTTAAGTGTGAATAAGAAATCACGAAGGGGACAAACACCTTTTCACAATACTGTAGGTACTTACCTGTCCACGCTCCAATGCACACGGTTGTTGCCTATGTTTGTTCAATACAATTTTAGGCAGTAAAAACATTCATTCTTTGTCCATCTTGGAACTGCACTGAACTATTGATCACAGTGGGGAAGAGAAAGAGTAAAAATGTGAGTGCTGCCTAACCATGAACTGCATTTTCTATGTTTGGAACATGAACTTTAGGGTCTATGAGATTTCTAAGTCTAACAGCTTTAATGTAAGTGGCATAAGTAGATTGTGAGCCCTGGTGGACAATGTCTCTCTCCTTCTGTACCTGTGTGCCTCATATTGTCTATGTTCATTGTACTTGTCTATGTATACCCTTTCCACATGTAATGCTCTGTGGAATAAATGGCGCTATAATAATAAATAATAATAATAGATAGTCAGTAACGTAAATGTCTGCTGCTTAAAGTTTTTCAAATCACTCTGAATTTAGAGGAAACTAACCAGCAGGATTTAGAGCTATAAAGTGATGCCATTGCATTACAGGTACTGGGATACTGAATGCAATCATAGCTTTACTTGAATGATTCCATGATTGATTGCAGAGAAAAGTGTCATAAAACCTCTGGAAAACAGGGCAGCACATGATTGATGTGTCCAGCACTACGTCACTATTTGGGGTTGTTTTTTTCCCTCCTCTGTGGACATGCCTTTCGGTTGTAAGCCAAACCCTTCCCCTCTCCTTTTCATCACTACTTTCAGTTTTGTCAGACACCCTGAGACTGGAGTATAGTGACTCCAGTCTCAGTGAAACTGAAAGAGATAAAGGCATGCCCACAGAAGTGGAAAGAAAAAAAAACACAACCCAGAATGATGACACAGTGCTGCACACATCAATCATCTGCTGCCCTGTTTTCCAGGAGTTTTATAATAATTGTCTCTGCAATCAAACCTGGAATTATTCAAGTAAAGGTATGATTGCTTCAGCTTCCCAGTGCACTGCCTTTTTCTTTATACCCTAAAACCTGCTGGTTGGTTCCCTTTAAATATTTTTCGAAAATAAAAAATAAATAAATGAAAGTAGTAAGTTAGGAACGTCAAGGAATTAAAAACAGGATATGATGACATCAAGTTCCTTATCGCGTATCGGTCAAAATTAATGACTTGTTTAAGATGCCTTAAATACACAGCAGGAGAAAAACGACATTATTGAGCGAGCGTCATATCAGGTAACACATAATTTACAGTATTTCCCTTCTCTGTAATTACACGGCCACTAAATAACACAGGCAGGAATTGGTTATTTCTGCCACGTACTATTAAAATATTTCATTAGTTTTGAAGTTCTGCAGAAGGTTGTAGCTCCATGTCCAGCTGACCAGAGCCCTCCAGTAGCAGAAGCGGACTAAAGATTTAGGAGACTCGGATGTTACTTCACAAAACTTGTGTGGTTAAATGTGTATTAGGTTATGGGTAGAAGAGAAGAAATACCAGCTTGAAACTGTCAAACTCTAACGTTAATAGTAGTAGAAGTACATTGACCTTTCTTGTTATGTTCCATGAATCTAATCTAATATTACTTCTCTTTGCACCCGATCATCTGATGGGACTAAAGCCCGGGTTACACGCTTCAATGTCCCAGTGATCCCACCAACGATCAGGATCGCTGGGACATTGAAGGCTGATCGCTGGTGAGCTGTCACATAGGCAGACTCACCAGCGATCCGGACCAGCGAGCACGCTGGCATCCAAGGTAAACAGTGGGTAACTAAGCGCCGTGGGGTGCTTAGTTACCCACAGTTTACCTTGGATACCAGCTCCCAGCGTTGCTGTGCGGCGCTGGGAGCTCGCTGATCGTCGGTCCCCCGCTGTCACACGCAACAATACTGCACGTTCAGCGGGCGACAAACAATAGATTTATGAACCGGTTCATAAATCTGCTATCAACGACTCATGGTTGATCGTTGATAGTTGTCACGCGCAACAATGTTGTTTAGACATCGCTGCAACGTAACCAAACCGGTTAACAATCTCGTTGTGTGTGATGGGCCCTTAAGTTTGTTCTACGATTGTGTTGCACGGTGAGGGATTTTTTTAAAGTTTTCTTATGGCACTCCAGAGATGTCTGATGTCTAAAATTTGCAAAAAAAGCACCTAAAAGACTTTTCGTATTCATTTCGACTTTCCTGGCCATATGTTCAGTCTTTCAAGCGCTTTTCTTCCTCTTCAGGTTTTTCTAAAATGCATAATGATAGAAAAAAAAGAATGCAGGTCACTTCTTTGAAGCAACTCCTGATGGGAAATGTTTTATTCCAGGCAACATCCAATCAAGAGGCTGCAAAAGAAAACAAAAGTGCAAAAACACTTGAAAAACCCTTGTTAATCCCATAAGGAAAACACTTCAAGAAATGTAAAATTCCTCCAAAAACTCTCCAAAGTATTTGAACATAGAGTCTTTTTACTGTGTATTTATAGTAGAAATAGAGCAGAAAAGCCACTTTTTGAGGATGTTTGATGAGTTTTAATGAGGATTTGAAATGTTTCCACTCACTTTCCCTTAGTTTCTGCTACAAATACTGCTTAAAATGCCCGTGTGCATATAGCCAAAGAATTAACTTTTCCCGAAGGCATTTCCATTTGAAAACTTATGGCTTTGAAGATTGTCACAGGGTGACAGTCATGGGTGAGGTATTGACTCTAGACGCCCTGGCACACCACATGAAAGTCATGGTCCTGGCTGGGTGTGCGGACTTGTGTCGTGTGGGCTCTACACCCATGTAGGCCGCGTGTTACACTAGTTTTGGCTGGCCAGGACCAGATAATGACTTGCTTCCACAAGGAGGACAACAATTCAGTTTTAACAATATTACTTTACTTAATGGTTCTTCCATATCAACTTTACAAATGAGATAGAGGGCACATAACTTCCAGAACAATCCAATTTTACAGAGCATTTTCAGAAACATTCTCAGCTCTTTCTGGTTTGTTCCTGATCTTATTGGTTGTGTGAGGGCTAGCACAACCAAGCCCAGCACAAAAGTCCAATTCGCGACAATCACTTTCCCTCTTCGCAGCTCTACATCTATCCTCCTCATAGCTGAGTGGCTATGAGGGTTCTGTTCACCATAGGCAGAGAAGAACCTTCTGTTCCTAGACACTTCCACATCTATGTCTCTTCTCCTCATAGAGGAGGTTGGTAGTGGGTTTTCCAGTAGTGCCAGAGAAGAGCCTTGTGCTGTTAGACACTTGGGGTGACTTCGCTAGGGAAAGTCAACTCTGTTCACATACCAATCCATCCTAACAATTACCATTTAGGATTGAAGCCTTGATGTTAAGTCCCATCCTCCAGATTTCCCTTCTGCCTAAGACTACTTAGTTGAAAGGTCGGTCCCTAGCTCAGCATTGTCCCGCAATATCACACATCACCCGCTGCATGTGGCTTTGAACTAAAGACTATGTCACTGTCACCACAGGAAACTTTCTCTACATGTTAACCCCACTGACTGTTGGCTAGTCCCAAAACTTAACTAGTGCTTGCCCTACAGACTAGCAATTACAGTTGTGGCCTAAACTATTGACACCCCTGCAATTCTGTCAGATAATACTCAGTTTCTTCCTGAAAATAATTGCAATCACAAATTCTTTGGTATTATTATCTTCATTTAATTCGTCTTCAATGAAAAAACACAAAAGAGAATGATGCAAAAACTCCAACAAAAAGTATTGGCACCCTCAGCCTAATACTTGGTTGCACAACCTTTAGCCAAAATAAGGCCCCTTTCACATCAGTGGTAAACGGTGAAAAAAACGCAACTGCCGCGATTATCGCATAACGGCACAATGTCTAAGGGGCTTGTGGTAAGTGTGCGGCAGGTGCGGCAAGTGCGGTTTCGGCACTTGGGCAGGTGCGGCTGCAAAACTCCGCAAGTGCTCGAATCGCACTGCCGCACACTTACCGCAGCCCCATAGACATTCATTGCGGTAATCGCAGCAGTTGCGTTTTTTTCACCGCAACTGCCGCGATCAGCGATTACCGCTGATGTGAAAGCAGCCTAACTGCGATTAAACGCTTCCGGTAATCATCAATGAGTTTCTTACAATGCTCTGTTGGAATTTTAGACCATTCTTCTTTGGCAAACTGCTCCAGGTCCCTGATATTTGAAAGGTGCCTTCTCCAAACTGCCATTTTTAGATCTCTCCACAGGTGTTCTATGGGATTCAGGTCTGGACTCTTTGGCGGCCGCCTTAGAAGTCTCCAGTGCTTTCTCTCAAACCATTTTCTAGTGCTTTTTGAAGTGTGTTTTGGGTCATTGTCCTGCTGGAAGACCCATGACCTTTGAGGGAGACCCAGCTTTCTCACTCTGGGCCCTACATTATGCTGCAAAATTTGTTGGTAGTCTTCAGACTTCATAATGCCATGCACAGGGTCAAGCAGTCCAGTGCCAGAGGCAGCAAAGCAACCCCAAAACATCAGGGAACCTCCGCCATGTTTGACTGTAGGGACCGTGTTCTTTTCTTTGAATGCCTCTTTTTTCTCCTGTAAACTCTATGTTGATGCCTTTGCCCAAAAAGCTCTACTTTTGTCTCATCTGACTAGAGAACATTCTTCCAAAACGTTGTAGGCTTTCTCAGGTAAGTTTTGGCAAACTCCAGCCTGGCTTTTTTATGTCTCGGGGTAAGAAGTGGGGTCTTCCTGGGTATCCTACCATACAGTCCCTTTTCATTCAGACGCCGACGGATAGTACGGGTCGACACTGTTGTACCCTCAGACTGCAGGGCAGCTTGAACTTGTTTGGATGTTAGTCGAGGTTCTTTATCCACCATCCGCACAATATTGCATTCAAATCTCTCGTGAATTTTTCTTTTCCGTCCACATCTAGGGAGGTTAGCCACAGTGCCATGGGCTTTAAACTTCTTGATGACACTGCGCACGGTAGACACAGGAACAATCAGGTCTTTGGAGATGGACTTGTAGCCTTGAGATTGCTCATGCTTCCTCACAATTTGGTTTCTCAAGTCCTCAGACAGTTCTTTGGTCTTCTTTCTTTTCTCCATGCTCAATGTGGTACAAACAAGGACACAGGACAGAGGTTGAGTCAACTTTAATCCATGTCAACTGGCTGCAAGTGTGATTTAGTTATTGCCAACACCTGTTAATGCCACAGGTAAGTTACAGGTGCTGTTAATTACACAAATTAGAGAAGCATCACATGACTTTTCTAAAGTGCCAATACTTTTGTCCACCCCCTTTTTTATGTTTGGTGTGGAATTATATCCAAATTGACTTTAGGACAATTATTTTTGTGTTTTTTCATTGAAGACAAATTAAATGAAGATAATAATACCAAAGAATTTGTGATTGCAATCATTTTCAGGAAGAAACTGAGTATTATCTGACAGAATTGCAGGGGTGTCAATACTTTTGGCCACAACTGTACATATAAAAAATAAATAAAAGTTTGTATACTCATCTCTCTCTGACCTTCATCTTGTTAGTGCAGCTATCCCTGCGAGGTCATTTCAGTCCAATCTTCACACACAGGCTGCTAGTCTTATTCACAGCACCAGTTTCAACTGGGTCTTCGGCATCTTTGGTGCTCAATAGGTGCTGAAAGGCTTGGTGGGTGTTAAGGACTTGATGGGACTTGTGGGGTGAAGAAGACCCGTGACCAGCAATTGAAGACTGGACCACATGGATGACCGAAATGGGGAGATGGGCAAACAAGGACAGGGCAAAGAAAGGTTTGAATTAGAATATTTCTACTACCTGCTACCTGGTCTCCTGTCTGCCTGCAGCCTCCATTGCTTCTACTACTTGCTTTCTGGTCTCCTGTCTGCCTGAAGCCCCCATTGCTTTTATTACCGGTTTCCCAGTCTCCCATTTGCCTGTGCCTATGGTGCTTCTACTACCTGATTAAAGGTCTCCTGTCTGCCTTCACTTTTCAGTACTTCTACTACCTGTTTACTGCACATCTCACCAGTCTGATGCACAAATGCAAATAGCCAGGGTGCCGAACCTAGACCTTGTGCTTGAGGATTAACCTCACCAGGTGAGCCAAAACATTCTCACTCCAAATATACAACCTTATGGATTGGAAATCTACAATGAAGTGCAGCATTACCCCACGCCCATTCCATGCCCCCTCCACACCCTATTCCCTGATTCCTCTAATATTGGATTGAACACTGACACAAGAAGCTTTCAAAGGTCACTTATTTCTCTGAGGCATCGGGTGATTTAGGGCAATCGGTTGGTCCTGGGAGATTTTTTTACTTTTATAGTAATCTAAGAAGTCTTCCCTTCATCCTCACAGACATCCAGAGTTGGCAAGAGTTGAGAGTATGATTAAAAGATCTGTTCTGTTTTGAAGCTTTATGAGCATCCTGATCAGAGGAGATCGATTTCCAGAAATTTAAAAAGAACAATAGTTTTATCATTGACAGGAATAGTTAATGCAAGTCCACCGCACCCCTTCATAAAGAGTGAAAAACATGACTAATAGATTTCTAATAGCTGAGAATTAACATGACTCAATGTGGAAACAATACATAAGGAATTGATAAATTTCATAACAATGAAAACAAATATCTGACCCTTAAATTTCAATCCAACAGTCGGGACTTGGGCAAACAATTGACTGTGATCTCCCATACATTCTCATTCATTACACTGGAGAGTAGCCTCTTCTCTACCAGGAAAGTGTAATGGGCACTCCTGATATGTGCTCATGATCAGAGGCTCTGTGTCTTGGATGCAGTGTCTCCAGACCTGCAGGAACCCACAGGTGAGCACACCGAGACTGCAGCCACTCTGTATTCATCATCTGCGGTGAGTGCAGGGCGGCTTCTCCCTGCGTGCACCGATGGTAACCGCTTCTAACACCACAGCATGAAATTAACATGCTGCGGAGATGCAGAAGGCAACTGCGGTCGGGAGAAGCATAATGGGCATGGGATTTCTAGAAATACCATCCACTATGCTGGTACTTTACAGCGCAACTTTTACTGATCAAGAGCAGACAGCCTCAAAAGTGATCAAGTCTATATTTATCGCACATGGTCAGATATAATGCTTCAGATATAATGATTCCTGAGTAAGTTCATCAAACAAGTAATAACTGAAAGTCTTTTTAAATAGTTCTAGCACGATAACGTAGATAAAAAAGCCTCTAAGCATAATTCTCACAGGGAAAAACAAATGGACAAAAACACAGTCCAAGAATAGTAAACACCCTGAGGCCTGGGAAAGGGAATCCACTGAGAAAGACGTCCAACAGCAATTAGTGGCAGCTTTTAAAAGAGTCCCAAATGTCCAGAGAGCTGCATCTGCACAATAAACAATTGTCCGTAAGTGCTAGCAGGGCTTATATGACACAGGGTTTGGTGAAACAGAAGCAGAGAAAGGGAACTGAGCACAAGCATCAGAAATCAGGATAAAAGCTGGAGGCAGGTGAGATTGCTGGAGTCCAATAGCAGTTGCTGGAGAAGCAGGAGCAGATCAGCAGGTAGTGGAGCAGACTGGTAAAGCACAGGAAGCCTGGAAATCAAGCTGAATACTCGGCACAAGGCTAGACGGTAGGCTGAGGTTTATAAAGGAAGAAATGTAGGATCACTTGAACAACAGCAAAGCTTCGGACACATCTTGAAAATGGGCAAATGCACAAAGTTCCAACAAAATTCCCTGAATTGGAATTCCAACCTATGGAGCCTCATTCAGAGAATTAAGTTTCATAGGTCACTCCAAGTCAGTGCCAGACCCAGACTTTTCACATGCGATGATGACACAGAGTTACTGTCACTGCACATGAGAAATTTTGGGTCTGGCAATGGTTGTGAGTGACCTATGGAGCCTTATTATCAGATTAAAGAGACCAGGTACACATAGTCATTGCTGGGAAACTCCCCAGATTCTTCGCAAAATTTCAAAACTGCTCCAGTTTTTTGGAGTTTCTTTTCAGAAAATTCATCAAATGGACTCTGTATTCCCATAGCCCAAAACTGTTACAAGCAGCCACAAAAATGCACCAATTACTCTGCACATAATCGTTAACCATAAACTTGCTTCACCCTACCCATTCTCTTTGCTCTGGAAGCGACTTTAGACTAAGGGTACAGTTACACGCGCAATATTGCAATGCAACATCGACAAAAGTCACGTGGTGTGGTCGTTGCAGTTGATATCGTTGGTGCGTTGTGTCGTGTAACAGGGCAATGCGACTACAATAAATCGCAGGTACGATATTACAAGAAGATTGTGCAAGCCTTCAACCGTACAATGTTGAATTATGCGATCTGGCATGATCGTGCTGTGTGACGGCACAACTACGATCTTGTTTGCGATTTCACAGGTTGCACAAGCAAGCCCGTAGGCGTGCCTGTGGTTTGTGGTTTTCCGCGCCACATCTACGTCGATTGGTGGCTAGTATTGTATGCCCCTTGGATGGCCCTGTCAAAGGAGCCATATTGGATTATCTGTGCGTACGCCACTTCATTCATTGACTTCTGCATCTCCTCAATGTTATGAAAATGCATATATACAAGACGAATTATTCTCAAACACCTCCTTTACTATTCATGATGATGTTTAAGGCGCCTATTCACGACGCTACAAACATAGCGTCGCCAAAAACAAAGTACTGGCCAAAGTGCCATGTCAGTATGTGAAGGCCTCATTGATGCTAGCTACAATCTCCAATTCCGCATGTCGCACATATATTAAAATGTTAACACAAGTCTAGCCACTTCTTGCAATAATAGGCCAGATATGTGTGGCCTGAGCGTTGTGGTTTACATATTATGTGACGCCGTAGCATTCACTGTGGTCATCCACTATGTGTGGGCGACTCCTTTGCGGACGGAGAAGTTTACACAGCGTCAATATTCTGCGCCATGACGTCATTACGTCGTTTTGCGGCGGGCCCTGCCCTCTAGGTGCTTTACAGTCCCCTGCATAAAGATGGCTGCCACACAGCGCTCTGCAGCATGGGGAGAGCCCAAGCTACTCCTGCTGTTTGACTACCTGGACAGGCTGGACTACTGGTGCGAGTTGCCGCATCAGCACCCACGGCTGCATAAGGCTAGGGTCACACTGGCTAAATTCTAAATCCCCTGCGTGTTTTGCAGAGAACTTAGAATTTTTTCCTCCCTCTGAAGTCTTCACACAGGCTGCAGAGTGGAGAACGTGGCCCCTAGCAACCTGCTGTGTATCATGGACACCAGCTACACAGCAGGCTGCGGGGAGTGTGCATTTCACCACGCACAGGGAAACGCTACAGGATCTGACGTGGCTGCTTCACCCACATCCCTTGCAGGAAGTGGGTGTGGTCGACGCCAAGGGAAAGGTCTCCCAGGATCCCTTGGCACCTCAGGATTAAGTCCAGGCACAAACATAGCCAGCGGCTGATGGTACACTGACGGCTGCGGGGGGGAATGAGCCAAAATAGTCTGCTAGTTCAGTGTCCCATTCTCTGACGCCTCCAGGGCTAGGTAGATCACCCTCTCGAGGTCCGTACGTTGCTGAGGGCCCAGCCGGGACACCCGTTCACTAACTAGCTGCCCAATGCCAGTGAAAGGGATCCTCTCCATGTTAAGCAGTACCCTCTTAGCCCAATCGCCCAGCTGGGTAGGGGGTGGCAATGGTCTCCGACGCGTCACCCCCTCACTGGGCCAAGGATGCTGCACGGCGGCATTGGGATCAGGCTCCAAAATCCCCTCAGATGTTGTTGGGGGTCGTAATTTATCCATTGACATATCATCAGTGCTTTAGTACCAAACAGCTATTTGTAGTGTTTGTGTGTGAAATGATGAGTTCAAGGTGTGCCCATTAGAGTGGCCTAAAGATATGGCTATGTGTAACATGACACAGTGATTACTCTACTCACCTAAGTAACCACCATGGACATGCATATGTGTTCACACAAGCATATAATCTTTCCAATGGCACAAATTGGTACAATAACACCTAAACATACTGTGCAGTGTGCCAAACACCACACGCTAATGTTTGTCAAGTTAAACACAACACAAGTGTATCCAACCACCATTGAAGACTGTGATGACACAAAGACATTATGAAGTACCTCTTGTGGTGGAGCCGGGTCTTGGGGAGTGGCGGAGAGGGATTGTGCTAGGTCCCTGCTGCACAGTGTAGTCGGAGGGAGATGCTGGTCCCGGAGAAAATGGAGGAGGTTACATACATCTCCCCCGTTCCACTCCCGGACCTTGTTGATTTCTCAACTTCACTGAGCTCCCTGTCATATATGATACAGTCTATATAGAGTCTAATGCATGGGTATAATGAGACACATGAGACATACGCTTCTTAAGCAGCTCTTGTATTGCTTCATACAAGTTAGTGCATCAACAGGATAACATAAATGTAAGTTGCAGAGTGAAAGGCAAAACAACCAACGACACCAGAGCATTAAAGCATAGTACAAGTCTCAGGGAAAGCATTCAGAGTTCATTACTTCCCTGTCAGATATTGCTGGCACCCAGGATTCTGTGTTCATAAATGATTCCAGGCAGAATGAATCCAGGCTTCAGAGAGCAAGTCACAGACAGATTGCAGGCCTGATTCTGGAGCACAGGTTAACCAGCTGAAGTAGTTTAAAAGGGCAATTGGCAAGAAACAGGGCAGGGACATCAAAGCTGAGGACTCCATATTGTTTGAGGGCAAGAGTCAATGCACAGGACAGGAAACAAGATGGCCGACGACAAGCTGAGAACTCCATATTGGTTGAGGGCAAAAGTCATTACACATGACAGGAAACAAGATGGCCGACAAAATACACTAAATGCAAACATAACAACAGATATAGCAAAAAAGACTGAAAACCTTACATTACTCCCCCCTTAGGGACAGCCTCTGGATGGCCCCAGTCCAGGCTTTCCCGGGTATCTCCGATGGAACTGGCGGAGTAACCGAGGAGCATGGAGATTGGAGGCCGGCTCCCACGAGTTGTCCTCAGAAGAATAGCCCTGCCATTTTACCAGGTATTGCACCCCGTTTCTACGCAACCTGGAGTCCAGGATCCTTTCCACGACAAACTCCTCCTGGCCATCGATGAGTACCGGAGCAGGAGGGGAAGAAGAACGACCCGGGAATGAATTGGGAGTCACAGCCTTTAGTAGAAAAACGTGAAACACGGGGTGAATCCTCATAGAGCTTGGAAGTTGAAGGCGACAAGCAACGTTGCTGACGAGCTTATTAATCTTATAGGGCCCAACGTACTTATGACCCAATTTGGATGATGGTACTCTCAATTTAAGGTTCTTAGTTGACAGCCAGACCAAATCTCCTACCTTGAAGGTTGGTGCAGGTTTACGAAACCTATCTGCCGCTTTTTTATACCTGTCCTGAGCGGATTCCAGATTCTCTTTAAGCAGATCGAGGTTCCTTTGTAGAGAGGTGATTCTGTCGGCTACAGCTGGAAGAGGTGAATCTATGGGAAGTCGAGGAAGGATGTTAGGATGATAACCCAAATTGGCATAAAAGGGTGACTGCTTGGTGGAAGCGCTCTGTGAGTTGTTATAAGAGAATTCAGCCAGTGGAAGCAAATCCACCCAGTCATCTTGTAGGTGGCAGATAAAACAGCGGAGATACTGTTCTAGGGTCTGATTAGTCCGCTCGGTTTGTCCATTTGTCTGCGGATGAAAGGCAGAAGACAGGTTAACTTTGATGTCCAACGCAGCACAGAAGTGCTGCCAAAACTTTGAAGTGAATTGCACCCCTCGATCAGATACAACCTCATCCGGTACGCCATGCAGGCGAAACACATTTTGAATGATTAAGTCCGATGTGTGTTTCGCAGTGGGTAGACCAACACAAGGAATGAAATGGGCTGCCTTTGTTAACCGATCCACCACCACCAGAACTGTGTTCTTCCCTTGAGAGGTTGGCAACTCCACAATGAAGTCCATAGATATGGATCCCCATGGACGGGATGGAACGGGTAGGGGTTGTAATAGACCCGTAGGCGAAGATCGTGGAGTCTTGCATCTGGCACAGACTTCGCAAGAAGTGACGTAACCTAGAACATCTCTTCTGTATGTGGGCCACCAAAAGAAGCGAGACAGGAATTCTTGAGTCTTCAGAACTCCTCTATGCCCCGCTATCTTAGAATCGTGGACGAGTTGCAGAACTCTCACCCTGACTGCTTCAGGAATATACAGGCGTTGCCCCTGAATCCACACACCGTTCTTATATACAAGACTTACTTCACAAGACGGTTGTGCCAGCCAGGGATCCGTATGGTATGCTTCCTTGATGTCGTTAAGCAAGTCTTGATTATGAAGCACTCCCAGGAACCTGGAATCAGAGATAACAGTCTTACGAGACGTGAGTGGAATTGTCTCAGTTGAGTAGAGTCTAGACAACGCATCGGCCTTTCCATTACGCGATCCTGGCCTATAGGAGATAACAAAACTGAATTGGTTTAAGAAAAGACTCCAACGAGCCTGGCGAGGAGTCAAGCACTTAGCCGATCTGATAAACTCAAGATTGCGGTGGTCAGTCAACACGATTATCTGCTGCGCAGCTCCCTGAAGGTGGTGTCTCCATTCCTTGAAGGCTGCGATGATGGCCAACAATTCTCTATTACCCACATCATAGTTCCGTTCTGCAGGAGACAACCGCCGGGAAAAGAAAGCACAGGGATGTAAGACTTCTTTCTCACCTGTCCTCTGGGAGAGGATAGCTCCGATGGCACTGTCTGAGGCATCCACCTCTATTATGAAGGCCAGTTCAGGGTTAGGATGCACCAGAATAGGTGCCGTGGTGAATTTCTCTTTCAAACGGGAAAATGCTTCTTGAGCCTGGGGGGTCCAGGTAAAAGCAGAGTTCTTGCGGGTAAGCCGTGTAATGGGAGACACAACCTCAGAAAAGTTCCTGATAAAACGCCTGTAGAAATTAGCAAACCCTATAAAGCGCTGGACCTCCTTCACATTCTTGGGGACCGGCCAGGCTTTAATGGCTTGGATCTTACCCTCATCCATACTAATTCCTCGTGATGACATTACATACCCCAGAAATTGGATCTCCGTTCGATGGAATTCGCACTTCTCCAGTTTGATATACAGATGGTGTTGTCGAAGGCGTTCTAAGACCATCTTCACATGTCTGTGATGCTCCTCTGTGGAATTAGAAAAAATCAAAATATCATCCAAATAAATGACAATGAATGTATCCAGGAGGTCCCTAAAAACGTCATTCACCAAATTTTGGAAAGTTGCTGGAGCATTACATAAACCGAACGGCATTACTAGATATTCAAAGTGTCCGTAGCGTGACCTGAAAGCTGTCTTCCATTCATCCCCAGGTCTAATGCGGACCAAGTTATAGGCCCCACGGAGATCCAACTTTGTAAAGAGGTTTGCATGCCGTACTCTCTCCAATAATTCAGGGATCAACGGTAGTGGGTAACGGTTTCTGATCGTGATTTTATTGAGCTCCCGATAGTCTATACAGGGCCTAAGAGATCCATCTTTCTTCTTCACAAAGAAGATTGGTGCACCAGCAGGAGATGAAGAGGGGCGTATGAAGCCCTTGGCTAGATGTTCGTCTATATAGTCTTTGAGAGCCTTTAGCTCAGGCCCTGCCAAAGAGTAAATCTTGCCAAAAGGTATTCCCGCACCTGGTAACAGGTCTATTGGACAGTCATATGGACGGTGAGGGGGTAGCAGGTCTGCGTTCCTTTTGTCACACACGTCAGCATACTCACGGTATATGGCTGGTAGCTCAGAGACTGATGTTGGTCCTTTAGGAATGGAGCAGACTGAAGCTTCTGGACTTATCTGTTTCTCTGGAAAGTGCAGTTCTTTAGTTTCCCAGTTAATCGTAGGATTCTGAGCCTGCAGCCACGGCAGTCCTAGAATAATAGGGAAATGAGGAGAAGAGATGAGCATAAATGACAGACTCTCTTGATGGTCATTACCATGAGGACCTTCAAGGGCTCCGTCTCCTGATCCACTGGTCCAGAGTTTAACAGTGAGCCATCTACGGTCTCCATCTGTACAGGAGTAGCCTTCTTTACTGAACGTACTCCAAGTTTCTCAGCGAAGGAGATGTCCATAAAATTGCCGCTTGCCCTGAATCAATCATAGCGGAGGTAGATACCCAGACAGAGTGAACCCTGAGCTTGAGGGGAATAAAGCAATGAGAATTGTTGTTCTTACAACTCAGCTGGGAAACCGCTGAAAAAACCTGAAAAACTGCTGCAGTAACACGTGCATCCGGCTCAGAGATAACAGAGTTCAAGTCTGAGTAATCAATGTCTGTATCCTCTACTCTCTCTGGGATCTGTGGTTCGGACCTGACAGAACCCCTCTCACAGCACTCGCAGTGTATGATGGCTGCAGTTGTCTTACGAGAACGACTGGGGCAGTTTATAATGAAATGTCCTGACTTACCGCAATAGAAACACAGATTTTCCTTTACTCGATGTTCCTTACGTGCATCACTGACCCGTCTCTGTAAAGAGTCCACCTGCATAGGCTCAGGTTCGGGTTCTCGTATAATCCTGCTCAAGGACTCCTTAGCTGGAGAGGGAGGAAATAAATGATTAGTGCGCTTTATCTCCGACCATCTCTCCTGTCTGCGTTCAGTAAGCCGAGCATCGATCCGAATACAGTAGTTGATAAAATCTCCTAATGCTGTAGGTGGGTCGGCACGAGCGAGTTCGTCCTTAATCACAGAGGATAATCCTTTCCGGAAAACCGACTTCTTAGCAGAGCTATCCCAAGTGGTGTCGAGAGCCCATCTCCGGAAATCCAAAGCATACTCCGCTACCGAGCGCTTACCTTGGCTTAAAGTTAACATGGCTGATTCCGCTGTAGCACCGCGGTTTGGATCATCGAATACCTGCCCCATAGCTGAAATGAAAGCATCAAGATTATTTAGACAGTCATCGTCAGTCTCAATTAGGGGGTTTGCCCATGTGAGAGCTTTGTTGGAGAGCAGCATAATTATTGTCAATACTTTAGATCGCTCAGTAAGGAACTGTGGCGCATGAGCCGCAAAAAACAGTTTGCATTGATTAATGAATCCCCTGAATTTTTCCCGTTCACCGCCAAAACGGAATGGTGGTAGCTTGGGGATTCCAATAACCGGGGTTGAAGTTGGGATGTGGACGCGTCCCTCCAGAACCTCAATCCGGGTTCGTAAGTCCTGCGTGGTTTGTCCGAACACCTGCAGATTATGATCACCGCGATCCCGCAGGCTTGCAAAGCTGGTCTTCAATGCCTGTAGGTCAGCAAGGATTGAATCCGTCACGTCGCACAGATGTTTAACGGGGTCCTCCATATTCCCAGAAGCTGCACAGCAGAGAGGCTGGAAAGGAAGAAAAGGAGCACAATAGTGTTTACCTGTGGTAACACTCCTGACTTAAAAGAAGGGAATGTGCTCACCTGGAAAGGTTGTGAGAAGCCACAACCACTATCATCACATATATCGATATCTCAGATCCACGGTCTGCAGCAGCTCTCCAATGGCAAAAGATCCAGAAATCTCTATACAGGTGGCAGCAGATGCAGCACTGTCCTAGACCCAGCAGACTCTATTATGGCTCCAGAATCTGTCATATATGATACAGTCTATATAGAGTCTAATGCATGGGTATAATGAGACACATGAGACATACGCTTCTTAAGCAGCTCTTGTATTGCTTCATACAAGTTAGTGCATCAACAGGATAACATAAATGTAAGTTGCAGAGTGAAAGGCAAAACAACCAACGACACCAGAGCATTAAAGCATAGTACAAGTCTCAGGGAAAGCATTCAGAGTTCATTACTTCCCTGTCAGATATTGCTGGCACCCAGGATTCTGTGTTCATAAATGATTCCAGGCAGAATGAATCCAGGCTTCAGAGAGCAAGTCACAGACAGATTGCAGGCCTGATTCTGGAGCACAGGTTAACCAGCTGAAGTAGTTTAAAAGGGCAATTGGCAAGAAACAGGGCAGGGACATCAAAGCTGAGGACTCCATATTGTTTGAGGGCAAGAGTCAATGCACAGGACAGGAAACAAGATGGCCGACGACAAGCTGAGAACTCCATATTGGTTGAGGGCAAAAGTCATTACACATGACAGGAAACAAGATGGCCGACAAAATACACTAAATGCAAACATAACAACAGATATAGCAAAAAAGACTGAAAACCTTACACTCCCTCTTATACACTGTGCGCAGGTTCCGGATCTTCTTCAGCACAAACTCCTTATCCACCCTCTCCCCAGGGTGGTGCTGCTGAGAGAGGGTGATGAGCTGGTCATACCCCACTCTCTTCACCTGATGGTTCTCGTAATCAGGTGATGCGGTCCGCCATAAGCACTCTAGCTCCTGGTACTTGGCTATGAAGGCTCGGACAAAATCCTGGTTTTCTGCCATCTGAAAAATGAAATGTATGACATGAACACACACACATACATGTATGTATCATGTTGTTTCATGTGTGCAAACCTGGGTACATTTGGTCCTGTGCACACATCAATTGGCTATCACAAATATATTTAAAAAATTAAACACAAGAATGCATCTGCAAGCATTCCCCTCTTGTGATGTGTGATGTAGTTGACCCAATTCAGTGTCTTTGTGGCGTGCAAAATACTTTGTTGACATTCACAATGATTGTTGGCAGCCATGGGACACATCTTGGTCTTGTACTGCCTTTCTGGATGCCCATAATGTGAAGGTTGTACATGATGAGTAGTATGGGTTCACATAAGTAGGTGTTATGTCAAATGTCATACTGCAGTGTTTTCAATAAGCAAGGTCGACAAGCATTAGATGGTATGTAACGTAACAGGCCAACCATGTAAGTGTGTATTGGAGGGGTATGACAGGACTATGTACATGTGCTAGTCGATGAAGTTTGTTCTTGTTATGGCTCCATGTGTTATACTTGTTATTTTTCCTTTCTCATTCGCAGAGCCTTGCTAACTGAAAGTGGACGTCATGCATCGTTCCGCCATGGCAGTAGTGGCTGTGTCCATGGTGGAGGATGCCTTGTTGACAGATGAGAGGACTGAGAAACTGCAGAGGCTATAGATGACGGAGTGTGTGGCCTCGGGCTTGGCTCCTTCAAAGGCGCCACCTGAGTCACATGGGCCTTGTCTGTCAGCTGGAGGACAGGAATCCGCAGACTTCAGGAACTATCTCAGGATGTCCGATGACTCTTTCAAATTCTTCTTGGACTTGGTTACACCACATATTGTCCGTGAGGACACTGTGATGCGTCGAGCTGTTTGAGCAGAGGAGTGGTTGGCTGTGACTCTGCGTTTCTTGAAACAGGGTGCACGATGACTGACCTGCAGTATTCTGCTGGTGTCTCACGCCCACTGCTGAGCCGCCTACTCCCTGAGATGTGTGAGGCCATTGTAAGGTGTCTCTTGCCAACCTATATGCGGTTTCCAATAACCGCCGCGGAATGGTTTGAAGTTGCCACTGGCTTCCACGAGAGGTGGCAATTCCCAAACTGTGGCGTGGCATTGGATGGCAAGCATGTGAGGATCACACAACCCCCAACAGCGGGTCTTACTATTTTAACCACAAAGGTTATTTCAGTGTGGTCCTCATGGCCCTCGTCAATGCCATCTATGAGTTCCTCCTTGTGGATGTGGGGATGAACGGGCGTGTGTCTGATAGGGGGAATTTTGGCCCAGACCTCCTTTTGTCAAGACCTTCTTAGCGGCCGGCTGAACTTACCCCCAAATGATGACACCACTGAACATCATAACTTTGCCTTTGTGGGGGATGAGGCCTTTGCACTTCACGCAAACCTACTACGGCCATATCCCCAGAGGACTCTGACCCTGAGCAACCCTTTTCAATTAACGGCTATCCCGGGCACGTCGTGTAGTTGAAAATGCGTTCGGGATCATGGCCAATAGATTCCGCGTGTTTCATAGTGCTTTAAATATGAAACTGGAATCTATCCAAATGGTAGTGATGGCGTGTTGTGTGCTGCATAACTTTCTGCGTCGTAGGGATACTCAATCATACACGCCAGCAAGTTATGTGAATAGTGTGGACTCACAACTGGGGAACTCATGCCAGGTGAGTGGCTGCAAACGACCCTGGCATAGCGCCACTCCAGCCGTTGGGCCAGGGCTGACATTAGCAGGATGCCAGGAAGCAGCAGAGACAACTACTGTATTCAATGGCCCTGGGGCGGTGGCCTGGCAGGACCACCAGATGTAAGGGGTGTGTGATGGGTCCACACTGTCCAATGTGTGTTTCTTTATGTTTTGGAGGCACAGACATGATTTCTAGTTATAGCAGAAATAGCCAGTATTTGATTTATGCTATATGTTACTTGTGTGATGATAACACTTGTTTTTTTGTTGTATGTTTGTTGTGTTTTCATTGTGTGGCCACACTCCTAATATATTTTTTTCTGATCAGACAAACGTGTGTTAGGCTAGGGTCATACATAGAGATTTTACTTGCGTTTTTGGAGACCTGCGTTTTTAAAAACGCATGCAAAAATGCACCTATAGGCCCCCATGCAAAAAACGCATGCCCCAATAGCAAAAACGCATGTCTAAATCACATGCTGTTTTTGCATGTGTTTTTGCCTCAGCACCAAAAAATACTGCATGATGCACCATTTTTTGAAAAATGCACGCAAAAACACAGCAAGCAGCGTTTTTTGGTGCTTTTTCAAAAACGCATGCATTTTTATAACACGGGGCCCTATGGGAAACGCATGCATCTTTTAAAGTGTCAAAATGGACATGCGTTTTTGCATGCGTCTTCAGCATGCGTTTTTAAACAAAACGCATGCATTTTTAAGGGCTTTTTAAGGGGGCCCCCACACTAACAGCAAAAACACATGCAAAAACGCAGGTGGCCAAAAAACACCTAAAAAAACGCATGGCATGTGTGACCCTAGCCTTAGGCTGGGGTCACACTTGCGTTTTTTTCATGAGTTTTTGGAGACAAAAAACATGTAAAAACACACCATAGGCCCCCATGTTAAAAAACCATGCCCTAATAGCAAAAAACGCATGTGTAAATAGCAAAAACGCATGTGTGACAGTACCATGCGTTTTTGTGTGCGTTCTTGCTATTATGTGATTAGCTGACATCAAAAACGCATGCAAAAACGCATGGTACATAGTACCATTTAGTACCATCCAAAAACGCATGCGTTTCCATAGGGGATGACCATGATTAAAAAAACGCACCAAAAAATAGTGCATGCACTATTTTTTGGTGCGGATTTAAAAACGCATGCAAAAACGCAGAGTGCCATCACACACCTTAAAAAACGCATGCAGAAATGAAAAAACGCATGCGTTTTTAAAAGGCACTACAAAAACGCATGCCAAGTGTGACCACAGCCTTATTCTTTTATTTGTAGCTGAACACCGTATCACATAGCATTAGGATGTGCTCTGAAGTGTGAGACTACAATGTTAGGCTAGGGTCACTCTTGCAGTTTTTCCATGCATTTTTCACACATGTCTTTTGTGAAAAACGCATGGAAAAACGCATCCATAGGGTCACACTTGCATGCATTTTTTAAGATGCTTTTTTCCAGCCTGCGTTTTTGGCTGCGTTCTTGCTGTTAGGTGTGGGGCACCCTTAAAAAGCGCATGCAAAAACGCATGTACCATTTAGTGCCATACAAAAACACATGCATTTCCCATAGGGCCCCATGTTAAAAAAAACGCATGCGTTTTTGAAAAAGCACCAAAAAATGCATCATGCTTCATTTTTTGGTGTTGAGCCAAAAACGCATCCAAAAAACGCATGGCACTTTAGACATGCGTTTTTGGTATTGGGGCATGTTTTTTTAACATGGGGCCCTATGGGAAATGCATGCGTTTTTGCATGGCACTAAATGGTACAATGCGTTTTCGTATGCGTTTTTGCATGCGTTTTTTAAGGCTGCTCCAGACCTAACAGCAAAAGCGCAGCCCAAAAACGCAGGCTGGAAAAAGCAACCTTAAAAAATGCATGCAAGTGTGACCCTAGCCTTATTTGAGGGTCCCTGCACCATTGTGTGCACAGGTACACTACACATGTGTGGCGGAAGCCAACACACTGTATGGTGTTTGAGTGTTTCCCTGTCCAGATTGCTGCATGTAGACATGGGTATGTGTCTGACTCACCTTAAGCCGGGTTCTCGGGTCTCAGGGTCTGGCTGCGGTCACAGTCCTGTGCCTGATGCTGTGGAGGCCCGGTGGTCAATAAAAGGGTTAAAGTAAGATGTTAAAATATGAATAAAATTACTGTTCGTGACGCCACATGTAGGGTTCCGGTGATGACACCGGCGCTGCTTTGGACCTCTGGGGTGATGGGCTGCAGCAAGATGGATCCACTCCCTACAGGACAAGTGGGAGTCCTCAGGGTCAGGAGCTGAAGTGATGGAATACGGCAGCTCAGTGGATTCTGCAGATAAATTGATTAATCACAGTTCTGAAAGAAGGCTCGAACACGATTCTCCTCTGCACGGGTCTTTACTTAAGTTACACACGGTACACGGGATAACGGTTTCACTCTCAGGTAACGGACCGGGTGGTCCCTGTGATGAGCCTTCCAAGGCTCCACAGTGTCTCTCTTTAAACTGACTGTCCCTTGTTACTCTTCGCTGCCTTCATGTACCAGGTCAAGATACAGAGGAACTTCTAGTGGGCACCCGAGCCGTTGTCCTGGCGGCTCCGATGGGTCCCTGGACCTCAATGGTGGGTACCCCTCCCGGTACGGCTGCGGTGATGGAAGTTTTTGTGATGTGCTCCTGTGAAGCCGTCTATCACTCCGGTTCTATAGTGCGGCAGTGGACGTCCACACTACCTCAGAGCCGGTACTCCGGGTTGGACAGGGCTAGGGTCGTCTTTTCACCCGTTACTTTATACGTCTTTTCACCCGTTACTGGTTCACTTGGCCCCCTTCACTTCTGGGTCACTGCTCCTCGGTGCTCTCTCTGTTAGCTGTACTGTCCACGACATCTATTCTTGATCTTGTCTCTCCCACTAACTCTTTCTACTCTTTCCCCACTGCTATGCATCTCACTCTCCTCCCACCAGGACCTGATTGGTCCTCTGTCTCTAGATGTTGCATGTGGTGTATGGAGTCTTGGGATTAACTTGTTCATCACTGAGAATACTGCACCTTCGGTCAGGGATGCAGTACCCTCCTATGACGCACTCGTTGCGGTGCGCCACATGTCCACACACATGGTCACTTCTATCTTGTCTGATTGAGACATACGTACATATGTGGAAACACATACATACATTTGGCAGTTTGGATAATGCTATGTGATGTGCATAGACATGTCCATACTTCCTGTGTGCAGCGCTGCCCATAGATCTTACTGTATAAGCTTTCAGGACCTCGGACAGCACACATACTATACCTACAGTAGCTATAGTATGCGCGCTGCTCTCAGAGGAGCCGGCGCCTTCATTGATAAAAATCTACAGCAGCTGACAGGAGCCAGCTGCTGTACATAAGAGATTAAAGCATTATATGCCCACCTGAGTGGGTGCTAGGTCTCTAGGGGGAGTGGGCACCCCCTAGAGACATTATAGCAACATTAATAACATTACAAGTTTTAACACACACAGAACAGATCCAGATACCATCCAGATATACCAGATAACACATCCAGAGCAATCCGGTTACCGGATTGCGGCTTCAGCAATCCGGTTTCCGGATTGAGGCTTGTCTGAAGCCAATTGCGTTCACTGCATCCGGATCTGGATGCGGTGAACTCAATTTGATTTTTAAGTGTGACCCTAGCCTTACTTATAACTGTGTGTATACAAACCTCTGAATTGTAAAGCGTTACAGAATATGTTGGTGCTATATAAAGATTATTATTATTATTATTGCAACATGAATCTGCCTGCAATGTTTTTAACTTGCAAACCATGATACAATAAAAAAATAATTTTCATAAGGAATGAATGCAATGCGAATAGAATAATAGTTTATATGTGACCATGACCGTATACACATGACTTCCATCATAAATTGTCAGGTTAAATTGACTTTGATTCATACATAGGACAACTCCATAGTCTCTGATCCCTAACAAATCCTATTAATGGAGGAATTTTGGCACAGAAAGTAAAAACCTATTAGTCCAGTCCACAGATAGAGTGAAGTTTCGTCACTAGTAATGAGTAATCTTACGAGAAATACGTCTTAGAAACTGTTCTCCGGAGTCACATAAAATATCATACAGCTGTATAATACCCCATGAGCAACCTGGAATCACCAACACAATTCTGCAGCATTCATTTGTACTGCTTTTGTTGCCTTTTAAGCAACTTTTTGGTCAATGCAGCTGTATGTTTTTGCTGAAAAAGGAAGTGAGATCAGAGGGACCATGGATGAGATAGGCACATGCACAGGGGGAGTGTTGGGTGACTTTTATACCTCAGTATTTGTAGCCAAAACCAGGAGTGGAAAATCAGACAAAAAGTCTAAAGGTACCGTTACACGGTAGCAGATCGTTAACGATATTGCTTAAACGTGACGGGTTTGGAGTCGTTCAAGTGACATCGTTAGTACCTCGTTGCATGTGACTCTGAGATACGGATACGATAAATCGTTGGATCACTGAATCCAGATTTGAGAACATGTTCTCGAATCAGAGGATCAACGATCAGCCAACCTGCTGCATCGTTCTGTCTGACATCGCGATAACTATGTCGTTAACGATTTCCCCTGTTCTCAGCAATGAAGAAGTATCGTTCGCTGGGTTGTGTGAACAATACCTGCTCGCCGCATAGTTGGTGCATCATGCACGATATCTAGTCATGGGCCATGTCACACACACAGATATCTGTGCGGATATTGTTCGCAGATCTCTGGTTGCAGTGAAATCATGGACACATTGCTATATTTTGTGGCTGTATACAAATGGAACAATGAGTCCATGATTTCACTGCAACCAGAGATCTGTGAACAATATCTGCACAGATATCTGTGTGTGTGACGTGGCCCAATGTGACATCTCATCAACGATCTCTAAACGACCTAACAACCACCCCGCCTATGAGATCATTGGTGATCTAGTTTCAACATTGAAGCGTGTAATGGTACCTTAATAGAAAATCATCACCACTTCTGTATTAATCACCCACTCCTGGTTTTGGCTTCCAAACTCTGGGGTAAAAAACTCAACAAATACTTAATGTGTACACGTGACCTAATGTGGGATCCAAGTCAGTATACAGCCACATGCACACATTGAGTATTTGGTAAGGGTTTTACCTCAGTATTATCAGGCCACGTGCACACATTGAGTATTTGGTGAGGTTTTTACCTCAGTAATATCAGGCCATGTGCACACGTTGAGTATTTGGTGAGTATTTTACCTCAGTAATATCAGGCCACATGCACACATTGAGTATTTGGTGAGGGTTTTACCTCAGTATTATCAGGCCACGTGCACACGTTGAGTATTTGGTGAGGTTGTTACTTCAGTAATATCAGGCCACAATCACATATTGAGTATTTGGTGAGGTTTTTACCTCAGTAATATCAGGCTATGTGAACACGTTGGGTATTTGGTGAGGTTTTTACCTCAGTATTATTAGGCCTTTGTGCACACGTTGAGTATTTGGTGAGGTTTTTACCTCAGTATTATCAGGCCACGTGCACACGCTGAGTATTTGGTGAGGTTGTTACTTCAGTAATATCAGGCCACAATCACATATTGAGTATTTGGTGAGGTTTTTACCTCAGTAATATCAGGCTATGTGAACACGTTGGGTATTTGGTGAGGTTTTTACCTCAGTATTATCAGGCCTTTGTTTACACGTTGAGTATTTGGTGAGGTTTTTACCTCAGTATTATCAGGCCACGTGCACACGTTGAGTGCTTGGTGAGTTTTTTACCTCAGTAATATAACGCCATGTGCACACGTTGATGAGGTTTTTAACTCAGTATAGTTAAACCAGGAATGGGTGATAAATACAGAAGTGGTGACATGTTTCTATTATACTTTTCCATACCTCTCAACTTTAGACGAACAGATAGAGGGACAAAAAATGCGGCGAACTCACATACACACACTCTCATACACACACACACACTTTCTCATACATACTCACTTACACACTCACACACACACTCTCATACATACACACTCATATACACACACTTTCTCATACATACACACACTCACATACCTCCCAAGTGTCCCGGATCCAGCGGGACAGTCCCGCTTTTCAGTTGTTTTCCCGCTGTCCCGGCCGGGAGATTACATTTCCCGCACAGCAGTGAGTAGCTGCCGGCCACGCCCCCTATACAGTTTAGCTCTGTGTGTCACAGTGCTAGGCACTGTCCGGGGCGGCCCATCAGTGCTCTGCTCCATGTGTAGTAAATGTGTCTTTTTGTATTGAATAATGTTTAGTGACTCTTGTGCACAGCGGGGATTGCTGGCACTGCCCTGCACTGCACGGCTCTGTGTTCCTCCCGCACTCTGCTCTCCCTCACCCCAGCTGTGGCCAAGGATTCCCTCCATCGTTCTGCACTGAGGCTGCAGTGAGAGGCCAGCATCAGTGAGGGGAGGGGGACGTGATTCAGTAGCAGGAGGTGGGCGGGGCCAAGTCTGTGCGGGAGGGGGAGAAACACAAGGCAGTCTGCTCTGAGGAGAGGAGAGAGAGAAGTGCAGCCACTGGAGCCCCCTCCCTCCTGTAAGCTCACTAGCTGCTCAGCTGTCGGGAGCAGGAGGAGGGGGAAGAAGGAGAAGGAGGCCTCCTGTGTGTACAAGCCTCTGCTGATGATTCCAACTTCTCCCCCACTACTGTACTGCCATTTGTTGCCCTGGAAATATGAAGAGAGTGAGTATATATGTATTCATACATATATCATGTATGTATGTATGATGTGTGTATGATGGTATGTGTGATGTGTGTGTGTGGGATGCATGAGTAACTTACAGTGATGTGTGTGTGAGTCATGTGTATGGTGTGTGAGAATAATGCATGTGTGTGAGTATGCATAATGCGTAGTGATGCAGTGCGTGAGTGATGTTTAGGATGCATGTGTGTGTGATGCGTGAGGTGTGGAGTGTGTTGAGGATGTTGGATGCATGGTAGATGTGATGATGTGTGGGGTGTGTGGAGACATGATGTGCATGAGTAGTGTGGGTGGGGAGATGGGAAGTGGTGAGTGATGCATGCGTGTAGGGAGTGCATGATGTGTGTGTAAAAATTGTGAGTGATGCATGTGATGATGGTGTGCATGTGGTGTGTGGGGTGGAGTGGTGAGTGATGCATTGGGTATGTGTAGAGTGATGCGTGTGGTGGTGTGTGTGAGTGATGCGTCAGTTAGAGTGATGCGTGTAATGTGTGATGATGCTTGGTGTTGAAGTGATGCGTTGTGAGTGGTGTGTGAGAGTATGTGATGTTGGTGTGTGAGTGATTGTTGAGTTATGAGTGCATGTGTTTAATGTGTGTGATGATGTGATGTGTGTGATGCATGGGGTGTCTGAGTCATGCATGTTGTGAGTGATGAGTGATACGTGTGGTGTGTGAGTGATGCATGTGATGCATGGAGTGTGTCATGTGTTAGAGTGATGCATGGGGGGTGTGAGTCATGCATGTGGCGTGAGTGATGCATGTGGTGTGTGATGCGTGTTGTGTTGTGAGTATGCGTGTGATGCATGGTGTGTGTGAGTGATGCGTCAGTTAGAGAGATGCGTGTAATGTGTATGAGTGATGCATGTGAGTGTGTGTAGAGTGATGGTTGTGATGTGTGGGGTGGTGTGTGAGTGATTGGTTGTGATGTGTGGGGTGTGTTGAGTGATGTGTGTGATGTGTATGATGCATGGGTGTGTGTGAATGATGCGTGTGTTGAGTGATGGTGGGTGTGTGTGTGATTCATGCATGTGGTGTGAGAGTGATGCATGTGGTGTGTGAGTGATGAGTCAGTTAGAGTGCGTGTGATGTGCGTGGTTGTGTGAGTGATGCATGGAGTGTGTGTCCATGTGTTAGAGTGATGCATGGGGTGTGAGTCATGCATGTGCATGAGTGATGCGTGTGGTGTGTGTCATGCGTCAGTTAGAGAGATGCGTGTAATGTCTGTGAGTTATGTGTGTGTGTGATGCTTGGTGTGTGTGAGTGATGCATCAGTTAGAGAGATCATGTAATTTGTGTGTGTGAGTGATGCATGTGATGTATGTGATAGTGGGTGTGTGAGTCATGCGTGTGGTGTTTGTGAATGATGCGTGTGTGAGTGATGCGTGGGGTGTGTGGATGCATGGGGTGTTTGAGTGATGCATGGGGTGTATGAGTCATGCGTGTGGTGTGAGAGTGATGTTGTGTGTGTGTGTGTGTGTAATGCTGGATGTGATGCCAGCAGCCTCATGTATTGGATCCAGGCCTATGAAGATTAGACCAGTTAGGTCTATCTGTTAGATCATCTGGGCATTGTGCTCCTTACAAGGCCAGTGGAATATGGCCACTGATCTGGGCTTAAGGCTATGTTACACGTAGCGATGTTCCAGCGACCCGACCAGCGATCGGGATCGCTAGAACATCACTATGTGATCGCTGATGAGATGCCAAACAAGTAGATCTCACCAGCGATCACCCAGCGATGTGCCAACACCTGATGGTCGCTGGGCTCGGTCAGGGTGTCGGGTGCACACTGGTGTTGCTGGTCATTGCCCCTGTCACATGCGATGCATGTGTGATAGCGGCAGACCAACGATTGGAAAATGGTCCTGGCCATTCCTCAGCGATCAGCGAGATGATTGCTGGTGGTTGCGGCATGTCACACGTAGTGACGTCGCTGCTGAGGTCACTGCAACGTCACAAAACCTGTGACATTGCAGCGACATTGGCAGCGATATCGCTACGTGTAACCCCACCTTTAGGCTGCTCCTCTCCATTCTGACATTACGTTAACGTTTTAAATTTAGAGAATCCGACAAATGGAATTATAGTTTGAGATGAATCCGTTGCATACTGATATGAATGGAAGTAAAGGGGTCTGATTGATTATTGTGGGATCTATCTGGGTTCTTCTGTTTCCATATTTGAATGGAAGGAAAAGGGCATCATGCAGAACGTTTTCTGTCCTAAAACAACATAGAATCCAGGTGCCCCCAATAATCAGTGGGGTCCTATTGTTTTTCTCTGAGTTATTCAGCAGATTCATTTTAGACATTAAAGGCCTCGTCACACACTACGCTATCGTCAATGATATCGGTGAAACGTCACGGGTTTTGTGACGTAGCAATGACGTAGTTGCATGTGACATGTAATTTCAAGCAACGATAGGTCATTTGATCGTTGATCGCAGATTTATGAACAGGACCATAAATCAGTCGTTGGTCGTCCGTACAACCTGCAGCATCGGTGAGTGTGACACCTTGATAACGATCTCGTTTATGACTTCGCCTATTCAGAACTGAGGAACATAGGCATCCAAAAGACCGCTAATATTGTTCGCTTGTCGCAGAGTCGTTGCTGGTCGTTCATGATATCTGTACTTGTGATATCTCACCAGCGATCACTAAACAATGTTCCAGCGATCTCGGTCAGGTCGGATCGTTGGTCGGATCGCTGGGACATTGAAGTGTGTAACCCGGCCTTAAGGCTGTGTGCCCAGTTTGTGGTTTTTTATGTGTTTTTGCTTGTGGATTGTCACAAATCTGAAAGGAAATCCTTGTGCCAGCAAAATCAGTGAGAGTCCTGAAGTGATGTGGCCACGGTCAGGATTTTTTCCTTGCAGATTTTGGTGCAGTATGTCTATTGTTTCTGCATTTTTATCATTGACTTTATTTAAAAAAAAAAAAAAACGCATCAAATCTTGGCAAAAATGCACATTTTTACCTCTTTGTATCTACAAACAGAGTTTCATAAAACAAGTGAGAAAGTCGTCCCTGACATTACATCTATAAGGGTACCGTTAAACGTCGCAACATCGCTGTGATATCGCCTGCAACTTCATGGGTGCTATACATAGTGCTGTGGACTCAGAGTCTGTGTCCATTTTGGGGGAGCTGGATTGAGGAAAACTGAGGACTTGTAGTCGTAGGTTTGGCTACTGACTCCACAGCCCTGGCTATAAAATGAACAATGCTGTAGGCACTAGTCTCAGCTGTCCTGCTGCGTTCTATGATGGGGCAGCCCATAGTGTGTGCTGTCAGTACTAAACGGCACTAAGGCTGCGTTCACACATTGCGTATTTTGCCGCGCTTTTTTCCAAAATACGCAATGTGTTTTGTGTCTGCCAGCAAAGTGAATGGGAAATTCACTTTGCCGTGCAGACAGTGCGTAGAAATACACAGTGCTCATTCAGGGAGAAAACGCAGCTGCGTAAAGAATTGAGAAGTCAATTCTTTATGCAGCTGCTCCTGCGTTTTCTCCCTCTGACATCACAGAATCCTGCTTCCTCCTCCCCCCTGTGACAGCTGTGACCGCCCATTAGATTTCACAGTGTATTAATATATTTACATATTAATACATATATTTACATATTAATATACACTGCAAAACTAAATTAAAGAAAGGCAAGTGTATGAAAAATAAAAAAGAATGAATACTTACCCTCCGACAACTTTTCCTGGTGTCCGGTAATGAGGCCAATAAGTATTTCATTCTTTTTTATTTTTCATACACTTGCCTTTGTTTAATTTAGTCTTCGCAGTGTATATTAATACACTGTGAAATCTAATGGGCGGTCACAGCTGTCACAGGGGGGAGGAGGAAGCAGGATTCTTCCTCCCCTCTGTGGCATCACCTGCGCTTTCTGGGGTAAAGAAAGCGCGGTGTGTGAAAGCCCCTGCGTATTTTGTTGCGCTTTTTTGCTGAAAAATGCAGCAAAAAGCGTGCGCAAAAAAGCGCAACAAAATACGCAAATGTGTGAACGCAGCCTAAAACGCATCAACTGAATAAATAAATATAGAGTGAGGAGAGGAAATCGGGCACTGGTGGAATGCTGCAGTTTACGGCACACTAATTAGTGTATGTGGAAAACAAACGGTGTTGCTCAGTCTTCAGCACAAGTGCAACAATTTATAGCAATGAGGAAAGACGGCAGTCACCGAAAGGTTACTTACAGAAATGTCTTTAATCCAAGTGCAGAGGTTGCATGGTGCAGGGAAGGTTCAGCAGAGGGGGACGATGCTCTCTGTTTCACTCTAAATGCACTTCTACGGGTCCACAGCTCACAGCTCATAAGCGTGAAATGGTGACTGTCGTCCCCTCTTCTGAACCCTCCCTGCACCATGCAACCTCTGCACTTGGATTAAAGACATTTCTGTAAGTAACCTTTCGGTGACTGCCGTCTTTCCTCATTGCTATAAATTGCATCAAATTAATTGGAAAAGGAAAAATGCAGCAAAAATGCAATAATCAGAAGTTTAATATTAATAAGGGCATCTGTTGAATGTTTGTCACTTGTAAATGGCTGTGGCTTGGGTGTGGCTAGGGGCGTGGCTAAAATTAGCGTGGCGCGCTGCGCACGCCACATCTTTTGTCCCTCTTTCTGTTCTTCATAAGTTGGGAGGTATGCACTCATATACACACTCACATACACACCTCATACACACCTCATACACACCTCATACACACCTCATACACACCTCATACACACACACACACACTCTCTCATACACACAGTCACACTCTCTCTCACACACACCTTAAAGATGCTGGGATCCACTGTGCAGGGGGCCGCCACGGTGCGCTGTGTAAGGGGCTGCCGCGATGCATAGTGCTGGGGACTGCGGCTTTATCACTTCCTGCGGCCGCTACAACAAGCTCCGAGCCGCCTTCTCTCAGCTACATCAATGGAAGCTGGCGGGTCAATCAGATCACAGACCTGCAAGTAACGTCGGCATATGGCGCCACTTGAGATTTCTGATTGGCCGGCGTCACATGCGAGTCTGTAATCTGATTGGCCCGCCAGCTTCCATTGATGTAGCTGAGGGAAGGAGGCTCGGAGCTTGTCGTAGCGGCCACAGGAAGTGATAATAAAGCCGCAGTCCCCAGCACACTGCACCGCAGCGGCTCCTTACACAGTGGAACGTGGCGTCCCCCTGCACAGTGGATCCCCACGTCCTTACGTTGTCCACGGTGCTGCGGACCGCACTTTGAAGCACCTGCTCTATAGCCTTCCTTATACAGAAGTATAATGCACCCCCGTAGTCCTCCATATATTATAATGTGACCTCATAGTCCTCCATATATATATTGCACACCCATACTCCTCCTATATTATTTTGCACATTACATAGTCTCCCATCACTGTACTCACTGATTAAAAAAATTTTAAAAAAAGTAAATACTCACCTCTCTTCTCGCTGCTCTGGTCTTCTCAGCATCTGCTCTGCACATATTAGCACAGTGGCATTCAGTGATGACATCATCGTGCCCCACCATGCTGAGCTGCATAAGGCAGACAGCTCAGTCAGGACTCTGGTGAAGAATGCTGCCGACAGAGGCACCCAGGACTTCAGGAGCGGGAGCTGCATCCGCGGGGGGCTACCACTCACACACACAAGTTGTATGCACGTGGCTCTGCTCCACATGCCCTGTACACATGCGGCTCTGCTTTGTACACACGCGGCTCTGCTCCACACTCCCCGCACACACGCCTCCGCTGCGTATGCCCCGTACACATGCGGCTCCACTACCGGATGCCCCAGCATACACGGCTCCTCTCCGTCCACCTCATACACATGTGGCTCCACGCCCCGTACACACGCGGCTCTGCTCCACATGCCCCATACACATGCGGCTCTACTAAATACATCTTGCACACATGTGGCCCCACCCAATCCTCACGCGGCTCTGCACATACAGCTCCGCTCCGTACGCCTTGTACACATGCGGCTCCACTCCACATGCCCCACACACACTTGGCTCCGCTCCACACACCTCGTATATGCTCGAATCCCTCCGCACACCTCGTACACGCTCCCCTCCGTACACCTCGTACACGCTCCCCTCCGTACACCTCCTATACGCTCGGCTCCCCTCCGTACACCTCCTACACACTCAGCTCCCCTCCGTACACCTCCTACATGCTAAGCTCCCCACCGTACACCTCCTACACACTCAGCTCCCCTCCGTACACCTCCTACACACTCCTTTCTGCTCTGTACACCTCTTACACACTCGTCTACACTATGTACACCTCCTACACACTCGTCTCCACTCCGTACACCTCCTACACACTCGGCTCCGCTCCGTACACCTCACACACACACGGCTCCACTCCGTACACCTCGCACACACACGGCTCTGCTCCGTACATCTCGCACACACGTGGCTCTGCTACATCCACACTGTAAATGCCTCCTGACATAAACTTCACCTCATCCAGCACCATGACAACCAGCACAGCAGAGTCCTGCATACACTGAGGAGCTGATCATGTGACCCCTTACTTGAACAGCCCCCCCCCATGTCTGTCCTCAGACTGTGTCTTGTCTTTGATCCCTTTCCTTGTACCTGGGTCCTTGTGCAGAGCTCGCTGTGTCCCCTCGTCTGCTGTTGATGATGATGATGCTGAACACGGCAGCCATCATCCATCTGGAGAGAATTTCAGAGGCCCGCGCTGAGCCGGGATTGGTTGAGTGAGGTCCTCCCCTCTACACAGTGCAGGAGAAGTCACATGACTCACTCTCTGCACTGTGATTGGGGCTCCGTCCTCCCTCCTGAGCTGCTGTGAGGGGGCGTGGCCGGCAGCATGTCGGCTTGTTCTCCGTGCACTGCAGGAGGCGGGACATGTCACCTCCCGAGCGTGTCAGCGGGAAAAAACCTGCAAATTGGGAATGTCCCGCTAAAAATGGGACAGTTGGGAGGTATGCTTTTCTTCTGTATTTATCATCCACTCCTGGTTTTGGCTTTCAAATACTGAGGTAAAAATTCACCAAATACTCAACATGTACATGTGACCTAATGTGGGACCCCAGTCAATATACAGCCACGTGCACACATTGAGTATTTGGCAAGAATTTTTACCTAAGGATTTACAGCCAAAACTAGGAGTGGAACAATCAGAGGAAAAGTATAATAGAAACATGTCACCACTTCTGTATTTATCACCCACTCCTGGTTATGGCTAAGAATTCAGTAATATCAGGCCAGGTGCACATGTCAAGTGTTTGGTGATGTTTTTACTTCAGTACTATCAGGCCACGTGCACACGTTGAGTGCTTGGTGAGTTTTTTACCTCAGTAATATAACGCCATGAGTACACATTGATCAGGTATTTACCTCAGTATAGATAAAACTAGGAATGGGTGATAAATACAGAAGTGGTGACGTATTTCTATTAGGGTATGTGCACACTGGTGGGCGGGTTTGTGTCGGCGGCGGCTGGGCGGACCCGCCAGGAAGCTCTGGAGCCGTCCACCGGCATCCTGGCGGGTATGTGCTGCGGGTGTGTGGCGGTCTACGGGCGGGTGCACAGCGGTTAGCGCCGGCGGTGTAGCGGCGGCTGGAAGCAGTACATGATTCTGCTTGCAGCCGCTGCATAACCGGCCGGTTTATAGAACATGCTCATTCGTTGCTAACCCGCTGGGAACCCAGCGGTTTAGCAACAGATGATCATGTGGAAACCTCCGGTGTGTGCACAGCAGCTGTCGGTTTCCATAAGTTTTAATGTTAATCCAAAAGCCGCTTTTGGATTAACATAAATTTACATAAAACTCATGGAAACCGACCGGCGGTTTCCGCTGCTAAACCTGCAGTAAAACTACCAGTGTGCACATACCCTTATACTTTTCTTCTGTTTACTCCACTCGTGGTTTTGGCTTCCAAATACTTAGGTAAAAATGTACCAAATACTCAACATGTACATGTGGCCTAATGTGGGACCCCAGTCAGTATACAGCCACGTGTACATATTGAGTATTTGGTGAGTTTTTACCTCAGTATTTGTAGCCAAAACCAGAAGTGGAACAATCAGAGGAAAAGACAATAGAAACATGTCACCACTTCTGTATTTATCACCCACTCCTGGTTATGGCTACAAATTCTGAGGTAAAAAAACCTCACCAAATACTCAATGTGTGCACATGGCCTTATATCAATCCCCCACCTCTTATAGAGAGAAGAAGACTCATCTCCACTTTTTGTAGAGGCACAAAGACCCTTTGATGCTTTTTGAAGAGATCTAAACACCTGGCTTCCCTCTTGTAGAGAGAAGAAGACCCACCTCCAATCACTATAGATAAAGACCCGTCCCTACTTCCTAAAGAAAGTTAAAGACAGGACCCTACTTCCAGTGCAAAGACATGTCCCAACTTACTGAATAGAGTAAAAAACCCTCCACTTTTTTCTTTAGAGAGACAAAGACCCACCCTCAAATCCTATGAAGAGATAAAGATTTGCCACCACTTCCTATAGAGAGACAAAGACCTACCCCTACTTTCCACAAAGACAAAAAAACTTACCTTCAATTTATATAGAATGACAAAGACCTACCCTCACTTCCTGTAGACAGACATAGACTTGCCCTTTGTTCCTGTAGTAAGTTATAGAGCCCATCTCACTTCCTGTAGAGAAATAAAAAACCCTCTCCATTTCCTAACATGAGACAAAGACCATTTCGAACTTCCAGTGCATAGGCAAAGACCCACCCCCTACTCTCACTTCCTATAGACAGAACTTGACCAACCTCTACTTCCTGTAGTGTGAAACATAGAACCTTACTTACTTCCTGGAGAGAGACAAAAATGTGTCACCACTTTCTGTGCAGAGAAATAAACCACCGCCTACCTATAGAAAGATAAAGTCCCACTTCCTTTCGTAACATGAAATAAAGACCCATCCCCACTTACTGTTGTGAGACAAATACCCAGACCCTTTTCCTGTTGAGAGATAAAAACCCACCCTATTTTCCGTTATGAGACAAAGACTGGTCTCACTTCCTTTCATGAGACAAAAAACAGCCACATTTCATGTTATGGGACAAAGACCAGCCCCACTTCCTGACATAAGACAAAGATCACCCCCCACTTCCTATCATGAGACAAAGATGGGCCCCGCTTCTTGTCATAACAAAAAAAACAGCTCCACATCTGCCAAGAGACAAAGACCAACCCCACTTCCTGTCTTGAGACAAAGACTAGCTCCACTTCCTTTCAAGAGACAAAGACCAGCTCCACTTCCTGTCATGAGACAAAGAACAGCCCTATTTCCTGTTATGAGATAAAGACCAGCACCATTTCTTGTCATAAGACAAAAAATATCCCCACTACTGTGAGACAAAGACCGGCCTCACTTCCTGTCATGAGTCAAAGAACAGCCCAACTTCCTGTCATTAGACATTGACCAGCCCACTTTCTGTCATGAGACAAAGACCAGGCCCACTTCCTGTCTTGAGACAAAGACCAGCCCCACTTCCTGTCATTAACCAAAGACCAGCCCCATTTCCTCTCATGAGACAAAGACCAGCCCCACTTCCTGTCTTGAAACAAAGAATAGCTACGCTTCCTGTCATGAGACAAAGACCAGCTCTACTTTCTGCCATGAGACAAAGGTCAAGTTCACTTCCGGTCATGAGACAAAGACCGGCCTCACTTCCTGTTATGACTCATAGAACGGCCTCACTTCTTGTCATGAGACAAAGATGAGCTGCATTTCTTGTTATGAGGCAAAGACTGGCCTCACTTCCTGTCATGAAATAAAGACCAGCCCCACTTCAGGCCAAGAAACAAGCACCATGCCCCGCCTGGGCCGTGGGGTACTCAGAACCGGGTTGGCCAGTTCTTTGGGAAGGTCACGGGGCTGTGACCCGGCTCTGTTGCACTGGCCGTGTCATAAAATAGGGAGATAGTTTATATGGGATTGAGTCGTGACGCCACCAGTAGTATTCAGAAATTGGATGGCCGACACTGCAGTTCAGGACCACTGATGATGCAGCAAAGATGGTACAGCTCCCCACAGTCGGAGCGGGGCCCCAGGGGAGAAGCAGTAAACTTTGGTTGGTGGTGCTAGTGACTGTGCAGGCCTGAGGGTGCCGGAAATAATCTGAGGACATGGCAGGGTGCAGTCTTCATACTTTACCCACAGTTCTGCAGGCTACAACAGCCAGCCGGGTGCTGTCTCCTCCGGGTCGATTATCCAGCCAACTCCCGAGTAGATCGAGTGCACTTTACTGGAGCCCTTTTCTTGTGTACCTCTCTGGGTTTGCTCACTGCACTAGCTCTTGCCCTCCTGCACTGCGCCTCACACACAGTGTTCAAAGCTAGCAGCCTTGGGCCCTGTCGGGAGAAGTCCTCTCTGTCCCCAGAACCAATGCAGCTGCATTTTTAGCAAGTGTGTGCATGTAGCCGCTGCACATGAAGATACTGCAGCCTTCAGGTTTGCTAGTTGTGCCTTAAAGTCTCTTCGCTAGTCTGGGGCCAGTCCCCTCTGCGACCTGGTCCCTCCACGCACCTCCAGCCGGCAGTGGATGCTGGCGCCACAATTGCATTCCCCACTTTGCATGTCCCTAGGACACTTTCTCTGTCCAGTCTACCTCCTCCCGCAAACCCTTCACTGCCCTGAGATGAGCCTCTTGGTGGCTCCAATCCCCAGGATGTCCATCTCCTTCTCCGTCTACTGTCCTTCTCCACGTTCTCCTTTAACTTCCCACCTCCTACCCTTTTTCCACCCACTCCCTCTACCTACTTTCTCCTCCAGCCTAAGATAGGGCCCTCCCGAAATAGGGTTTACCCAAATCCCCTGGCCTGGAGTGGGGTGGTGTTAAATGCAGGTGTGTGGGTACGGGGTAGTGCCCCCTCCTTACCCGGGAGTGGGGTGCCATACCTCTGTCAGAGATGCAGTACCTCTGTGGCGACTGGACCCTCAGGGGTGCCACACAAGGACCGGCCCCACTTCAGGTCATGAGACAAGACTCTCCTTCACTTCTTGCAGAGAGGCAAAGACTAGTGATGGGCGAGTCCTAAATTACTCGGAATCGCTTGACTCTAGCGAGTCCGAGCCCGGGACTCGCTTCTTGTTGCGAGTCTAGCGAGTCCAATGTTAATGAATGGGGAAGCGAGTAATAGCGAGTAATGTGCGATTTACAAATCGCAGATGTGTCTCGGAAAGCGCTCGCATTGCCGTTTTGGAAACCCCACTTGCAACAGTTTTTTGCCACCGAGATGGAGTTAGGTGGTACTGATTACTTATGGGGATCCATATTGTGAAAACTGATTACTTATGGGGATCCATATTGTGAAATATTTCTGTATGGTATATTGGACCCCATAGGTAAAACGTATGTATTTATTCTATATATATACTACTGTAACCAGTTTTGGGCAATTGGCAATGAGGTTTTCAATAGTATATTATTATCATATGAATTGTTATGGCTATATTTGGCTATTTTAAGTGTTTTTATCTTTCTGTGTGATCATTTTTTGTCTATGTGTGTTTTTTTGATATGTAATAAACTTTGCTAAATACTTTTGATTAATTTTGGAGGTTGTATCGCTTTCTTGGACCTTTTCTTGCCAATTTTCTGTGGTGCTATAGGCGTCACCTCCTGGCGGGTTAAGTGCGTGCTAACACTTGTCAGTGAAGCAGCACACTAGTCCCTGCAAAAATTATTAAGTGCGCACAAGTAGTCGCACAAGTAGGTGGCGTACGTGCTATTTGCAGCTAGGAGAGCAGCAACGCACTGGTCTGCCACAGAGAAAAGAAAACTGAAGGGGTTATTATGACCCAAAATCTATCAGGTGCAAAAATATAGGAAATAGTACCTCAGCTAAGCCTCTGACTTCAGCTATTAGAACAGCTGAGTGAGTAAGCTAAGCTATGAGGTCGGTCCTGTATGCACTGTAAGGCTGCTCCTCCCTGCCTGCCTGCCTACAGTCCTCTACACAGTACTCCTCTGTCCTCCTGGTAGCTCTCACAAGAGCTGTTTGGGTTAAATATAAGGAATTTTTAAGTTTCCCTACACTGACTGACACTCCCTATGATCTGCTCCAGCATCTACCTCACCCTGCACTAGCTCAGATCGTCACAGGAATGTGGAGAAAATGGCGGTGGCAAGGCTTATATACAGCCTCGCCTCTCATACATGACATAGGCATCACGATGGACAGAAGCCAATCATAGTCCTGCCACAACCAACATGCCTGTGGCATTACTGAATATGATTGGCTAACATGCTTGTCCATCTTCACAAGTTTGTCTGACCTAACACGCTAGGCTGTCTCGGAAGCTTTGTCGGAACATAACAGATTCTGTATTCGTGAGTCCCGAATACAGTATACAGGACTCGGATTCGTAGACTCACTCAGACTCGCTCAGACTCGCTGCTGACAGCGGGTATCTGTGAAGCGGTGCGATTGTTTAAACGATTTGGGTAGATTCAAGCTACATAGCGATGTGATATAGCAAGTCTAGCGAGTGAGAAAAAGTAAACTCTGACAAAACTAGGATTGCCATTGACTTGCATTGGACTCGTTACTGTGCGAGTAATCGCTGGGAAACTCGCTGAGTACCGGGTCCTGCGAGTCCCTTACTACTCGCCGAGTAACGAGTCCTAGCAAGTAGACTCGCCCATCCCTAGCAAAGACCCCTTAATGAATAAGCATAGTGGGAAACATAGGTTAATTTACTGTTACTCTGTAATATAATATAGTCGGCTACAAAATATTTCCTGTGCAAAAACTTATTCATGCAGGACATAATTTTCAGTTGAGAAGTCATTATTTCACTACATATCAGAATAATTATGTGCATCAGTATGAAACAAAGCTTCACTTTCTATGTGGTCGAATGATAGAGGATTCCTATAAAATTATACTCCGATGACTGTGACAGACTCAATGTAATAAGAGCTAAAAGTATAAGCATCCAAGACCGAACTACAAGCAGTTACTAATAGATGTGACAAGAGCAATCAGATGATATCCCATGAAGGGGGATTAACAGATCATTGCAAACTATGACTCACAAGTACGAGATCTTCTCGGTTTGACCTAGAAGTGCCGGAGTTTTCAGCTATGCACTCGTTTGTGGCACTGAAGTATTTCCAGGTTTCATGTCTAGTCAATTTCATGTGTAAAGTTTCCATTTAAGAAAATGTATCTGGAAATGGCAAAATCTGCAATTGCGGAAATTTCAGATTATGTAGACAACAGCCTAAAAATACAGAACATTTATCACAGTGGTTGGATTGTAAGCACATTTTAAAGGGGAACTCCGGGAGAGACGTTTTTTTAGTACAGACCCTGCCCTCCTACATGATTAAGCAGAGCTGTACACTGCCGTTCTAGGATCTATAGATCTCTTTTAAATTATTAAAATCATATCTGCTCATTTGAGCTCCCCCCTCCCTCATGGGACAGAAAATTGAAAGATTCATGCAGCAGTAAAAAACATAAGGTGTGTCAGGGGCGTGGACCCTAGGAGCTGCAGGATCATCCTACATTCCAGTGAGTGATGATGATGATGCATTGAAAGTTGAAATGGATAGGAAGATATGATGTTCCTATGGGGGAAGGGAGACCATGCAGAGCTGAATCGATCAATGTAATGATTTGCCTCTGCTCTCAGCCTCACAATAACAGTACACATTATACATCATCATACAGCAGAGAATCACAGCATGTATTTCTATCTGCTAGGTGACATGATTGGCATTTCAAGCCTGGACTCCCCTGTCACATAGGATGGTATATCAGGGACTGGATTGTATGTGTGAGCATGGGTCTGGGCGGCCATGTCCCTTGCCATGCCCCCTCCCTATACAGAAGTGTGAGGGGGTTGGAATGTAGGCTAATTCTTCAGCTTCCAGCATCCACACCCCCGACACACCTCCTCTTCTCACCAGCAGCATGAGACTGTCAGGCTGAAAATTCTATGTCCCATGAGGTGGGGGTCAGAGCTGAGGAGCAGATATGATTTTATTGAATTATAAGAGATTTATAGATCCTAAAACTGCAGTGTACAGCTCTGCTTCATCATGTAGCACAGCAGGAACTGTACTAAGTTTACTCTCACTGGAGTTTTCCTTTAAGATATTTTTGTCTAATCTTACACAAGTCCAAATCTCACTTTGTGTCATTTTGGTGCAATTAATGACAACACTAATTTTCCTTAAGTCACACCAGTCCCCTTGTAAAATGAGCTGCAAAACACATAATATAAAGGTCTAAAGCTACTGCTAACGTGAAAAATTATGCCTAAATCCACCCAAATTTGGCACATTTATAGCAAATTCAGGACACAGTGAGTTGCTTCAGTGTGAATTGAATTTGCCTTAAAGGGTTAGTCTGAGACCAGCAACATTCCTCTTATCCCTCTATCTAATTTATCCCTATAATCTAAGCTATTTTCTAATACCCTCCTATTTTTATACACTATTTTTAGTAGTATATTACTTAATTCTTTTCTAGCTAGAGAGGGTGAAAGCCAGGGTGAGGTGTTACAATTTGCAGGATTAAAGCGCTAATCTAGTAATAAATTAATCTAAAATGTTTTCTAATACACTCCCTTTATTAATTCCCCAATGTTCCCTCTGTATACTGTCTAACAGCTATTTTTTTCTATTTCCTGCTGGTTGACGTCCCGTGTGAGCATCCCCCAGTGCATGCTGGGACCCTCACATGGAGCATCTGTAATGACCGGAGATCCTAAGAAGATCCAGTGAGTCACAAACTGAAATGGGGATTAAAGGGGAACTCTAGTGAGAGAAAACTTTATAGCACAGTCCCTGCCCTCCTACATGGTGAAGCAGAGCTGTACACTGCAGTTCTAGGATCTATAGGTCTCTTATAATTCAATAAAATCATACCTGCTCCTCTGTTCTGGCCCCCACCTCAGGGAACCCAGAATCTACAGCCTGGCAGCTTCATGTAAGAGCAAAAAGCAGGAGGTGTGTCGGGGTTGTGGGTGCTGGGGACTGCAGGATCATCCTACATTCCAGCCCTCTCACAATTCTGTTTAGTGGGGGAGGGGGGGAAGTGGCAGGGGGCATGCAGAGATTTAGGTTCCCTGAGGTGGGGGCCAGAACGGAGGAGCAGGTATGATTTTATTGATTTATAAGAGATCTATACATCCTAGAACTGTAGTGTACAACTCTGCTTCATCATGTAGGCAGGCAGGAACTGTACTAAAAAGTTTTATCTCACTGGAGTTCCCCTTTAAGGAACGGTTCAGTATGGAATGTAACAGTTTCAAAATCCCCTCATGACACTATCTCTATCAATTATACTCACGCAGCGAATGCTGAAATCGATGCGCCAATCTCAAGGTTCCCAGATTATGTGTATTACAACAGGATTATGTGTATTACACCAGGATCCGGAACAATTTTACCTAGACACTATATCACAATGAGTTAAACTAACTGAAGAAAGGAGGGGTGTAAACCTGATGAGAGTGCTCCATGAGGACCCCTGAGATGGCACACAGAGTATAAAGTTATCACACTAACAAAACCAAGGCTTTAAACTGCATCAGTGTTGCTTATACATTTAGCATAGGGATACCCGGGTGTCTTAAAGCTACGGTACTGTTAACCTCAGATGTGTTGTCTTACAGGCCTATGATGCACATTGGCTGCGGCGAGTCCCAAAAAAAACCCTTTGGTGCCAAAAAAAAGACAAGATTCCGTGCCAGCCAATGCCAAGTTCTCACTCAGGATCCCAGATCTGTAGCCTCAGGATACGGTCAGGGAAGTGCTCTTTACCAGGGCTTGTCAGTATCCTCTCAATGTGTATGGCTCCAGACCCCGTCTCTCCTCTTGCAGTCACTCACGGTTTTCATGGCCACCGACCACTCGCACTGTGACGGGGATGATCTCCTTAGTCTCTTCTTAGATACTAGCCGCTTACTCAGTTCAACTCAGAGTCTCTAGCCCACACAGCATGGACTTCCACACAACTCCAAAGAGCCACACAGCTGATACCGGCTCTGCACCAATCCTTCAGCAAAGACACAGGTTCTCTCAGGCCAGGGATTAGGCTGCCTTCACACTTGCAGATGCATCTGCAGCGTTTTGCAGATGCATCTGCAAGTATCAGCATGCAGACCGCGGCCGCTATGTTTATAATGGGGCGCACCGCGGTCTGAAAGCACTCATTCATTCCTATATGTGAACCGTCCGACATCTCGCGTCCATGGTGCGGGCGGGAGTGTGTGATCTGTAAGCAGGCATCCGCCTGCGGACGGTTCACATATAGGAATGAATGAGTGCTTTCAGACCGCAGTGCGCCCCATTATAAACATAGCGGCCGCGGTCTGCATGCTGATACTTGCAGATGCATCTGCAAAATGCTGCAGATGCATCTGCAAGTGTGAAGCCAGCCTTAACAACCCCTGCAGAAAGGCTTGCAGATAAAGTCTTATCAGAGTTCAAACTCCACACTTCCCACCACTGTTGGCTTCTAGCAGCTCATCAGTCTCTGCAGCCTGTGTCTCATCATAGATACAACAGATCCAACTCCATGCTTTCCTTCACTACGAGTCAGCTATGGCCTACACATACAGGGTTTTCCAGCCTGGCCCCTGCTGGTTAGCTCAGTCAGGCAAAACCCACAGGGTCCTAGTACTCTCCTGATAATATTACAGTACCCACCCTCACGTCATCAAGCTGACAGCCAGCAGGCAGTTCCCTAGCCCCTCCCTCAAACAAGGCATCACTGTGACTCTGATTCCAGGGGAGTGGCTGTCCAAATGTTCACAAAGGTCTCCAGTCCCACCACAGTTGCTTCCTGAATGACCCATAAAGAACAAGTGTCAAGTACCGACGCAGGGGACAATGCCATTTCCACACGCCTGGATCAAGGTCCTGATTCTCATACTCACGATCTTGGGATGACACAGATGGTCTGGCTAAATTATATCATAGGCTATCCTGTCTCCACAAGCATGCATGCTTGTTTTGTTTCATAAACTACACTCCTAGTGGATGGACACATTTGCTAGCCTAATAACACTTTCACTTCTAAAAATCCCATAAGTCCACCCTTAAGGTGTGTTCTAGCTCACCAGTTAATTTAACCCTAGTTTGCTCAACGTGCCAAGGAGCAGTAGTGTGGCGCCCCTGCGTCCAGGAGGCCACAAAAGGGAACTGCAGCCAGGCAGGTAGGACACTTGTTGCAGAACAACATCCTCACAGCCCACTCAACCCACGTGTAGTAGATGGCAGCATCCAGCCCAGAGATTGGAATACTCTAGGCAATTGAGGGGTGGTGGATTTGGAGGAGTGGGTTGGGCACACACGTAGTCAGGTGACTTGACAGTAGAAATAGTGAGGGGGAGGAGGAAGGAGTTCAGTAGGCCCTGGGTGCTGAGCTGCAAAGACCAGAACCTGAGGAGCACAGGCCAGAGAACAGCAGAAGGCTGAGTGAAGCTGAGCAGACAGAAAGACTCACATGTCCTGAGAGTGTACAGTGTAGGAGCGCAGAATCTGTACCGAGCCAGTGCGAGCCGGAGGAGAGAGAAAGCATGTCCAAAGCCAGTACCACCAGGAGTGTGAGGAGAGAGAGAGGGACGGTGAGACCCGGGCCCTAGGAACACAGCTGAAGCTACCGACTGCAGGCGGAGTAGCCCTCCTATGATACCGAGAGACGCAGAGAGAAGGAGCCTGGTAGAGCCTCACACTTGAGGACTGCTGGAGGCTGGGCTGAGTAGAGTGTCGGCTCTAGAGGGGACTGTAGTTTACCCGGAAACCCCAAACAACACGACGGGGGACCACAGCTACACGTTAGGGTCCCTACCCCCAAAGGACAGGCAGCTCAGTGACAAACTGGAGGACCCACTGGGGCCCGAGTCACCGCCATACTGTCCGGTGTCGCACATAACGAAGTAAACCAGAGAACGTAAACAGCACGGAAAAGACACAGAGATGGTGTGAGGGGTCACAGAGAGAGAGACCTGGCTGCAGAGTAAAGGGAACTCGGAGAGGGAGAGTGTGCCTGTGTACTTGAACTTTGTAAGAACTGTAAATGACTTGTGAACTGTCTGAAGAACTGAGAGTAAACACGGAAAACCCTGAGATTGCCTCCCTTGTGTCTCTGCATGAAAACGATTCTCTCCATAAAGGATTACAGAAAGCCGTCCACCTGCAGAGCCACAGCACAGCCTGTCAGCACCAGCAAAGAGGAGAGATCCCTGCAGCGTCTGCATAGTAAGTGTACTGAACATTCCACAATAGACTTAACCCTTACTGCCCCGGGGAACACAGTTCCACCCACTGGAACTATACCATCTAAGCTGCTATTCCATCATCCCCGGAGGTTCTGCAGCAGCGGCGGCCCCAACACCGGCCGCATATAGTGGGTGGCGTCACGACTGACATCCCCTGTAAATATTCCCCTTTTATTGCCGAGCCCGGGACACGGTCTGGACCAGGACCACCCACGACTTCCCCAGTAGCAGACCGGTCCGGTACTGAGTACCCGCGTCCCAGTGGGCCCGACAGTAGCACAAAAATTATACACATTAATCTGTAACATGTCAACATATATACACACACAAGTCCATAACACATCAGTATGTGCACAAGAGCACAGTATTCGCCTGGGTGTGGGTGACAGAATACTGCACTGCCCTACACTCAACTGGGGAGGCAACCTAGGTGGATGTTGGGAGCATCACCGATTCTCCTTAAACTTTTAAAAAGGGGAACCATCAATACTTTTTCTTCACTGAGGCTTTCTTGTCCGGAAGTGACTCACCGTAGCCGGGTTCTGCACGTCGCAGGCGTTTTCCTCTCCTTGTCACGGAACCGCGCCTGCGGCTGTGGGGCCCAGTGGTCCAGATCAATGGGGGATGGCTGAACAGATAAGGGGTTAAATCTTGTCGTGACGCCAACTGCGGGAATTCCGGTGATTTCACCAGCGCTGCTAGGCCTCCAGGGGATGTGATGCAGCAAGATGGGACGCTCCCCACAGGACGAGTGGGAGTCCCCGGGGCCAGAAGCTGCACAAGATGTTGTGAGGCAGCTTAGTAGTACTGCTGTTATGTTCAGGAATCAAACGCAGACACATCAAAGTCTTTTGGGTACCTTTACTGGTGGAAAGCAGGTACACTTGGACCGGGTGATGAGGTTGACACTCCTGGAGTTTCACAGCAAGCAGTGTGTAGGCTTCCTTTCTCTGTAGTTCTAGTGAGGTCGGGTGGATGTGGAATCCTGTCGGTTCGGGTTATACGTTCAGTGGAACGTGCTTCACCTGGGTAACTGCACTGAGGGCACTGTTAAAGGGATAAGCCGGATCAATGCTCTTCCCTGGGCTCTCGTCGGTAGGTGCTTCAGGTGAACAGGGGGCTAGACTCCCTGTTAGTTGTGCTTGTTCTCTGTGGTGGCGTAGTAGCTCTCACAGCTTCGGTTCCAGTAACCGGTTGGTGAGAGAGAGTTAGGGTAACTCTGATATCCCTGAGAGGTGCTTTCTCCTTTTCTATGACCCCAATTGCAAGGGTCTCTCACTGGGCAGATGTGCTGGTTTGGGCCTGGTATAGCTCCAGAATCGGGGATTGCACACTTGCTGCAGCTCTCCTAGCGTCTGCACACTCTGGTGTTTCTCCCTCCAGGACCCTATTTATAGTGGGAACTGGCTCAAAGTGACCAGTGGAGCTCCCCCTAGAGGCTTGGGGTGAAACAGGTGTGTTCTAAGGTGTTGTTAGGTGTTTTGTCTGTGAGTGAGTGTTGCTTGCTGTTACTGCTCCATTTGTGTACCAAGGGTTCTGTGGTGCCCAACAGGGTGACAGGGTGCCACAGAAGAATAAGAAATGGTTGATTGGTGGCCATTCTCCCTTTGGATATAGACTGCACCCTTGTGCATTGCTTCTTTATGTGGCACTGTTCTCTTTTTTTCGGAGCACAATCTCACACTCTTTCAAATTCGAGCAGTTCTAGGGACGTTTTTTTAGAATTGATTCTTGGTAAGTGCTCTGTAAGGGTCAGGGCCAAGGTATAAACAGTGTAGCATTCAGCAGGTATGCATATAGCTGGGTTTCATTCTCCATTAGCTTGTGTGAGTGGCTGTTCCATGAACCCAATGTTCTTCATGCTTTCGTCCAGGTTTCCTAATCATTCCTTGTCATGCCTGGCTCCTGAAAACTCGCACTATGACAGGATATGTAAACTCTATAAACCCTAACATGTGTTCCCAACTTCTGAACACCGATACTTAATGTATCTGAGTGAAGGCTGATGAAGGGGTGACATTCGGAGAGGAGACCATGAATAAAAACACTGTATCTTCAAGTCTTTCCCCTCTGGAGAATTGGAGCAGTCAGCTGTGGAAAATATGAACAAACGTAAAGGGGCTCTCCAAATATCCCATGGTCACCACCCAGCCCTCCAAATGGATAGCTTGGCGCTTCCCCAACTTACTGTTTGTTATTCTACATCAACTAATTCAATGTGAAAATAAACAGCAGCCTGATAAATCAGAGCGATCCCTCTGACCTTTAACCCCTGCCCTCCCTAAAAAATCTCCCAGGGCTTGATTTAAAGCATGGTGGGCATCCAGTCAAGCTGCAGCTGAGGGTCTGATGTGCAGATCTGCCAAATCCTCCTGGAATACTAATCTAGTGAGCAAGAGTCAAACAAACATGCACAAGGCTGACATGATGGACCAATTTCATTCCTATCCGCTGTCAGGTTCTGCTTTTCTATTTCTGATCTATTATCCGAGAAGGTCTACATTTTATAAGCAGGGTGCACAGCTGCTATGATCGGCAGTATTATATATTTAAAGGTGTAGTAACCATTAAATAATCTGCTAATGGAATGGAATATGTATTAAAGAGGCTCAGGCTACACACAGACCCTGGATCTGCTATGAACCATAATGCATAGGCCCTGATCAAGGTCCGGGGCTGACCAAAACTTTGTCTGTTCTTTATATTTCAAATCCCAAATGGACAGAAGAATCTGGGAATATAAACTTATGATGACATTTGACACATTCAGAGAAGGAATGAATGTGTTACATGGATTTATGTCTTTTTACATTAATTGAAGAATCTTCAAATCTTGGACTATCCACTAATCAAAGGGCCATAAAACTATCACACCTCTTATCTCTGAACACTGATATTTACTGCTCCAGCTCCTTTTATTTCCCCCCTCCCACACTGACCATTCTATGTTCTGCTTCACGTCACCTGTCTTATGTACTGCATTATCCAATCCTCAATTTGTGTGTGCGTGTATATGTCTGTGTGGCGCCCCACTGGCTAGGCGCCACAGGGTAGTATTGCACCTTAATAATAATGTGTTAACCCTGTAAAGTTGCCAGTTCAAGGTTCACCTTATGGAGACTATTTTTACACCCACCTAGGACCACACCACTTAGAATAATTTAGTAGGTCCCACAAAAGGGGGTGGAGCCTAGGATAGAGTAGTGGGAGGGAAAGTTTCGTTAGTCAGACAGTGCTGGGAAGGCAATCAGTAAGGACCAGCCTGACAGCAACGCTGCTGAGAGGAACCCCAACCTTGACGGGGGGAACCAGGACAGAGGGCAACGGGCCAGGACTGATTGGAGCCGGCTGGTCACGTTGGGGAAGCATCAACAGTGCGGGTAGCCGTAGTGGTCAGACGTTTATCTTTGGCCGCAGACCAACGAGCTGCAGACCCATCACTAAAAGGGGTAGCTGACAGCACCACAAGGTACCTCACCCCTCAGGACCACATTAGATCCAAGATCACAGGAGCAACGGCCCGAGTACCGGTGGCGGGGGTAGAAAGAGGCCCCATCAAAACCAGAAAGGAAACCCGTGCTACACCGTGGGAGATCAAGGGACTGGCGGGAGAGCTCTGCGAGGGTGGTAGAATTCAAAGAAGAGTAAATTAGACCCAGAAAGCCATAGAAGGAAGAACATCTAGAGACTCCATTACAGGGAACCTGGAACTGGTGACAGACCCCCGGTAAACCAGACTGTACTATATACCATCATCATCTGCCAGTACCCACTAAAGTGGAGTGAAGTTGAATTGGACTCAGTTATCCTTATTGCGGCGCCCGGAGGACTCAGCACCATCAGTCATCCGGCAGAGGGGTAAGAACTGCAACACCAACCATCACTACAACTCCCCTCATTCTCCCAATCCATCACCGCTGCCCTGAGGTAATAGCTCCACCTGTAGGGAGCTGTACCTCACTCAGCTGCACCCACCATCACCTCTGAGGCCGGCTTACAGCGCCGGTACCATATTACCGGGAACTACAGGTGGCGTTACGATCCCCTGTAAATACTCCCTTCCACCCCACCATCTATTCAAATGATAACCAGGCACGGAACCAGGATCCCTACCACCTGTGATCTCCCCATCCAAGCCGCCATCCGTCCGAGTGTCCGAGTACCCCTAGCCCTGCCCACATCATCTGTGTTCAGAATTTGTGTCATTATTAAGCCTGATGAACAGACCTTAGAGTCTGTAAAGCTGCTATTTATTATCATCTTTTCAGTTTTCCATTAACAGATATTAACCACTGAGGACTCCCAGATTTTAATAATTGTATATTTACACATGCAGATGTGGAGCCCCTTCAGACAAGTGGCCACAGAGTGAACTGCAGCTGGTCAGATAAGCCAGGTATTCAGCACCAACGCCCCACACACACCCCGTCCTGAGTCCAAGTTACTTCTGATCGGGCGAGGGATGGCGGGAGAAGCAAGTGAAGGGGGTGGAACAGGAGACACAGCACCCGGGAAAGGGGTGAAGGAACACTAGTAAAACACTGGAACACTAAGTTGGGATGCCGGAAAAGAAATAAGAGGACGAGGAGAGGTTCCCAAGCCGAGACACCCAACAGCTAACATCTATTCTAGGTGGGTGTGTGGGAGTGCTAGCATGGGATCCTCCTACAAATCCTACATTCCACTGTGACAAGGATAACCACACACTCACTTATGGGTGCAGCACCCCAACTGTGACGCTTGACCAGTGGGGCGACACAAAATCCAGCAGGGTACGAGGACTCTAAGCCCTGAGATCCAAAATCCCAGGCACCCAAGGAAAGGCTAACACATAGGGCTGGGGCCACCGGAGAGGGAACAAGCACATGGAGAGTCGCTGGCCCAAGGGAGATGCTCGGGAGGGAAAGAAAAAGAGACCAAGGCCTGAAAGGACAAGAGAGGGGGTATCTATTAAACCTGATCCAGCTGCAGAGTGGTCACCGGGGTCGCCAGACAACTGTGAGACAGCCCGTACTGCGATTGTGTTTGGTGTAAGCAGTAAAATAAAGTAAAGGACCCGGTGAACTCCAGGCTTTTGTAAGACTGTGATTTCAAGTGTTCCCAGCAAGGGCTGCTGTGTAGGAAGCACCATTTATTGGAGCACCATGGTATATTCATCTGTTGTTTGGAGGGATATCCCCTACTACAGAGCACCACTGTCTTATAGTGATCTTATTGAAGTGGATCTGTCATACCATAATCCATTATATATTTTACATACACTATTAAATACATCTCTTTTACCTGATGAGTATGGTGTACTTGCTACCCATGCTGGAATCCCTGTATAATCTGTCAGAAAGGTTCAAACTCAATATCTACCTACCTATTTTGATTGGTGGCCCCATCATATCTCCAGCTTGTAACTTCTGAATGTCCAGCCAACCAATTTGATGAACAGTTCCTCTGTTTCTCATGCCCTACTACCAAACCTCTGTCTAACAAGCCTGATTGAATTCCATCACTATCCCTCTTTCCTGCTGCTGGAGGTGTGCTGTAAGGAGGATGTTACCCTGAAGATTGCAGTAGTTGTTGGTATGATCCCATCTCTTTGGGAAGAAGCTGGTTGTAGTGACTCTGTTACTGAAGAACGTTGCATTTTTTTTCTTTCCTGGAGCCTGACAGGACTATTGTGGATCCTTTCCTTTCCTCATGGAGCAGCATAGCTAACCATAAGTCCCCAAGCTTTGGCCCCGCGTATGCACTTATTCTTGTTGGGTAAAGTCTGGAGAGTGTTTGGCACTGAATGTTGGTTAATTGCTGCAGCCAGTGTCACAGGCCTGTCCTAAATGTGGCACCCTGTACCAGGTAACCACAGACTTCCCTGGGACACTGAAGGATTTCCCATGACTCACCGCCGGCCCGTGGACTCCGGTTTAGACAGGCTGTAGCTCCTTCCTCCTTGTCACGGGTGGGCCGCGCCTGACGGTAGTGGGGCCCGGTTGAGTGCAGATCAAAAGTTGAAGACGTCTTGTAGGAACAGATTAAAGGGGTTAATTTATTCGTGACGCCACCTATGAGTAGTTCGGTAAGGGCTACCGACGCTGCGGAACCTCCGGGGGATGGACAGCAGCTAGATGTTACGCTCCCCACAGGCTGAGCGGTGATCCCCGGAGGCTGGAGCTGCTCAAGATGTTGTGCGGCAGCTGCGGTTACCTTGTAGTGCGGACGGACAGTTCATAAGGAAGCACGGACACAGAAAGTCTCTGCAACGGGTCTTTACTGTAAAAAGCAGGCAGTACATGGCATACAGTTAACGGGTAGTGGACCGGGTGGACTCAGCAGTGATGGTGTCCCTTAGAGATCCGCAGTGTTCCTCCATTCTAGCTAAGTGGTTGCCAGTGTCGCCCAGGAATACCAGATCGGGTACGGGGAGGCTGCTTGTTATACTTTATGGATGTTCTGGGGAGCCTTGGGTCCCTCGGTGGGTACACCGCTGGTTAGACGACTGGAAGTTTGCTGGTGGTGGGGTGCTCCTGTGAAGCTGCTCCTCCACGCTTCTGGTTCGCGTAGCAGAGGTGAACTGCTGCCAGCTTTGGTACCAGTGAACCGGCTGTAAGGTTTTGGGCACGGGAGTCTTTTGGAACCCGTGGTTGGTGATGCCCGATCCCGGTTGTTGAGGCCTCAGGTGCTAACACCCGACAGGTGACGGCCCGGGGCTGCACGAGGTGCAGAGCCCCCGCTCCTCTCCAAGTTAAAGTCTGTGTGTCTTCTGTCAAGACTCACTCCCATACTCTCTCTAGGCTCTCTCTAGTCTAAGTGTCTGTACTTCTCCTACACTACCCTTACACTCCGCCCACCAGGACCTTGGATTGGCCCTCTATGTTAAGTGATGCATGCAGGGTTTTGGATCTCTAAGTTAACCGGATAACTGCTGTGTCAGAGAATATTGCGGCTGCATTTATGGCTGCAATACCCTCCTGTGACGCACTCGTTGCGGGGCGCCACACCCACAGCAAGTAAACCACCTACACACAACACCTTCCACTCCAGGCCTGTAGGGGGAGCTCAACTGGCTGCCCTTAAGCCAGATCCCCTATAAATACAGGTGCCAGAGGGAAATTAGCCAGAGTGTGCAGTCACTACAGAACTGTGAAGAGCTCAGAGTCTAGTGAGCTGAGCTGGTACTAGGCCCACACCAGTACACAACAGAGGCAGTGGTAGACCCGCAGAGTAGGGGTCGAAGGCAGAGGAGAGAAACGTGTTACAGGGGGCAGAGGAGTCATCCCGACTCACCCCACCAGAGTTCCGGTCACTGGAGTCCGAGTCTGCAGGGACAGAGAGATAGATCCAGCAGAGAATCCAGCATCACGAGGAGGCTTAGCTTCCCGGACACCCGCAGCACCAACAATTGAGAGCCAGGGACCGTGGGTAGAGAGACGGCGGTGGCCCAAGAGAAAGTGCAGCAACCCGGGTGTGGAGAGAGTGAGAGGTAACAGTCCGGTTAGATTCCATGCCTGCCAGTCTCCAAACAGGAAAGCTAAAGTAAGGAGGCCAACACCCCCACTCGCTGTGGAGATCCCAAAGTGTTTTACCTTCACTCCGGACGTGTGTACCCATAATAGAACATCAGTAAAGGTAACAAAAGACTTTTATGTGTGCGTGTCCCTCCTTCCACCTGCACCACACTGTCTGCACTCCCCTATTCCAACCTTGATCAGAAATGACTGTGCTGCCCTATTCCACCATTCCAACTCTTAGCCCCGGGGACCCCACTTCTCCTGCAGGGAGCCACTCCATCTTGCTGCCGCCCATCACCCCGGAGTCCCAAGCAGCGCTGGTGTCATCACCGGAACCTACAGGTGGCGTCACAACTTGACATTTTTATTATTTTTCTTTTTCCCCATTTTTCATTGCCCACCAGGCCCACAGCCTCAGGCACCGCCACCCGTGACTTCCCCCAGACCGCACCTGAGATCTGAGTTCCCCCGGGCCTGGGCCGGACATAAACTGAAAGAGGTTTCTACGATATCATTAGCTGTATACCTGTGTATCACAATTACTGTGGTGTATACATGTGTTGGGGTTATAGTAGCTGAGTTAAGTTTGCAAATCAAATTGCTGTACCAGGGACTCACTCTACTACGCATGTATTCATTTACATTGGCCCTATATTTCAGATATGTTTTGGATCCAGAGATATCCTGTGTTAGGTTAACGTAAATTGTTCCTGTGGCTCCTGGCACATAAAAAAGAAGTCATTGGCACGGCACTCTGATCCCACTTCTCAGGACTGGGTGCATGTTCATATAGATTTTGAGAGGATGAAGTCTGGATGAATATTGTCTTAGGCTGGTATCACACTGACATTTTTTGCAATCCAGGGGAATGCAGATTTTACCTGCATCCCCATGGATTCCCCCAGGGCCCCCCAGAATTGTAAAAACTGATGCACCTGAATCGGTCTCACGGATCCGTGATAATGCCAGTGCAGGAGTATACAGTTTATTCTGGCTGTGTACCTGTTTCCGACAGACCCTAGGATGGAACTGCATTCTGGGCACGCGCAGTTCAAAAACTTGTATCCGGAGTTCGGATCCAGCAGGAACCAGAATCCACCGGGTTCCATAGAGCCCTATTTTAAATCCACCCAGAATGCCCGGATCTGGGTGCTTCTGGGTTTTGTAACGCAGACCAAAATTGCAACAAAATGCGGTTTTGGTCTCAGTGAACAAATTGGAGACATCCAAGTCAGGGGGGAAACGGGAAGAACTGGATGCACCTGCAAGTTTTTTTCGCAGCCGTAACAGCCGCAAGTGCCGGGACCGCGGCTATACCGCACCTGCCGCAAACCCCATAGACAACGCCATTAGGCGGCAGATGCGGTAAATCTACCGCATCTGCCACAAAATGGGGAAGGAAGGAAGGAAGGATCATTTTAAATCAATGCTGTTCTCCCTGTGGAGACTGTCAACTGGGAGTTGCTCATTGTAAGGGATCTAAGGCAAATGACAACTGCCTTTGCTGAATGACTCACAAAAACGCCCTGATCACAATTATACTGCCCCCTATGGTCAAGAATAAGGAACTATGTAGAGTTTATACACTCCAGACTGCAGATAAACTATCTTAAAGTGACACCTATGTATTATACGCATAGTCACCCACATCTCTGAAACCTGCAATATTCCTTTTAGCTTGTGAAGGTATCAATGTTTGTACCGTGTTAGCCAGTAAATATTAGAATCTGAGAGTCCTCAGTGGTTGATGCCTTTTAATGGCTGAAAAGATGGTAAGAAAAGCAAAGCAAGCTTTTGAGACACTATGACCTCATCAGGCTTAATGATACAACTTCTTGAGAAACACATAATATATGTGTTGAGATGGCGGCCGCGTCATGAAAGGGGCGGGGCTAAGTTCACGTCATAGCGATAGCCCTGCCCCTTTCATGACGCGGCCGCCCTCTCAACACAGAAGCCAAGCCAGAGGGGGCGGCCATAATTAATTAGCGGGCGGAGGCATCAGGCCACAGCCCTGCCTATGCCTCGATAATGAAACTTAATGGGAGACATGTAACTATAAGCATCTTTCTTAATTTTAATACTCAGGTTTTGCAAAAAAAAGAAATAACTGCAAAGAGGGGTGCACAGGGACCCATCAATATAGATAGGGGGGGGAGTTTGGGGGTCTTGCGCCAGCTATGGGGACAGTGGCGCATTTGAACTTTGCAGACAAAGCCCACCTGAGTGGGCGTCCAGTCTCTAGGGGGACTAAGACCCCCCTAGAGACCTCAAGCATTCTTTTATTTATTAAATTTAACACTTTACAATTGATAGGACAGTTTGCTCATGCCGGCAACAGCAGGGGTCAGCAAACTATGCAGTAGCCGCATTGCTCAGGATTACACATCCTGAGCAATCAGGTTACTGCAGTGCGGTATTCTGCACACATTTTTGAAAAATCTGGATGCGGTGAACGCAATTCAAGTTTTAAGTGTGACCCTAGCCTTAGACGATTACCGTATTTTTCGCTTTTTAAGACACACTTTTGTTCCCCCAAATTTTGGGGGAAAGTGGGGGGTGCATCTTAAAAAACGAACATACGGTGCAGGGGAGAGTGGGGGCAGCTCTGGAGTGTGTCCGGGGCTGGGGCGGGATGGCTGCGGGCTGTAGGAGGCAGTGGGAGGTCACGTGACCCCCGCTCATTAACTCATTTAATATTCACTGCACTGCCGCTGTCCATCACCTCGGTGCTGAAGCTAGCACCGAGGTATGGACAGGGGAGCAGGGCATATTAAATGTTACTGCAGTCCCCCCCATCCTGGTACATGGCCCCCCTTGCTGCTGTGCAAAAAATAACAAACATTTTATACTTACCTCTCCAGCGCTTGCCTCAGTCTTCAGTGCCTCTCTCCCTGACTGCCGCAATCTCCCTCCGAGGTCCCAGAGAAGCCGGTCATGTGATCGGGTGCACACTGATGACATCACCGCACTGCAGTCATCAGTGTGCGCCCGATCACATGACCGGCTTCTCTGGGACCTCGGAGGGAGATTTCTGCAGTCAGGGAGAAAGGCACTGAAGACTGAGGCAAGCGCTGGAGAGGTAAGTATAAAATGTTTGTTATTTTCTGCCCAGCAGCAAGGGGGGCCGTGTGCCAGCCCAGGGGGACAAGTGTGCCAGCCCTGGGGGACAAGTGTGCCAGCCCTGGGGGACAAGTGTGCCAGCCCTGGGGGACAAGTGTGCCTGCCCTGGGGGACAAGTGTGCCAGCCCTGGGGGACAAGTGTGCCAGCCCTGGGGGACAAGTGTGCCTGCCCAGGGGGATGTGTGCCTGCCCTGGGGGACAAGTGTGCCAGCCCTGGGGGACAAGTGTGCCAGCCCTGGGGGACAAGTGTGCCAGCCCTGGGGGACAAGTATGCCAGCCCTGGGGGACAAGTGTGCCTGCCCAGGGGGATGTGTGCCTGCCCAGGGGGATGTGTGCTTGTCCTGGGGGACAAGTGTGCCTGCCCTGGGGGACATGTGCCAGCTCTGGGGGACAAGTATGCCAGCCCTGGGGGACAAGTGTGCCTGCCCAGGGGGATGTGTGCCTGCCCAGGGGGATGTGTGCCTGCCCTGGGGGACAAGTGTGCCTGCCCTGGGGGACAAGTGTGCCAGCCCTGGGGGACAAGTGTGCCAGCCCTGGGGGACAAGTGTGCCTGCCCAGGGGGATGTGTGCCTGCCCTGGGGGGCATGTGCCAACCTTTGGGGGCATGTGCCAGCCCTGGGGCAGAGGTGCCAGCCCTGGGGGGCATGTGCCAGCTCTGGGGCGGAGGTGCCAGCCCTGGGGGGCATGTGCCAGCCCTGGGGACAAGTGCCAGCCCTGAGGGACGTGTACCAGCCCTGGGGGGCATGTGCCAGCCCTAAGGGATGTTTGAGAGCCCTGGGGGGCATGTGCCAGCCCTGGGGGATGTTTGAGAGCCCTGGTGGGAATGTGCCAGCCCTTGGGGGCATGTGCCATCCCTAGTGGATGTGTGAGAGCCCTGGGGGGCATGTGCCAGCCCTGGGGGACGTATGTCAGCCCTGGGGGATGTGTGCCAGCCATAACCAGAATAAGGGGGCCATATCTAGGATGGGGGAGCTATATCCCAGGATGAGGACCATGTACCAGGAAGAGGGGGCTATAAGAGACATATACCCCATATGATTTGTAAGACGGACACTGACATTATAAGACGGACCCCATTTAACATTAAAAATAATTTTTTTCTCTTTTACTTCACCAAATTTGGGGGTGCGTCTTATAATCAGGTGCGTCTTATAAAGCGAAAAATACGGTATATAGTAGATGTGTTTCTCCAGAAGTTGGTTCATTAAGCCTGATGAGGCAATAGTGTCTCGAAAGCTTGCTATGTTTACCATCTTTTCAATTCACCATTAAAAGGTATCAATCACTGAGGACTCTATAGATTCTAATATTATTTTAGCTTATGAGAAATATTAGGAATTAATTTGATGATATATAGATATAATGATGCCATCGGAGAACTGATCGCAACATCAAAAAAAGCATCATTATAAATCAACCTGAGGCTTCCACTGTGATCACAGAGGTAGTTGAATATTGTCGGGGGATAAATAATTCACAATTTAGAAAATTTGGGTAAATTTAAAATTTGCTTTGTGTAATAGGATATACCTCTGTCTCAGCCAATCAGAAGATCATTAGCAACTTCTAGACTTTGTAGTTTTTCAAAAAGTCCATAACATCCTCCTATACCATCACTTCTTACTCCGTAAATGGAAAAGAGAAAGTATAATCTGAGGTCTCTATACTGGGGGAAGATAGGAGGAAATATACTTTCTAGGCAGGCATTGTATAACACAATGGGGCAGGGGTCTGCTATGGAAAGACAGGTCTTATCAGCCCTCAGATTCTCATATAAATCCTTCAGCCTCTCGCAGACATTGGTATTTCCCCCCACTGACTTGTTCTGAACTGCAGCAAAATAATCAGAGATAAATATCTGAAATGTCCAATGAATTGTCTATCAATTAGTTCTTTTCTTATGTCTCATTGATACATTAGAAAAAACAGTTTGTCTTCATAATTTTTTTGTAGTAATGCCTCCTCTCCAGTTATGGTTATAGTAGACTGCTAAGTTTTAGGTTTTAGTACAGGGACTAGTAAGGAAGGAAGGAAGGAAGAGAAGGAAGGAAGGAAGGAAGGGAGGAAGGACAAAATTAAGATGAATGATAGGTATAGATATACAGTAAATACATAAATGGGTAGGTAGATATACCATAAATAGCCAGCAGTGCCCCCTAGGAAGCAATGGAGGACGAGGCCCACTTCTTGCTGAGGTGCCTCAAATACTCCGCAGCACAATATGTCAGTACCTGCAACAGACTAAGGCCCCTTACACATCAGCGTTTTTCGCTGTTTGCGGCAGATTCGGCAGTTTTACCGCAATTGCCGCCTAACGGTCGCACTTGCGCCACACTTGCGGCAAGCCCCATGCATTGTCTATGAGGCTTGCGGCAGCTGCGGCAAGTGTGGTATTGCCACAGTTCCAGCACTTGTGGTAGTTGCGGCCGTGAAAAAAAATGCTACTGACAGCTACTGACTAAGAGGAGCCTGATATATCCTGGACCTCTATACCCCACCCTATCCTAATCCATACCCTCATCCCCCTATCTTACCATTTGTTTTGGCAATGCAGAGCGGGTCCCCAGGGTTTGGTATGCAAGTTAATGGGGATTATGGTGGTAGTTGTTGGTGTTGGGAGGCGCAGAAGGAGTGGACAGACACAGGGATTGCAGTTCTTACCAGTTGTCACGATGACTTAGTCAGGACCTGCAGCTCTCTGGCGTTCCCTTATCCTGCTGGGCAAATCCAGTATTGCCAGAGGATAAGAAAGGAGCCCAGCTGCTCTAATTTATGTTGTATACTGCGGCACGTGATGTGACAGGATGTATATATACTAGTATAGCGGGAAAAGACAAGGTCAAGGTCCAATAGCAAAGGATCCATGAACATGCTTGGGGGAGGGAGGGGTGGAGGACATCAGACGACGGCTTATCGTTTCGTGGCAGTTGCCACTTCCACGGGTCTTTGCATTTCTCTCGCATTCGAGAGAAAGATTTGTAATGTGTTGGACATGTATGCGATGACCAGTAAACAGAGAGCATCAGTAGTGATGGGATAGCTAACAGGTGCAGCAGAGCTGGAAACCCGAAACTGGTCTGAGGGAGATCAGGGTCTGTAAAGGGGTAAAGAGAGTTTTTGAGCATCATACTGAAACTGAATTGAGACTGTTGTTTTACCATTCTAAACAGGGGGCACAAGAAAGTGTCCTAGATTACTCCTTACGCCTGCAGGAGGCGCTGGACTCCTTAAACAAGTTGATCCAAATGGCATATGTGATGAAAATAAAATGCTTATTGAACAGTTCGTAAGGGGGTTCAGGTTACCAGATGACAGCAAGCAAGCACACTGGTGGGCTCTCCAAAACCCTGATGCAGAATTTGCTACCCTGAAAGAACTAACCGTTAAGGGACAGCAGCTCCCAGCAGTGCCAGACTTAGACCCACAGCCGCGATGGGTTAAAACCCCCTCTTTGCCATAAGTACCTTCCTTATCCCCTGCAGCAGAGACCAGCATGCAGGCTGTGACCCCTGACCGGTTTGACAGCCTGTGCTCCGAGGTACGCCAGCTCAGCAGAGAGATGGCCAAGCTCCGAGGTTCTAGGCAACCCAAGACAGAGACACAGTCATCAGCAAAGATACAGCTCGCTGACAGCCTGGACGACATTCCATGGATGAAGAAGAGGACACCAACGCTTCGAGGGAGGATCACGGATCGCTACAGTGCCAGCGGACAACCCATCTGTCCCAAGTATCACAAAGAAGGGCATTGAAAAGAGCAACCCCTGGGGCCGGGGGCCCAACCCCAGGAGTAGACTGTCCAGGCCCATCCAATTGACTGCGCAGGGAGAGATTGTCCGTACCTGTCCATCATCATAGACAGCATCGCTACCATTGCTTTGGTAGACACTGGATCACAGGTGACCACCATCCGGAGTATTCTTTACAAACGGTTTTGGTCTGAACTCGAACTTGACCCTCCAAACCCTGACTTCAATATTATTGCTATCAATGGGTTGCCTGTTTATGTAGAGGGGCATTGGGAGGCAACCGTAAAGGTGGGGAGGGTAGAATTAAAGATGAAGGACTCATGTGGTTAAGGATAAACCAAACGAGTGAGACCACATGTGATACTTGGTATGAATATAATGGTTAATTGTCTAGATGAAGTGCTGTCTTTGCTTCAACAGAGTGCAGATACTGCTTCACTGGGAGAGAGGAGGGTTCTTCAGAAGAATATCCGAGTCCTCGTGTACCAGCAACAGGTAACACTAACAAGTGGTGAAATTGGTAGCGTACGTTTAACAGACCCAATTCCTATTGTAGTGCCACCAAGAAGTGAAATGATGATCTGTTGTCGGGCAGCAGTAGGCCCCAGAGGGCCGAACTACAAGGCAATAGTGGAGCCGGTGATGTCTGACAGTAGTCCTACACTCCTGGTTGATGTACGCAAAGGAAGGGTACCTGTATGTGTATTGAATTATGGTGATGATGAAATAAAGCTACAAAGGTATTCCTCTATTGCTAAGTTGTAGCATGTAAATAACAACTCTATACATGAAGCAGTATCACTAACTCAGTCAGTGTCAGACGAGCTTCACAACTCCAAGAAACAGTTATAGAAATTGTGTCAGGAGCTCCATATAGGAACTGACTACACATCTTCTCACCAGAAACAGAGCGTTTATCAGGCAGTTCAGGAGTATGAACAGGTGTTTAGCAAGCATCCACTTGATTTTAGGAGGATTAAAGGGGTACAACATCACATACCCACAGGAAACCATCCACCCATCAATGAAAGATACAGACCTATACCACCAGCACCCTACCAGAAAGCAAAAGAAATGCTACAGGACATGAAGAATGCAGGGGTTATCAGAGATAGTTGTAGCCCCTGGGCAGCACCACTGGTCCTGGTTAAAAAGAAAGACGGTAGTATGAGGATGTGTGTAGATTATAGGCAAATCAATAAAGTAACACACAAGGATGCATACCCGTTACCCCTATAGAAGAGTCATTTGATGCATTAAAGTCTGCCAATTACTTCTCAACCTTAGATCTTACTAGTGGGTACTGGCAGGTCTCCGTTGCAGAAGAAGACCGTGAGAAGACAGCCTTCACAACACCAATGGGTTTATGCGAGTTCAACAACATGCTATTCGGCTTATGTAATGCACCAGGGACATTCCAGCTGCTGGTGGAGTGTTGCCTAGGCCACTGAAACTTTGAAACCGCACTGTTATACCTGCATGATGTCATAGTGTACTCCAAAACCTATGAAGACCACCTGCAACACTTGAGTGAAGTGTTTGAATCATTGTCCAAGTACGGTATGAAGTTGAAGCCTTCAAAATGTCACCTGTTAAAACCCAAAGTCCAGTACCTTGAGCATGTGGTCAGTGCAGACGGCTTAGCACCGGACCCGGATAAGATCACAGTCATCAAGGACTGGCCAGCACCAACTACCTTCAGAGAGGTACGCCAATTCTTAGGACTGGTCGGGTACTACAGGAGATTCATCAAGGGCTATACGAAGACAGCAGCGCCCATGCAAGATCTTCTGGTAGGACAATACAAGAAGGGCAAGATCAGAGGTCCTCCATTCCGGTGGGGGCAAGAACAAGAAGAGTCTTTCCAGCAGCTGAAAGATGCCCTGACTGGACAAGAGATCCTGGCCTACCCCGATTACAGTCTACCATTCCTGTTATACACTGATGCCAGCAACGAGGGCTTAGGAGCTGTCTTGGCACAGAGACAGAAAGGCAAGGAGAAAGTGATAGCCTATGCCAGCAGGAAGCTCTGTCCGACAGAGAGGAATCCAGAGAATTACAGTTTTTTCAAGTTGAAGTTCCTAGCCTTAGTCTGAACAATCACAGAACGGTTCAAGCACTATTTCGCATCCTCAAAGTTCACAGCTTTCACCGACAACAACCCTCTAACCCATTTAGAGACTGCAAAGCTGGGAGCCATGGAGCAGCGTTGGATGGCCAAATTATCCAACTACGACTTCACTCTTAAGTAGCGGGCAGGTCATAAGAATGGAAACGCTGATGCCGTATCCAGAATGCCTAATCTACCAGATGTGGGAGAAGACATGGATGAACTAGAAGAAGTAGAGTTACCGGCCTTCCACCGTCCAAGCACATCCTCATGTCATCAGGCAAGCCAAAGACGTCAAGAGACAACAGTGAACCTGTTACCTCACCATAGCTGGAAAGAGACCCAGTACAGTGACCCGGCTGTTAGCTTAGTCAAGGAGCTGATAACCCAAGAATACTCCTGTCTGAGTCCAGATACTCCACAAGAAGCCAAACGCCTATGGCTTGTTCGTCTATCAAGGTAAACTATGCAGACGTCACCTTAACCCCAGAACCCATGAACTGATTTGGCAGATTGTGGTTCCAAAAGGAGATGTACAGATGGTTATAATAGCCTATCACAATGATGCAGGACACTTTGGTTGGAAGAAACTGGAGATGCTGCTGAATGATCGCTTTTACTTGGTTTGCATGAGATGTTTCATTGAAAGATGGCGTAAGAACTGTGGACCATGTCACCTGAAAAGAAAAGACCAGCAAAGCCAGAAAGCTACACTACAACCAATTGTCACCAAGAAGCCTCTAGAGATTGTTGCCCTGGATCATGTGAAGTTGACACCCAGCAGAACAGGGTATACCTATGCTCTTACCTTGGTTGATCACTACTTTAGATTCCTAGTAGTAGCACCAGTTAAGGATTTAACTGCAGAAGTAGCAACCAAAACGTACACACACGGGAGACTATAGCAGGGTTCACTGGGTTTTACTAGCAAGTTCTTAGTGCAATTCAAACAGTTCACGGTACAGTTCACTCAGTTAACTCCGGACAGTCACTCTGCAGCCAGGTTTCCTCTCTGAGACCCTTCACTTTCTCTGTAACCTTTCCGGCTTTCCTCTCCTCAGTTCTTCCCTGTGGGCTGTATTGGGGCAGCTCGGTCCCTTTGTCTGACTTCCCCCTGTATGTGTGGGTGGCAAGCTGGGTCCTAGGCGCTGCTGATACTCCAGCCCGTGTGTTGGTGACAAGACCTGGAATCTGTGCCTCCCCGTCAGTGTGTTAGTGTACCGGCGTGTAGCTTGAGGTCACCCAGAGCCATCTCTCTGGTTCCAGCCTAGCCTTGGTTGTCCCTATCTTGTAAGGGATCACCAGGCTCTCTCCAACCCATGTGACTACCTGGGTACGTCAGGGGAGTCTGTCCCGCCTGTAGTCAGTCAATGCTGCCGTGTTCCTCGAACCCAGTTGTCCTGGTTTGGTCTCTGTCCTTCCCTTCCCTTGGGCTACAGGCTATGGAGCGGGCTTTCTCTCCAGGGAATGGTGTCTCGCAGGACTCTGCGCCTTCAGGGAGCCCTGACCCCCCAGAAAGTGTCACTGTCTTTACTTCTCAGCCTACTTGGTCTTTACTGGTCGGCTCACTCTGGCCTACTGACTAACTCCTCTTCATTCCCCCCTTGTGTACCTAGTTTGTCACCTGACCTACGTTCCACCCACTTCCCTCTAAACCCTGTCACCCCTTTGCCCACCTAGAGTCCCGGGCTCCGGGTTAGGTGTTGTGCTCTGTGGGTGTGTTTTGAAGGTGTTCCTAAAGAAATGTCTCCTATCTGCCTGGCTGCAGTTCCTACCTGTGGCCACCCTGGTCGCAGGGGCGCCATAGATAGATAGATAGATAGATAGATAGATAGATAGATAGATAGATCTATATTTCTGTCTATCTATGTGTACACATACTGTTACAGCTTTGCAGATCACACCAATAAATCATAACCAAAAAACACCCAAATATTTATTTTCAGAATATAAAATAAACATCAAATTTTAAGCAAAATCTGTGATTAGAAAATAATTTAAGTTAAGAGTGATTTGTACAGACATTTTTCTTTCTTAGTTTTTGACATAAAATATGGTTATACCCGGCCTGCGCCTCCCTCACTGCCGTGTTTATATTTCACGTGTTGCCACGATTCTTAATTACTCCATGAAGAAGAAGAAGTAGAAGAAGAAGAAGAAGTGGCAACTGTTTTTTTTTTCGTCTATTTTCTCGCTTCCAAAATGTGCTCAATTATTTATTGGATCCTGTGGCCGACACTCGGCATATTATTCCACTAGAATCAAGGGAATTTCAGCCCTGACCAACCATTTCTAAAGGCTCTTTGTGGCCAGTAAAGGCCTGAAAAACCACAAATTACCATTGGAGAGGGGCCGGCTCCAGAACACCCCAACATTATGAAATTTACAGCATCTGTGTAAATAAACATTCCCTGAGCCCAAGCTCACTGTAAGGATATAACCTGGACACATTCCTGCTAAATTACTGCAAAGGTAAAACATGATCTACAGTAATTACATGTGATATAGATTATCGTCTGAGTAATTAAAAATAAAAGATAGATACATAGATAGATAGATAGATAGATAGATACATAGATAGATAGATACATAGATAGATAGATAGATAGATAGATAGATAGATAGATAGATAGATAGATAGATAGATAGATAGATAGATAGAGATACAGAGAGATTAGGGGCCGTTACACACTACGATTTTGTGAGCGGTCTCACCTATGATCTCAGGGGCGCGCGCTCGTGGACAACATCGTTAGTGAGGTGTCATATGTATAGATAACGTTCACACAACCAGCGAGCGATGCTTGTCAATGTTGTGAATAGGCGAAATCATAAAGGAGATCGTTATCTCGGTGTCACACTGAACGATGCAGCAGATTGGATGATCGACATCGTCTGATATGGGGTCTGGATCTCATATCTGTGATTGGCGGCCGTCACACGGAACGATATCTTGCCCGATATCGTTTAAGCGATCTCCTTTTTGATCGCTTAAGCGATATCGGGCAAGATATCGTTGCATGTAATCAAGCGATTTACGATGGTAAATCGCTTGATCGTGACATCGCTGATCTGAGGTTCGGTTCTCAGATCTAGCGATGAACGATGCAACGATCTGCATCATCGTGGTGTATAACACCACGATGATCCATCTCCCAGCGACCGCGCCTATGCTGGGAGATGGTAACTATGGTACACGTCGGGTAACTAAGCGACGCGCGGCGCCTAGTTACCCGATGTGTACCATAGTAACGAGCGAGATCGCGGCTCCGCATCGCTGGTGAGTCTGTCTGTGTGACATCTCACCAGCGATGTGAGCGATATTGTAAGCGATTGCGCGTGCACGTGATCGCTTACAATATCGCTAAAGATATCTCACCGTGTGACGGCCGCCATTAACAGATCTGTGATCTGACCACTTATCGCTTGTAAGATCGACCTGTCACACGCAACGACGTCGGTGCAGCGACTGAAAATCTGCGACGTTTCAGCGATATCTTTACAGATATCGTAGCGTGTGACGGCCACCATAGATAGATATCTGCCCCATCCATTGTTCTTATAGCCCCAAGACAGGATCTTTCCCCACCCATTGCTCCTACAGCCCCACACTTGATGTGCCCCCATCCACCTTTCCTACAGCCCTACCCAGCATCCCTACAGTTCCTATCCCTATTCCCTTATTGTACACTCGCTTTGTCAAAACTGAAGTGTATTTAGTCCTGCCAATAAAGCTTCTTTGAATTTGAATTTGATATATAGATTGATACAGGGATAGATAGATAGATAGATAGATAGATAGATAGATAGATAGATAGATAGATAGATAGATAGATAGATAGATAGATAGATAGATAGATAGATAGATAGATTGAAAAGCCCATACATGGTAAAGTATATCCAGCTGGAGAACAAAGTTATTAGTTCCCTAGAAATAATCCTGTGTCCCCAATTCTCCACCTAAATATTTTCTCCTTGAGAGTTATTGTCTCAAAATATACAAACAATTATTTAAGCAAACACGGGGCAGCACTTGACAATTCTATGAAGGATACGGATACGGATACCTCTGTCTTAATTATTAACCCCCCTTAATGCAAAACCTATTTAATAATAATAATAATAATGACATGACTACTTCTATTGGACGAATGGCCCTCAGCTTTATTTTAACAAGTATATATATATATATATATATATATATATATATATATATATATCTGTCCACGGCTCAACATGCCGCCCTACAATTCAAACCATAACTGATATATATACAGTTGTGGAGCCCACTGAGACGGGGTACTCAGTACCAGACCGGGGTACTGCTGGGGATATCACGGCGGCCTTGGTCCGGACCGTGTCCCGGGTCCTGCAAGTAAAAGGGGGTACATTTACAAAGGAGATTGTTGTCGTGACGCCACCCACGGGTTGTGGTCAGTGAAGGGATCACCGCTGCAGCGTAGCTCTGCCAGGAGGATGGATGCATGGGGCTGCAGCTAGATGGATGAGCCCGCCGCAGGTCGGGGATGCTCCTGACAGGGTGTAAAGTGTAATAAAAGTTCTGTATACCGGGATTCATACACGGGAGACTGAAGCAGGGTTCTGCGGGTTTTACTAGTGAGTTCTTTGCACAGCTCACAGTTCAGTTCACAGTACAGTTAACTCCGGTGACTCTTAACCCTCTGCAGCCAGGCTGTCTTCCTGAGACTCTTCACTCTTTCTCTAACCCTTCAGGCTTTCCTTTTCTCAGTTCTTCCCTGTAGGTTGCATGGCGGCACCTAGGTCCCTTTGTGTGGCTTCCCCTATGCGTATGGGCAGCAAGACGGGTCCTATAGTGTTGCTGAGCCTCCAACCCGTGTAGTAGGAACCCTGACTTAGAATCCGTGTTCCCCGTCGGTTTGTCTGGGGAGCCGGCGTATAGCTGCGGTCCCAATCAGAGCCGACACTCTGGTCCCAGCCTAGCCTTGGGTAACCCTATCTTTCAAGGGCTTACCAGGCTCCTTCCGACCTGTGTGATTACCAGTTACTTCAAGGGAATCTATTCCACCTGTAGTTGGTCAACGCTGCCGTACTCCTTGGACCCGGTGGCACCCGTCCAGTCTCTGTCCTCACTTTCCCTTGGGCTTCCGGCTATGGAATCGTTCCCTCCCACATGCAAAAACAGAATATTGGAATCCTGGTCAATCCTGGCATAAAATGCAACTTCCATGAATAGTGTTCCCCACGTCATGCCCTGAATCCCAATCAATTTTACCGACGTATCCTCTCTTACCAGTCCAAGCTGCCAGCCCTCTAGGCGGGGGTCTGCACGCAACGCTCCCCAGTATACATAGGAGTGCCCGAGTATCCAGATCAAACACGCACCTATAAAATATAAACACCATTAACGAACACAGACCAAACCATACCGCATAATCATTATCCATTCCACATTAAACAACCAAACTCCATCCTCCACCACGCTCAATTCCCGTCTCCTCTCACCAAGTGCGGCCGTACATATGATCCAGTCGACAGGGTAGGGAGTACTCAGATATCGGGACAGGTGGTTACATCGGTGGGCGATCACAGCTGGTTGGTTCCGTGCCCTGGACCCTCAGTGGCATGGATGGGGGTTATGATGATGGAGAATGGTATCGTGACACCACCTGTGGTACCTGGTAATAGGGCTACCAGCGCTGTGGCCGGACACTGAGGTGATGGAAATGCAGCTTTGGCAGTACAGCTCCCCACAGGTGGAGCTTTACCTCAAGGCAGCGGGGTGGATGAGGGGAGTAGTAGTTGCGGTTCTGCTGTGAGCGCTGCAGGCAGCGGCGGGGAATCAGGCACGCACACACAATAGTCTCTGTTTCGGTACCTTTTTACTGATGTCCAGTAACAAGCACGGTCCAGGAGGGTAACCAGGTTTTGGGGCAGCTTGGGACGTTCACCTTCAAGAGTTGTGAGGCCTCCTCTATTAGTGTGTGCAGTGTTTGGGGTAAGCTCTGCTTGTAGCTGAACCTGCAGCTCTTTCTCCCTCTCAGAGTGCTGTTCCACAACTGACAAAGAGAACCTTTCTGTGGGGATCCCTATTCTCTGCTTAGGTCCCTGGTCCTATGCTTGGTCAGGTTTGGAGTCTTCGATTCTTTACTTCAGGGGGAATAGATCCTCCTGGTCTGTCCAGGCTTTGGCTGCCACATTGTAGATGAATAGCAGCTTCGGACTCCGGTGTCCGTGTGGGCTAAAGGGATAACAGGTAGGTTCCCTTCCTCTTTCTTCCTACCTCTCACTTCTTCCACTGACCTCCGTCCCTCTCCCTAGGACTCAGCACAGCTGGGTCAGGTTTCTTGGTTCTAGGCCTGGCTTGGTCCCAGCAACCAGCTCCTTCACTAACTGCTCTCTCCTCTGCAGTCTGACTGGAACTAACTAACTGACTCCTCCCCTCAGGCCTGGATCTTTATAGGGGATCTGGCTTAAGGGCAGCCGTTGGAGCTCCCCCTTCAGGTCTGGGGTGGAAGGTGTTGTGTGCTGTGTGTGCCAAGGTGTACATGTGGCGCCCCGCACTGGAGGGTATTGCAGCCACAAAAGCAGCAGCAATATTCTCTGACCCAGCAGTCACACAGTTAACTCAGAGATCCATACCCTGCATGCATCACCTAGCATAGAGGGCCAATCAGGTCCTGGTGGGCGGAGTGTAAGGGTAGTGTATAGTGGAGGTTTAGTGGAGTTAGTCTGAAGAGTCTGAGAGTGTAACAGCAACCTAGAAGACCTCTGCAGATTCCCAGTTCTGCAACTTAGGAGAAGGGGTTGCACAGTTTCGTGCGGCCCCCTGGCCACCTTCTACCGGCCATCTCCCTACCGTCACCACGGTTGAGCGCCATTACTCCCGGTGCATTACCAACCGATCTACGGGCTTCAAAATGCGGGCTCAAAACCATCCCGTGCCCATCTACAGCCGGTTTGCTGGTACCGAAGCTAGCAGTAGTCCAGCTCTGCTATGCGAACCAGAGGAGTGGAGGGATTGCTTTACAGGAGCACCCCACCATCGCCAAATCCAGTCATCTAACCAGCGGTGTACCCACCAAGGGACCCAAGGCTCCCCAAAGCATCCGGAACGTATACCCCGGATAGGGCATTCAAGCAGCCTCCCTGTACCCGATCTGGTATTCCTGGGCGACAACGGCACAGTACTTAGATAGAATGGAGGAACACCGCGGATCTCTGAGAACACACTGGTCATTGCTGAGTCCACCCGGTCCACTACCTACAAACTGTATACCATGTATTGCCTGCTGGTTACAGTAAAGAACCCGTTACAGAGACTTACAGTGTCCGTGCCATCTTATGAACTGTTTATCGGGACAGGTGGTTACATCGGTGGGCGATCACAGCTGGTTGGTTCCGTGCCCTGGACCCTCAGTGGCATGGATGGGAATTATGATGATGGAGAATGGTATCGTGACACCACCTGTGGTACCTGGTAATAGGGCTACCAGCGCTGTGGCAGGACACTGAGGTGATGGAAATGCAGCTTTGGCAGTACAGCTCCCCACCGGTGGAGCTTTACCTCAAGGCAGCGGGGTGGATGAGGGGAGTAGTAGTTGCGGTTCTGCTGTGAGCGCTGCAGGCAGCGGCGGGGAATCAGGCACGCACACACAATAGTCTCTGTTTCGGTACCTTTTTAACCGCAGCTGCCTCACAACATCTTGCGCAGCTCCTGGCTCCGGGGACCACCGCTCAGCCTGGGGAGCGTTCCATCTTGCTGCATTCCATCCCCCGGAGGCCCCGCAGCGTCGGTACAGTTACCGAAACTCTCATAGGTGGCGTCACGAAACAATTAACCCCTTAATCTGTTCCTACAAGACGTCTCTTCCTCTTGATCTGCACCACCGGGCCCCACTACCGGTAGGCGCGGTCTACCCGTGACAAGGAGGAGGAAGCAAACGCCTGTCTAAACCGGAGTCCCGGCCATGGTGAGTCAGAGAATGGCGTCACGAACAGGATACGAGCAGGCCCGTTCCCTAACGGGTATTATGTGCTTAAAAAGACTTTATTTCAACAATTTGGACTTTGTTCGTCCCAAAACAACTTTTCCCGCCTTTTCACCGTTGGGCCAAGATGGCGCCCAAGATGGCGTCCCCGCCATCAGAATCCGCCATGTGCAAGCCCAGGGGTGAGCCACCACCCCTCTTCGTGGGAGGGCTAAAGGCAAAGGCGCCAAAATCATTGTCCGCCCTGATTGCTCGAATCAACCATGGGGCAGACCAAAGACTTTTTCTCACCATTGGACTACAAGAGCCCCAAGGAAGTGGCAGTGTCAGACCATTCTTCACCAGCTCTTCACCAGAACAGTTACCGGGTCGAGACGGGTGTGGTTCCTCGAAGAAAAATGACCAGTACCAGACTCCACGACCTGATGCAAGAAGTGGAAGCCGAGGCCAGAGCAGCAATAGGCCATCCGGGTCCGGGTCCTGTCCTCAACATCGACGGCAGCCCCGACTTCTGACAAGAAGCTCTACAAGACCTCCGGGTGCGGCTCCTTGAAGCCGTTGAATGGACGATCCGCAGTTGAAGCGTGAGCTTGGGCAGCAGACTACATCGTGCGATGCAGCAGAGCCGCTCGGGTGCAACCACTCCAGGACCGGACGATATCTCGAGTTTCAGCAACGCCTCGCCCACGCCGACCACCTGTCCCGCCTCATCTCCGGAGCCGATAGACTGCATCATCCCAGTAGAGACCACAACTCATTCCGCTCCAGAGCCTGGAACCGAAACCGTGTTTCAGCCGGAGCTTGCAACTCGCTCCAAAGAAGAAATGGACACTCACCTGGTTCCCCTTGCGGAACCCGCGACTAGTTTCACCACTACCGAGACTGTCGCCTGTTTCTTCCCTAAACCGGAGGCCTCCTCTGCTATTACCGAGGCCTACCTGGTGACCAGAATTGAAACACCACTACCAGCTGCAACAGAAGAAGAGGCAGGCAGCCTGGAAGCCCTGCAGGACGACCTTGAGGAGAATTATGCAGCGCAGCCGCCCATCGACCCAGAGGACCTCATTCCAACATCTCCGTATGCCGAGCAGCCCGATGTGATCGTTGAGGGAGAGGAGGATGATGACGACGACGAGACCCACAGCACCGCTGAGGATCTCTACACCGGGTTCGCCTGGGGAGATACAGTGGATCCTTCTGCCGAGCAATCTGCTCGGGTACGCTGGTCCGGTGCCATTGCAACACCTTCTCCAATGCCGTTCAACCGGGTTCCAATCCAGACTGCCCACCAAACTCAAGCTGTTCAACAACCGACACGCCGTAGTGACTTTATCCACACTCCGCACCGCTTCGACGAAGATGTACGTCGCATCCGAAGGGAGGAGTTGCAAGCTCGTCTGCGAGTGCGTCACAGGAGGGTATTGCAGCCACAAAAGCAGCAGCAATATTCTCTGACACAGCAGTCACACAGTTAACTCAGAGATCCATACCCTGCATGCATCACCTAGCATAGAGGGCCAATCAGGTCCTGGTGGGCGGAGTGTAAGGGTAGTGTGTAGTGGAAGTTTAGTGGAGTTAGTCTGAAGAGTCTGAGAGTGTAACAGCAACCTAGAAGACCTCAGCAGATTCCAAGTTCTGCAACTTAGGAGAGGGGGTTGCACAGTTTCGTGCGGCCCTCTGGCCACCTTCTACCGGCCATCTCCCTACCGTCACCACGGTTGAGCGCCATTACTGCCGGTGCATTACCAACCAATCTACGGGCTTCAAAATGCGGGCTCAAAACCATCCCGTGCCCATCTACAGCCGGTTTGCTGGTACCGAAGCTAGCAGTAGTCCAGCTCTGCTATGCGAACCAGAGGAGTGGAGGGATCACTTTACAGGAGCACCCCACCATCGCCAAATCCAGTCGTCTAACCAGCGGTGTACCCACCAAGGGACCCAAGGCTCCCCAAAGCATCCGGAACGTATACCCCAGATAGGGCATTCAAGCAGCCTCCCTGTACCCGATCTGGTATTCCTGGGTGACAACGGCACAGTACTTACATAGAATGGAGGAACACCGCGGATCTCTGAGAACACACTGGTCATTGCTGAGTCCACCTGGTCCACTACCTACAAACTGTATACCATGTATTGCCTGCTGGTTACAGTAAAGAACCCGTTACAGAAACTTACAGTGTCCGTGCCTTCTTATGAACTGTTTATCCACATGTCAAGGTAACCGCAGCTGCCTCACAACATCTTGCGCAGCTCCTGGCTCCGGGGATCACCGCTCAGATTGTGGGGAGCGTTTCATCTTGCTGCATTACATCCCCCGGAGGCCCCGCAGCGTCGGTACAGTTACCGAAACTCTCATAGGTGGCGTCACGAAACAATTAACCCCTTAATCTGTTCCCACAAGACGTCTCTTCCTTTTGATCTGCACCACCGTGCCCCACTATCGGTAGGCGCGGTCCACCCGTGACAAGGAGGAGGAAGCAAACGCCTGTCTAAACCGGAGTCCCGGCCACGGTGAGTCATACATCCCTCCCTGCACCGGGGGGTCCTGTGGCAAAAACTAGGGATGAGCAAGTACTGAAATATTCAGACTCGCTAGACTCGTAACGAGTAGGTCCCGATACTCGTTACGAGTCTAATGTAACTCAATGGGGAAGCTAGTACTGCGAGTAATTCCTCTGCTGCTGGACCCTATAAAGAGGTCTGGCAGCAGAGGATAAACCTGCAATTCCCCACTTCATTGTTTAAAAGCCAGTGGTAAAAAGCCGCCGGCTTTTAAACAATGCTGAAGCCCCCTACTGGCTTCCCCGTCGCCTGACAGCAGGATCCTCCGCTCCCCCCTACGCCTCACCACCCTATCCTAACTTAGGATCGGGTGGGGAGGCTGCGAGGGGAGCGGAGGATCGGACTGTCAGGCAGAGGGGAGCGCAGAACCGACCGCACCAAGCAGTGAGCTGTCCGTGGTCGTGAACTGACTTAAAACCGCAATCAGGCACCATAGAGCCCCATGTTATGGGGCGCCGGATTCCACCGGTTTTCTCTCTTGGATGCCTTCCCGCTGGGATTTTCAGCTCAGGTCAGCTGTTTTATTGAAGTAACAGTGCTGTCAGGTTCATGTGAGTTCATGCTTGCCTGTATTAACTCACATGAACTTTCCCATGAGTGCACAGCTCTGCTACATCTCTGGTGGAGGGTCTCTACCAGAGATGTAGCAGAGCTAAAGAAGAACCCTGGATTGGACTACGTCGGACGGAAGAGGATTTTTTTAAAATAAAGATGGAGTCCCTAAGTGTGTTTTTGTTTTTTTTTCAAATAAAATAATTTTTCTTGGTGTTGTGTTTTTATTTAAACAATTTAATAGAAATTCATGGCGGTCATGTCTAATATTGGCAAGACCCCATGAATTTCGGGCTTAGGGCCAGCTGATAACAAAAAGCCGGCCCTGACCCCTTTATTACCCAGTGAGCCCCTGCACCAGGGCCCTGGAAGAGTTGGGTTGAGTGCCAGAACATGGCGCTTCAATGAACACGCCATTTTCTGGGGCGGCTGCGGGCTGTTATTCGCAGTGGGGGTGCCCAGAAGGCTTCACAAGAGTTCTAGCAGAGCTGTGCACCCATGGGAAAGTTCATATGAGTTCACGCAGGCAAGCATGAACGCACATGAACCTGACAGCACTGTTACTTCAATTTAACAGCTGACCTGAGTCAGCTGTTCATTTGAAAATCCCAGCGGGAAGGCATCCAAAAGAGAAAACCGGTTTGAAAACTGGATTCTGCCGGATTGCTCCGGACCGGGGCAATCCCGGAGAATCCGGTTTTAACTCAGTTCACGAACGCGGACAGCTCACTGCTTGCTGCGGTCGGTTCTGCGCTCTCCGCTGCCTGACAGCAGGATCTTTCGCTCCCCCGCAGCCTCCCCACCCGATCCTAAGTTAGGATAGGGTGGGGAGGGAGTGGGGGGAGCGGAGGATTTTGCTGTCAGGCGACGGGGAGCCAGTAGGGGGCTTCAGTATTGTTTAAAAGCCGGCGTTTTTTTACCGCTGGCTTTTAAACAATGAAGTGGGGAATTGCAGGTTTTCCTCTGCTGCCAGACCTCTTTATAGGGTCCAGCAGCAGAGGAATTGCATTTCCCATTGATTTACATTGGACTCATTACTCTGCGAGTAATCACAAGGATACCCGCAGAGTAACGAGTAGCCCGAGTACCCTACTATTAGGCGAGTACCGAATAGTAGCAAGTATACTCGCTCATCCCTAGCAAAAACGAGAGGACTCCCATATCCCAATATGCCGTATCAACTCATCACTCAACCCCCATCTAGAGGAGGGTTTCTTAAAACCTTTCATGGCCTGCCACACCAAAAAATCCTTTGTGGCATCTTTTATCCCCAGCAACTTGAACAAAAACGCTAAAGCAGCTGACTCACCGTTGCCGGGTTCTCAGGTCTCAGGCGATGCTTCACTTGTCACGGTTCCGTGCCTGAGGCTGTGGGGCCCGGTGATCAAATGAAAGGGCTTGGGGAATTGGGATAATAAAGTCTTAATTGTCTCGTGACGCCACCTGTGGGTGTCCGGTGATGGCACCGGCGCTGCTCGGGCCTCCGGGGGATGTGCGTTAGCTAGATGGGATGCTCCCCACAGGATGAGCAGTAGTCCCCGGGGCCAGGAACTGCACTGGGTGGAATACGGCAGCTCGGTTGTGGTTCATGAGTGCAAGAGTTAATAGCAGTTCTGTAAGAAATGCACTGACACAATGCTCCTCTGTAACGGGTCTTTACTTGAGTGGTACACGGTACACGGTAACACAGTTCTTTAGGTAACGGACCAGGTGGTCCCAGTGGTGAATAGTCTCTGTCCAGAGCTCCACAGTGTTCCTTCTGTTATTATCTGTCCTGTTCTAGTTGCCTTCGCTGCCTTGTTGCACCAGGTCGGGATACTGGGAGGACCTCTATTGGATTACCTTAGCCGGAGATCCAAGCCGGCTGTAAAGGGTCCTGAGTCCCAATGGTGGGTACCCCACTGGTAAGACTGCTGGGATCATGGCTGTAGTGAGGCGCTCCTATAAAGCTACTCCGTCACTCCGGTTTTGCAGAACAGCGGTAGACGACTGACTGCCTCAGAACCGCTGTCCAGTAGGACTGGGCATGGGTGGCTTTGGACCCGTTGCTTTTTGCTATTTGCCCGCTTTCTTGTCTGGGTCACCATTTGTTGGTGCCCTCCCGGTTAGACTGGTCTGGACCTCTGTCCTTGAGCCTGTCTCTCCCACGTTCTTCTCCTCGTTCTCTTCCTCGTTCTCCTAACTTCCCCCACACTACACCTTACACTCCTCCCACCAGGACCTGATTGGTCCTCTGCCTCTGAGTGGTGCATGTGGTACATGGAACTCAGGATTTAACATGTTCGCTCCTGAGATGGACGATATTGCATCTTCTGTTAGGGATGCAATACCTTCCTGTGACGCACTCGTTGCGGGGCGCCACACAGCCAACCTGTGCCCCATCAGCGATACTGACCGGCCTGCTGCAAAATCCCCACTAACAAACGTTGATACCCCAAAACCATTCCATTGCAAACGGGCACCAGTAATCCACCACGTTTCAATTCCTCCTACTCAGTCTACCCCGACTGATATCGGCACCAAGTAGCCTCGGTCACCAATCTGCTAATCCCTTCATAGGCTAAACCAATGCCAGATCCCACAGCCAGTCTGGACACTGCACTCCCTCCTCATCTGCTCCTGGCACCAGCTACCTGCAAAACTGAAAACGGGACAGCACATCAGCTACCTCATTTTCTACTCCCGACACATGCCTCGCCACCATGCAAATGTTAAATTCTAAACAACGCAGCACCAGATGCCTCAATAACTCCACCACCGGGGCCGATTTAGAAGAAATAGTATTAATCGAATGTACTGCTGCCGTATTATCACAATGCAAGCAAACTTTCCTGCCCCGAAATTCTGAACCCCAAAACTCAACCGCCACCACGATTGAGAAAAGTTCCAGCAAAGCTAAATTTTTAACCAACACCTTCTCTTTCCATAGCTGTGGCCACTCACCCTCACACCGAGTCTGAAAAACTGCTCCAAAGCCTGCAGCTCCTGCCGCATCGGTAAACAGCTCCAGCAGTATATTGGACATTACCTTACGCCATAACCTCCTCCCATTGTACCTGTCTAAAAAGGAGTCGCAAACCACCATGTCCCCATCCCTCACTTTAGTCATCCTGATGTTACACCCGCAGTTGCGCTCGCCAACCTCCTATTACATATCCGCCCCATTGGCATAATGCGACACGTGAAATTCAACTTACCTTACTCTGACTACAAATCCCTCAACCTCACCTTTTTAGCGTGAAACATTGCTCAGACCGACGCCTTAAGATCAAGCAACTTCCTCTCCGGCAGCCGACCCACCATGGCCACCGTATCAATTTCAATGCAAAAAACATCAAACCATCGCTGGCCCTTCTGTTTTCTCCTTTGCCAACGGAATATGAAAACTAAGCGCTATCCGCTCCAAGGTGAACCGCAACAACGAACAAACCGAGGACCCCACCGGCCCAACCCAAGAAGTCATCCAGATAATGAATCACCGAGTGGATTATGTTCAGGGGCTCCATCACTTCTGTCCAGGCCCATTTCATGAGTTTCATTTTTTTTTAATTCTGTGGCAGCGCGGTAGAAAAGCAATGTCTGACTGTCATGTGTTCATTGTTATAGATATTTTATTTATTATTCATTTTGTCAGATTCAAGTTATTTCTGTGACCATTGTGGGATTTACTTTCATTAAACGAGGGATACCAACAATTTTGACCATGTATGTAGATATTATTCATTTACGGTATCCCTATTTATGTAATATCTGGGTATTTGTTATTCTCTCTCTCACCCCTTTCTATCTTTGATTCTTTCTTTTGATATTTTTCTGCATCTCACTTCCTTTCGCTCTTTTTCTTTCTTTCTTTTCTTTCTTTTTTTTCTTCTTCTTTCTTTCTTTCTTTCTTTCTTTCTTTCTTTCTTTCTGTCTTCCTTTCTCTTTTTCTTTCTTTTGTTATTTTTCTGCCTTTCACTTCCTTCCACTCTTTCTTTCTTTCTTTCTTTTTCTTTCTTTCTTTCTTTCTTTTCTTTCTTTCTTTCTTTCTTTCTTTCTTTCTTCTTCTTCTCTTTTTCTTTCCTTTGTTATTATTTTGCCTTTCACTTCCTTCCACTCTTTCTTTCTTCTTTCTTTCTTTCTTTCTTTCTTTTTCTTTCTTTCTTTCTTTTTCTTTCTTTCTTTCTTTCTTTCTTTTCTTTCTTCTCTTTCTTTCTTTCTTTCTTTCTTCTTCCTTCTTCTCTCTCTTTCTTTCTTTCCTTTCCTTTTCTGTCTCTGCATAACTTTCTTTTTCTTTTTCCCTTTTCTTCCTTTCTTTCCTTCTTTTCTGTCTCTAAATTTCTTTCTCTCTTCGTTTTATTTCACTTTTATTTTTCTGCCTCTCACTTCCTTCTACTCTTTCTTTCCCTTTCTTTCTTACTTTTTCTTTCTCTTTCTTTTTCTTTTCTCCCCTTTTTTGGTTTTCTGTCTTTCCTTAACTTACTTACTTTCTTTCTTTCTTTTATCTTTCTTTCTTTTCTCTCTTTCCTTTTTTGTCTGTACCTAATTTTCTTTCTGTCTCTTTTTTTCTTTCTTTCTTTCTCTCTTTTCTGTCTCTCCCATCCATTCTCTCTCTCTTTCTTCTGTCTTTCTTTACTTTTCTCCCTTTCATTCTCTTTCTTTCCTTCTTCCTTTCTTTCTTTTGTTCTTTTTCTGTCTCTTCTTTCTTTCGTCTTTTCTTCATTCCTCTTTCTTTGTTTATATCTTCCTTCCTTTCCTTTCTTTCTTTTTCTTTCTTTCTTTCTTTTTCTTTTTCTCTTTCTTTCTTTCTTTCTTTCGTTATTTTTCTGCCTTTCACTTCCTTCCACTCTTTCTTTCTTTCTTTCTTTCTTTCTACCGTTCTTTCTTTTCTTTCTTTCTTTCTTTTAGATTTCTTTCTTTCTTTTTCCCCATTTTGTTTTCTTTCCTTCTTTTCTGTCTCTCTCTAACTTTCTTTCTCTTTTTTGATTCAATTTTCTTTTTGTTATTTTTCTGCCATTCACTTCCTTCCACTCTTTCTTTCACTCTTTCTTTCTTTCTTATTCCCCTTTTTTTACTTTTTTGACTCTCCCTAGCTTTCTTTCTTCTCCCTTCTTCCTTTCTTTCCTTCTTTTCTGTCTCCTCATAACTTTCTCTCTCTCTTTCTTTCTTCTTTCTTTCTTCTTTTTTCTTTCTTTCTTTCTTTTCTTTTCTTTCTTTCTTTCTTTCTTTCTTTCTTTCTTTCTTCTTTCTTTCTTCTTCTTTCTTCTTTCTCTTCTTTCTCTCTCTTTCTTTCTCTCTCTCTTTCTCTCCTTTTCTGTCTCTCCCATCCTGTCTTCTCTCTTTCTTCTGTCTTTCTTTACTTTCCTCCCTTACTTTCTCTTTCTTCCTTTCTTTCCTTCTTTTCTGTCTCCTCATAACTTTCTCTCTTTTTGTTTTTCTTTTTTCTTCTTTCTTTCTTTTTCTTTCTTTCTTTTCTTCTTTCTTTTCTTTCTTTCTTTTCTTTCTTCTTCTTTCTCTCTTTTCTGTCTCTCCCATCCTGTCTTTCTCTCTTTCTTCTGTCTTTCCTTACTTTCCTCCCTTACTTTCTCTTTCTTTCTTTCTCTATTACTTTCTTCTTCTTCTTCTCCTTCTTCCTTCTCTTTTTTTTCTTTTTATTTTTTTTTCTGTCTCTTTCTTTCTATCTCTTTTTCCTCATTTCTTTCTTTTTTTTCATCTTTTTTTTTCTTTCTTTCTTTCTTTCCTTTCCTTTCCATTTTTCATTTATTTCCTTCTTTTTTCTATCTTTCCATAGCTTTCTTTCTTTCTTTCTTTTCTCTTTCTTTCTTTTCTGCCTCTCCCATCCTTTCTCTCTCTTTCTTCTGTCTTTCTTTACTCTCCTCCTTTACTTTCTGTTTCTTTCTTTCTCTCCTACTTTCTTTCCTTCTTCCTTTCTTTCTTTTGTTCTTTTTCTGTCTCTTCTTTCTTTCCTCCTTTCTTTCTTTCTTTCCTTCTTTCTTTCTCCCTTCTTCCTTTCTTTCCTTCTTTTCTGTCTCCTCATAACTTTCTCTCTTTTTGTTTTTCTTTCTTTTCTTTCTTTCTTTCTTTTCTTTCTTTCTTTCTTTCTTTCTTTCTTTCTTTCTTCTTTCTTTCTTTTCTTCTTTCTTTCTTTCTCCCCTTCCCTTACGTTCTGTCTTTCTTTCCATTCCTTTAATTCTTTCTTTGTTTTTCTCTATTACATTCTATCACTCTGTTATTTTCCATGTTCCTTTCCCTTTCTTTTATTCTTTTTATGTCTCTGACTTCCTTCTCTTTCATCTTTTCTTTTTCCTTCCTTCCTCTTCTTCCCTTATCTCTTTCTGTTTCTTTCTTTCATTCTTTCCTTCTCTTCATTCCTTCCTTTCATTATTTCTTTAATTTGTTATTTTTCTTTCTTTCTTTGTCTCTTTCTTTCTTTCTTTCTTTTCTTTCTTTCTTTCTCACTTTCTTTCTCTCCTACTTTCTTTCCTTCTTCCTTTCTTTCTTTTGTTCTTTTTCTGTGTCTCCTTACTTTCCTCTTTTCTTTTTTTTCTTTCTTTCTTTCTTTCTTTCTTTCTCTTCTTTCTTCTTTCTTTCTCTTTCTTTTTCTTTTTTCTCCCCTTCCCTTACTTTCTGTCTTTTTTTCCATTCCTTTAATTCTTTCTTTGTTTTTCTCCATTACATTCTATCACTCTCTTCCTTCCTTGTTCCTTTCCCTTTCTTTTATTCTTTTTCTGTCTCTGACTTCCTTCTCTTTCATCCTCTCTTTTCCCTTCCTTCCTCTTCTTCCCTTATCTCTTTCTCTTTCTGTTTCTTTCTTTCATTCTTTCCTTCTCTCCATTCCTTTCTTTCATTATTTCTTTAATTTTTCTTTCTTCTTCTTTCTTTCTTTCTTTCTTTCTTTTTCTTTCTTTCTTTTCTTTCTTTCTTTTTTCTCTCCCTCCCTTTCTTTTTTCTTCGTTTTTTCTCTTTTAATCTTTCTTACTCCTCCTTGAATTTTCTGTCTTTCTCTTTTGTCTTTCATTTTTGCTTCTTTCTTTCCTTTCTCTCTTTCTTTTCTTTCCTTTTTCTTTCTTTCTTTTCTTTCTTTCTTTCTTTCTTTCTCTTTCTTTCTTTCTTTCTTTCTTTCTTCTCTGTTTGTCAATATCATTTATATTCAATGTTAAAGAGTTTACAATATATTACTGTTTTTCTTTTAGGAATGTGTTATTCCAGTCTTTGAACCATGGAACTCATAGATTAATAAAACTGCTCTTTTGTTCAGCCCCATCATCTCCATCTTCTGGACCAACGGCGCACAGATATTTCTGTACATCCCTTTCCACTATTGCACTTATTGCTGGCTATATTCCAGCATATGGAGCAGCTGACATCTATATAATACATATGAGATGTGCGGACACAACCCAGCCAGGCCACTATCTACAAAGTATACATTGCCAGTGATGCCTTATTGTGTTCTTTATGTCACTTTTTAAGGTTTTATATATAAATAAAATCCAATGTTTTGTCCTGGGAGCAGAGTCTAGAAAGCAGATTATACTGTATCCTCATACGTCATCTGAGGATAAGAATAGTGGGTCATCCTGGGCATAATTCCATAGGTATCAAGATCACAATGTCTGGCTATCAAAAATGTCAGCAGTGCCAGGATGCCCAGTGCTGCCCCTCACCCCTGACAGCTCCTCTTGCACACTGCTTGCTTATTGCCTCTACTTAAACCATTATATACACCTTTTCTTGTTTTTGTCATGTTATTAAACATTTATTCCTTAGCTTCTTAGATATTTCTGTGTCTTCTTAGATACTTTTTAGTTTTGTGAGCATTTCTATAGGGCTATTGGAATGATAGATGGGGAGATACAGGGTGAGTGCTATAGGACAATGGATGGGCAAAGATCCAAGGAGGAGGTTATAGGAACAATGGATGGTGAAAATCCAAGGATGGGGCTATAGGAACAATGGATGGGGCAGATCCAGGTGGGGCTATAGGAAGAATGGAAGGGGGAAGATACAGGGTGGGGGCTATAAGAACAATGGATGGGTGAAAGATCCAAGGATGGGGCTATAGTAACAATGGATGGGGCAGATCCATGGTGGGGGCTATAGGAACAATGGAATGAAGAAGATACAGGGTGGGGGCTATAAGAGCAATGTGATGGGGGCACATCCAAGGTTAGGGCAATAGGAACGATGGATGGAGCATATCTAAAGTGGGGGCATAGAATGATGGATGGGGCACATCCAGGGTGGGGGCTAAAAGAAGTGATGGGGGACATCCAAGATGGGGGCTATAGGAACAATGGGATGGGTGCTACCCAAGTTGGGGCAAAAAGAATGAACATGGGGCAGATCCAAGGTGGGGGCTATAGGACAATGGGATGGGGCAAGATCCAGGGTGGGGTGCGGCTAAAGAAGTTGATGGGGCACATCCAGGGTGGGGACTATAGGAACAATGGATAGGGGCAGGTCCAGGGTGGGGTCTATAAGAACAATGGATAGGAGCAGATCCTGGGTGGGGGCTATAAGAATGATAGATGGAGGAACATCCAACATGAAGGCTATAGGAACAATAGATAGGGGCACTGAGAAATTGGGGGCAATACGAATGATGGTTGGGAGCATATCCAAGGTGGGGACTGTAGGAGCTGTGGATGGCTCCAGGCCCAGCGCCAGCACCGGTTGTACCCGGGCAGGTGTCGGGGCCCTGAAAAAGTGAGGGGGCTCACTTGCTGTCTGTGAATGGAAGCAGTGTGGAGCCCCACTCACAGACAGCTGCCCTCTCTCCCTCTCTTCTCTTCTGCTCTATACTGGTCTAGGTGATAGGTACACAGCAAGAGAGGAAGTTTACCGGGTGCTGAATGGAGGAAGAAGGACCTTCCTGTCATGTGAGTGGTCACATGACTGAAATCAAGGCCTTGGAAGATACTGCTGCTGCTCAAGGTCTGCAGCCTCGGAGCAGCTCCCAGTGCCTCCTCTTTTCTGCTCAACCTCAAGATGTGTTAATGTATAGTGTGTTTGTGTGTGTGTGGTTGTGTCTGTGTGTATATAAAGAGCTGTGTGTATTATTTATATGCATGTAGCAGAGCTGTGTATATATCTGTAGTGCAGGTATTGTACATGTAACAGAGCTGTGTGTGTTTGTATGTGCATGTAGCAGAGCTGTGTGTGTATCTGTATGTACATATATTGTCCATGTAGCAGAGCTGTGTGTGTGTATGTGCATGTATTGCACATGTAGCGGAGCTGGGTGTGTAGCGTGCATGTAGCAGAGCTGTGTGTTTATCTGTATGTACAGATATTGTGCATGTAGCAGACCTGGGTGTGTATCTGTATGTGCATTTATTGTGCATGTAGCACAGCTGTGTGTGTAGTGTGCATGTAGCAGACCGCGTGTAGAGTGCATGTAGAAGAGCTTTGTGTGTTTGTATATGCATGTAGCAGAGCTGTGTGTGTTTGTACGCACATGTATTCTGCATGTAGCAGAACTGTTTGTGTGTATCTGTATGTTCATGTAGTAGAATTTGTGTAGTGTGCATATAGCAGAGCTGTGTGCCTTGTGTGCATGTGGCAGAGCTGTATGAATCTATATGTGCATGTAGCAGATCTGTATGTGTCTATGTGTGCATGTAGTGTAGCCATCCAGGTCTATGGGCATATAGCAGAGCTGTGTTTGTCATATATAATTTGCAGTAAGACACTAACTATAGATTTATTTCCTCAATATTATACCCTAGGTGAGCCTTCCCTTTTACACTGCCAGGAAAGCTTTAATTAATAGGAAGAAATGTTTTCTTATTTTCAGCTGTCTAAACCTGGGGTGTAGCTTATGGTGTGTGGGGATGTGCAGCAGCAGGAAGAGGTGGGGACAAAGTGTTAAAGGGGCCCACTGAGAGTCTTTTGCCCGGGGCCCACAAAAACCTGGAGCTGGCCCTGGATGGAACACATCCAAGGTGGGGGCTATAGGAACAATGGTTGGGGCAGATCCGGGGTGTAGGCTATAGGATCGATGGGTGGAGCACATCCAACTTAAGGTTTTAAACTGCGCCTGTTGGTGGAAAAGAAAGTACCGGTCACTTCTTTGAAGCGTCTTCTGAAGGAAAATGCTCAGAACTAGACACTGTCCCATCAAAAGACTCAATAAAAAGCTTTTAGGAACAAAATCCTTTTCTTATACATTTCATAAACTTTTAAAAACTGCATCAGAAACAAAAAAAAAACACGTCCAAAAACTTCCAAAGACGGAAACTTTCATTGAGCCACTAGAAAATTTGCCATTTTTGATCACTTCTAAAAAACTAAGTACAAAGACCAACTGCAGCTACAGGGGTCATAACCTGCCCAGACCCTGAGCGGAGGACCTCCAAGGGGGGCAGTGTTATTTAGTCAGCCCCTCTATCACCACATATCTGAGTCTGGCAATCTGGGGGATTGCTCATGTGAGAGCCGGGACTGGAGCGATAATGGCTGTTACCCCAGTGTGCGAGATATACGATTCAATTTCACATTGACAGAAGTTTTTAATACATTATGAAATATATTTTTTCAACCTGCAAAACAGATTTCCATCAAGTGGTGGCAGCAGGTCCCCAACAACCGTCTGCCGGGTACAATCCGAGGAGGGATACACCGCACTAAAACTGGATATTGTGCCACAGGTAGAGGTGATGTGTCTGCATTTATTCTTTATTGTAGGAATTTATTTAAAAAAATAACAACAGTTTTCACAATAAAGAGATAGACAGATAGATAGACAGATAGATAGACAGATAGATAGATAGATAGATAGATAGATAGATAGATAGATAGATAGATAGATAGATAGATAGATAGATAGATAGATAGATAGAAATTAAAAAGGATAGCAGCACTCCTTATAAGTTCCAAATTCTGCCTTTATTGGGCCATCAGGTGTAGCGTGTGGCATTTCAGGCACAGTCGCCTTAAAAAAGGCTACACCTGATGGCCCAATAAAGGCAGAATTTGGAACTTATAAGGAGTGCTGCTATCCTTTTTTTGTTTGTATGAATAGCAAATGGGAGTATTACTTGGAATGAATTGCACCCTGCCAGACTAGCCGTGCTGCTCTTTATCTAATAATGATAGATAGATAGATAGATAGATAGATAGATAGATAGATAGATAGATAGATAGATAGATAGATAGATAGATAGATAGATATGAGATAGGGGCCGTTACACGCTACGATATAGTAAACGATGTTGGCTGGAAAGTCATATGATTGAGATCGCTACAACAATTTATTGATATCTCTTGTGCGGTGTCACAAGCATTGATCTCGTTAACAATTTTCCAATTGGCAGCGCGCCAGCGATCCAGCGCACAACCCAGCGATCGAGGCCAGCCAGTGTCAGGAATAGGCGAAATCATTAAGGAGATCGTTATGGTGGTGTCACACAGAACGATGCAGCAGATTGCATGATCGACATCGTCTGATGTGGGTCCGGATCTCATATCTGCGATTAACGACCAGACCACTTATCACTAGTCAGATCGACCTGTCACACGCAACCACGTCGTTAACACGTCGTTTGAGTGACTGAAAATCAATGACGTTTCAGCAATATATTGAACAGATATCGTAGAGTGTAACGGCCCTCATAGATATAGATAGATAGATAGATAGATAGATAGATAGATAGATAGATTAGATAGAATGTTTTAGGGGGCCATCACACGCTATGATATCATTAATGATGTCGCTGAAACATCAGGGGTTTTTCGTCGTTCAAACGACGTGGTTGCGTGTGACACGTCGATCTTACAAGTGATAAGTGGTCTGATCGTTCATCACAGATATGAGATCCGGACCCCACATAAGACGATGTCAATGATGCAATCTGCTGCATCGTTCAGTGTGACACCACGATAACGCTCTCCTTAATGATTTCTCCTATTCACAACATTGACAAGCATCGGTCGCTGGTTGTGTGAACGATACCTGCACATAACATCGCTGCTGCGTCCTGAATGATATCTATACGTGTGACACCTCACCAATGGTGTTGTCCACGAGCCGCACCCCTGAGATCGTAGGTGACATTGTTCACAAAATTGTAGTGTGTGATGGCCCCTTTAGATGGAGGATAGATAGACAGATAGATAGATAGATAGATAGATAGATAGATAGATAGATAGATAGATAGATAGATAAAAATAACAGAAAAAACTGCAAAGCACTCAAAGACATAGGCTAGGGTCACATTTGGATTAGTAGATTTGAATGCGGTAACCGCAATTGCCATCACACACATTTTGCTAGCAAAATGTGTGTGGTAAACCGCAATGCGGTTACAGGATTGCTCCGGATATGTAATCCGGCGCAATGCGGTAACTGTATAGTTTGCTCATCCCTGCTGCCGCAGGGATGAGCAAACTGTTAAGTCTGTTATTAAAGATAAAATATTAATAATAATTGTGTTAAACATGTCTCTAGGGGGTGCCCACCCCCCTAGAGACAAGCTACCTACTCAGCTGTGCATGTAATGAGTTAATATCTTATGTACAGTAAGCCGCCTCCTGGCGGCTCTGTACAATTTTCTGAATGAAGCCGGCGGCTTCACTGACAGCTGTGCGCATACTATACGTAATGTACGTATAGTATGTGCCGCTGTCCGAGGTCCTGAAGGCTTTTACAGTAGATCTATGGGCAGCGCACCGCCATAGATCTAATGTAAATGTCCGTAACACACTTTTCTCACTATATTGATCTAATGTAAATGGCTACAGGACCCTGGACAGCGCACATACTATACGTACATTAGGTATAGTATGCGCACTGCTCACAGGGGAGCTGGTGCTTCATTCATAAAAATGTACAGAGCTGACAGGAGTCGGCTTACTGTACATAAGATATTAACCTATTACTTGCCAAACTAAGTAGGTAGCGTGTCTCTAAGGGGGGTGGGCACCCCCTAGAGACATGAATGGCATAATTATTATCATTAATAAAGCTTTATTTTACAGTTAAGCACTTTGCTTATCCCAGCAGCAGCCAGGATAAGCAAAGTATATATACGGTTACTGCATTGCTCAGGATTACACATCGTGAGCAATCCGGTTACCGCATTGCGGGGCTTAGAACCGCTCAGAAAACTGCAGCCTGCATGATTTTTCACGCAGGCTGCAGAGCCGTAAAGCTTGTGAAGCAATCCGGTTTTTATAATAGGCACCTATGAGGAGGATTTCCGGCTCTGGTTTTGAGCTTTTTAAAAGCTCAAAACCGGATCAGGTTTTTTAAAAAAAAAAACGGAAGTGTGACCCTAGCCATAGTGTGAACTGGTGCCAGCAGGGACGCTGGATCAAACAAACAGAAAAAATATCTCTGCGGCACTCAGCTACTACCAATAATGCACATATGCTAACAAGTGGTATATATATATGAGGAAAAAATTAAAAACGTGCGTTTTTTTCAAAAAAACTCAATATTCTTATTTTTTTATTTTCTGAGGTTCTTGGTACATACATTGGCCAATGTCCGCTTGCTCATCAGCCACAACACGGTGACCTCAGGTCTGATGAGTCCTACGCTGACATCCCTGTCCTCCTTGTCCTCCCTGTCCCACTTCTAAGTGGGTGGACACCATCTCAACCTCAGACCACCTGTGGGCGATGAGGGTACTAAGTGCAAACATGGAGCCAGCAACTCCACATATATATATATATATATATATATATATACATAGATAGATAGATAGATAGATAGATAGATAGATTCCTATTCCCTATTGTACACTTGCTTTGGCAAAACTAAAGGGGCCGTCACACACTACGAATTTGTGAGCGATCTCACCTATGATCTCAGGGGTTTGCGCTCGTGGACAACATCGTTATTTAGGTGTCACATGTATAGATATCGTTCAGGACGCAGCAACGATGTTACGTGCAGGGATCGCTCACACAACCAGCGACCGATGCTTGACATTGTTGTGAATAGGCGAAATCATTAAGGAGATTGTTATCGCGGTGTCACACTGAACGATGCAAGCAGATTGCATGATCGACATCGTTTGATATGGGTCCGGTTCTCATGTCTGCGATGAACGATCAGACCACTAATCGCTTGTAAGATCGACGTGTCACACACAATGACATCGTTAGAGTGACTGCAAACCCGTAAGGTTTCAGCGATATCGTTAGTGATATCGTAGCGTGTCATAGCCCCTTTAGCTAGATGATAAATACCGTAGTTAAGATTAGGTAAAACAGATGATAGATAAGATAGATGATAGAGATATAGACAGACAGATACTGTATGACAGATTTCCACTTAGCAACCACTGCAGTCGACATTTCTTAGTGTACATGTGTAGCGGGCATAAGGGCCGTGGTACTCGATCATTCGGGGCAAACAGCCTAGGGTTCACAGTGGCATCCCCAGAAGTCATGGGCCTGACTGGACATGTTAATGGGGAAATATTTACAGGGGAGAATAGTTTATGGCTGGAGTTCTGCCCATAGGTAGCCTGGGGCTGCTGTGGGGGCTTTCAAGGGGAGATGGTGAAGCAGCCAGATGGTATGCCCACTCCAGCCATGGCCGGTCCTGAAGTATCCCTGATCGAGTTGGGGGCTGGTACCCCTCCTGCAGCTAGCTCTTCTGCCCAGCTTCAGCAGCTGGCAGCAGATTCATCTCACCAGGCCCTCCACATACCATGCTGTCTCTCAAGTGACTCAGTTCAGACTAGAGCTCTGCTAGTTGCCAACCACCTCTAACCCAACTCCTCCCTCCAGCTGGAAGTGGGGACTGCCCTATAGGTGGGTCTCTTCCGCCCAGCACTTCCTGACATGAAGTTCAAATGTGTTGGGTGTATGTTGGGGGTCTCAGCAATGTGTCCTCCATTTACCTCCAGGCATGATATTAGACATAAATTATATGCAGTACCATTTGTGGCAGTTTGGCTGCAAGGGCGCCACACATGGATGTATAGTGATGTGTATTAGTATTAGTATGTATATCGTGCTGCTGGGTCTGGAGCAGTTCCAGGTGCTCCATACTGACATAGGATGATACGTATATACTCTCAGTAGTTGCAGATCTCCGGCCAGGTCCAGATCAGTATCAGATACCACAACAGGGAGGAAACAGACACCACACGGCTCATAACACCAGAGACCACAGAGAAATGACAATGGAGGAAAATAATCACTTGATCTCTACCAGGGGATGAATCAGTAATTTCTAATTACAGGAAATCTGCTGAATAATGAGGATTAAGTGGTACAGGTGATTCTTGGCAAACAGGGAGGAGGATAAAGAAATAATCCTATAACAAGAAGGATGTAATATTCCTGTATCCAGTGTCCGGGGCTGGGGGTATGATACCCAGAGGCATAATTACAATAGGTTCACGGGTTGCAATTGAACCTCGGGCCCTGGAGCCTAAGGGGCCCCAAAACATCTTTAGGCCTATATGAAAGACCAATGTTATTAAAGACTTGCAGTAATTGGGGCCCCATTTGAGCCCATGAGACCATAAGCTTCACGTTATGCCACTGGCGATGTCCACAATTCTTTGATCGCCTATGAGTCCTGCACATCAATAATGGTGGATTCAGAGGTGGGAAGGGTATTGTTATAGTGATGATTATTTTTCCACTAGATGTGCTGCTGGGGGCTCTCTCTAATGTATGTAAATGTATTTTTACTTAAAAACCTGTTTTGTTTTTATTAATAAAGTGTTTAAAAAAGTAGTAAAAATGTGTAGGGCTTTGATTTATTTTCTACTGCCAGCAGCGGGAAGTGCAGGGCTGAGTGGGGGCAACAGGGCATAGGGGGTGAACGGGCGGCTGTGCGGGGTGAAGGGGGCATTGGCATTGGGAACAGGGGCTGTGCGTGGTGGAACAGGGGCTGTGTGGGGTGAGCAGGGGCATTGGGAGGGTGAGCAGGGCTGCATGAGGGGGAGCAGGGCAGTGCAGGTGAGCGAGGGAGCAGTTGGAAGGGTGAGCAGGGTGCAGGTGGGGTGAGCAGGGCAGTGCGAGTGAGGTGGGGGGCATGTGGAAGGTGAGCAGGGGCATGTGGGGTGAGCAGATGCATTGTGGTGTGAGCAGGGGCATGTGGGGTGTAGCGGACCATGTGGGGTGAGCAGGCAGTCTGGGGAGTGCGCGGCATTGCAGGGTGAGGGGGGCATTGGGGTGTGTAGCGGGGAGCATTGTAGGGTGGGCAGGGGCATTGTGGGTGAGGGAGCATGTCGGGGAGAGGGGCATTGTGGGTGTGTGGAGGCAGGGGGGTGAGTGGGGCATTGTGGGATGAATGGTGGCAGTGAGTGGTGAACAGGTGCATTGTGGGGTGAGAGGGAGGCACTGTGGGGTGAGCGGGGCATTGCAGGGTGAGTGGGAGCAGTGTGGATGAGCAGGGACATTATGGGTGAGTGGGGAAATTGGATCATGAGGGGGGCATTGTGGAGGTGAACAAGAGGCATTGTGGGGTGAGCAGGGGCATTGTGGGGTGAGCAGGGGCATTGCAGGATAAGTAGGGGTGTTGTGGAGTGAGTTGGGGGCATTGCGGGGTGATTGGGAGCATTGTGGGGTGAGTGGGGGAATTGTTGGGTGAGCAGAGGCATTGCAAGGTGATGGGGGCATTGTGGGGTGAGCGGGGGCATTGCAGGGTGATTGGGGGCATTGTGAGGTGACTAGAGGCATGTGGGGTGATCAGAAGCAGTGTGGGGTGAGGGGGGCATTGTGGGGTGAGTAGGGGCATATGGGGAGTGAGAGGGGTGAGCAAGGACAGTGTGGGGTGAGGGGGGCATTGTGGGGTGAGCAGGGGCATTGCAGGGTGAGTGGGAGCATTGCATGGTGAGTGGGGCATGTGGGGTGATCAGAGGCAGTGTGGGGTGGGGGGGCATTGTGTGGTGAACAGGGGCATGTGGGGAGTGAGATGAGTGAGCAGGAGCAGAGTGGGGTTAGCAGAGGTAGACGAGATGGAGCGTGTGGATTGATGAGTCAATGTCTGTGGTGGGCGGATTCAACAGAGGGGACGTCACAATGGGGCATGTTCTTGCGCAGGGCCCCGTTGTTCTGGGTATGTCCTCACTTTTCATTAAGAATCATATTTCTTTACCTAATGAAAGAGAGGCCACGCTCATCATACCGGGGCACTGCGCGAGGGCATGTCCTTTGTGATGTCCTCTCTGTTAACTCTGCCCCCACCAGGCCATTGCGTTCCAGACTTCTTATTAAGAATTGTGCAAGGATGCCAGGGTGGAGCCAGCATGGAGCGGGTGAGCAGCAGGGGGTGAACGGGTGGGCAGAGCTTGGACATGGCAGCATGTGCGGCAGGTTTTTGTTGTCCGCAGCACCTCCAGCCGTCGCCGTATTGGCATACCCATCACTTGGGTATGCTAATATGGCGGGGGGAAGTGGTATAGGTGGACATACAGACGGAAGTGGAATGAGCCAAGTCGCAATTATATGTAGAGATATTGGAAAGGAGCAGCAGCTCAGATATGACAATGTCCTTGTTATGTCCTTTATGTAACTTTTCATCTGGTGATGCTATTGATAGCACTAATTCTGTAGAGCTATGTATTATGTCTGCTAGTGTAAAGCCGAGGGGATCTATTGGGTCTTTCCTCATGTAGGTCCTTTTTGATGTTCTTACATACTAGATGTTAGCACTGTCTATGGATTATAGATGATATCGCCCTCCTCAGTTTAGCCACTTAGGGGCTGAAGTCGTAGTTGACAGGGGTGTAACTACAACAGGTGCAGGGGTTGCAATCGTACACGGGCCTGGAGCCGGGGGGACCCAAAAGTTTCTGTAGTCTATAGAAAAAGACTATTGCTATTAAAGATTTGAAATAATTTGGGGCCTCATTAGAGCTTTCGCATCGGGGCCCATGAACTTCAATTTACGCCACTGGTAATTGACCAATACATCTATTGTAATCAGAGTTTTCTTGGCAACAGTTTACAACAAACATAGATAAAATAATTACAGTATATTGATTTATTTAATGTTATTTCTCCAGCAAACAGTCAACTAGACTTAGCTATCCTTGTAGTAACAAATCCCTGATGGCCCAGGTCAGGAAATGAGTCAAGATTAAAAAACAATAATAACAATCCTGGTGCGTCATGGAAGGAGACAACAATAACATCTCATGTGGTTTGTGCCAGGGAAGGAGTCATTGGTGGGACAGTGCAGGGGAGTCAATAGTAACATCCCTCATGGGCTTGGCCAAGGAAGGAATCAATGATAATATCTCTGATGGGCTGGTTCGGGTAAGGAATTGTGGCGCCCCTGCGACCAGGAGGCCACAAGAGGAAAGTGCAGCCAGGTAAGCAAGGTGGTTGCAAAACATACCCACACCGCACAAACACCGACCCTACGTCTAGGACTCTAGGATGGGCAAGGGTTGGTGGGTGTAGCAAAGTGGGTGGAACATAGAAGGACACTGACAAAGAGGGTGGAGTGACCTAAACAAAATCTAGGAGAAGGAAGTTAGTTAGTTGGAGACGGAGTGAGTGAGAAGAAGAACAACAGTGAGAGAGAAAGACTTCCCAGATAGTTTTGGGCTCCCTGGAAACGAAGAATACTCAGAGGCACAGACCCCTTGAGAGAAAGCCTACTTCACAGCCTGGAAGTGATGGGAATGGGAAAGACTGTGACTCACCGTGGCCGGGACTCCGGTTTAGACAGGCGATGCTTCCTTCCTCCTTGTCACGGGTGGACCGCGCCTGCCGGTAGTGGGGCCCGGTGTAGTGCAGATCAAAAGTTGAAGACGTCTTGTAGGAACAGATTAAAGGGGTTTAATTTATTCGTGACGCCACCTATGAGTAGATTCAGTAAGGGCTACCGACGCTGCGGAACCTCCGGGGGATGGACAGCAGCAAGATGTTACGCTCCCCACAGGCTGAGCGGTGATCCCCGGAGGCTGGAGCTGCTCAAGATGTTGTGCGGCAGCTGCGGTTACCTTGTAGTGCGGACGGACAGTTCATAAGGAAGCACGGACACAGAAAGTCTCTGCAACGGGTCTTTACTGTAACCAGCAGGCAGTACATGGCATACAGTGGTTGGGTAGTAGACCGGGTGGACTCAGCAGTGATGGTGTCCCTTAGAAATCCGCAGTGTTCCTCCATTCTAACTAATTGGTTGCCAGTGTCGCCCAGGAATACCAGGTCGGGTACGGGGAGGCTGCTTCAATGCCCTATCCATGATGTACGTTCTGGATGTTTTGGGGAGCCTTGGATCCCTCAGTGGGTACACCGCTGGTTAGACGACTGGAAGTTGGCTGGTGGTGGGGTGCTCCTTTGAAGCTGCTCCTCCACGCTTCTGGTTCGCGTAGCAAAGGTGAACTGCTGCCAGCTTCGGTACCAGTGAACCGGCTGTGAGTTGTGGGCACGGGAGTCTTTTGGGAACCAGTGTGAATAATGCCCAATCCCGGTTGGTAAGGCCTCAGGTGCTGACACCCGACCGGTGACGGCCCGGGGGCTGCACGGGGTGCGGAGCCCCCGCTCCTCTCCAAGTCCTAGTTCTAGACCCTTCTTCTCCGAGTTCTAGACTATTGTTCTTTCATCTGTCTAGACTATTGTGTGTGTTCTACTACACTTCCCTAACACTCCACCCACCAGGACCTAGGATTGGTCCTCTGTTCTAGGTGATGCATGCAGGGTTGGATTTCTAAATTAACCAGATCACTGCCGGGTCAGAGAATATTGCGGCTGCATTTATGGCTGCAATACCCTCTTGTGACGCACTCGTTGCGGGGCGCCACAACTGAAAGAGACCCCACAGCTGAGGAAGGTGGGAGGACAAGGGCCCGGCAGCCAGATAGACCATGCTGCGGGGAGGAACCCTTAGCTCAGTGACAGACAGAAGGAGCCTGGTGTGCCCAAATATCTGAACCTGGGACACTGGAGGGCTAGGCCGACACCAGAAAACTGGCTCTGAGGAGGTGACCTGGGATTCTATACCCTAATTACGAGACACACCAGTGTGGGGCAGAGACTTTATGTGCTGCAGCCTAACTTTCCACCATGGACTAGGAACACAGCCATCATACTAGGACTAGTGACCCTGAATGCAAGAGAGATATATTCACCTGTAAGTCTGTGACGACCAGACCGAACCCGGGGGTGAGGTACTATGTAACAATGAGAGAAGGGCCTGAAGTGACTTTGAGGGAGCAACACAGAAAAGCGACCTGAGCTGCACTGTGTGAGTAACCCGGAGCAGTGCTGAAGTGTTTAAGTGTAACTTGTGTGAACTTTGAAACTGCTGTGGAGAGATCAAGTAAATTACCCAGTAAGCTCACACTTGCCTGAGACTGTTTACTTGCAGCATCGCAGAAAAGTCCCACCTTAGGAGCCACAGCCTGTCAGCCCTGCACACTGGCTGGAGGAGCTGCAGCTTTGACGTAAGTGACTTGAACCCAGCACCATCCCTCCCCAGGCTTCTCCATCATCACCAGTACTGCCCTGGGGATCCTCACCTTACCCGAGGAGGGCTTACCATCCACACTGCCCCAAGTCACGGTCCCCAGCAGGAATACAGCAGCAGTGGTTCTATTAACCACATACCCCGGGTGGCGTCACAACAAATCATCCCTTGTAAATACCCCTTTTTGGACTGATCCCAGGCCATGGGACCGGGTCACAACTACCGTGATACCCCAAAGAGACCGCCATCGGGCTGGTTCCCGAGTACCCCATAGCCTGGGGACGCATCAGTTATAATAATAATATATATGTTGTCTAGGTCAGGGAAGGAGTCAATATTAATATAACTGGTGGGCTAGTGCAGGGAGTCTATTGTAATATCCCTTCTAAGATTGGTCAGGGAAGAAGTCAATAATAAAATTCCTGGTGGTCTGAAGAAGTTAAGGAGATACCAATATTATCCCCATTGGACCAGGACAGTGAATGAATCAATAATACAATCCCTGTTGGACTAGAGCAAATAATGAGTTAATATAACAACTCTGGTAGTCTAGGTTGGAGACATTACTAATACCTTGATGGTCCAGAGCAGTAAAGCCTTTTACAATTACATCCTTGATATATTAAGACAGGGAAGGAGGCAATATTATCACATGTGGTGTGAAGGATTCAAAAAGTAACATTTTTGATAACTATGGAAGAGAAATAGTGATTAGTAACATCTCTGATGATCTTCAGCAGTGAAGACATTGATAATACCGGTAACTCACCTAGTGGGCATGGTATACAAATCCCGAAAGGGCAAATAAGGAGTCAATAATTACGGTACATTCCTGTTAGCCTAGGGTAGAAAAGTTGTCAATAATAATGTCCCTGGTAATCTAGGGCATAAGAGGTGTTAATGTTAAATTCCTTTAAGGTCTTGTAAAAAATAAAATAATTACATCCCTTCAGAGCCATGTCAGGGAAAAAGTTAATATTAATATATGTTGGACAAAGGTAGAGCGGGAGTAACCAATAACATCCCTGGTGGTGTAGGGTAGAGCGGGAGTAACCAATAATATTCCTGGTGGTGAAGGTTAGAGCAGGATTAACCAATAATATCCCTGGTGTGTAGGTAGGTGGAGTATAACATATATCTGGTGTGTAGTAGAAGGAGTAACAATAATATCCTGGTGGTGAAGGTAAGCAGATTACAATATATCCCTGGTGGGTGTGGATCAATATATTCGGTGGGGAGGTAGAGCAGATTACAATAATACCTGGTGTGTAGGGTGACGAGTAACCAATAATATTCCTGGTGGTGAAGGTTAGAGCAGGATTAACCAATAATATCCCTGGTGGTGTAGGGTAGAGCGGAGACCATAAATTCTGTGGGTAAGTGAACGGCAGTAACCAATAATCCTTGGTGGTGTAGGGTAAGCAGGATTAACCAATAATATCCCTGGTGGTGTAGGGATGGAGGAGTACAATAATATCCTGGTGGTGAGTGTAAAGCAACTCCATATTAAATGCCTGTCGTTGATAGGGTAGAGGTGGAGTAATAATACAGCACTTGCTGGGCTGGGGTTATGATAGACACGGGAGTAAAGTACCAATAATATCCCTGGTGGTGTAGGGTACAACGGGAGTAACCAATAACATCCCTGGTGGGCTTGGGCATGGAAGGAGTCAATACTACCATCGCTGATGGTCTAGAGTAGTAAAGCACTCCATATTAACTTGCCTGTTCTTTATAGGCTATGGCAGTAGTGGAGTAATAATACAGCACTGATGGGCTAGGCAGCTAGGGGTTTAATGATGACATCTTTGGAGGAGATAAAGGTTACTACTGAAAGTTGCAAAACTATTCTTGCATGATCAGTGAGGACGTCTCCTACATCACTGAAGAGTACTTAAAACTGCTGGCAGCCTCATTAAAGTACTGTACATATTTCAGCACTTACTTCACCTGGATGTGTGTCCTCAGACACAGCTACAGCTGAAGTATATAGCGATGCAGAGACCAGTTAGGTCCCTGCACTGCAATACACGCTGCTGTCAGACAGAGGTCGGCAGCTGACGTCGGTGTGCCCATAACTGGAGGCGCATGGTAGTGATGTCATGGATCGCCATAGCAGGCACGCCAATGTCAGCTGCCAGCCACTGTGTCGACTACAGAGGAGGACACCACGCAAGGTGAGTAGAATATTTTTGTTTGTTTTTTCCGTATATTGGAAACAAAATGGGAACTATATATACCAGGGAGGGGACCAGGATAAGATATGTATACTAGGATGGGGAATATATATACCAGGAAGAGACTCAGGATAAGACATATATTAGAATGGTGACAATATATACAAGGATGAGGACATGCATACCAGGATGAAGGACCTATTTACCAGGATGGGACCAGGATGGGGACATATATACCAGAACGGGGACATATATACCACAATGTGAGCTGTAAACCAGGATGGGGAACATATATACCAGGATGTGGAATATATATACCAGGATGGTGACATATACACCAGGATGGGAATCATATATACCAGGATGAGAACATAAATGCCAGGATGAGGGACATATATATACGGTATATATATATATATATATATATATATATATATATATACTAGATAAAAACTCTCTGCAGCACTCAGCTACCACCAGTGGTGTACATATGCTAACAAGCTAAATATATATGAGAAAAAATTTAAAAACTTACGTTTTTTCAAAAAACTCAAAATTCTTATATTTTTTTTAAATCTGAAGTTCTTACTACACACATTGGCCAATGTCTGCTTGCTCATCGACTGCGACAAAGTGACTTCAGGCACGATGAGTCCTAACGCTGACACCCAAGTCCTCCTTGTCCACCCGACCCCACTACTAAGTGGGAGGACACCATCTATACCCTAGATCACCTGTAGGCAATGAGGGTGCACCTTGCAGAAATGGAGCCAGCCACTCCACACGATACAAAAGAGAAAAAAACTGCACAGCACTCACAGACAATGTGAACTGGTGCCAGCAGGGACGCTGGATCAAAATACTAGATAAAAACTCTCTGCAGCACTCAGCTACCACCAGTGGTGTACATATGCTAACAAGCTAAATATATATGAGAAAAAATTTAAAAACTTACGTTTTTTCAAAAAACTCAAAATTCTTATATTTTTTTTAAATCTGAAGTTCTTACTACACACATTGGCCAATGTCTGCTTGCTCATCGACTGCGACAAAGTGACTTCAGGCACGATGAGTCCTAATGCTGACACCCAAGTCCTCCTTGTCCACCCGACCCCACTACTAAGTGGGAGGACACCATCTATACCCTAGATCACCTGTAGGCAATGAGGGTGCACCTTGCAGAAATGGAGCCAGCCACTCCACACGATACAAAAGAGAAAAAAACTGCACAGCACTCACAGACAATGTGAACTGGTGCCAGCAGGGACGCTGGATCAAAATACTAGATAAAAACTCTCTGCAGCACTCAGCTACCACCAGTGGTGTACATATGCTAACAAGCTAAATATATATGAGAAAAAATTTAAAAACTTACGTTTTTTCAAAAAACTCAAAATTCTTATATTTTTTTTAAATCTGAAGTTCTTACTACACACATTGGCCAATGTCTGCTTGCTCATCGACTGCGACAAAGTGACTTCAGGCACGATGAGTCCTAACGCTGACACCCAAGTCCTCCTTGTCCACCCGACCCCACTACTAAGTGGGAGGACACCATCTATACCCTAGATCACCTGTAGGCAATGAGGGTGCACCTTGCAGAAATGGAGCCAGCCACTCCACACGATACAAAAGAGAAAAAAACTGCACAGCACTCACAGACAATGTGAACTGGTGCCAGCAGGGACGCTGGATCAAAATACTAGATAAAAACTCTCTGCAGCACTCAGCTACCACCAGTGGTGTACATATGCTAACAAGCTAAATATATATGAGAAAAAATTTAAAAACTTACGTTTTTTCAAAAAACTCAAAATTCTTATATTTTTTTTAAATCTGAAGTTCTTACTACACACATTGGCCAATGTCTGCTTGCTCATCGACTGCGACAAAGTGACTTCAGGCACGATGAGTCCTAACGCTGACACCCAAGTCCTCCTTGTCCACCCGACCCCACTACTAAGTGGGAGGACACCATCTATACCCTAGATCACCTGTAGGCAATGAGGGTGCACCTTGCAGAAATGGAGCCAGCCACTCCACACGATACAAAAGAGAAAAAAACTGCACAGCACTCACAGACAATGTGAACTGGTGCCAGCAGGGACGCTGGATCAAAATACTAGATAAAAACTCTCTGCAGCACTCAGCTACCACTGAGTGCTGTGCAGTTTTTTTCTCTTATATATTATATATATATATGGATGTGTCCAAGATGTAGACATATATACCAAGTTGGGGACATATATTTCAGGTTGGGCTCTGGATGGGGACATATATACCAGGATGAGACCCAGGATAAGGGCATACATACCAGGGTGCGGACATATATAACAGAATGTGGGATGGGAGAAATATATACCTGGATGGGAACATATATACCAGGGTGAGGGGTATATATATCAGGAAATGGGGGACATATATAGTAAGATGTGGGATATATATACTAGGATGGGGACATATATATACACCAGGATTGGAATATATACCAGGATGGGGACATATATACCAGGATGGGTTACATATATAATAAGATGTGGGATATATATACCAGGATGGGGACACTTATACCGGGATGAGGGGCAGATATAGCAGCATAAGGACATATATATCATGAAGGAGCCCAGGATGTGGGACATTACTACATAATGAAGGGGCAATACATATGTCCTTATTGGCCCAGACATCTGACCAACACACAGGGGTGGGGCAGGTCCAAATTTTGGACCTGTGCCCATAGGACTCAAGTTATGCAACTGGATATGGGGCAAGATTAGCACTGTAGCCACTTAATTTTCAGCAATGGTGGGGATCTTTGATAACATATAGCGATGTCCTCATATATAGGAGGTGCCAGGAAACAAAACTTGGGTGAAAGGAGCGAAGAGGCGACAATTAAGGATTTCATAAGAATTACAAACACATTCACACAGGCGCTCACTATGCCTGATGCTTAAAACCATAAATTACAGGCGATCCGCGGCGGCTCCAGCAGGTAAAGAGTTTATACAGCATTACATTAAAAAAATCCACTTGGTGCCAAATCCCCTGCACATAAAAAATGTAAGGGAGAGAGCGAGACGCCTACCTTCCTTCAGACCTTTCAGACTGCGGGCCAGGATTCAAGTAAAATATTATGTGGGCGTGGACATTCACAGAACACGTTCGGTTGTCAAAGCAAGTGTGGATACGCAAGACGTCTCTAGAAATAGGAGATCTGCGCTATCCAAATAGGAGTGAAAAATCGTCTGGTTTGGAACTTTTCTCATTTCTTTTTCTGTGTTTGCGGAGGCAGTAATAGAGCATTACCCAAAGACTATAAACCTCATCTAACTTCAGCTTTATGCTCTCAACGCAAATGATGTCCTTTCTATTGATAGACACAGGCTTCTCCCTCTGGAATTGATCTTTTGGCTGCAGCAGTCACACATAGACCGTCTCAGGACATCCACTTCCGATTGTGAAGACGTGACTGCTGCAGCCAATCACACTGTGCCACTGGGGTGGGTATTGATCGGCTGCAGTGGTCACGTACGGAATCCAAGTAGTGCAACGATGGCATCATTAGGGGACTGAAAAGTGAATATAAGTTATTTTTTATAAGAAAATGCAGACTTAATTCTTTGTAATATACAGTGGAAGAAATAAGTATTTGATACACTGCCGATTTTGCACGTTTTACCACCTACAAAGAGTGGAGAATTCTGTAATTTCCACTTCAACTGTGAGAGACAGAATCTAAAAAAAATTCAGAAAATCACTTTATTTGATTTTTACATAATTACGTTTCTTTTTATTTCATGAAATAAGCATTTGATACAAAAAAAACCCCCACAGAACTTAATATTTTTACAGAAATCTTTGTTTGTAATTACAGGAGTCAGAAAGTTCCTGTAGTTCTTGAGCAAGTTTGCACACACTGCAGCAGAGATTATGGCCCACTCCTCCATACAGATCTTCTCCAGATGTCTCAGGTTTCGGGCTGTCATTGGGCAGCACTGAATTTCTGCTTCCGCCAAAGATTTTCTATGGGGTTCTGGTCTGGAGACTGGTTGGGCCAATCCGGGATCTTGATATGCTTTTTACAGAGCCACTCCTTAGTTGCACTGGATGTGTGCTTTGAGTCATTTTCATGTTGGAAGACCGAGCCACTATCCATCTTGAATGCTCCTACTGAGTGAAGGAGGTTGTTGGCCAAAATCTCATGATAACATGACCACATCCATCCTACTTTAATACAGTACAGTCATTCTGTCCCCTTTGCTGAAAATCATCTCCAAAGAATGATGTTTCCACACCCATGCTTCACGGTTGGGATGGTGTTCTTGGGGTTGTACTCATCCTTCTTCTACCTTCAAACATGCCGAGTGACGTTGATACCAAAAAGTTCTATTTTAGTCTCATCTGACCATATGATCATCCAGGTGATCGTTGGTGAACTTCAAATGGTCTTGGACATGTGCGGACCTAAGCAGGAGGACCTTGCATGTCCTTCTGGATCTTAATCTATGACAGCATAGTGTGTTAATAACGGTAATCTTTGAGTCTCAGCACTCTTCAGATGATTGACCAAGTTCTCTCATGTGGTTCTGGGCTGACTCCTGACCTTTTTCATAATCATTTTTACCCTATGGAGTGAGATCTTGCATGGAGCCGCAGATCAAGTAAGATTGGCAGTCATCTTGTGTTTCTTCCATTTTCTAATAATTGCGCCAATAGTTGTTGCCTTCTCAACAAGCTGCTTGTACTGTAAATTGTCCTGTAGCCCATCCCAGCCTTGTGTAGGTCTTAAAACTACCAGGTCTGTGAGAGCCAGAATTCTTGCAGGATAGTAAGTGATCAAATCTTTTTCTTCATGCAATAAAATGTAATTTAAGTATATAAAAATCATACAATTTGATTTTCTGGATTTTTTCTTTAGATTCTGTCTATCACAGCTAACATTTTTCCTTACTCATCATTGCATTTTGATTATGTATTTTACACCTCTATGTTATGCAGTTTTGGAAGCCAACACTATGTAGTACACATGCACCAATTCTACTGTATGGTGCTCTTAAAGGGATTATCTGGGATTTATAAAAAGAAAAAAAATGATGCCTATGCACTAACAGGCAGGAAGCTGCCACCTACCTGCCTGTTGTGCCCGGCACTGATCACTGCCAAAACAAAGTGGGCACAGATTGCTCCTATCAGCAATTTGTCAGCTTCCCCTGAAGTCATACCTACAGAGGGGGCAGCTTGTTCACTCTGTAGATGGGCGTCAAAACCAACGTCAGCTGATGGACAGCCATCTTCCCCAATCAGGTAGTGGGGAGCCAGCTGTCAATCAGCATGGCATCTGTCGTGCCCCTTCCACAGAGCAGAACAGAAAAGAAGCCTCCGCCATATTCTCCCCGGCAGGAGCGGTCTGTCGTGGGGGTGAATGGCAGTGAACAGTGCCGGGCACAATAGACACTGTGTAAAAACACAAAGGAGACAAACGAGGCGCAGAAAAGTGCCCTATCAATGGTGACACTGTTAGAGTTGGTGATGTGTGGTGTCCACTCACCTTGCTTAGTTGTGTATACCCACAACCGGCTTGAGCGCCTTATACAGCTGCCGCTGGACCTCCACTGCCACTGCTCGTGGAAGAAACCGATAATCTGTCATTGGGAAAAGGTGTACTACGGTCCACCTTTTCGCAACAACAGATCATCGGCACAATAGACAGGTAGGTGGCCTGTCAATTAGGCCTGCCAACCTGTTAATGCTTAGGCACATTTTTTTTATATATATATAAATCCCGGATAACCCCTTTAAATTTTATACTTTTGCCCTACCCATGATCTCATCTAGATCCCTCCCTATGTGCATCTACGTCATGCACTACTCAGCATGAATGAGCCAAATTGACTGGTAAATTTTGGGAAATACACACGACGAATCTTTACCATACCGGTGTTCCACACCTGATATTTTTTGTGGGTACTTCTATATAGTGAACTTTCGGAAGCGTAGATAGTCTAGCAAGCATGTTCTGAATTTTCTATCTGGCGCATGCGCACTACAATTTTTTTCCTCAATCCAATATTCCCAATGCACCTTTGCAATATAATGCACTGTCTGAAGCCTAAGAAGGGAGGGAAGCATTCTTGATATCCCACATAAGACCAATGTTGGAGAAAACCAAAAAGACATGCGGGGCCGAATGCTACTGAAATCGTAAAATTTGACTGTCTCTTAGAGCTCGTCATGTAAGAGCCAGATCTTTAGGAAAGTCATCAAGAGAGTGGTGAACGCTTTCATGTAACGTAGTGTTCACTCCACGGTTTGGCTTCTAACCACGGGCTTCTTTTTCCGAAATCTGAATATTCATTCTTGCTATCAAAGCCGTTCAGGTTTAAGTAAAGCGACTTGTACACCCGTACTGGTGTGTGTGAGGTTTCTTCCTCCACATGGTGTCCTGAAAAGCAGCTGTGGTTCCTTCCCTCACTTTGTACGTGTGAAGCTTTATTAGAATCTTGTAATTTATCCTGACTCCTCCGCGTTCCAAAATAAACATTTTTATGATATTTGTTGCTGCAGAATTTACATGTCTGAAACGATTCAGCTTTCGTCACCTCTTCAAGATTTGCGAGCAGCTTATTCGGAGCAGTCTGGGATTTCTTTTTACTTTCCTTTACCCAAAGACATCCACCCATCAAAACATTTCTATCAAACCAAGGGATCATTGCCGCTTGCCCGGTCTCTGAAGTTTCCTCGGTTTCATTAGCACTTTCAATATGATATTCTTGGAAAAGCTTTTAACATGTTTGTATCGGCCTTTACATTAAAACCACTTGCCTAATACTGTGTTGGTCACTCTCCACCTCTTGAGATGTTGGCTCCAAAATACGTATTAAAGGGTTGGGAGAACTAGGGTGAGCTCGTATACTCTTGTAAGTTTCTCGGATTGGCCTACATGAATTGGACTTACTTTCTCAGCACATCCTAAAGATCATTGATGCAATTGAGGTCTATGGACTTTGGAGATCTTGATCTTTTTATCATGTTCTTCCAATAAGATCTGAAATTTCACAATATGTTCAACATGTCTTCCAAAATATCAACAGAAAGACATTTTTTGGTGTATTATGTTGCGGAGCTCCGGGGTGCTATGGGTTAAAGGACTTTGGGACAGAATAGAAATGGGTGACATTGAAGGATTGCAAATTGCATACATTAATTTGTCACGTGTTGAATGTTCCTCAGTCCAATGAAAATGCCCTACTTCAGTTTAAGTGGGAGTAAATTTCCTTTGGCGCACATAGTGTTAATTCCAGAAGCTGCTGTAGTGGCTCTGCTGGTGAGGGGGGGGGGGGAGAAAGGGAAGGGGGTGTTAGATCATTCAGTTCTCCACTCCCTCGGCTTTTAAGTAGCTTCCACTAGGTGTCGCTGATAGTCTCAGTATCTTCAAGACCGCAAGCTGAGAAAGACACTTTGTGCTGAAGCTCCCTTGGTGTTCTTATATCCTTTCCCTGTAGAAGTTGCTGTGGTTTCTCTGTCCATGGGTGGAGGTAGGGGCTCTTAGCCTAGGGCTTATTAGGAGCATAAGGCAAGGGTGGTGACCAAGACTTCTTCACCTTCAGAGGTACCACTGGGAGCAGGGTGAGCCAGGAACCCCAGTCTATTGGTCAGACTAGCTCCCTTAAACGCCTTAGCCCATCTTACTATTTTGCTTCCTGATTCCTTTACCACAATACCATCCCACGTGACTTAATTGATATGACAGTAGAGTGAGCAGAACCCTGACTCTAGCTGATGATGTTTCTGTCAGAGGCTACATAATTTTACTCTGATTGAGATGGGACATATATTCCATTATGCACTCAACTACGTACTAATGTGATGGCCAGAGTTTGCAAAGAAGGCCAAATGCAATTTGCATTTGTTACTACTACTGTAGTTTTTTCTCTTTAAAAAAGATGGGACCAGGAAATCTATATGGAGTCATATGTCCCATAGCAAGCACACATAACTGTCCTCTGTAATCAGGGTGCATGTTTAAAAGCCTGTTACTAGACTATTGGAGCAATGAAACAACTCAAAAAAATATTTTAAACAACACGCACGGTTTGGTAGGTGAACACTTGTGTTTATGACTCACCGTTGCCGGATGCTTACATCTCAGGCGATGATTCCCTCATCACGGTTCTGCGCCTGAGGCTGTGGTCAGATCAAAGGGGATATTAGGATAAGGATGATTCTTGTTTGTCGTGACGCCACCTGTGGGTATCTGGTGATAGCACCGGCGCTGCTGGGGCCTCCGGGGGATGTGTGGCAACTTGATGGGATGCTCCCCACAGGATGAGCAAGAGTCCCCGGGCCAGAAGCTGCACTTGATGGAATACGGCAGCTCAGTAGTTGCTGTGGAGGATTAATAGCAGTTCTGAAGAAAAGCACGGACACCAGATTCCTCTGTAACGGGTCTTTACTGTAACGGTTGGTGTGGTACACGGTATACAGTCTTTAGGTAACGGACCGGGTGATCCCAGCGATGACTGGTCTTAGTCCAGAGCTCCACGGTGTTCCTCCTTGATCTAACTGTCCTATTTAGTTGCCTTTGCTGCCTTAGTGTACCAGTTCAGGGTACTAGGGAGACTTCTAGTGGATTCCTTAGCCGCACTACAACAGCTGTAAAGGTCCTGTATCCCAGTGGTGGGTACCCTGCTGGCAAGACAGCTGGATCTGGGCTGTAGTGAGGCGCTCATAAGAAGCGGTTCCTTCACTCCGGTTTCTGCAGAACAGTGATGGACATCTGTTCGCCTCGGACCCGGCGTCCGGTGAGGTGGGGCACGGGTATGTTTGAACCCACTCGGTAGCTGCCCGTATTCCGGTCTGGGTTACCGCTTATTGGTGCTCAGTCGGTAAGTTTGGTTTCAGAGCTGCATGGAACTGTGCAGACCCTGCTCCTTCTTCTTCCTCCCACTTCCTTCTCCCTTCTCTAACTCTCCTCTCCTCAACTTCTCCTACACACTACACCTACACTCCTCCCACCAGGACCTGATTGGCCCTCTGTCTCTCAGTGGTGCATGTGGTGTAAGGAGCTCTGAGTTTAACTATGTCATCACTGAGACAGAAGATATTACATCTTCAGTCAGGGATGCAATACCTTCCTGTGACGCACTCGTTGTGGGGCGCCACATTTAAGTTTTAGGATTTGTAAGATGGACGGATACTCATGCCTCCGAGACTTGTGGCAGGATTGGGACCTGAGTCTAATTTCCCTAGTGATACACTTCATATTAAACATCTTTTATTTTCTATTGGTACTCTAGGGGTTATTGTCAGTTTTGCTGCAAGTCCCTTAGTATTCTCTTCAGGTGTGGCTACTCTGTGACCACTTCTATGTCCTTCAAATAGTCACATGACCCATCAGCCAGTGCTGGTGATTGAATTCAGTCTTTGCTAAGCCACCTAGGGGGAAGGAACTACTACTGGTGCAAAGCCATCTGCTGCCTAGGAGTGAAGTTTCAATTCATCTTTTGGAGCGTTCCACTGTCTGTCTTTCCTTCCCTTCATGTTGTATTAGTGCAGCAGTGGGACTAACACTTTCGCCAGCCATCTCACTAGTGAGGGTGAGATCAGGGCTAGCAAGGGACTAGATATCCTGCTCAGCGATGGAGTGAAAGAACCCATATATGGATGCTAGGGAGATCAGGGTTCAGCTTTAGATCAGTGTATTAATGTGTCACCTCCCCCATTCCCTACTGTCAGGGCCCACCATTGTTTTTGTTCCCCAGTGTTTTGTTGTATGTTTCGTATTGCGTCGGACACTTGTTGCTCCGTGCACCACTGTCACATGGTACACTCCCCAGTATAGTCGAGTATAGTAATATATTAAGGCTAGTGTGTGCATGACAAGAGCACAAAGATTGGCAGATTTGGCAATGGCACCCTATGCTCTTCACAGATGAGAGCAGGTTCAGACTGAGCACATGTGACAGATGTGACAGAGACTGGAGTTGTCGTGGAGAACGTTCTTCTGTCTGAAACATCATACAGCATGGCTGATTTGGCAATGGGCCAATAATTGTGAGGGGAGGTACTTCTTTGGAGGACTGCAACACCCCCATGTGCTAACTAGAGGTACCCTAGTGTGTGAAGTAGTGCTTACTGAGTGTGTAGGGGGACACCTGCTTACTGTGCAGTTCAAGCACACATACACAATTTCTTATAAAAGATAGTCTATCGGTTTATCATAAATCATAAACTGCTACTCTTTGTTATGTAGCTGATAATCACAACAACAGTCCACATGGAGAGTATATAACATATAGTCCATTATCTTCAGCTGGTATGCCTGCACAAAATATCACCTGACTTCAGTCAGCACACAATTATCCCACTCTGGGTTTACCTGCTCTTGTAGCCTAGCAGAGTTCATACTTGCGTCTTCAGGTCTTGCCGTCCAAGAGGTTACACACAGGGATCACCCACCAGCTCCTTGGAGTTGCTTCATACCGGCACCTGTCATGCATCCACATCCACTGGGCCTTAATTACTCCTGGACGTCTAGGAGCCTTTGCCAGCTCCACTCTCAGGCATGCTTGTCTCATGCCATGTGGCCCAAACAGGAAGTTGAAGGATCTTGCTTACATCATAGAACACCCAGGTGTGTGTGGAATCAGCTTTAGCCAGATACTCCCCTGTTTTTTTAGCTCACCTGCAGTCTAGCACTTGTAATGCATTACCTGAACCTGTGAAACCTCAACTCCCAGCATAATCCATTACTTAAACTTGGTGAATTACAAGTCCCAGCATACATTCTGGATTTAGATCACAACAGACCTTTGTAAGATATATACCTCACAATATATGTATGTATATATATATATTATATATATATATAATATAATCTTTTTATGTATGAGACATACCTTACTTGCTCATAATTAGTGATTACTTGTGTTGCTTCTAGTTGATGAAAGAATTTGGCACCTACAATACCTTAGAGCTCAGCCCCACCATGCACCGATAACCGACAACCCACAAAAAGTCCAATGGACATTATATGTGAAGACATCAATATACGTTTTGCTGTTTCATTTCCCATTGTGATTGGCTCATTTAGTTTGATAAATGAACACAACTTCATCACTTGGCCACCTCTAAGTTTCCCCTGCCAAAATCTGTCCAAGTAAATAAAAATGAGTGAATCAGTGGAAATGGGAACAGTGTCAGAAGAAGTGAATACGGTTCATTTGAGGTGTGGTGCATGTCTTTCCAATGCCAACTTGCAGCACTAAGGGATGGGCTGCGTACAAAGTGGAAAAGTCTCATATCACACCCACCGCTTGGCTCCATCAACGTGCACAAATCCCGGCTCTGTAGACTGACAGCTCATATTGTACATTTTATGAAAATAAAATCATATGAGCTAATTAGTCCATATTCATTATCCTCAAATCTACTTTGCCAGGTCATTCATGCAATGCTTTCCAATAATTCATCCATATGAGTCAGAATAAGGCTAAAAATTGATATTTTGGCTACATGATCGGGAAGAGTGAGTGCTTTGAGCTTAGAGTGTTGGCTTCAATTCCAGTAGAGCCAGACTGGTGAGAGACGAGTAACCATGTAATAATAAAGAACTTCTGAAGAGGACTTCACCTGCATAATGTCTAAATTGAGATCAGTAAACTTTAAAAGGTTGTCCTATGTGGAAAATATAAGGCAGGAACAAGCTACTACCACTATACCTGAATTCATTGGTGAGTCTCAGTAACCACACTCAACTGGACATGGTGGGGAAAGTAGACACAGATGTTTCGAAAAGGTCATTACTGGTCCCAGAACCAAGGAAAATGTGTCCTGTTGCCTACCAAAAAGATGTAGCTATTGGTAGATCACAACCACATAACTATTCATTTCTGGAATCTAAGTATGCAAGAAACTATATGTCTATCCAAGAACTGAAATTAAGGATTATTTTCAAAGTCATAGGCTAGGGAATAATTTGCTGATATTTGGATTTCAGCTGTTGAGACACCTAATGACTGCTGCACTCTATGTGCTATGTGTTGTTTTAATGGAAGTTTATTTCTTTTGGCACATTCAGAGGTAATGTGTAGATGCTGCTCTGTTGCAGTCTATGGGTAAGGCAACTCTCCAGGCAGAGGTGAGCTGTTGTTGCTGATATAGTTGTCCACTACCCCAGCCTTTAAATAGCCTCCTCTTCCACCAGCTGATATCGCTGATAGAGTTTCATTCTGCTTTGACCGTGTGAGCTGTTTGGATGTCTGGTTTTATTGCTGAAGCCCTTATGCAGTACTGCACTTGAAGATTGCCATTTGTGGGTAACTTGCTGCTGCTATCCTGGCCCGTGGGTGGAGGTAGGGGGTCTTAGCCTAGGGCTGGTTGAAGAGCTGAGGGCAAGGGTGGGCAAAAGACAATCACAAGTACTAGTCTGAGCCTTAGACTGGATGTTCTTAGTTGACCCTGTTCCCAGAAATACCTAAAAAAAAAACCTCTAAAGGTGAGGATTGCCACCCTTCCCCTGCTCCTTTGCAGCTCTAGGCTATAACCCCCTTACCTTCACCCAGGAACCATGATAAGCACAGAAATTCCAGACAGGAGGAAATCTCCATGAAGCTGCAAAGCAAGGTTTCAGCAGAAGTGCACATGGTCTCTACACAGCACATGGTCTTTGCAGGGAATGAGCTCTTTCACCGGCATTAGCTGATGGGTAATGGGATTATTTAAAGGCTGAGGGAGTGGACAACCAAGTCACCTGACATACGCACAGCAGCAACAGCAGCTCACCTGGAGAGCCACAGAAGTTAACCCTTAATAGATTTTTATAATATTTTTTGGGGTTGATGTCAGCTATGTTGTGTCAGAAGCCGTCAATCCAAGGGGTTAGTAATGAAGAGGCATCTATCCATCACTGCTATCATCCAGTAAATGTACAGTTTACAAAAAATTAGTTTGCAAAATTATTTAAAAAAAATACCATGAGGATCTGATGTAATCCATGCTGTAGTGGTCTCATCACATCCCCTGAATCTGTGCTCCAACCTATGGAGCCTTGTTCAGAGACATAGGCTCCATAGGTCACCCACGGCAAGCTCCAGACGAGGAATTTCTCACAAGCAGTGATGTCGATGGTGAGTTACTGATGTCACCATGTGTGAGAATCCCTGAGTATGACGTTGACCATCAGTGACTTAAGAAGTCACCCAGGTAAGCACTAAACACCGAATTTCTCATGTGCGGTGATATTCACATCACTATTTATGAGAAATTCAGGGTCAGTGCTGACAGGGAGTGACTTGTGAAGCCTCATTCTCTGAACTAGGCTCCATATGTTGGGTTATAGGTTTGGGGGACGCCGTAGAACATCTACACCATGGATTACATTTGAACTTCATGGCTTCTTAAAAAAAGAAAAAACGGTGAGCAACAAATGGGTGGGGGAGTGTGGGGGACTCTTTATTCAAATAAACAATTTTTTCCTGTGTTCTTTTGTCGCACCCCAGGGTCTAAGTGCCATTATGTCATCACTGCCCCCGGGGTGGTGGTGTCACGCTGAGAGCAACAAAAGGACCTTCTCATCAGGTAAACCACACACAACACCTTCTGCCTCCAGAACAAAAGGGGGAGACCAAACCCGGGTTCAGGGTGAGCTCCCCTATAAATTCTGGTCTGGGGCGGAGCCAGTTAGTTCAGTTCCTAGGAGGACTGAGGAAGACATCCTGGTGGATTTGAGGCTGCTTGAGCTTGTCCCAGGATCGCTGACTTGGTGCCAGGCCGATGGCTAGGGTCTGAGGAGAGTCGCGGGAGCACACTTGGGCAGCCGAGCGATACTGTGCTCACCCTAGAGGAAAGCGCAGATAATGGACACCGGGTCCAAGGCTGTGCAGGGTCTAACGTCCCGGAAGTAAGCACTGAAAGGTGGGCAATTCCAGGATTCCCAGCCACACCATGCCCGGAGACACAGCAATGGAGAGAGTTCAGGAAGAGATACCCCAGACAAGGGTTACATGGGACTCGAGTTGCCTGTCATACTGGCACCTCGCAGGAAGAGACAGGGCCGGCAGCGGCATGAGCCAATACAAAGAGCCAAAGACCCGACTGGATGAGAAGGAACCCTGAGTTGCTCTCAGCAAGGACTCCGTGGACAGGTGCTCATAACCATTACCACCAGTAAAGGACTGCTTGATCAACAGAACAGTGAGTCTGCCTATTATTTTGCCCGTTGTCCTGCACCCTACACCTAAATACCTTCACTGCCCAAGGGAACTGCTCTGCCCATGGAGAGCCAATCCTTCCCAGCTGCCCGTCCATCACCCTGGAGGTTCTGCAGCACCAGTGGCGCACTATAGCCACATACCACGGGTGGCATCACGAACAATCACCCTATTCATCATTCCCTTTCCCTACTAAGCCAAAACCCCCCTTTTAACTGCATCCTGGATCACGGAAACCGGGCATTGACCCCCGGGACTCCCCAGAGATAGTATAGCCCGGTTCCGAGTACCTCACTGCCCTGGGGTACAACACTTTTTTAACTTTACATTTTCTGGGTTAGTAATGGAGGTGCCTGATAGACCCCTCTCCATTACTAATCCCAGGGTTCGATGCCAGCTGGCAATTTACAGCAGATATCAACCCAAAAAGATATTACCCCGATAGCCACCGCACTAGGGCAATCAGGAAGAGCCAGGGCTAAAAGTTAAAATTGGTGCAACTAATTGATGTGCCAATTCAGGGGCATCTGCAGACTACTATTTTTAGGCTGGCGAGGGTCAAACAACCATCGGTAATGCCAGCCCACAGCTGTCTGCTTTACCTTGCCTAGTTATTAAAAATAAGGGGAACCCCAAAATGTTATTTTAATTATTTGTTTTAATTTGTTAAAAAAATCTAAAAACACCCTTTAGTGCCATGTGAAAGGCACTAAAGGGTGCATGCAGGGGTGAACTAAACCTCCCCGCCGCCTGAAGCGGAGAGGGTGTATGGGGGGCGGTGGTGGGGGTGCTAGCAGTCTGGCGGCAGGATTGAAAAGTGGGGGGTGTGCTTGCTAGCAGTCCATTGGCAGGATTGAAGAGCGGAGGGTTGGTGGGGGGTGCTAGCAGTCTGGTGTGTGCAATACCTTCTTGTTGTGGAGGCAGGCGGCGGCAAGTGGCGGCATGCAGGCAGGAGGGAAGCTTTGTGCAGGGCGCCACACACCTGCAGCGTTGCCGCTCCCCTGCCTCCTTGCTGCCTGAGCAAAAGGCTCAACTTGTCCAATTGATGCTGCAGGCCTGGGTGCATGTGTACAACCTTGCCTATATGCCTTCTCTAATCTAAGCTTTCCCTCCTACATCAACTCTCTCTGAACTGTAGTATGATGAGCATCACACCCCCAGGTCCCACATCACACCACCAAGACGTGATGATGTGATGCAGCCAGCCCATCACTTTTATAACAGTAGCCAACATGGCTACAGCATCATCATGATTGGCAGTCAGTGCCCCTGAAAAACAGCCGGGAAACATGCAGGGAGGGGAGTATTTGAGCACCTGCTATACTCAATCGAGTACCATGTGTGCCTAAGTGCCCTATTACTCTTTCTAGTATTGAGCAGTGATATGCATGCTCACTCACCACTAGTGACAAAGTAAGAAGGGGTCATACTGTGTGTCCTCCAAGACTACCTGTTTTTTAACTCCTCATAAATTGCACTAGCATGGCCAAAAAAAAGACACAAAATTCAGTCATTCAATTTTTATTAAAAATAATTTCTGGTTGAAATATGGAAATCTTGACAAGTTAAACAGCTTTATGTTGGGGAAAGCTGTCATCAAGGTCTCTTAAGCATTACCAGAGGATTTTTGGAATAATGAAAATGAAATTGTGTGGGCGAGTGCCATGTACGTTTTACAACACTTGGAAGAAATTAAATTACTGAGTTAATATTCATCAAAGGCACTTGTTACCCTGTGACTGGTACTATTTCTAGCACAAACTGCATGAATGAGTCACAAAGTAGGCATATGTCATGTATGCAGATACAATCTTATGTGCTTCGAATAGCCATCGAGAAGGGGAATGCACAATACCTCTGAATCTGTCCTGTCCTGTCACCAAGACATTAGCAGCAGACCCTGGAATGGAACCAGAAGGCTTTAGGGCTAAAAGTAAAACCAGTGCCTTATAGGCACTTGGATGCTGAGTGCAGTCATACCTTTACTTGAATAATTTCATGTTTGACTGCAGAGAAAAACTTGGCAGCAGATAATCGATGTGTGCTGCACTTCTGGTTGTTTTTTTTCCTCCTCTGTGGGCATGCATTTTGACTGTAAGCCAATTTCCCCCACTCTTATCTGTTTCAGTTTCTGACTGCTGTGCACTGTGACTATTGTGGTGCCCCTGTGGACTGGTCACCACGGTGACGCTGCACCCACTCCATAGGTGCGGTGTCATCGTTTCCAGGTGAGGGGAGTTGCAAACCTGAGACACACACAAGTGCACACAACATCATCCCAATTCCAGGCTGGGGGATTTGGGTGTATCCTATTGAGAGGGAGGGCCCCATCTTCTAGTTAGGAGGAGGGGTTAGCAGTTAGTTAGGGAGAAAGTGAAGAAGAGAACGTCGGAGGAAGGCGACCAGAGCAGACGCAGGACTGAGAGACTCCTAGCAGACATGGGAGTGGGGGATCTGTGGCGCCTCTGCAGATCCAGTCGCCACAGAGATGCTGCACCCCTGTTAGGATGTAGTATCCCACTCAATGGTAAGGGGGATACAGACCGGTACCGGACATCCAGATCACACTAGGAACGATTGTAGTTGGGTTGGGTGGTGAAGGAAGTAGTTAGAGGGAGCACTTGGGGAGGATGGACGTCAGAAAGAGCACATGTAGAGGACCTGGGACACGTGACAGAGGGTATAAAAAGAGAGAGAAACATATAGAACGTAGGAGACGACAGTTAGAAGAAAGACAGTTAACAGAGAGCGTAACCAGCAGAGGAGAAGTGGTAGAACAGTTGAGGCGAGACCATTGAACACCAAGGTCGAGTTGGAGGGCAGCTAGAGAATATATGCCGGAGAAGTGTCCAGAGGAATGGAGCAAGCGGGAGCTGGTCGTAAGGCCGAACCCTAGAGCAGAACATCACCCAAGTGGCTCCGGGTGGAAGAGGGGGTCCCAGGGGCACGGGAAGTGAGCGATCCACCCATGGGACTTGTATCCATTGTCAAGCACAGACAAGGGGAGGGACTAGGCCGCAAGGGATAGTGGGAACCCAAAAGACTAGTCAAGAAGACCAGGCTCAGCTAGCAACCCGAAGGCTGTGGCACATCCAAGGTGACACAGTCGACACCCGCGCACATCTGCTGAAAAGGAGGCAACCATAGGGTTAAGGGGAGACACTGCAGGGGAACCCCTAGGAAAAGCCCACAGAAACTGGCTCAGAAGCTCTGTGTGGCGAGACGCAAGGCAGAATGGGCGAGGCAAGCGCCGTGTGAGACGACCTGGAAAGGACAGAGCAGGGGTGCCAGTTACGTACAATCTTACTACCAGTGAGTAGGCTTGATAAAGACTGGGAGTAAAAGACTTGAAGACTGCTGTGTTTGTGAAGTTTCTTAATGCGTCTAAAGCACCAGAAACACAACTACCAACTCACTCAGGTATCTTTGACCACATTAGGAGTCAGCCCTACCTGTAGAGGGCTTAAGAACATTGCTGCCATCCAACCCTTGGCCCCTAGGAAGATTGTCGAGCAGCAGCGACCCGCTATAGCCGCAACCTGCGGGTGGCGTCACGTATATTAACAAGTATCCCTAGGTCCAGTTATCCCTGCCCAGAATGAACCCTCCTTGCCAGATCCCTATCCCTCAGAGAGAGAGCCAGCCACACTGCCAGGGTCACGGAGCTGGGTCTCGGTCCCTGTGATCCCCGTGATGAAGCCTCAAGAAAGCCTGGTACCGGATAGCTGAAGACCCTGGAGGGGCATATCAACTTGGCATCACGAACAGGATCCACCGGCCCGGTAGATTGGGCCTTATGTGCCTTACTAACGGTGTTAAAGAACTTTGAACTGTGCCCATTAAAAAGAACAAGCACCATTACTAACAAGGTGGGAGTGATGCAGCCTCCCTTTGTGGGCCGGTTCACAGAGAAGCGCAAAAAGTCATCCCCGTCCACCAAAGAACTCTTGTGCAGCAGACTTTGCCAGTCAACAAAAATGATCCACCCAGGGATGTGTCCAACATCACTCAGAACAAGAACCGCCCAGAGAAAGGAGCAGGAGATCAAGGGAGTTGAAATCACTGGAGCAAGATGGCAGCCAAGTACCCAGACGTCCTGGTATAGTTCTACTCCGACGAGATGGAGGAGTACATGGGAAAGCTGTTACTCCTGGACCCGGGATTCCTGCAGAGCAAGATGGAGAACATGGGTCAGCAACTGACGAAGGCCCAGGTGGAAGCGGTGCAGGTGTGGAAAGACAATCTGCTGAACAGGATAACCCGGAGCTGGATGCCATCGAGACCACCGTCGCCAGCCCCGGAGGAAGGAGCAGAGGTCAGCGCCGACGAAGCTGCAGGTACCAACACCCGCCTGGCGGCTGACGACACCCTGGTAGGGCCCCTAGACGCTCCATTCCCCCTAGCACCAGGCCGGGATAGTAAGATCTTGCAGTGGGACTAGTCTGTAGGCCAGCACAAATGGGTGGTGTGATGAAATGGACTCCTTCAATATAGAACATATGATGATTTCTTATGTAACCCAGACAGTATTGAATCTTGGTATGGAAACTTGTAATGGCCAAGGAGAATTTCCTACAGTATTTTCATAGATTACTGTGGTTTAAGTTTAGCACGGTAATGTAATTATCAAACTTGTTTGTCATTGAAGGCCAGAGAACTTAATTATGCTAATCGTCCATTGTATGTTATCTTGTGGATCCCTGACTCTATGTACATGGCCGCAGTTACTATTGTTTAAGTGTCATTGATTGCAGACTCAATGTCTCATACTAACATTCCATTGTATCACTGCTAGGTGCTATATCAATCAGCATTTGGCTCTCCGTGTCTGGATTACAATACTACTAAAAATATGTTAAATGAGGCTTGAGGTCCAGCCAATAAAAAGACAGTGTTATTGCACCAATCGTGACGTTCCCAATATCCTGCAATGAGGGCTGAAGGTATATAAGGAGATGTGTTCATTAACAAGAGTTAGATTCTGTCTAGTGACCTCAGTCTAGGGATTTCGGTCCCGGCTAGAGTTTCACTAGATTGAAGATTGGATACAGGCAGCTAATATAGGATCTTCGGGTCCGGTTAGCGAGCGATAACCCAAGGCCTATGCATATCGGTGCCGACCAAGGGGACCAGAACATGGACTATAGAACCACAAGGACTTCAGCATCAGAGTATCTGATTCGGCTGTGATAAAGACTGCATAAGGATAAGGAAGCAACCCAGGTTGGGATGATACAGTCACCTGGCTACAGACTTTGCTGTGCTACATTCTAAACCCTGGTGAACCAGTGGAAGGGTGAGACTCTGTTGCCTGTTACATTTTTGGGTATTGCTGGTTATGCGTTATATGCTGTTAACTGTTTGGGGATCCAATAAAGCCTTAATATTGTGATTCCCTCACCCTGTGTTGTCTGAGTAGTGTTCCACCCACGGTTAAGTAGCTCGGGCGTTCAGTTGGGGATGAGCCCTGGTCCACGTTGTCTTTGTAAAGGCGGCTGGGCCTGCGGACGAGAGCACCCACTGACCCCCGGGTCTCCACAATTGGTGGCAGCAGTGGGATACTACTCAGCCTGGTTTATCCAGAAGAGCTGCAGGGGACTGGTGTTCGTGGACACCGTCCAAGGGCTCAACAACCAGGGATGCATATAAGCATACCCAGTAGGCCATAGTGAGGCATTCAGGTTTCGGACACTGCCATGTCCAACCCCACCAGCTCAGCCATGGGACGAGGACTGGAGTGGAAGTACGGCTGCTATAAGAAACTGCAACTACAGGTGGCATGTCTGTTCCGCGAAATCGAAGCCGGGGACACTGACACACGGTCGGATTTGATCCAGAAATTGGTCCAGTGGCATGCCCAAAAGGATGCAGAGAATGATGAGGACCGCGCCGAGATTGAACCAAAGGAATTAAACTGTGTGCCACATCATGGATTCAGTGACAATCTGGAAGGACACCAGTTCCAAGCCCTGGAACTGCAAGAAATTGATCCTGTCAACACCGTGCCTGAGCAGGGAGAGGACAAGTTGGTGTTTATGGACAACGTCCCTATCCCTGTTGCTTTGGAGACTGACCAGGAAGAGGTTGATGTGGGATTTGTGAGCAGCCTTCCCACACCTGTTGTTTCAGGGGCTAACCAGGAGGAGGTTGAAGTGGGGCTCATGGATGTCCCCCCCACATCTTTTGTTTTGCGCGCTAACCCAGTACAAGGACTGTCCAGCCAGTTTGTCACTGCCATCCCCCACATCCAGAAAGCCAAGCAGCACCCTGATGTGGATCTTGCTACCACACCTTCTGAGGACAATCCATGTTCCCAGCCCCCATCATTCTCCTCTAAGCCATCAACAGTGAGTTAACCTACACAGACTGTGGTCATTGACTGGGGGGGAATTGATAGCCAGAAGTTTATGGGAGCCCAACTCCTGAATCCCATTTTACTGCTTGTCCACAATATGTCTGCCCATCCTGGGGGAGGTAATCTGGGGGAGGTGTATATATGGAAGCCTCGATTGCTAAGTTCACCATTAAAAAAGACAATGCTGCCCAGAGGAGAAGGATGACCAGAGACTTATCATATTTGACTGCCCTGTCTGGTTACATAAGAAGGGGGAGGTATGTGACGAAATGGACTCCTTCAATATAGAACATATGATGATTTCTTATGTAACCCAGACAGTATTGAATCTTGGTGTGGAAGCTTGTAATGGCCAAGGAGAATTTCCTGCAGTATTTTCATAGATTACTGTGGTTTAAGTTTAGCATGGTAATGTAATTATCTAACATGTTTGTCATTGAAGGCCAGAGAACTTAATTATGCTAATCGTCCATTGTATGTTACCTTGTGGATCCCTGACTCTATGTACATGGCCGCAGTTACTATTGTTTAAGTGTCATTGATTGCAGACTCAATGTCTCATACTAACATTCCATTGTATCACTGCTAGGTGCTATATCAATCAGCATTTGGCTCTCCATGTCTGGATTACAATACTGCTAAAAATATGCTAAATGAGGCTTGAGGTCCAGCCAATGAAAAGACAGTGTTATTGCACCAATCGTGACGGTCCCAATATCCTGCAATGAGGGCTGAAAGTATATAAGGAGATGTGTTCATTAACCAGAGTTAGATTCTGTCTAGTGACCTCAGTCTAGGGATTTCGGTCCGGCTAGAGGTTCACTAGATAAAAGATTGGATACAGGCATCTAATATAGGATCTTTGGGTTTGGTTAGCGAGCCATAACCCCAGGCCTAGGCATTTTGGTGCCGACCAAGGGGACCAGAACACGGACTATAGAACCACAAGGACTTCAGCATCAGAGTATCGGATTTGGCTGTGATAAAGACTGCATAAAGATAAGGAAGCAACCCAGGTTAGGACGATACAGTCACCTGACTTCAGACTTTGCTGTGCTACATTCTAAACCCTGGTGAGCCAGCGGAAGGGTGAGACTCTGTTGCCTGTTACATTGTTGTGTATTGCTGGTTATACGTTATATACTGTTAACTGTTTGGGGATCCAATAAAGCCTTAATATTGTGATTCCCTCACCCTGTGTTGTCTGAGTAGTGTTCCGCCCACGGTTAAGGAGCTCGGGCGTTCAGTTGGGGATGAGGCCTGGTCCACATTGTCTTTGTAAAGGCGGCTGGGCCTGCGGACGAGAGCACCCACTGACCCCCGGGTCTCCACAGGTGGCCCCGCTAGAGCCCAAGCCAGCCATAGAGGAGGTGTATGTGGAGCGGAAGGTTATTCAATGGGTCGACCAGCGGGACTCACTAATAGGCTTTCCGGGAGAGACCAGAGAGGCAAGGCCCTCAGTAGAGACACTGAGTTGGGCAGAATACTGCTGCCAGCAGAGGGCCAAGCAGGAGGTCCAGACAGAAGCTGAAGAGGCGGAGCGGCAAGCTAAATGGCTTGCCATGGAGGAGCGGATCCTGCAAGAAAAGCAACGGGTCTGCTGATTCAAGGCAGCGGAATGGAGCCTGATCTATGAGGGTTCCGTGGTCTGGTTTAACCAGGACATAGGCTGGGGGTTCGTCAAAGAGTGGAGGAGCGGCCGAGCAATCTTTATAACTTTACCCAGCACCCGGAAGAACGGGGGCGGTACACCCTGCACGTCCACCTAGTAAAGGATGATCGACCCGCTTACACAGCAGAGCCCCAGGTTTTTGAGCCAATAGCCGTGTCTGTGCAGTCTTGCAGTTTGCACCAGCCGTCTACACCAGTGCAAGAACCCTGTCCCAGAACTGTAGAGATTGCTACACAGACTGTGCCGGGAGAAGCCACAGTAGTGATAGTTAGTGTCAGGGAAGTGGCTATACATACTGAGACCGTACCATCGGCATCAGCAACTGTAGAGAACCTGGCTGTGCTGTGTAATGTTAAAGAAGACGTGCCACCCTGGCTGCGGAAAAAGCCATGGTCTAATATGTGGTGATGTAACTAGTGCAGCCGTGTACACAATTTATAGTTTTCTTGCTAACCCAGTTAGGGTATGAATGTATGTTTATAATGTCTAGAGTACTTATGTGTATATATAGATGTGAATGTGTATATTGTCCCATTTAGAGTTGAATGTTTGCATGCAAATTACGTGATAAAACACTGAGTGGCAAGGACTATGTGTGTGTAACCTGGACTTAATGTAAATAGTTAGCACCTCGGTGTGCTCCCTGTTGGTTTTAGAGATGACGTGTCAGTAAGACCACAAATGAACAAAAACCCACAGGCGTGGCCAAAGAATTGGTCTATTTAACCTTGTCGCCACACCCAGCGAATGTGCTTGGGTTTTACTTGTGGTGGGTTCCTCCCGAAGACAAAGGGAGAAACTACGTGCTGGACACTCGCCTGCATAACATCTAGGACAGTGTGATGCCTACCCGGATAGGGTTTGCACTGAACTTGGCGGGACTGTAAATAGTTATTTATGTGTATTTTCTACCTTTATATATGCAACATTAAAGTAACCGTACCTCCCGTTAAAGGGATGAAAACCTTCTTATACTTATTGTTCTTGTTATTAAGCATTAGAAACATTTTTGCATGTCTTTGATACCACTGTTTTTCCTGTTCTCTTGCAGCCTGAGGACGGGCTGGGTCTAAGGAGGGGGGAGTTTGGCGCCTCTGCGGATCCAGTCACCACAGAGATGCTGCACCCCTGTTAGGGTGTAGTATCCCACTCACTGATAAGGGGGGTACAGACTGGTACCAGGACACCCAGATCACACTACGAACGATTGTAGTGGGGTTGGGTGGTGAAGGAAGTAGTTAGATGGAGCACTTGGGGAGGAGTGAGGTCAAAAAGAACACAAGCAGAGGACGGGGGACACGTGACAGAGGGTATAAAAAGAGAGAGAAACTTCTAGAACATAGGAGACAACAGTTACAAGAAAGACAGTTAACAGAGAGAGTGACCAGCTTAGGAGAGGTGGTAGGACAGCTGAGGAGAGGCCATTGAACACCAAGGTCGAGTTGGAGGGCATCTAGAGAATATACACCGGAGAAGTGTCCAGAGGACTGGAGCAAGTGGGAGCTCGTCCTAAGGCCGAAAACTAGAGCAAAAATCACCCAAGTAGCTCTAGGAAGAAGAGGGAGTTCCAGGGGCATGGGAAGTAAGCAATCCACCCGTGGGCTCGTATCCGTTGTCAAGCAAGAGGGACTAAGCTGCAAGGGACACCGGGAACCAAAAAGAATAGTGGACAAGACCAGGTTCAGCTAGCAACCCGGAGGCTGTGGCACTTCCAAGGTGACACAGTCAACGATCGCGCACATCTGTTGAAAAGGTGGCAACCTTAGGGCTAAGGGAAGACACTGCAGGGGAACCCTTTGGAAAATCCCACAGTCACTGGCTCAGAGCTCTGTGAGGTGAGGCGCAAGGCAGAATGAATGAGGCAACCTATGTGTGAGACGACATGGAAAGTACAGAGAAGGGGTGCCCGTTACGGTTACGTACAATCCTACTACCAATACGTATTTGGATCCCTGCCTCCGAGAGCCCAGTGCTCAGTGCACTACTACACAAAGACACCCTAGTGGTCAGTACTACCCGTAGAGGGCATAAGAACATTGCTGCCTCCCAACCATCGATCCCTAGAAAGACTGTTGAGCAGCGGCGTCCCGCTATAGTAGCAAACTATGAGTGGCGTCATATATAAATTAACTAATATCTCCAGGTCTGGTTATCCTTGCCCAGAATGAACCCTCCACGCCAGATCCCTACCCCTAAGAGAGAGAGCCACCCACAGCGAACTTTTAATGACACCAACAGGATCACGGAGCTGCGTCTCGGTCCCTATGATCCCCGTGTTGAAGCCTCAAGAAAGCCCAGTTCCGAGTTTCCAAAGGCCCTGGAGGGGCATGTCAGATCCACCCGTGTGTCCCGAATTTGGTCTTGACCTGAGTCGGGCAGACGGACTGGTTCCTGGAGGGGACCAGCCCCGATCTGGTTTGGGTGCCCAGGCCCTGACCAGGAAAACCAGGGGCCACTGGCTTTGCAGGAGCAGTGGCCACAAACAGTGGATAATATGCAGGATGGTGGCTAGAACTAGAGCCAGGGCACGTGCCGCCACAGTTGCCTGACAAGGCCCGCAGCCATCAGCCTGAGACTCTGTTCACGACGGCGCAGAGCAGGAGAGGTGAGTAGCCAGCGCAGGGAAGAGCAACCTGAGAAGGCCCATGAATGCTGTCTTGGCAGAGCAATCTTAATCTCCTGGGGACTATCCTGGCTGCACTTTGGAGAAGCACAACACCTGGCTGGGTGACCTTGCCCAAACGGCAAGTAAAGGTAAAGGACTCCATGAACTGTCTGTGTCTCCTCCTTTCATATCTTGCGGCCCTCTTCATTATCACAGCCCCCTCCCTGCTATAGACGTTTCTGTCTGCCCTGGGGCTCCTCTCGACCTGTGGGGAGCAATTCCATCCAGGCTGCCCTACCATCTGCCCCAGCGTTCTGAAACTGCAGTGTTGGCCTTCCCTGGCCGAGTACCACAGGTGGCGCCACAAACTATCCCCTGTAAATATTAAACTGCACGCACAGAGTCATGGAGCCATGTCATGGCCACCGTGATCTCCCCTAAGAACTGACCAGCCCATTCCTGAGTACCCCATGGCCCTAGTGATTATTGCACTATATTCTAGCCACAGGGTGCTTGACAAAACTGAAAGTAGAGATAAATAGGAGGGGAGAGAGTTTGGCATACAGCCAAAAGGCATGGCCACTCAGGAGGAAAAAAAAACAACGCCAAGTAGTGACACAGTGCTGCACACATCAATCATCTGCTGCCCTGTTTTCCAGGAGTTGTGTGATTTTTCTCTGTGCAATTAAACATGTAATCATTCAAGTAAAGGTATGATTGCACTTAGTATCCCAATGCCTATAAGGTACTGGCTTCACTTTATAGCCCTGAATTCTGCTGGTTGGTTCCATTTAAAGACTGACTGTTATTTTGTAAATATTTTATATATAGCCTGCTGATTGGTGGGGTTCGGGTCCTGAGAACCCAAGTAATTGGTCAAAACAATTCTCTTAAATGTGCAATTCCTGTATAGGCTGAGCACATTGAGTCATGTATGTGCTCAATAGTGAATCTGTGCATCCTTAAACCACTGTTTGCATGCATTTCATACAGCTGCAAGCTTCAGATCAGTGTGGTGACCTATTAGTGGGTCTAAGGAACCTGACCACTGCTGATAAATAATGTGACTCCCTGCTCACGCAGGCAGCCACAGACTTTTCTGATGCACAGTTGGGATTCCACAGCAGGTACCTACTACATGCAACATCTTCCACCCCGACACAGTAGGGGGAGCCTGACCTTAGGCAAGATCCCCTATAAATACTGATGCTGGGGGAGGAGTTAGACAGAGTGTGCAGATGCTAGGAGAGCTGGAAAGACGTCCTGGTGGTCGGTGCTGCGGTTAGGCCTGAGCCAGTAACCCGGAGTGGCCCTTCTATGTCTTGCAAGACTGAGTGGGGACAGAAGGCAAGGAGCAGTTAGCCAAGAGGGAGCGAGGAAATTTGAGAGTTTCACCCAAAGAAGTACCGGATATTGGGGATCCGCACCTGTGGGATACTCTAGGACCACAGAAAACCCCGTCTCACCGTGGAGGCCTCAGCCACCCGGTTATTCCTTGTAGGTCAAGAGAGGGAGTCAGACACAGCAGTACAGCATCGCAGTGATCAGAGAGGGTAACCCAGAGACCGCACAGGAGGAGAGACAGTCATCAGAGACATTTTGGGAAAGGAAGGTGTACCACAGTCCGCGCTGCCAAAATCTTCCGCTTGTAAATAATGCAAGTAGCCGATGTCCAAATCAAACTCTCTTTGGACATCGGCTACTTGCATTATTTACAAGCGGAAGATTTTGGCAGCGCGGACTGTGGTACACCTTCCTTTCCAAAGCTTCAGATTTCGTCTACCCGTGTGGAGACCGGTGGAAGTCCAGCAGCAGCCATCAGGATACTCATCCTATCAGGTCTACTAACCAGTTGTGGGTGGCACAACTGGAATAGGTGAGTGACCATTTCTTACTCACCTGCTTTGATTTAGTGTCGAGTGATAAGGGCACTATTGCGCCTCTTGTCCCCCCCCCCCCCCCTTCTTTTTAGTCATCAGAGACAGGAAGATAGAGGAGGCAAGTCTGGCTGCAAGTAGGCTGTGCTTCAATCATCCCTACAGAGCAGAGGAGGCCTTATACCCATTTGCTGTCGGGACCCACTGTGCAATCTGTCCCCCTGTCGGTACCCTGGATGTCTTTACCTGCCAAACATAAGTAAAAGGGACTCTGCAGTTTGCGTGTATCATTCCTCTCCGTCCCGGTGCCCTCATAGACTGCTCCAGCACTCCTTAAACCATCCCATCTCCACTCCAAGCTGCCCCTTCTCATTACGCTGCCCTGGAGGTCCAGTCCTACCTGTGGAGGACTTTACCAATTAAGCCGCAATACCATTCACCTCCGGCAGACTGTGGCGGCGCTGGGGGCATTTCACCAGATACTACAGGTGGCGTCACGACGACAAACTTTGTAAATAATCCCCTGTACATATTACCCCCTTTTTGAAAGATAGGCCCAGGATACGGGGTCAGGCGTGGCCGCCATTCCCAGTGACAACGCTGAACTCTGTTTGTAGCCTGACTCCCGAGTACCCCAGGGCCTGGGCGCAACAATAACACTATGCTACATCTATTGAATATAAATAGTTATCTTTTTTCCGTTAGCTGGATCAAGCACTATGGATCACAATTGACAAAAAGGGTTATCCATGACTATTTAATTTTTTACAATGAACCTAAGAACTAACAGGCAGGCAGTTGATGACTAGTTGCCTGTTCTACCCAACGTTGACTCAGAGCCGTCACGGACAGTTCCTGCCTGTGTTGCTGCTGCTTCTCATCAACAGAGCAGCTCTTCTTCTTTTGGGTTACTCTGTTGAGAGGGTGTGACTGTTGACATCCTGTTGATTGACAGCTGGCTCCCTACAATTGGGCAACGTAGTGACGGTTATCAATTATCATGACATTGGCAGTTACATTCCATCAACAGAGCAAAGTAAAAATCAAGCCCCTGTCCTGTCGATGTGATGCCAGTCGAAGCCGCTGAATCCCTGGTAGGAGTTGTCTATGGGTGCACTGTGAATGCAGAAATTGGCACCAGGCAAAGCAGGCAGCTAGTTAGAAGCTACCAGTCCATAGAGAAAAAAAATAGAATAGTGACGGATAGCCCCTTCAATTACAGTCTCTTGTATTACTACCTCTCTACATGGCGCTTCAGCCTTGAGTCAGTCTGGTTGTGTTGTCTCCACTTTTTCCCCACAGGTAGCTTTCCTTCTTACCTCTGTGCCGCATATTCAGTATACAGGACAGATGTGCTGTACAACAGGAGATGCCCTGCACTGCCAACCTAAAGAAAACCTGACCTCCTGTGCATCCTACCCCACATACCACCTCAAGTAGATATCGGTCCCATGACAGGTGAGGCCTTATTCCACTGTGCATTTATTCACTTCTAGGTAATGAAAAAACTAAAGTGTTGCAATATCAATTTATTCACATATAAAGTTGCCACCTGTCTAGTTTGTACCTGTTCTAGCTGATGTTAAAGTAGTTTACTCCATTTGTTGTGTCCTGTTATAAAAGAATCCTCTGTTACTCATCCTTCACAGGTCCAGCACTGTATCAATGCTACCGCTCTGGTGATTATGCACAGGCTGAACTGGTGATAGCAAGTGAGAAGCTAATGCCATATTCAATGGGTGAAATAAGTATTGAACACGTCATCAATTTTTTAAGTGAATATATTTCCAAAGGTGCTATGGACATGAATTTCTTACCAGATGCTGGTAACAACCCATCCAATACACACACGCAAATAAATCAAACCATAGAAGACCATAAATTAAGTTATATGTAATACTGAGAAATGACATAGGGAAAAAGTATTGAACCCACTTACTGAAATATATTTAATACTTCATGCAAAAGCATTTGTGTGTGACGAAGCTTCAAAATGCCTCCTGTATGGAGTCACTAGTCACCTGTATTGCTCAGGTGTGACTTTGTCGCATTCTACCCCACAAGAATTCTTCAAATCTTGTAGTTTCAGTGGGCACCTTCTACACCGTGTGCAGAATTATTAGGCAAGTTGTATTTTAGAGGATTATTTTTATTACTGATCAACAACTACCGTATATACTCGAGTATAAGCCAAGTTTTTCAGCACAAAAATTGTGCTGAAAAGTGCCCCCCTCGGCTTATACTCGAGTCAGTATACGGCTGAGTGTGGGGGGGGCGGTGTCCGGGGGCTGGAGCAGGCAGGGGGAGGCTGTAATATGAGTGGCCGGTCATGTGGGGCCGCTCTTTAGTGCAATGCAATATGCACTGCATCCCCCTGTCCATCAGCAGCAGGGGGAGCGGTGCATATTACATTGCGCTCCCCCCCAGTGGTATATACAGGTCCCCCGCTCTCCCAGTGGTATATAAAGGCCACCCGCTCCCCCCCAGTGGTATATACAGGCCCCCGCTCCCCCAGTGGTATATATAGGCCCCCGCTTCCCCCCCCCCATGGTATATAAAGGCCCCCCGCTGCCCCCCCAGTGGTATACAGGCCCCCGGTTGCTGCCGCACACCTGTAAAATAATAGCTTTCATACTTACCCTCCTCGCTGTCACCGCGGTCCTCCTCGTCTTCTTCCTGCTTGTTCCCGGCCGGCCGGCGCAGCCGCAATGACTTCATTGCTTCTGCACGGTCACATAACGCCGGGTAGAAGCAGGAAAGAAGACGCGCGTTGGCAGCGAAGAGGATAAGTATGAAAGCTATTCTTTTACAGGTGTGCGGCAGCAACCGGGGGCCTGTATACCACTGGGAGGGCCTGTAACATGGGGCTATACCACTGGGGGGCCTGTATACCACTGGGGGGCCTGTATACCACTGGGGGGGGCTGTTACACTGGGGCTGATACCACTAGGGGGCCTGTATACACTGGGGGGCCTGTATACTACTGGGGGTCCCTGGCTGTATACCACACCTGGGGGGCCTGTATACCATGGGGCCTTATACATGGCCTGGGGTCCTGTATACCACTGGGGGGCCTATATACCCCTGGGGGGGCCTGTATATACAACTGGGGGGCCTGTAAATACAACCGGGGGGGGGCTGTATATACAACTGGGGGAGCCTGTATATACCACTGGGGGGCCTGTATATATCACTGATGGGGGCTGTATATATCACTGGGGGGCCTGTATATATCACTGATGGGGGCCTGTATATATCACTGGAGGGGCCTGTATATACCACTAATGGGGGCCTGTATATATCACTGGGGGGGCCTGTATATACCACTGAGGGGGGCTGTAACCTCTGATGGGGGGCCAGTTATACCACTGATGGGGGGCCTGTATATACCACTGATGGGGGCTGTAACCTCTAATGGGGAAGAACTGTATACCAGTGATGGAGGTCCTATATACCAGGAATGGGGGATTATATACCAGTAATGGGGGGCCACTTATCATGATGAGAGGGGCTGTATACCATGATGAGAGTCTGCTTCAATTTCCCCCCTAGGCTTATACTTGAGTCAATAAGTTTCTCTAGTTTTGGAGGGTAAAATTAGGGGCCTCGGCTTATACTCGGGTCGGCTTATACTCGAGTATATACGGTATGTTCTTAATCATCCCAAAAGACTCATAAATATCAAAGCTTAATATTTTTGGAAGTTGGAGTGTTTTTTTTAAGATTTGGCTTCTTAGGAGGATATCTGTTTGTGCAGGTAACTATTACTGTGCAGAATTATTAGGCAACGTAATAAAAACCAAATATATTCCCATCTCACTTGTTTATTTTCACCAGGTAAACAATATAACTGCACAAAATTTAGAAATAAACATTTCTGAAAGGCAAAAACAAAACCCAAAAAAATGAGTGACCAATATAGCCACCTTTCTTTATGATGACACTCAGCAGCCTTCCATCCATAGATTCTGTCAGTTGCTTGATCTTTTTACGATCAACATTGCATGCAGCAGCCACCACAGCCTCCCAGACACTGTTCCAGAGGTGTACTGATTTTCCCTACCTGTAGATCTCACATTTTAGGAAGGAACAAAGGTTCTCTATGGGGTTCAGATCAGGTGAACAAGGGGGCCATGTCATTATTTTTTTTCTTTTAGACCCTTACTGGCCAGCCATGCTGTAGAGTAGTTGGATGCGTGATGGAGCATTGTCCTGCATAAAAATCATGCTTTTCTTGAAAGATACCAGACTTCTTCCTTTACCACTGCTTGAAGAAGTTGTTCTTCCAGAAACAGGCAGTAGGTCCAGGAGTTGTGCTTCACTCCATCCTCAACCCGAAAAGGTCCCACAAGTTCATCTTGATGATACCAGCCCATACCAGTACCCCACCTCCACATTGTTGGCGTCTGAGTCGGATTGGAGCTCTCTGCCTTTACTGATCCAGTCTGCCTCTCGCCCATCAAGAGTCACTCTCATTTCATCAGTCCATAAAACCTTTGAAAAATCAGTCTTAAGATATTTCTTGGCCCAGTCTTGACAGTTTATCTTATGTTTCTTGTTCATAGGAGGTCGTTTTTCAGCCTTCCTTACCTTGGCCATGTCCTTGAGTATAGCACACCTTGTGCTTTTTGATACTCCAGTAACGTTGCAGCTCTGAAATATTGCAAAATGGTGGCAAATGGCATCTTGGCAGCTTCCACGTTGATTTTCCTATTCATGGGCAGTTATTTTGCGCCTTTTTGCCCAACACGCTTCTTGCGACTCTCATGGCTATTTGCCATGAAACGCTTGATTGTTTGGTGATCACACTTTAAAAGTTTGGCAATTTCAAACTGCTGCATCCCTCTGCAAGACATCTCACAATTTTGACTTTTCAGAGCCCGTCAAATCTCTCTTCTGACCCATTTTGGCAAAGGAAAGGCATTGCCTAATAATTAAGCACACCATATAGGGTGTTGATGTCATTAGACCACACCCCTCCTCATTACAGAGATGCACATCACCTGTTTACTTAATTGGTAGTTGGCTCTCAAGCCTATACAGCTTGGAGTAGGACAACATGTATAAAAGTGATCATGTGATCAAAATACTCATTTGCCTAATAATTCTGCACACAGTGAATGAACTCTAAGCTTTGGTTCCTTCCATAAGTTTTTTATTCAGTATTCTATTCAGGTCAGGTGATCGGCTTAGCCATGCTAGCAACTTTATTTTCCGTCTCTGAAACCAGTTAAGAATTCCCTTGACTGTGTTTGGGATCATTGTCTTGCTGATATGTCCACCCTCATCTTCATCATCCTGGTAGATGACAGCAGATTTTTATCAAGAATGTTTCGGTACATTTGTCCATTCATCCTTCCTTCAATTATATGAAGGTTGCCAGTGTCATATGCTGAATAATAGCCCCAAACCATGATGTTCATACCTCCAAACTTCACTGTTGGTATGGTGCTTTTGGGGTAATATGCAGTGCCTTTTGATTTCCAAACAAGGTGTGTATTATGGCATCCAAAAAGTCTCATATGGCCAAAATACATATATAATATATGTATTTCACAAGCTTGTTCAAATGTTGTTGAGCAAATTTACAAGTACATGAATATGTTTTTTTTAGCAATATAGTCTTTCATGGTGAGCGTGTATGCAGGCCATAGAGGTTGAGTGCATTACTTAATATTTTCTTTAAAACAATTGTACATGCTCTTTCCAAGTCTTTCTGTAGCTCTCCACAGGTTGTTCTTGGCTTTGGACAACTCTTCTGAAAATTCACTTCCCTCCTGTCTGAAGCCTCTAGGGAGTACCTGGATGTGGATTGTTTATGGTGAAATGATATTCGGTTTGCTTCCGGATTATGGTCCCAACAGTTCTCAAGGGAATCCTTAGTAGTTTAGACTTTCTTCTGTGACCAATCCAATCAGTATATTTTTCAAAAATAAGGCTGTGAATCTCTCAGACAGCTCACTGGGCTTACCCATCATTAGATGTTTCTTGTGTGGCACCTTGGTAATGTGTCAACTTTCTATAGGCCTGCAGATGAACTAGCTGATATTATTTTTCACTAACGGGAAGGATAGTTCTCTAATTACTGACAGATTTCAGCTGGTATCATGACTTTTTATTGCATTTTTCAATACTTTTTCCCTCTGCCATCTATCATTATTACTCAAACCTTAATTTACGGACATCTATGTTTTGACTTCTTTGCTTGTGCATATTGAATGGGTTGTTAAATTTACAAAAATAGCACCTTTAAGGTACCTTTACACGCTGCTACCGAAGGTAGCAACAGGTAGGCACCGCACGTGCACGTTTTCAACGGTGCCTAACGGTACCTGATACCGCAAATACACGCCGCCACAAGGTGCTCCACAGAAGGGATTTGCGTTCCCCGGAAGTGCCGACGGGTGCCGCAGGTTACCTTCTATGGAGCACCTTCCCTGATTTACACGCCGCTACCACAAGGGAATCTGGGCGTACATATTGTGCGTCGTAACTACATAGGCGTGACAGAGTTGTGTATTACGCGACGCTCGTACAGTGATTGGACAATGCAATAACATCATGATTGGCCAGCCAGCGCAGGGAGGCTGCCTAATACATGGCGCTATAGCAAATGTGTATTGTGAATGGTCAGATCGTTAAATATGCCACCCTGTGCAGGGACAGCCAATGGGTACACAGTAGCCCCCACCAATGATAGCTGATGGGGCGTGGTATACATGATGCTCAAGCACGCCCCAGTGAACTCAAATACTGTACCTGTGCCCCGATTACACGCCGCTACCTTAGGGTTTATACCTGCTTCTTTTTCAGCACGCCTGAAAGACTGGTATCCAAAGAGACAGGAGGGTACAACCTGAATTACACGCCGCCTCTTCGCCGTGTTTTGAAGGTAAAAGGTACAATTGTCTCCGATACCTGCCGGTTTCTACCTTTCGGTAGCGGCGTGTAAATGTACCATTAGAAATATATCTACTGAAGAAATTGATGAAGTGTTCAATATTTATTTTGCCCACTGTATATCGGAAGAGCAACTGAGCAAAACGGTTACTGGAAACATCTCACAAGACCTGCTATATATCAGGAAAACTCACAAGACATTTCATATATCGGGAAAACCCCAAATGTCCAGCTATATACCAGGAAAACCTCACAAGGCCTTTCATATAGCAGAAAGCACACAAAAAAACTGCCTTAGATCAGAAGTACACCACAATACCTGACTTATAAATGGGACATCTCAAAGACCTGCCATATATTGGAAAACCCAAATCTGACATATTGGGGACACCTCACAAGACTTGCTGTATATGAAACCCCAGAAGACCTGCTGTACATCAAGAACACTCCACAAAACCATCGTATACTGGGAACACCTCATAAGACCTGCCGTATACTGGGAACACCCTACAAGACCTTCCGTATACGAGGAAAGCACAACAAGACCTGTTGCGAACACTTCACAAAACCTGCTGTATACCAAGAACACCCCACAACACCTGCTGTAAATAGGAAACATCCCATAAGACTTACCATATACCGTGAAAAACACATAACACCTGCCATATACTAGTAGCACTCCACAACACCTGCCAAATACTGGGAACACCCCACTAGACATGTCATGTACCGAGAACACCCCACAACACCTCCTTTATATAGGAGACTTCCCATAAGACCTACTATGCACCAGGACCACCCCAGAAGACCTGTCGTATACCCGGAACAACACACAACACCTGCCATGCTCTAGAAGCACCCCACAACACTTTAAGTATACCGGAAACTCCCCCACAAGAGCTGCCATTTACCAAGAACACCCTATGAGACCTCCTATACACAGGGAACATCTAACAAGACCTGCCTAATCCCAAGGACACCCGACGAGACCTGCTATATAAAGGGGACAAGTTGTCTAGTCATGACAATTTGCCTCTTATCTCCCAGTTTCTTACATTTGCCCACTTTTATTACTTCCAACATATCAACTTTAAGAACTGTTCACTTCCTGACTAGTATATCCCACCCCAGACAAGTGCTATTGTCACCAGGTTATCAATGTTTAGTTCTGTTGTCAACTGTTGGATGTGTATTACATCTACAAAATATTCACAGTTTTGGAATTTTTTTTTGTTTTTTTTTCATTTGTACTTTCATGTTTCCGTTGTAAGAAAAAGTATTATGGTTTAACATTTATAAATTGATAGAAATGAGTCAAGGAATACAACAAATGGTTGAAGATGTTGATGAGTCATGGATTAGGAAGAATCCCAGTCCTACAGGACCATGGACAGCAGCGAGTCTCTCCTGACCTGTCATTGGTTTAGTGAAGGCCCCGTTTCCCTTGCACTGTTACATACTCAGAGTATGTGCACTGTACTGTAGATTGGAAATTTGCCACCATTAGGCTATGTACACACAGTTCATTTTTCCTACGTTTTTACCTGCGTTTTCACCATGTTCTATGCAAACATATGCTAATATATACCTGCATTTGGACTTTCCAGCAAAACCTTGTGCTTAGGGCAAAGCTGTGCATACACAAGGTTTGCAGAAACTGTCAACACCACTGATTTGCTGCATTTTGAAAAGAATGAGCATGTCTATTCGTCTGCATTTTTGCTGCAGTCTATGGAAAAAACACAGAAAAAACACCTCAAAAACACACAATCAAAGCCCAAAAAACTTGTAAAAAACGCAACCAAAAACGTAGCAAATCTCCTACCAAGGAATCTAGAGATCCTGGAAACCTGGACTAGTTTTCCAGCATTTTTGGCTGCAGCAAAAATGCGCTGTGCACATACCCTTAGGGCATGGTGGATCCAATGTACAACCATTTATTATATAGAAACCATAATTTTACAATTGGTTTGTTCTTGTTTTCTTCATGTATGTGTGGCACCCCAAGGGTTAATATGCCACAGAAACAACACAGGTTCAATCCCCACACAACACTACACTAGAAAGTGGGAGGAGCTTAGCTGGCACCTGCACTAGTGGGAGGAGCTAAAGTTGTTTACCACAAAACAAGAGTGACAGTTCAGTTCAGAGGAGAGTTGAGTCTAGTCTGGAGCAGGAGCAGAGCAAAGTGTCAGTGGAGGTCCTGAGAGGTCTGAGGAAAGGAGACAGATTAACAGAGGAACAGACCCGGGATAAAGAGTTACCCCAAAAGCTTGATCCTGGGGAGACGCTTAAGACGGATACCAGATCCGAGGCTGTGCCTGAGACAGACAGGACAGTAAACACCGGCATAGTGAAGGTCCACCATCTTCACCACACCATAGCAAAGCAACACGAAGGAGTCAGTGACACAGAGGACTCAAGTTGCCCAGCATATTGGTACCCGTGAGCAGAGACAGGGCCAGCAGTACAGCTACAAGCAGCAGCAGGGCCACACACAGCGTTTAAGTAGGAAGCCAAGGACCCGGTCAGGGTGAGAGCAACCTGGTACAGACTCCGTGGAAAATACTGTGTAATACCATCTGCCAGTAAAGACTTGAAGAACAACAGAAACCGTGTGTGTCATCCTTATGCTGAAGCCCCACTTGCCCTCATAGACTGCCATTGCCTCTACTCTTATCATCTCTACTGCTACCCCTACTCTCCTGCAGCATCAATAACATCCTCACAGACTTTAACTACCTCTACCACTGCCCCGAGGAACCCAGTTCTGCCCACAGGAACTATTCCATGCCAGCTGCTAACCCATCATCCCCGGAGGTTCTGCAGCAGCGGCTGCCCCATTACTGGCCGCATATAGTGGGTGGCATCACGAGTGACAAATCCCCTGTAAATAACCCCCCATTTTATTGTGCGGGCCCGGGACACGGTCCGGACCAGGACCGCCGAGACATCCCCCAGCAGCACCCCGGTCCGGCACCGAGTGCCCCGTCCCGAGGGGCTCCACATATGGGTTTTTAATGAACCGTAAATTTAGTTTAATGATAGCTGCATTAGCAGCTTGGGAGATCAATGTCGGGCAGGGCTTTAATTGGCAACTCTTGCTTGTACGTGCAACAATGGCTTGGATGGAATAAAGATGAGGTAATGGCTTTATCCTACACTGGACTTTCTTTGATGCTACATTAACCCAAGAAACTTGGTAGCATGTGTTCAATGTCTCTGTTGTGCCACAATTTTGCATATTTTCCATTATAGTTATTGGAGGTTAATAATTCTTCTTGAGAAGATCCAGTTGAGCAAGGGGGTCCTTCAGAAAAAGTATGCAAATTAGCTCTCCACCAGAAAGAAGAGAAGTGTCTTCACATATAAGTAGCTATACTTTTCTCCACTATAAGCCCATGTCTGAACCATTAAAAAGCCATTGGTCGACAGTAGGGATCACAGTAGAAATTTGCGTTAAATTTTACAAAAATTGAAGTCTCATGAAATTAGATTTTTTGGGAATTAGCTTCTTGAAAATCCTACAAAATTGTGCCTGAACGTTATTTTGCTGATTTGTTAACGGGCAGGAAAGGGGTAGGAAGAAAGTGAATGAAATTTTACTCACTTTGTCACCCACCTGTCCTCCAGAGATCATATTTTCGACCACTTAGTGGCTGAACGGGTGCATGTGTTTTGGATCTCTCATGGAAGGATACAGAGGAACATGCGCTAAAATATCAGTGGGCCAAGCATGCTTAGTGCAACACAAAAGGAGATGCTTTCTCACCACTAAGTGATGAGAAGAATGAATCAGAAAACATTTTATCCACTGGAGGAGTTGGACTGAAAGACAATGAATATCCACATCACCAGAAATAGAACATTGCAGTCGGAGGCAGGTAAGTTAATAGACTTTAAAGGAGCTTAAGGGTATGTGCGCACGGTGGGCGGGTTTGTGGCGGCGGCGGCTGGGCGGGACCCGACAGGAAGCTCCGGAGCCGTCCACCGGCTTCCTGTCGGGTATGTGCGGCGGGAGACGGGCGGGTTAGCGGCGGCGGTGTTGCGGCGGCTGGACGCAGTACATGATTCTGCTTGCAGCCGCTGCAGAACCGGCCGGATTATAGAACAAGCTCATTCTTTGCTAACCCGCTGGGAACCCAGCGGGTTAGCAACGGATGAGCATGTGTAAACCGCCGCTGTGTGCACAGCGGGTGTCGGTTTACATAGGTTTCAATGTTAATCCAAACGCCGGTTTGGATTAACATAAATTTACATGAAATTTATGTAAACCGACCGGCGGTTTACACACCTAATCCGGCCCTAACCCGACCAGTGCGCACATACCCTAACTCTTTTTCAGTAAGTCGTACCACCACTGATTGGGTGGTCAGACAGGAACATGCATGCTGGATAGTCTAGGGATGAAACAGAGACACGATACACAACACAAGATGGTCAAAGTACGAGTGATGCAGGCGAAAAAGTTTAATCCAGAAATTTTCCAATGAAGAGAGAGATATCTTGCTCAATGATCAGTGATAAGAAGAATGATTGGCATTCATTCTGTGCTCTGGAAATGTTGGCTTGGAGGAGGATGTACTGTGACTAGCCCAGGGTATGGGGACTTGGGTATCTGGGCCCTCTTCTGTGGTAGGGATGTCACTGGTGGCCTGCCCAGACCCGTGGCCCTGGTGGTCTATTAAAAGGGGTAATTGGAATGGGAATAAAGGTTTTTAGGTTTTCGTGACGTCACCCGCAGCTTCTAGTGATTGAGCACCAGCGCCGCTATAGACCTCCGGAGATAAATAAGATAGAAAAGATAAATAAGACAGAGACCCCTTGTTGTCCATTTTATTAACTTCCACCAAGTTCTCCTCCAACGTAATCCTGTAATTACTGTAATCTTGCTGTGGGGTGGTGTGATGCGTCATTCGGCCACCATCTTTGTATACCCAAGTGATCAAAAATGGCAACCACGTGAATAAGAAAACATGCATACTCTCTACACCCCGATGCTCTCTCTGCCCCCATGTGCTCTCTCTGCCCCCCATGTGCTCTCTCTGCCCTTATGCGCTCTCTCTGCCTCGATGAGCTTTTTGTCTCTCTCGTGCACTGTCTCTGCCCCTGCACTCTCTCAGCCCTCCTTGCACTCTCTTTGCCCTCCTGTGCTCTCTGTTCCCCTCCTGCACTCACTCTGCCCCCTGTGTTCTTTCTCTGCCCCATGCACTTTCTCTGCCCAGCTGTGAACTCTCTCTGCTCCTTCTGTGTGCTCTCTCTTCCCCCATGCACACTTTATGTCCCCCGTATGCTCTCTGCCCCTCTCTGTGCACTTTCTCTGCCCACCTCTGCACTCTCTCATGTGCTCTGTGCCTTTCTGTGCACTCTGTGAGCTACCCTGTGCTTCTCTGTGCCCCCTGTGCTTCTCTGTGCCTCCTGCGCCTTTCTATGTCCCCCTGTGCCTCACTGAGCTCCTTTTGTGCTCTCTTTGCCTCTGTGTGCTCTCTCTGTGCATCTCTGTGCCTCCCATGTGCTCTCTGTGTGCTCTCAATGTGCCATCCCTGTGCCCTCCCTGTGCCCCCTGTGCTCTTTCTGTGGCCCTCTGGAACTCTCCGTGCTCCATTATAAGCCCTCCCTCTCTCTTGTGCGCGCTCTCTCTGTTCCCCCTGCTGTCTCTCTCTCCGAGACTCCACTCCTGCACCCCCCTCCTCTCTGCTTTGCACTCTCTCTCTGGCCGCCCTCCACAGACAGCCTGCCGCATGATTATCTCTGCCTCTGTTTATCAGCAGGTGCAGTTTATCAAAGATGGCAGCAGTCTGATTAATTGCGCATGCGTCTGTGTGTAACAGCGGCATGAGGCAGTTAATGATTCAGCTGTGTTTGTGGTGGGTGGCTGGCGAGCATCAGGCTGCGGCAAAGGGTTCATGGGTCCGTTTTCAGGTGGCGTCGCTGTAGGGTATCGGCAGTACCACTGGAGGTTCAATACCCCCAGCGGTATCCATATTTGTACACCCACTTGGGTGGAAATGGATGACAGATGCCACAAGGTAAGTATATAATAGATAAATTGAGGAAGCTTTATTTGTTCAGTAAATGTTACCTCCTCTCCTTGGGTAATAAAACAACTGCATCTGAAGTAGGTTGTTGAGAGGATACAGAGACACAATATGCAATAAGATTAATGGTTCAGGCATGCCGGAGCAATAGGAATGGCTCCAATGAGGCTGGAGACCCTCTTGCCCCCGCTAAGTGATGAGAAGGAAGATGTGCCATACATTCTATTAAACTGAAAAGCCAAGCGTGAGGAAAAGGATTTAACTATTTCATTAATATTTAGCACCGCTAATCATGTGACCGCATAAGCACATGTGAACATACTTAGGAGCAGGTGTCCTTGAAAGGCATGAGATTTGGGAACCATGGGACCTCTCTTGCTTGGGACCAGCTGGCACCCTGGAATGGCATGATGTCTTGCTATATGACAGGACATGTGAGATCTCACTCTCGGTACTTTGGTGGGTGATTGTCCTGGAATACACCAGGGATGGAATGTATAGAAATGGCCGGCGTCCTGGAAGGTACACAACAAGGAGACCACAGTGGATTCATGAAGCTACAGTCCTACTGTGGAGTGGATTGTCCAAGAGAGGCAGTTTCTTAAAGGATGGACTGGAAGAAGTCAGTGAATGGAGCTGAGAATAACTTCTGGAAGGTAATCCTGTGTCAAGGGACTATATAAATAACGCCAGGCGGGCGTATCCAACAGACTGCAGGTCATTTCATCTTCCGCTGATGTATATACTTGCAAAGAGCTGTTTACATTCCATGGTTTAGGGTACTAATAAAACGGATAGGCTTATTTTATTGAAAAATCATGCCTGTCTGCCTCAATACAGCTATCATTTGAGTATCCCCCAACACGCTCAGTGAGCAAATAACTACATACCATACACCGAGAATGCTTAACTTTGTCAGTAACTTTTACCGCCATTGATTGGGTGGCCAAACAGGTGCATGCGCACTGGATCTTCACGGGAGAATTCAAGAAACATGTGCACTGTCCAATATGTGGACTGAGCATAATGGGTGACACAGTAAAGATTTTATTTGCATAAACTTCAAAGGGGGAGAAAGATGTGCTGTACTGAAGAGAAAGCTTATTTGGTACCTTTGATGATTATGAAAAAGTACTTAAAGGAGTTGATTGGTGAAAGATTATCAACTACCCATTTAATAGGTGTTTGTCTGGATGATAGACCTGCACCATTCACCAGAACAGACACCATTATCCCGTTAGGATGGAGCTGCAGTACACAAGCTGGACCACTACCCCAATTTATTCTCTTTGAAGCTAGCCTCCAAAGCCCATGACTCTCCAACTCTCTTTCTCCATATCAGCCCCATGGAGCAATTTTGGGTTCTGGAACAATCCTAAACTGCTGTCTTTCCAATTTCTTTAAAGGGTGTAAATGTGCCTCATAGGGTCCCTTTACACGCCACTACTGCAAGGTAGCAACTGCCTGGCACTGGGGATAATTGTGCCTGTTGCCATGAAATTGCTATGAAATGGTGGCGTGTAAATAGGGAAGTTCCTCCCGGTGTCCTGCAGTGGACTCAGATACCTGTTGCTGAGCCGTGCTCAAAAACCGAAGGCAACACAAAGGCACAATTGCCATGGTAGTAGCGTCTAAACGGGGCACCGGCATGGATGTTGCATCGCCTAGTGAACTCCCAGGGGCTTGCCACAGCGTCTTTGGATACCACCCCCATCAGGATCATTGGTGGAGGCTACTGTGTAACCATTGGCTGTCCCTTTACAGGGCGCCATATATTAAAGAGCTGACCATTCACATTACACAATTGCAATGGCGTCATGTTTTGCCAGTCTTCCTGCGCAGGCTGGCCAATCATGACGCTCTTGCGTTGTCCAATCAGCTATTACGTCACGGAATGCACAACTCTGTCACGCCTATGTACTTGCGGCGCAAAAGATGTATGCCCATATTCCTTTGTGGTAGCGACGTGTAAGCGGGGAAGGTATTCAAAATGAAGTAAGCCGCAGGATCTGTCGGAACTTCCGGGGAACAAAGATACCTTCAGTTGACAACGCAATGGCGTTCTATATGCGGCATCAGCGATCGGTATCCACCGTTAAAAACGTGCGCATGCACGTCGGTGGATACCTGTTGCTAGGTCACAGTGGCGGCGTGTAAAGGTACCTACAAGGGATAACAATTCCCTCTGCTGTTGATGGAGGTGCGTCCGAGTGGTAGGATCCCACTGATCAATAATTTATCACTTGTCCTATGCATAAGTGATAACTTGTTTTCACTTGACAAAACCTTTAATAATACACAGTGATCTTTTGCCTTAGACAAAAAGGAAAATTTCTCTTCCAGTCTGACACATTAAAATATACTCTATGCCTCGGACATTACCGTTACCTCTGTACCGCTGTCTCTGTTCTGTGCCGATTTGGGACAACTCCACCAAATTGTCAACAAAATCCACAAAAAATGTTCCCAAGGCACCGAATATGAATTTCTTTCTTCATCAAATGGCTTGTAAAGGCTGTTGTGACCGAAAGTGCTTGCCTTTTAACATTTGTATGGATACATAAAAAAGATTAATAATCAGGGCTGTGGAGTCGGGAAACAAAACCAACGACTCCAATGCCGACTCAGACTCCGACTCCTTCATACACGGCTCATGTTTAAGTGATAAATTTATTGTAGTGCAATAGTAACATCAGCTTTTAATCATTATTATGATAACATAATAATAATATTCAGCACATTCTGTATTGAACTACTGTTCCCAATTCATTATGTATTTTAGGAGTCCGAGTCGGTCCATTTTCTTCCCACTCCAACTCCGACTCCACCAAAATGGACAACTCAACTCCGAATCCACAGCCCTATTACTAATCCATCCAATTTTTGGGGGGTGGATCATTCTGTTTATTGCATCCCCATGAAGGACTGAAGATCCGAAATCATTGTGTCCCCAATTATTGTCCAATTCAGTAGTGATCATTTCCTCGTTAGCAATGTAAAGCAGCCATCCCAGGACATCGGAGCCCCCCTCCCCTTCCCAAAAAGCCAAGATGAAACATCATAGTTAATTTCAGTCACCCACCAGTCCAGCAACACAGTACAGGAGCCAGAGCCGTCTAGTCAGGTCTGAAATTTGACTCACGTAACAGAATATGAATAGCTGCAACTTGTTAGCCAAATGAAAATGTAGATTTTGGCACCGTCCAACAGAGGTTTTTATTTTTGGATTTTTTTTTCATTCTGTATGTGGAGTCCCTGTGCTCTCACTAAGGCCATATTAGCAAAAAAAAAATATATATATATATATTTAAAAAAAAAATAAATCTTACTGCAACTTGACATACCTATAAAATCAAATTAACCCCATGAAGGCTAACATAAAGTGTGGAATAATATTAGAAGCATGCCAGATTTAGCACTTGGCAGCCGACGCGGCAAACAAAATCGAGATTTCTACAGTAAAAATAAAGTCCTGTTCAGCGTGTAATTTACAGCTTACACCGATCTCGCCGTCAGCCCGGTATGGGAGGATTTGTATAACATAAAACAACAAAGTTGTACATTTCGATGTGAAAGACATAGTCAATGCTTTCAGTAAGTTTTATGTTGTACAAATAAGAGCTCGACCGTCCCGCTTCTCCCCCGCACCTGGACCACGATCGGCTCTTGAGGAGTCTTTATTTTTGTAGCATCTAGATGGCTACGAGCTATTTTGGGTTGGCAGCCGGATTTGACGGCTACATTTATTTAAGGTGACAGTTGGCTCGTAGGTTCCACCAAGGAAATTTTTCGAGCTCGGGTATGGTGACGGAGGCGACCATACACGCTGTTGACTTAAACTAATGGACAGTATGAGGTTACAGCTACTATGAATATTGGGCAGATGGAAGAATTGGAACCGGTATGATGACGTGGAAAAAAAATCACTTGAGTGGAGATGGAATAGTCCTGTTTTCTCGAATTATTGGCAAATTTAGTTATTTTTTTATATTTGTATTTATTTCATTTATTAGGACGGTTTTCCTGAATTATTGGCAAATTTGGTTGTTTTTTTATATTTATATTAGTTTAATTTATTAGTCCAGTTTTCCCAGACAGGCAAATTTGGTCTTAAAATTATTATTTTTTATTTATTTAATTTATTCCTCTTTTTCCATTTTGTATTTCTATTAAGATTTTGGATAAGTGAAAATACACAGGACTCAATTTTCTTTTGTCTTGTTTTAGTGTTTTTGTTTTTTTTATTTTGATATAACTTCTCTTTAAAATTTGCACTTTTTGATGTCTTTTTTTTGCCTATTTTATGTCTATTTTTTTTTTGTTTGCCAATGTTGACATGGTTTTCGTTTACGAGATGTTTGTAGCCGATTCATCAATTACAATATTTTATAAGGCTGCTTAAATTTTGTACTCTAATTCAACCCCCTTCCCCCCCCCGACCCAGGAAATTATTTTTTGTGACCCTAATTTTTTTTTGCTAATTTTTCAACATTTTAGTGGAGCTGGGAGCTTGTTGCTATGAAAAGGCATGAGATTTTCATCAAAATTCGAGAGCCATGTGGAGCCATGTTGAAGACTAGAGATGAGCTAACCCAGAGGTCCCCAACTCCAGGCATCAAGGGCCGCCAACAGTGCAGGTTTTCCGTATTTACTTAGTTAGTATTGCACAGGTGTTATGTGATCATCTGCACAGGTGATGATTCCAACTCCTGTTCAATACCAAGGAAATCCTGAAAACCTGCACTCTTGGCGGCCCTTGAGGCCTGGAGTTTGGGGACCTCTGAGCTAACCTGTTCAGGTTTGGAGTTCAGGTGAGTTGGGCTGATTTTTGTATGAAAATCACTGGAGCAAGCATCGTTGTGCTCGGTGTCGCTTGGTGCTTGGCCCAGTGCAAGCCGCCTGCAGTGTTTGATTGGCTCACATCAGAGTAAAAACAGAGTTTTCTTGTGAATGTTAAAAAATAAAAATAAAAAAATCCCCGCCCAGAAGTGGTTTGCTTATGGCTGACTATATGCAGGTCAAGCGCCGAGCAATCAATCATTGACGGTGCTGGTCCGCCGATTCTTGAATATCCATGGGTTCGTTTGGTACCCAAACCCGAACCCTGGAAGCTTTGCTCATCTCTGTTGAAGACTGAAGACCACAATGCAAGAAAAAGAGAAGAAGCTTAAAGGGATTGGAATAGGGGGATTACATGCAGTACCCAGCCGCGGCTAGAATATTGTCGATGGAGCTGTGCAGCTCTGCAAACCGAGTAGTTCCGTCCATGAACGGCATCAAGAAACGCTGATAAATCAGAGATATTTTCAAATGTTACCTTGTTTTTTAATTTTTAAGATACTTTCAACAAATATTTCATATTTAATAGAATTTAATAATAATATTTGAGTTGCGAAAATAGCTAGGAGAGCAGCAAAGCACTAGTCTGCCGCAGAGAAAAGAAAACTGAAGGGGTTATTATGACCCAAAATCTATCAGGTGCAAAAAAATAGGAAATAGTACCTCAGCTAAGCCTCTGACTTCAGCTATTAGGAAAGCTGAGTGAGTAAGCTAAGCTATGAGGTCGGTCCTGTGTGCACTGTAAGGCTGCTCCTCCCTGCCTGCCTGCCTACAGTCCTCTACACAGTACTCCTCTGTCCTCCTGGTAGCTCTCACAAGAGCTGTTTGGGTTAAATATAAGGAATTTTTAAGTTTCCCTACACTGACTGACACTCCCTATGAACATGCTCCAGCATCTACCTCACCCTGCACTAGGTCAGATCTCACAGGAATGTGCCCAAAATGGCGGTGGCAAGGCTTATATACAGCCTCGCCTCTCATACATGACATAGGCATCACGATGGACAGAAGCCAATCATAGTCCTGCCACAACCAACATGGCTGTGGCATTACTGAATATGATTGGCTAACATGCTTGTCCATCTTCACAAGTTTTCTGACCTAACACGCTAGGCTGTCTCGGAAGCTTTGTCCGAACATAACAGATTCTGTATTCGCGAGTCCCGATTACAGTATACAGGACTCGGATTCGTAGACTCGCTCAGACTCGCTGCTGACAGTGGGTATCCGTGAAGCGGTGCGATTTTTTAAACGATTTGGGGAGATTCAAGCTACATAGCGTTGTGATATAGCGAGTCTAGCGAGTGAGAAAAAGTAAACTCTGACAAAACTAGGATTGCCATTGACTTGCATTGGACTCGTTACTGTACGAGTAATCGCTGGGAAACTCGCAGAGTACCGAGTCCTGCGAGTCCCTTACTACTCGCCGAGTAACGAGTCCTAGCGAGTAGACTCGCCCATCCCTAGAAGAATTGCATAGAATGCAGCTTTAGTCTTCTGGTCAAGTTACTAGACACTACAATGGAACCCCGATGAGCCCTATAATATGTCTAGGTATTACATCATGTTTCACACCTGATGCTACAGCATACTTATTATTTATAATGAAAATCACTCAAATGTGTAATGTGAACAGTGCAAATCACAAATATTAGCAATATGAACATGACATGGTAGGTTAGGAAGCGTATAAAGTAACTGTATAGGTAAAGCACCACTCCAGCATTTTGGGTTTATTTCACAGCTGAAGTGATGCCCTTAATCTAAGCCACCTGTTTTATACTCACCTTCCAGTGTTGTCCTCCTTTATCGGCGCCGCTGTGGTCCTGTGATGTCATCTTTTCACAAGAGCTCAATGCATCTCTATGAACCAGAATGAGGCTCTCATAGAGGTGTATTAAGTTGTGAACTCCGATGCGCTCCATAAAATAATACAGTTGCTGGCTGGTGACAAATTGCCAGAGAATGACCAGAGAACCTCTGGAAAAGGATGAAGGCACTGGAAGGTGAGTATCAGACAGGGGCAGTCGACTTCAATTTAAAGGGGTTGTAAAAAAAATACCCTTTATTAATTTTTTTTAAATGGCTATGTAGCCAAAGGTCATTCCCTGAGGAAGGAGCTCAGTTTTGAGCTCCGAAATGCGTCGGAAATAAAGCAGAAAATAATTCATTCAAAGCATTACGGTGTCTTTGATATTTCTTTGGGGCAGCAGCGCGGATCTGGAGACACTTGGTCCTGGAGAGATGTAGCCAAATAGACATATTTCTACTAACAAACATATACTGATAAAATGAAATCAACCTGACAATTCTATTAGCTCTCTCAACTCACTAGGAAATACAGGAGTATAGCCTGTGTACTAGAAATCGATAACAGGTATAATAGTTATGCAAAAAGGAAATAGCCTAGACAGTTTTGAAAAGGGGTATGTGGGTGTTGTATGTTGATCCTCTAAGCATATTCAATTGGTGGGAGTCCAGTAATTGCTTTAAAGGGAACCTGTCACCTAATTTTAAGCCCCTACACTATCTCTAGCTGTCCCTACACCTTCCTAGCAGCTCCCTATCTCTCCCTTTCTTATCTAAAGTGACCCTATTAAACATGTGTAAATTAAGTCTGAACTTACTGCAGTCCCCGTGGTTAGGGGACTGGGTAGGCGTGGCCACGCTTCCATAGCACTCCTCCATGCTGTAATGCACGCCCCGCTGGGCGGCATTATTCAGGGCCCTCTCTGCCCCCATGTCTTTGTAATCTGCCGCCATGTTTGTAGTTCTAAGCACCGGCCGGACGTCACTTCCGGCGCGGTGAATTATGGGGCCGATCACGTGATCGGCCCAACTCCGCGCATGCGCAATGCGCCTACTGAAGCCGGGCCGGTCACGTGATCGGCCCCATAATGCACTAGGGCCGATCACGTGACCGGCCCCATAATGCACCGCGCCGGAAGTGACGTCCGGCCGGTGCTTAGAACTACAAACATGGCGGCAGATTATAAAGATATGGGGCAGAGAGGGCCCTGAATAATGCCGCCCAGCGGGGCGTGCAGTACAACATGGAGGAGTGCTGTGGAAGCGTGGCCACGCCTACCCAGTCCCCTAACCACGAGGACTGCAGTAAGTTCAGACTTAATTTACACATGTTTAATAGGGAGACTTTAGATAAGAAAGGGAGAGATAGGGAGCTGCTAGGAAGCTGTAGGGACAGCTAGAGATAGTGTAGGCACTTAAAATCAGGTGACAGGTTCCCTTTAAACCACCCTCAATGTAGAGGGTCAGGGCGAATGTCATCTCCTTCTCCCGACATGTTTCCTTTCAGGACAGATTCATCATGGGAAATCAAGTGGAGATGCCTATTTTATCTGGCTACTTGCTTTGACTATATCACCACTCCTGCAGTTGAATGGGGCGTCCTACACAGGTGATGTTGTCAAAGTAAGTAGCCAGATAAAATAGGCCCCCCCACTTGAGATCCTCGGATGAATCTGACCTGGGAGGCATTCTTATGTTTGTGCCCATCAGTGCATTAGACTATAGATGATGATTCTAACAAATCCTTTTTGTACATGTAACCATGTACACACATTGAGTATGTGGTAAGTTTTTTTACCTCACTTTTGGTAGCCAAAATCAGGAGTGGGTGATAAATACAGAACTTTTCCTCTAATTGTTCCACTCCTGGTTTTATCTTACAAATACTGAGGTAAAAAACTCACCAAATACTCAATGTGTACACATGCCTGTATGCTGACTTGGACCTCGCATTAGGTCACGTGGACATGTTGAGTATTTGGTGAGATTTTTAACTCAGTATTTGTAGCCAAAACCTGGTGTGGGACAATCGGAGGAAAAGTATAATAGAAACACGTCACCACTTCTGTATTTATCACCCGCTCCTGGTTTTGGCTACAAATCCTGAGGTAAAAAACTCAGCAAATATTCAATATGTGCACATGAAGCTATACTGACTTGGATCCCACATTAGGCCACATACACACGCTGAGTATTTGGTGAGTTTTTTACCTCAGTATTTGTACCCAATACCAGGAGTTGAACAATCAGAGGAAAAGTATAATAGAAACACGTCACCACTTCTGTATTTATCACCAGCTCCTGGTTTTGACAACAAACACTGAGGTAAAATTCTCACCAAATACTCAGTGTGTGCATATGGAGGTATACCGACTTAGGCTAGGGTCACACATGCCATGCGTTTTTTGGTGCCTTAAAAATAAGCATGCATTTTTCCATTCATTTTTACATTTCTGCATGTGTTTTTTAAGATGTTTTTTGACACCCTGCATTTTTGCATGCGTTTTTGAACCAGCACCAAAAAATGCTGCAAGCTGCGTTTTTAAAAACGCACGCGTTTTTTTAACATTGGGCCCTATGGAAAACGCATGCGTTTTTATATGGCACTAAATGGTACCATGCGTTTTTGCATACGTTTTTCAAGGCAGCTCCTCACTTAAGCACAAAAACGCATCCCAAAAATGCATGGCACTTTAGGCATGCGTTTTTGCTATTGGGGCATGCGTTTTTTGCTATTGGGGCATGCATCTTTTGCATGGGAGTCTATGGGTACGTTTTTACATGCGTTTTTAGAAAACGCAGGTCTCAAAAAAAGCAAGTGAAATATGCATGTGTGACCTTAGCCTTAGATCCCACATAAAGCTAAATTCACACATTCAATTTTGGTGAGTTTTTTACCTCAGGATTTGTAGCCAAGACCAGGAGTGGGTGATAAATACAGAAGTGGTGACGAGTTTCTATTATACTTTTCCTCTGATTGTTCGACTCCTGGTTTTGATTTACAACTACTGTGGTAAAAAACTCACCAAATTCTCAATGTGTGAACATGGTCTAAGTGACAGACTCCAATTTCTCAATATTTAATTAGTCTAATGTATCATTAAAAAAATTACTTCAAAGGCTACAACCTCCATCCCAACTCCCAATAGTATCACAAAGGTATCACAACTGGTCTTTCACAAAGCAGAGATGTCGAGTAGGCTGCCTTCACATTTGCGGACCCCTCCGCAGCATTCTGCGGAGGGAATCTGCAATGTGACGGCAGCACCGCAAGCCCCTATCTTTATAATGGGAGCGCACGGTGCTGCGCTTGACTGCGCATGACCGTGCGCACCCATTCACTGCCATAAGTGATCTGTGCGCAGGCGGACGCCTGCGCACAGGTCACCCAGTCTTGTCCGCAGGCATCCGTCTGCGCACAGATCACATATGACAGTGAATGGTGCACACGGTCATGCGCTGTCAAACGCAGCACCGTGCGCTCCCATTATAAAGATAGGGGCTTGCGGTGCTGCGGTCACATTGCGGATTCCCTCCGCAGAACACTGCGGAGGGGTCCGCAAATGTGAAGGCAGCCGTAGTGATGAGCGAACCTATTAAAGTTTGGGATCGGACAGTGCAGCTGAACCTTTTGGCGCACTGTTTGTGACCTCGAACTTGATCTGAACCTCAATGGAAGTCACTGATTGGCAATTCAGCTCTCTGCCCAGATACTGCCAGCCATAAGTAAAACACTACCGGGGGTAGGAAGGTGGGTTGTTTTCATTAATTTTGGACACACACAGTAAACCCAAGAACTGTGCTTTTAAGCCCAATGCAAGTGGATCAAAGACTGCACGCGGCTCACATTGGGTCAAACACCAAATATACCCGACCACAGTGATTGTCGCTCTAGTGCTTGGCAAATGTAAAGTCTCAGAACTCCTAACCTTGGCCAGGGTCACATTTGCGATGTGCCCCTAGCCTGCCGGATTCCGGTATTATCTTAGAACTTTTTCCAGCGCCGCATAGCGTTTCCGCTATGCGGTGCTGGAAACCGCTGCCCTTAGTTACCCGCTGTTTACCTGCACGACCTGTCACACAGGCAGCGGCTCGGAGGGCGTTTTACAGCGCCGCACAGGAAATCGTGTCTGCAACGGTTTCCTGTGCGGCGCTGTAAAACGCCCTCCGAGCCGCTGCCTGTGTGACAGGTCGTGCAGGTAAACAGCGGGTAACTAAGGGCAGCGGTTTCCAGCACCGCATAGCGGAAACGCTATGCGGCACTGGAAAAAGTTCTAAGATAATACCGGAATCCGGCAGGCTAGGGGCACATCGCAAATGTGACCCTAGCCCTAAACAGGTTTGCTCAACACCAGGAAGTTTAATGACCCAAAATGAACCGAACTTTGAAAGGTTCTCTCATCTCTAATGATGAGTCAAGATGACATTTTACCATACTTTTACTATTTATAATCTTTATTAATTAATTTATTATATTTTTTGAATATTGGTTTGAGGTGTGTGGATAGAGTGTAAAAATGGTTATGTTAAAATAACAATATGTCATATGAGATAATAAAATCAATTAGTCTCAGCGAAGTCTCATATCAATACTAATTTATTTTGATTTCTATTTCTTCTGCAAAAGCTATCCATGCATATAATAGTTAACTGCTTTTCCCTCCATATTTTCCTTCATTTCAACTAAATCCTGAACATATATTTTTATTTTATTGCTATCTATGAAGTTTAATTTCTTGTAACATTTTCCTATTTTATGGAGGATCCTTTTTCATGCAGATGGGAAATCGCACAGCGAATATAATGCCAAACAGTAGACGGAACAATATTACTCAGCTTTCGCATATAACTCCTCATAAGTCATAACTTTACCGGGCTCTCCCTATACAGTGAGACTTTCAGACGTTGTATTTTAACCCTGTAAAATCTCCTTTCCATGATTTGATTCATTATTCAGGTTTACATATGATCACTTTTTGGATGAATTTCACATTTTAGCACTACTGCTACAATAGATTCATAGAGAAGAGAAGTAAATCTTTTGTTTTTACTGTTTGTTTTAATTATGATGGCAAATTCCCCAAGTGGGTAACCAAATGGTTTACTTCCATGAGCTACACCTCTCTTGTGCTCACTCTACATCTGCTCTACATTTGCTCTTGTGCTCGCTCAATATCCGCTCTACATCCGCTCTTGTGCTCCTCCACATCTGCTCTTGTGCTCTCTCTACATCCTCTCTACATCTGCTCTTGTGCTCCTCTACATCCGCTCTTGTTCTCGCTCTATATCCGCTCTACATCTGATCTTGTGCTCACTCTACATCTGCACTACATCCGCTCCTGTACTCCCTCTACATCCACTCTACAGCCGCTCCTGTACTCCCTCTACATCCACTCTACATCCATTCTTTTGCTTGCTCTACATCTGCTTTACATCCGCACTTGGGCTCACTCTACATCCTCACTCCATCCGCTCTTGTGCTACTCTACATCTGCTCTTGTGCTCGCTTTACATCCGCTCTATATCTGCTCTTGTGCTCCTCTACATCCGCTATTGTTCTCGCTCTACATCAGCTCTACATCTGATCTTGTGCTCGCTCTACATCTGCTCTTGTACTCCTTTACATCTGCTCTTGTTCTCGCTCTACATCTGCTCTACATCTGATATTGTGCTCGCTCTGCATCCGCTCTACAGCTGCTCCTGTGCTTCCTCTACATCTGCTCTATAGCTGCTCCTGTGCTCCCTCTACATCCACTGTACATCCGCTCTTGTGCTCCTCTACATCCACTCTTGTTCTTGCTCTGCATCCGCTCTACGACCCCTCCTGTGCTCCCTCTACATCCACTCTACATCCGCTCTTATGCTTACTCTACATCTGCTCTACATCCGCTCTTGTGCTCGCTCTACATTCGCTCTTGTGCGCCCTCTACATCCACTCTATATCTGCTCTTGTGCTCACTCTACATCCGCTCTTGTTCTCGCTCTACATCCGCTCTTGTGCTCACTCTACAGTTGCTCTTGTTCTCGCTCTACATCCACTCTTGTGCTCCCTTTACATCCACTCTAGATCCACTCTTTTGTTCACTCTACATCTGTTCTACATCCGCTGTTGTGCTCACTCTGCATCCGCTCTACATCTGCTCTTGTGCTCACTCTACATCCGCTCTTATTTTCGCTCTACATCCGCTCTTGTGCTCGCTCTACATTGGCTCTAGTGGTCGCTCTACATGCACTTTAAACCTTAGAACAAATTAATAAAGTGAAAAGTAAGACTAGTATTAAAGGGAAGTAAAATTGGAAATTTAGGGAAATTTTCAGATTCGAAGGTATGTGAAATAAAGTTTTGAAACTTTAGTCAATCTGTAGCCGGGAGCCAAGACAAGACAGAAAGATGGGTTTAAAGTGTCTTCTCCCCACCCGCTGTTCTGGAGTGAGAGGTATTTTACATATACACACAGGGGGAGATCTGTCAGTCACTGTCAGCGGGTGGGGAGAAGCCGACGGTGACCTGCTTGTCCAACTAATCTCATGTGCAGTTCAGTTCCCAACTTTTAAAGTATGCTTTACTCAAACATACCTGGGTGAAATCACACAGCTTGTGTCTGCTACTTGTTAACTGGTTTTAAGTGAAAACATGGCTTGAAAACAATTCAAGCACAGGGAGAAGAGTCCAGGCATGGAGAGGTGTCTAAGAATAAGCAAAAAACTTCACTGTGTGGCTCCCACTGGTCCAATGTATGCAAATAGGGAGAGTCCTATCAATCAAGACATACTAGGAATAGAGTTTTCCTCTGGACTCTCCTACTGCAAGTGGACTCCTCTCCCTGTGTAAGCCTGCCTTTGTAAGGGCCCTTTCACATCAGCGTTTTTTTAAATTTGCGGCAGATGCGGTGAAAAAACCGCATCTGCCGCAATTGCCGCATAACCGATGCACTTGCGGCGCGGTTGCGGTAATCCCCATAGAAAGTATAGGGGGACTTGCGGCAGGTGCGGCAAGTGCGGTTTTGCACTTGCCGCAGGTGCTGCCGCGAAAAAAACCGCGGTCAGCCGCGGTTTTTTTCGCGGCCGCACCTGCCGCAAGTGCAAAACCGCACTTGCCGCACCTGCCGCAAGTCCCCCTATACTTTCTATGGGGATTACCGCAACCGCGCCGCAAGTGCATCGGTTATGCGGCAATTGCGGCAGATGCGTTTTTTTCACCGCATCTGCCGCAAATTTAAAAAAACGCTGATGTGAAAGGGCCCTTAGATAAGTTTTTTTTCTACAGAGCGGAGACAAAGTTGAGCAAATCTTCAATCTCTTCTATAAGATAGCTATATTAGGGGTGCTTTTATCTTTTATTTTATTTTTTTACAAAGCTTAGGATTTGTCAAGCCAAGGACAAAATGAATGAATTATAGATCTGTACATTGCTCTGTATATTAAAGTCTATGGCTGTGGGGCACCAGGTATATAAGGCACCCTTACCCTAGCGCAGGTACCTAACCAATGCTTCCAGTTTGTTGAAGTCTTTGCTGCTAGCTAGTTGTCAGTTCCCTGCCTGCCTATACTCACACTTGTGCCCTGGCTTACCATATACCTGCCTGCCCTTATCATTTCTGCCTGTACCAACTTGTTCTTGCCATCTCTGCCTGTACCTGCCTGTACCGGAGACTGTGCCAATATCAGAGACTGTACCTGACCTGTCTGCTGCGGCCACCCTGGCTGCACCCGCTGCCCGTGTGTCCCTCCCTGAACTAGGCAGCCATCTGAAACAGTTCCCATTGTAGTCCTGAGAGTCCATACTTCCCCTTGCACTTACCCTCCCATTGAGTGTGATATCTGCTTAGTCTGCCTTTTTTGGTTATGTTTTCTTAGCCAATTATGGCTGTAGCGATGACCCTCCTCATCGCCATTTCAAGGTTGGAATGAAGAAGCACAGATTTATGTAATCAAAGCAATAGAATGGGACTTTTTAGGGGTCCATGCAGGTGAGAATTTGTTCATATGAATGAACATATGTGAATAGGCTGGTACGGCTGATTACCGGCTGATGCTAAGGGTCTTTAACGTTACATTAATTAAAGCTATTAATTATATGTCCCTCCTTCCTTTCATGTTTCGCCTTGGCCACAAAGATATCAAAGAGCCGAGGTTTAATAGTGATATGTCAGAGAGTTTAACGTGGGAGTTAGTTTATAATTCCTGTCTAACAGAACAAGCCATGTGTGAGCAATGAGAAGGAGTTTTGGCACGTGGTGGGCAAAATGGCCCCAAGCCACGCTAACACTCATGTCTGCCATGTCGTTCTTGGGAAGAGTTTAACATTGTTTTACTGTCTGAGTTGTATGAAACCAAAGAACCGTTTTATTTCTTTATGAATTAAACAAATCATTGCGCTCATCAATCATCCCGGCATCGCTATCCTGGAGTTGCAGTTAAATTTTGCCGTAAAATCTCTCAGGGTTACAATGAGCCGAGGAAGGCTAAGAGTGATGATGATTGCGAGCTGGAGGGTCGGGCGAGCTTACATAATTCACAGTGATGTCACCTTGTAGGGTAGTGGGTGTTTAACCAAAAAAAGTTATAATCAGGTAAGAATTCCAGAATAAAGGGAACACGGAGACATAAACTACACCGCTCACATGTTATGCTTGGCTACAATGTAAACCCGGAGCCTTTAGAACATTTCTTCCTAGATCTAAGTTTTTAATTCTGTAATTTTTTAACTGAAGGTAAAGTCTCAAAGGAAGCAGTCCTGAAATATAAAGCAGGACACCAACCTAAAGCAAGTTTTCACTGCCAAATCAGGTTCTGCTGCAATAAAAGGTAAAACTGCACTTAACAGTCAAGTGTGTCCAAGAATTGTCATAATTCTCATGCTCTGTAACTTATCACTCAGTTTTTTTGCTGGTAGTTACTCCTCATTAGCATTCTGCCAGCACTATAGATAATGGGACCTCCTTTCTGTCACTTTCTAGTATGCATTGCTCCAATTTTATTCAATGGCTTCTCTGATTCTCTCCTATGCCTGTATGCAGTTTGATAAACGTGAACAAGGGAGTGGAGAGAGAAAAAATCCACAACCATTTCCTTTACAGAGACAAAGACCCACCTCTACTTTCTGTACAGAGACAAAGACCCACCGCTACATGTGTACAGAGACAAAGACCCATCTCTACTTCCTGTACAGAGACAAAGATCCACCTCTACTTCCTGTACAGAGACAAAGACCAACCTCTACATCGTGTACAGAGACAAAGACCCACCTCTACTTCCTGTACAGAGACAAAGACCCATCTCTACTTCCTGTACAGAAAGAAAGACCCACCTCTACTTCCTATACAGAGACAAAGATCCACCTCTACTTCCTGTACAGAGAAAAAGATCCACCTCTACTTCCTGTACAGAGACAAAGACCCACCTCTACATCGTGTACAGAGACAAAGACCCACCTCTACTTCCTGTACAGAGACAAAGACCATCTCACTTCCTGTACAGAAACAAAGACCCACCTCTACTTCCTGTACAGAGACAAAGATCACCTCTACTTCCTGTACAGAGAAAAAGACCCACTCTACTTCCTGTACAGAGACAAAGACCCATCTCTACTTCCTGTACAGAACAAAGACCATCTCTACTTCCTGTACAGAAACAAAGACCCACCTCTACTTCCTGTACAGAGACAAAGACCCATCTCTACTTCCTGTACAGAAACAAAGACCCACCTCTACTTCTTGTACAGAGACAAAGACCCATCTCTACTTCCTGTACAGAGAAAAAGACTCACCTCCATTTCCTGTAGAGAGACTAAGACTCATATCAACTTCCTCTAGCGCAGGGGTCCCCATCCTGTAGCTTGGGAACCACATCTGGCCCCCTAGAACATAATGTTTGGCTTGCAGCTGCCTTCCAGTTGGTGCTTAAACACCAGGTCTAGCAAACAGCTGTGAGCAGGTCTCTACACGGTGACTTCTGTGAGTAGCCTCACATATAAGAGCAGATCTCAATGGGGGTAAGATAGAACCAATGGATTTTGGTATACTGCCTTGGTGTGATTTCTGGGTGCCATTACTCTGAGGGGGCAGGATCTGGATGTGTCTCTGTCTTGTGCGGTACATTTATATAGTGCTTGGCAAGCCCCCCCAATCTAATAGTAGGGGCGTGATCAATAGGCTGGGTAGAATTATTGATAAGCAAATGCATTTGACCTGCCCCAGGGCAGTGAGGTACCCGGTTCCGGGTGTTGATTTACTGGGGATGTCACGGGGCCTTTTGCCCAGTTCTGTGACACTGGTGGTCGCTGAAAAAGGGGAAAAATTAAAATAAAAGTATCTCTCGGGATCCTATATGGGCCTTTTCCTGGATGCGCTGGGTGATGGCCCCGACTTCCTGAAGAAGTTCGGGCCTGCAGTTCAGCGGCTCGGGGATGAACACCCGTGCCACTTTTCGAGCCGGTCCTCTGTTCCGAGACCAGATCCCTCCAGCTGGTAGTCATACCGGGCCTGCATTTGGGCTCACCTCAATCCCCGGTGCCTCCAGGATCTCCCTCTGTCATAGGATCTCTCCTGAGACCTCCTCCACTGTGCTCCTCACAGCCTTTCTTACTAACCGTCTTCTTGTTCTTCCACTAACCCACCTGACCCCTTCCCCCGCGAATGGGTCTCCCTGGCAATGGGTCTACCCAAGTGCCCTGCTCTGAGGTGTGTGGATGGGGGTTGCAAGTGTACTTACTTAGCATCCTAGTTCCCCTGTAACAGGGATACTACACACTCTTATCTGGGTGCAGTACCACTCCGTAGCATCCTGACCAGTGGGGCGCCACATATTCATCAACTATTCGCACGAATAATATGGCATTTGCATTACTCATTATTATGCAAGTTTTTGAGTACTAGCCTCACTACATTCGGATGTCCTGCCCTGCAGTTATGGTGCCTCCTTTGCAGCCACTCAACATACTGGGATTCTTTTCGAATCACAGTAATGCCGCAGACATCTTGGTTATGTGATTGGCTAGCCGCCCAGCTTCATGGGATCTATTTAAGCCCTGCCACAGCCAAGTGTTCATGATATGTCACTGTTTTTTTAGAGTAGTGCAGTCATAGTTGTAACTTGTTGATTTGTAGAACTGACAGCAACTTAAGAAACCCTTCTGCTTCAGAGTCGGAGTACCACACAGAACTGGCGATTCCGATGACAAGGGCTTGGGCCCTTCAGTGTCTCAATAAGATCCCGTGGCATCATCTAGCATAGCAGTCCCTGAGTTGGGATCATCTGAAGTGCCATCCCAAGCCCCACCTTTGTTGGCTTTCCAACCCCAGCCACCAGTGGAGCAAGGATGAAGTGCCAGACTGAGTTTGCCTAGGCCAAGGTCCCCCTTTCTTCACCTGTGACACGTAGGGCAAGGCATCATAGGCAATTATCTTCCTCCAACCTATGTCGCCACGTGGACACGTGGTCTTGCAGTACCTTGTGAGGACTTTAAGTGATGATGGTGAGAAGCCTTTGGCCGTAGCCTCAGCAGTTATTTGCATGAGATACCACGGCTACTGATGCTGCGTGCAAGGGCTGCAGTTCAAATTGTGCTGGATGCATGTGTGCAACCAAATAATCCCCGTTTGTTGTTCAACATGCTGGAGCAGTGGCAAAACTCTTCAGACAATTTACTAGGCATGACAGACACACGAACACAGAGGTAACCTCAGCATCATCATCCTCATAGGCCATGCACACTATTGCAAGACTTCCCAATTCTTGTCCACTGTACCATTTAGGCAGATGCTACCTTTGCAACATGCCCCAACAGTAGGCCTCATGGCACCCGCCCAACACAACAACCTTCAACATACGAGGGCCACACACGACCAATCAGGATCCTGGTCAAACATGACACACAAGGGGTTAATTTTCCCCATGACAGCAGTAATTTGTACAGTCAACCACAGTATGGCCTTGCGTATCAATATCAAAGGCAAGTCAACCAGGGTGCACATGTTGGTCATCAGAGGGTTGATTTTGTGCGCTTGACAGAAAATGCAAGACAGGCCATACAAATCTCCCAACCCATACACCACCAGGATAACATGGAACACACAATTCCTCAAAATACGCGAACACAGCCATCAAACAAGGGCTTACATGAGGACATACACCAGTCACAAGAAATCCTTAAAGAGGACCTGTCACCCAAGCAGGCATGGTGATCTAATTACAGCACTGGATACAGCATGTCTGCAGCATGCAGGCATGGGGTGCCCCAGCACTTGAGCAGCCCTGTACCCCGAGATAATACAGTTAGAAAAACTTCCAATGCTACAGCCCCTGCCTGTGTAATCTGCCCACTGCTGCCAATCATTCTCTCCCTGTCTGCAGCATTTAAACTGAGTTTTTTTTTCACCTCCTTAGTGGCTGTAGGTTTTCTAAGTGTATTATCTCGGGGTACAGGGCTGCTCAAGTGCTGGGGGACCCCTTGTCTGCATGCTGCAGACATGCTGTATCCAGTGCTGTAATTAGATCACCATGCCTGCTTTGGTGACAGGTCCTCTTTAACGTGCATGGCAGCCACGGAACTGGTCAGACCCAACCCAGAACCACCGACCAACCAACCTACACCAACATGTAAAGGTGATGAGTGTGAGTCTAGGCATTGTTTACTGTACAGAATTACTTATTGTGGCTGTGGCCTTTGTTTTTCTTTTTTTTTAAAAAAGGATACATATGAGCAAAATACGTTCCGGTTGTGATGTTTAATTTGTTTAACATGAAAATATTTAAAAAAAAAACATGTTTTTCTTGCATTATTTTAAAACATAAATTAAACAATAATAATATTGTTAAGCCTGATTATGGCCTCAATGAGTCTCAGAATGATTCTGTAACGTTCTCACAGGGCACATCATGAAAGGTATACTGTTGATGCGCCGCCAACAAACATATATTTAAGGGCCGGTGAAATATTGATTTTGCCATGGGTCTGAGCCTTCAGGGAACCCAAAAATATTGGCAAATTGCTCACGCACTCATAGTGCCGATGGCTCATGCCGTGGCTTCATAACCGATACTAGCGAAGGGTAGTGGTTGTTTTGAGGAGGGTCAAATGTGGGTATGGTCATCCTGGTACAGGCGTGGAATTTATACAGATGACTGCATAACTGAGCATACAGCCTATGAAAATGGCCACGAGAGCTACGTCGAAGGATAAGCTGATGGACCCACATTCGTCGACGCCTCTTTGGAATGGGAATGATTGGGTATGGTGTCCCATATCGTCTACAAATGACTAGCAGATTGCACACGGAGAACATACAGATTACACACGGACACCACTAGGATGTGATCTGAGAATATGTCAGACAATCGCATATCAGTTGCATGTCACACAGATCAAAAAAACGCATGACACTCGTCCGACTTTCCTGGATGGGAAATGGACCGATTTAAAAAATGCCAGTGTGTTTTCACCCTAAGAGGTAACCCCGCTCCAAGAATGTATCTGGAATGCACCGTAACTTCTGTCACTTTTGCCAGGGTCTGGAAGACAGCTCCATAGAAATGAGCTGCAGACTATAAAAAATGAAAGCTTTCATCACAAGAGAATGAGAGTAGATAGAAAAAGCAAGTCAATTGCAAAGTTGCTTATTTTCCTGATGTCTAACTAATTAAAGCAATTTAAGATTAAACTAAAGATCTATGTAGTCTAAATAGTACCAATCCATTCAACAGAATTCGGTAGCTTCAGAACTTTTTTTGCCTAAATATGTTCTAGGAAGATCTGATTAATAATGAACATTGAAATTGCTCTAAGCCCTTTTCTGTTGTTAGCACAGTGCCAATTCTCTCCATACGATTGCCAATGAATAGTGCTCAGTGCACAACAGTCCCTCTGTCTTGTCCTAACATCATATTTTGATTAATCAGATGTCTGTCTTCATCCTAGAGCGCCATGCTTTGCCATTGGCATCAGCTGGTGCATCGAGCGCTTGCCACCCTTTATAGCATTTTCTGCTTATTTCCACTTAAGTAATTGCAGTTTCCTTACACCTTGAATACATCACTCCAGGTCGACGTAAAATTATCCAGGGAAAGAAACCTGTAACAATTCCATTGACGAGATTCGTCAGAACAGAACCGCAAACCAAACCCTGGAAAAGAAAATAAAGAACGCTCGGGAGCCTCACTGCCGTCATTGAGTGAAATATATCGAGAGCCTCCAGGTCGAGACTTTGATATAAATTAATCACTCGGCTAATTTGTTTCCCCTGCAGAGAGGAGACAGCAAGCGAATGTTATTACAGCAATGTCTGGAGCCATTATGGTAGAACCATCCTGTGTCCATGTTCGCAAATGTTTCATTCCGAGGCCGGTTTGTGCCGTGTGATATATCGAAGTTTTATGCACATCTGCGCAGAAAATAGATATAGCAGATGTGATTTCCCGGTCAGGAGGATTCTCTTTGTCTTTCTATTTTTGTTATAGCGCTAGGCTAAATGGGAAGTGAGCCCAGGAGTCATTTGTCAAGGAGTTTGCTCTATAATGTATTTCTTGTACAGATTACATTGTCTTGGTGTCACTCGAAACTTCCCTCGTTATGTCCTCACAATAGTATTTAACCCCTTTACTGTCAGGGGTGTTGATTAACAGGCAGATAAGTAGCGAGCGTTGACTTTTACGATAACATATAAAGACAGTTTAATGCCTGACTATCCATACTTCAGACCATTGCCAAGAAGAGACATGTTTGTTTCCATCTCAGGATACTCGATGACAGAAGTTTTCAACTACTGTTAAATAATTTATACTGTACTTTGCTTTCAAGACTTATATAGTTTAAGCGTATTACCGAGGCAGGTACTGGACAACTGTGCCACCGCACCCACAATTTGCTTTAGTTATAAATTATCTTACCCCTGAAAAATTACCCTATAGTGCCGGCAAAAAGATGTCTCCCCTCTGTGTAACTTGTGGTCCATTGCCTGTTATGTAAAATCCATCTGTAGAAGCAAAGATGTCACAAAGGTTCCAAGACGTCAGGTCTTATATCGCTACAGGAAGTGGGGCTGGGTCCTTATCGCTCTAGAGAAAGTGGGGTTGGGTCTTTGTCTCTCTACAAGAAGTGGGGCTGGGTCTTTATCTCTCTACAAGAAGTGGAGGTGTGGAGCCCACTGGGACGGGGTACTCGGTACTGAATGGGGTCGCTGCTGGGGATGTCACGGAGGTCCTGGTCCGGACCGTGTCCCAGGTTCTCACAAGTAAAAGGGGATATTTACAAGGGATAAAGTTTGTCGTGATGCCACCCACAGTTTGTGGTCAATGATGGGACCATCACTGCAGCGCTTCTCTGCCAGGAGGATGGATGGATGGGCTGCAGCTAGATGGATGAGCCCACCGCTGCCGGGCTGCTCCTGACAGGAATGAAAGTTATGAAAACAGTTCTTCTTCCCTGGAATCAAACACGGACACACAGGCAGGGTTCACCAGGTTTACTTGTCAGTTCTATTCATGCAGTTTACAGCAGTTCTTAGTACAGTTCACTTTTTAACACAAGTTACAGTCACTTTACTCCGGTTTTCACTAAACCCACTGCAGCCAGGTTGTCACTCTGAGACCCCTCACTCCTTCTAGTGTCCTTTCCAGGTGTGGTTCCTCTCTCTTTGTGTGTCTCCGGACAGTTTAGCGGCAGCTCGTACCCCTGTGGGTCCTCGTGGTTGCTACTGTGCTTCCTATCCTTGGTGTGGGAACTGCAACTTAGAGTTGGAGCTCCCCGTCGGTGAATCTGGGGATACCGGGTAAATATTTGGTCCCCGTCAGAGCCGACACTCTGCTGTGTGCCTAGCCTGCAATAACCCTCTCCCGCAAGGCACTATCAGGCTCCCTCTGACCCGTGTGACTCTAGCTTCAATAGGGAAGACTTCACCAGTTAGTCAGTGCTGCCGTGTTCCTCGGACCCAGTACTGCTGGTCCGTCTCTTTCCTCACTAGTGATGGGCGAGTCCTAAATTACTCGGAATCGCTTGAATCTAGCGAGTCCGAGCCCGGGACTCGCTACTCGTTGCGAGTCTAGCGAGTCCAATGTTAATGAATGGGGAAGCGAGTAATAGCGAGTAGTGTGCGATTTACAAATCGCAGATGTGTCTCGGAAGCTTCAGCCTGAAGCAATCCTAGTTTTGTCAGAGACTCTGACAAAACTAGGATTGGCATTGACTTGCATTGGACTCCTTTACTGTGCAAGTAATCGCTGGGAAACTCGCACAGATAAGAGTCCGGCTGTCTGCTCTGTGTGCAGGCTGCCGCAGCTCCAGGGTCCTAGAGCCCGCCTGCTCTTCCTGTGTGTAGCAGAGCTGAGATTGTTCTCAGTCCGCTCACTCCCTGTGCATAGACATCTAAATCTATGCACAGGGGATGTAGCAGAGATGACATCGCGTTTTGGACTACGTCGGATGGAAGAGGATTTTTTTAATTAAAGATGGAGTCCCTAATGGCTTTTTTTTTATTTCTAATAAGAAAATTTTCTCTGTGTTGTGTTTTTTTTAAAACAATTTAATAGAAATTCATGGCGGTCATGTCTAATATTGGCGTGACCGCCATAAATTTCGGGCTTAGGGCCAGCTGATAATACAAAGCTGGCCCTAACCTCTTTATTACCCAGCGTGCCACCGCCACCAGGGCCGCTGGAAGAGCGGGGTTCAGCGCCAGAAGAAGGCGCTTCAATGAACGCGCCATCTTCTGGGGTGGCTGCGGGCTGCAATTTGCAGCGGGGGGTGCCCAGAAAGCTTGGGCCTCCCTGCGCTGCGGATTCCAGCCCCCAGCTGCTTAGCTGTACCTGGCTAGACATAGACTGAGAACAATCTCAGCTCTGCTACATCATCTCTGTGAGCAGGCGGGCTCTAGGACCCTGGAGCTGCGGCAGCTGTCTGCACAGAGCAGACAGCTGGACTCAGCTCGCAAAGTAACAGCAGTTACTTTGCGAGTTTCCCAGAGATTACTCGCACAGTAATCAGACCAATGCAAGTCAAAGGCAATCCTAGTTTTGTCAGAGTCTCTGACAAAACTAGGATTGCCATTGATTTGCATTGGACTCGTTGCTGTGCGAGTAATCGCTGGGAAACTCGCAGAGTACCGAGTCCTGCGAGTCCCTTACTACTCGCCGAGTAACGAGTCCTAGCGAGTAGATTCGCCCATCCCTATTCCTCACACTCCCCTGGGATGCTGGCTATGGACGAGCTTTCTATCCATGGTTTCTCTGACGCTGTGGATTCTGCATCTCCATCCAGCTCAATCCCACTAGGACGTGTGTGTCTTTCTGTCTGCTCTTGTCTGTTCAGCTCAGCTCACTCTGGCCTACTTGTTCTTTTCTGGTCGGCACCCTTGGCCTACTTGGGTCTTTGCTTCTCAGCCTACTGTGGCCTACTAACTCCTTCCTCCTCCTCTTCCTCTATTTGTACCTTCTGTCACCTGACCTACATGCTTTCCCACCCACTGTCCTCTAAACCCACCACCCCTTGCCCGCCTAGAGTTCCGGGCTCCGGAATGGATGCTGCCTCCTAGTGGTGTGTGGGATGTCTGTGAGGGTGTTTAGTGTATACACTGTCTTTTCCTCCTACCTGGCTGCACTTCCCTATGAGGCCATCCTAGTCGCAGGGGTGCCATAGAGGCAAGTCTTTAGATCTCTACAGGAAATGGGGCTGGGTCATTATATATCTAGAGAATGTTGTGCTGGGTCTTTATCTCTCTATAAGAAGTGGAGGCAGGTATTTATATCTCTACAGGAAGTGGGGCTGGGCCTTTATCTCTACATGAAGTGGTGCTGGGTCATTATCTCTCTACAGGAAGTGAGGCTGGGTCTTTATATCTCTACAGGAAGTGAGGCTTAGTCTTTATCCCTCTATAAGAAGTGGAAGTGTACTGCCTTAGGGTATGGAAACTCAGATGTCGGGGCCTTCAGATTCGGTGGGGGGATCTCTCTGGTGGCCTGCCCAGACCCTTGGCCCAGAGGGGAAGACAGTCGCCAAAATTAAAAGATTGAAGTTTTTATCACGTGACGCTACCTGTAGTGCCTGGTGACTAGACACCAGCGCCGCCACAGTCCTCCGGAGGGTGATAGTATTGCGGCTAGGGTGGAGCAGCTCCCTACAGGTAGAGCTAATCCTCCGGGGCAGTGTTGGTTGTGAGGGATGGAGCTGGGGTTTGGCCAGGTAATGGGTTAACGGGATAGTCTCTGCGGGTAGCGGGGACAGGGGGTGAAGAACGCACACACATGCTGTTGAATGTCTCTTTACCTTTTACAGGTGGTACATCAGGTAAAAGTCCGGAACACTGTTAGGTGACCAGGAAACACAGTTGAATTTCCATAGCAAGTGGGTGTAAGGCCTCTGTGTTCTCTTTTCCCTGTGTTGAAGCCCCTGCCCCGTGTAGAACTTGGCTTGCTTCCACTACTCTCTCTCTCTCTCCACCTGCGCTGTCGACAGGCAACCTCTGATGACTACTGCTGCTTCTCCTTCCACGGTGTCTGGCTCCCTGAACGGTGATAAAGCAGGTGACCGGGTGACTGGAGTCTCCGCGGTATGTCGGGTTCTCTGCTGGGCGTGTAGCTCTCCTGCAGACACGGACCCCGCTGTCCGGTATACTAGTTGGGTGAACCTATCCTGGCTCCTCAATCCCCACTCTTCCTCCTCTTTCCTCTCCTTGCTCTTGGAGGCCCACCAACCTTTGAGTCTCTCCAAACTCATGGGTGTGACAACTAAACCTGTTTTCCCCCGTAACTATACCTCCATATGGAAGATTTAGGCATGCAGGGTATAAAGGATGGTGAAATCTGTCCATCAAAAACTCCATATGTGAATCCAACCTTATACATCTCAGTGATAATAAAATGTCACACTCGGAGAAACTACCATAGCGCCCCCTGGTGGGGGACAATTACACCCTCACTTGCCCCAAATGGGAATACAGTCCCACTTGCTGTTAACTTTGAAGCCAATATCTTACTACTAGAGTGTTTTACTTGGGATGTTCTGGATAAATGGAGGATACAACAATGGGGACCAGAGATCCTCAATATGATCCTGGTTCCTAATTAACAGGTTACTTTCTTGATGAGTCTTTGTACTCTGAAATTGGGGGATTTGGGTCTATTTGCACAATCAGACGAATTGTCATGTTCTAGTTATTGATACTTTGCATCCATCAATATAGAATGCATGCAAACGCACTTCACTATTCTTTACTCCATAGGATTATGTAGTGGACGATGTCTGTGTTTCTTTAAGAATGGTTTCTAGTCTGGCTCTGAAACAGTAGTGTTATTGTAGCCGGTTGCTGTGTAACAGGCGGCGTGCCGTAATTGTATGTTTCATCACACATGGCACACTTTCCGGTTGATGCCTTCACCCCCAAGATATGCTGCTAAATGGGAGCTGTCATCCTGAGTGGGTTTTCCTCTTGGTAAAATATTGTTCTACATTTATAAAACAAATATACAGAAGCGATCTCCGTATTTTCTTGCCAGATTTAATAAGTCTTTTTATTCCAGCACTGTGTGAATCGGGAGGTTGTCCTAATGGAGAATGATTATGAAATAATGACTTGTAATCTTTGCTTTTCCAAGGGGCAGGACATGTATGGTGCCGCGCTGTCTGTCTATAGGTAACAGCTAAACTAAGGTAGGTTTATCTCCATAATTAGCAGCAGGAGTCCCAGGACTTGGTGTATATTTATGGGACGTGGAGGATTTTTATACGACACCATAATTCCTGCAAATGTGTTTTTTTTTTCTTTTTGCAATTCTGAATGATAGATACAGAGATAGACAGACAGAGAGATAGATAGATAGATAGATAGATAGATAGATAGATAGATAGATAGATAGATAATGTTGTGAATAGGTAAAATTGTGAAGGAGATCGTTATTGCGGTGTCACACTGAACGATGCAGCAGATTGGATGATCGACATCGTCTGATGTGGGGTCCGGATCTCATATGTGCGATGAACGATCTGACCACTTATCACTTGTAAGATCGACCTGTCACACGCAACCACGTCGTTAGAACGACTGAAAACCCCTGACGTTTCAGCGATATCTTTAATGATATCGTATCGTGTTATAGCCCCTTATGATAGATGAAGAATGTAGAGTGAGATAGATAAAATAATCGATATATGAAAAAGACATGAGATAGATATAATGATAGACAGACAGAGACAGATAGAGAAGGAAGAAAGAAAGAAAGAAAGAAAGAAAGAAAGAAAGAAAGAAAGAAAGAAAGAAAGAAAGAAAGAAAAAATAGAAAAAAGTAGATAGAGGAATAGACAGATAAAAAGTAGAAAGACAGATAGATAGATAGATAGATAGATAGATAGATAGATAATAGATAGATAGATAGATAGATAGATAGATAAATGGGTCAGGTGCCAGAGCTCCAAGACGCACCCACGTCGTAGAACACTGTCATAACATAATATTTAATGAAATCGTATGTGTTAGAGCCCCTTAGATAGAAAGAATGTGGACATGTTATCGTACATAGACATGAGATAAGATATAATGATGACAGACATAAGATAAAGAGAGAAAGAAAGATAGCAAGAAAGAAAGAACGAAAGACAAAAATAAAAAGAAAAAGAAAAATAGAAAAGGATGAGCAAAGAAGAAAAAATGAAAGATAATGAAGAGCATAAGATGAGAATAAAGATAAAATAGATAGATAATAGATAGATAGAAAAAGGGTCAGGTGCAGAGCCCAAGACCCTCAACAGCATAAAGTATATTAAAAAAAGAAAGTGGCAGACTAAAAAAAGTGGACTTTTCAGTCACAAGAACATGAAAAATAAATAATGAAGAAAAAAAGAGAGAGAAAGAAAGAATAGAAAGAAAGAAAGAACAAAACAAAAAATCAATAAAGAATAAAAGAAAAAAGAAAGGAGAGCAAAGAGAAGAAAAAAGAAAGAAAGAAGACAAAAGAGAGAAAAAGAAAAAAGAAGAATGCAAAATGAAAGAAAAAAGAAAGGAAGAGAAAGGATGAAAGAAAGAGAGACATATAAAAAGAGAGGGAAAAAGAGAGAGGAGACTGTAAGAAAGAACAAGTAGAAAAAGGAAAGAATGAAAGAGAGGAAAGAAAGAGAAAGATAGAAAGAAGAAAGAATCAAACAAAGAAGATAAGAGCTTGAAAGAAGAAGAAGATTCTGAAATGAAGAATACCTGAACAGACCAGTGTAGATGACTGTAATAGATAGGAGACAGAAAAGAAAGAGCAAGACAGACGACAGTATAGAAGATGACAGGACAGACAAATAGATACAGATAGTGAGAAGAGCTGTATTATAAGAAGTGTGAACAGTAGAATAGAATGTGAACAAAACTTCAAACATGAGTATAAAGCCTTGTCAAGAAGAAATATTGTTGAATATTTGACCCGCTAGCAGCTGATGTTTGTAACTTTGACAGAAATAACAAACAGACACGACGTCTAGTAAAAGAAGTAGATAGAGTTAGATTTAGTAAAGATAGAGATAGATAACAATACAAATAAATATAAGAAGATGTTAATATTTGATCCTTGCTGATTTTGTAAGTTTGCCACAACAAGCACGACGTCTATTTTAATGGTAGGTTATTACAGTGAGAGATAGATCTACTATAAACGTATGCAAAACATTCTCTGTCGTCACGGATTCGACCCAGCGGGCTCATTGTTGCGCACCGCGCACCAATGACGACGGATGCAAACACGCGTGCATTAGCAGCGGGATTGCTGTACAGCCTACACTCACTGCAGGGAAGCAACTTCACTGTTCATTCAGAGTAGCCGCGTGATACCTCCCCGCTGCGCCCACCTCCACCCCCTTTCCTGCTCCCACTGTCACAGAGGGTGAGGAAGAATCCTGTTCCTCCTCCCTCTGTGACATGTGTGACCGCCCCCATTTGATTTCACAGTGCATTAATATACACTGCGAAGTCAAAATTAAACAAAGTCAGAGGTATGAAAAATAATTAAGAATTCATACTTACCTTTCTGATGCCATATACCCTGTCAGGAGTAGCCCGACCCGCGGCGGCTCATCCATCTAGCTGCAGCCCCATCCATCCTCCTGGCAGAGCTACACTGCAACGGTGGTCCCCTCACTGACCACAACCCGTGGGTGGTGTCACGACAGCATCTCTTGTAAATACCGCTTTTACTTGTGGGGCTCGGGACACGGTCCGGACCAAGGACTGTCGTGATACTCCCTGTGATACCCCGGTCCGGTACCGAGTACCCCGTCCTAGTGGGCCACACACATGCGACATCCGCACCTGACAGGTCGACAATTCACGCCATCCACACGGGTCAATATTTACGTATGAAGCGCATCTGCTCTTCGGATGAGAAATTTGAGGAGCAGGCGGCTGATCTGGTTTCAGAGAAAGGAGATATAGTAACCGGAGCATTAAGAGAGGCTATGTCCGGGCAAAGCATACTCCCAGAATTGAATTACTGTGTACGAAATTTGCCAGGGTAACGAATCGTGATATACAAACTGTAAGATATATTACAACTTTTAACCACGAGTGGGAGAACATTAGGTCCGCGCTTAAGTGTCACTGGTCAGCCCTTCAAACTGACCCTCACCTGAGGGACTCGCTATCTCAGCTCCCTATGATGACAGCTCGCAGGTCGCGTAACCTATGAGACATACTTGTTCAAAGCCATTACATTTTGAAAACACCATCTTTGTTCGGGTCAATTCGTCCTTTGAGGGGCCGTTTTCCTTGTGGCCACTGCTCGGTATGCAGCCATGTCCTTCGTAGTGCCTCCTTTGCCTCAGCAGATGGTAAACATACCTATGATATAAACCCCTTCACCCCCGGGCCTATTTTCACCCTAATGACCAGGCCATTTTTGTCAATTCTGACCAGTGTCCCTTTATGAGGTAATATCTCTGGAACGCTTCAACGGATCCTAGCGATTCTGAGATAGTTTTTTCGTGACATATTGGGCTTCATGTTAGTATTAAATTTAGGTCGATAAATTTTGCGATTATTTGTGAAAAAATCAAAAATATGGCAAAAATTTTGAAAATTTTGCAATTTTCAAATTATGAATTTTTATTCTGCTAAACCAGAGAGGTATGTGACACAAAATTGTTAATAAATAACATTTCCCACATGTCTACTTTACATCAGCACAATTTTGTAAAAAAAAAAAATTTTTTTGTTCGGAAGTTATAAGGGTTCAAATTTCATCAGCAATTTTTCATTTTTCCAGCAGAATTTACAAAACCATTTTTCTTGTGACCATTTCACATTTGAAGTCCCTTTGAGGGGTTTACATGACAGAAAACACCCAAAAGTGACACCATTCCAAAAACTGCACCCCTCAAGCTACTCAAAACTACATTCAAGAAGATTATTAACCCTTCAGGTGCTTCACGGGAACTAAGGCAAAGTGGAAGGAAAAAATGGTCATTTTAATTTTTCCAACAAAAATGTTCTTTTAGCCTCAATTCTTTCATTTTCACATGGGCAGCAGGATAAAATGGATCCTAAAATTTGTTGGCCAATTTCTCCTGAGTACATCGATATCTCATATGTGATCATAAACCACTGTTTGGGCGCACGGCATGGCTCAGAAGGGAAGGAGCGCAATTTGACTTTTGGAGCTAATTTTCCATTCAAAAAGTCAAATGGCGCTCCTTCCCTTCTGAGCCCTGCTGTGTGCCCAAACAGTGGTTTATGACCACATATGAGGTATCGGTGTACTCAGGAGAAATTGCCCAACAATTTTTAGGATCCATTTTATCTTGTTCCCCATGTGAAAATGAAAAAATTTAGGCTAAAAGAAAATTTGTGTGAAAAAAAAAGTAATTTTTCATTTTTACGGATGAATTTGTGAAGCACGTGGGGGTTCAAAATGCTCACCAACCATCTAGATATGTTCCCTGGGGGCTCTAATTTCCAAAATGGGGTCACTTGTGGGGGAGCTCCAATGTTTAGGCACACAGGGGCTCTCCAAATGCGACATGGTGTACGCTAACAATTTGAGCTGATTTTTCAAATTGTTAGCGGACACCATGTTGCGTTTGGAGAGCTCCTGTGTGCCTAAACATTGGAGCTCCCCCACAAATGACCCCATTTTGGAAACCAAACCCCCCAGGGAACTTATCTAGATTGGTGGTGAGCTTTTTGAATGCCCTAGTGCTTCACAAATTAATCTGTAAAATGAAAAAAGATAATTTTTATGGAAAAAAAAGTACTTTTTCATTTTATGGATGAATTTTTGCAGCACCTGGGGGTTCAAAATGCTCACCACCCATCTAGATAAGTTCCCTGGGGGGGTCTAGTTTCCAAAATGGGGTCACTTGTGTGGGAGCTCCAATGTGTAGGCAGACAGGGGCTCTCCAAACGCGACATGGTGTCCGCTAACAATTTGAGCTGATTTTTCAGTCAAATTGTTAGCGGACACCATGTTGCGTTTGGAGAACTCCTGTGTGCCTAAACATTGGAGCTCCCCCACAAGTGACCCCATTTTGGAAACCAGACCCCCCCAGGGAACTTATCTAGATTGGTGGTGAGCTTTTTGAATGCCCCACTGCTTCGCAAATGAATCTGTAAAAATGAAAAAAGAACATTTTTGTGGAAAAAAAAGTACTTATTGAATTTTACAGATGATTAAGCACCTGGGGGTTCAAAATGTTCACAACCCATCTAGATAAGTTTCCTGGGGGCTCTGCTTTCCAAAATGGGGTCACTTGTGGGGGAGCTCCAACGTTTAGGCACACAGGGGCTCTCCATACCCAACATGGTGTCAGCTAACAATTGGAATTATTAGCGGACACCATGTCGAATATGGAGAGCCCATGTGTGTCTAAACATTGGGGCTCCCCCACAAGTGACCTCATTTTGGAAACTAGACCCCCCAAGGAATGCATCTAGATGCATAGTGAGCACTTTGAACCCCCAGGTGCTTCACAAATTGATCCGTAAGAAGGAAAAAAGTACTTTTTTTTCACACAAATTTTCTTTTTTCATTTTTACGGATCAATTTGTGAAGCACCTTGGGGGTTCAAAGTGCTCACTATGCATCTAGATATGTTCCTTGGGGGGTCTAGTTTCCAAAATGAGGTCACTTGTGGGGAAGCTCCAATGTTTAGGCACACAGGGGCTCTCCATACGCGACATGGTGTCCGCTAACTATTGGAATTGTTAGCGGACACCATGTTGTGTATGGAGAGCCCCTGTGTGCCTAAACATTGGAGCTCCCCCACAAGTGACCCCATTTTGGAAACTAGACCCCCAAGGAATGCATCTAGATGCATAGTGAGAACTTTGAACCCCCAGGTGCTTCACAAATTGATCCGTAAGAAGGAAAAAGTACATTTTATTTTCACACAAATTTTCTTTTTTTATTTTTACGGATCAATTTGTGAAACACCTGGGGGTTCAACGTGTTCACTATGCATCTAAATACAGCGAAGCACATTTTTTTATTTTTTTTAGGACTAATTCTAGAAAAAAAATGGCGTGAGGCTCCGCCATATTTTTGGTCCAGCCAGGTACAACTTGGCAGCTACGGACTGCCAGCAACCCCCAGCTGCCTCGTTGTACCTGGCTGCAACCAAAAATACAGCAAAGCCCTTTTTTTTTTTCTAGAACTAATTCTAGAAAAAAAAATTAAGTGGGGCTCCGCCATATTTTTTGGTCCAGCCAGGTACAACTTGGCAGCTACGGACTGCCAGCAACCCCCAGCTGCCTCGTTGTACCTGGCTGCAACCAAAAATACAGTGAAGCCCATTTTTCTTTTCTTTCTAGGACTAATTCTAGAAAAAAAATGGCGTGGTGCTCCGCCACATTTTTGGTCCAGCCAGGTACAACTTGGCAGCTACGGATTGCCACCAACCCCCAGCTGCCTTGTTGTACCTGGCTGGCAACCAAAAATACAGCAAAGCCCTTTTTTTTTCTAGAACTAATTCTAGAAAAAAAGATTAAGGCTACGTTCACACATTTGCGTATTTTGCTGCGCTTTTTTACGCGCGCTTTTTGCCGCGTTTTTCGGCCGCGTAAAAAAGCGCAGCAAAATACGCAGGGGCTTTCACACACTGCGCTTTCTTTTCCCCAGAAAGCGCAGTGATGTCACAGAGGGGAGGAAGAATCCTGCTTCCTCCTCCCCTCTGTGACAGCTGTGGCCGCCCCATTAGACTTCACATTGTGTTAATACACACTGTGAAGTCTAATTAAACTAAAGCAAGTGTGTGAAAAATAAAAAACAATGAATACATCACCTTCCGACGCCTTCTCCCGGTGTCTGGCCTCCGGTTGTAAGTCAGATTTCTTCTGCAAGACCTGTCGTGACGTCAGAGGGGGGCGTTACCGGGCGGTCCCATCGCTGATTGGCTGCTCGCGGTCACATGACCGCGAGTGCCCAGGAACGCCCCCCCTCTGACATCACCACAGGTCTTGCAGAAGAAATCTGACTTACAACCGGGGATCGCAAACCGGAGAAGGCGTCGGAAGGTGATGTATTCATTGTTTTTTATTTTTCACACACTTGCTTTAGTTTAATTAGACTTCACAGTGTGTATTAACACAATGTGAAGTCTAATGGGCGGCCACAGCTGTCACAGAGGGGAGGAGGAAGCTGGATTCTTCCTCCCCTCTGGGAAAATACGCAGTAGTAGCTCCGTAAAGAATTGACATATCAATTCTTTACGGAGCTGCGTTTTCTCCCGGAAAACGCACTGCGTATTTTTACGCAATGTCTGCACTGGAAAGTGAATTTCCCATTCACTTTGCAGGCAGACAAAAAGCACATTGCGTATTTTGAAAAGCGCGCGTAAAAAAACGCGGCAAAATACGCAATGTGTGAACGCAGCCTAAGTGGGACTCCGCCATATTTTTGGTCCAGCCAGGTACAACTAGGCAGCTGGGGGCTGGAATCCGCAGCATGAAGAGGCCCAAGCGTTCTGGGCACCCCATGCTGCAAATTGCAGCCCGCAGCCGCTCCAGAAAATGGCGCATTCATTGAAGCGCCATTTTCTGCCGCTGTACCCAGACTCTTCCAGTTGCCCTGGTGCCGGTGGCAAACTGGGTAATAAAGGGTGTTAATGCCAGCTTTTTATTGGCAGCTGGCACTAAGCCTGAGATTCATAATATAGGGCCAATGTTAGACCCGCCATTATAATAAAAAGGAAATGGAGCGCACATAGAGTAATTTCCTTTTGTACAATTATCCTCAGTGCCCCCCTTTAGTGGAAGGACTCACCTGATTTGGTTGTGCAAGTCACAACCAACTAAACTCCGCTCTCTGTTATGGTCGCAGCAGGTGCCCAGCAAAAGTAAGGATCCAAAGGGTTAACAGAAAGTGCTGGGTTTCATAGATCCACCGCGCTGACCTCCAGATGCCCTGATGAAGTGATAACTGAAATCACGAAACCGGTAGGCAAATTACCCATTAAACAGAGTTTTATACATCACTCTGTTTGTCTTCACTGGAGGTCAGCGCGGTGGATCTATGAAACCCAGCACTTTCTGTTAACCCTTTAGACCCGCCATTAGGAATCTCTGGTAAATAGTCAGAAAATACACACAGAGAAAAATCTTTTTATTTGGAAAAAAAAAAACACAAACAAAATTCGGACTCCATCTTTATTATAAATATCCGATGTAGTCCACAATGAAGGTCCCACGACGCTCGATCGCCTCTGCTCAAACCAGAGACTGCAGCAAGGGATGAAGTGTCCTCTTCCTACAATCTCTAGGGTCAGAGTTATGGTGCACTGTATGACAATGATCTGTCATACAGTGCACCATGACTATGATCCCAGAGACTACAACAAGAGGACACTTGATCCCTTGTTGCATCCATCCATCCACCTATGCACCCATCATCCACGCACGCACACAACCATGCACGCACATCCACATCCATGCACACATCCACGCACGCTGACATCCACGCATGCGGACATCCACGCACGCTGACATCCACGCACGCTGACATTCACGCACGCTGACGTCCATGCACGCACGCTGACATCCACACATCCACGCACGCACGCTGACATCCACGCACGCACATCCACGCCTGCACATCCACGCACGCACATCCACATCCACGCAGACGTCCACGCACACATCCATCTATGCACACATCCACGCATGCACACGTCTACGCACACACACGTCTATGCACGCACACGTCTACGCACGCACACGTCTACGCACACACACGTCTACGCACGCTCACGTCCACGCACGCTCATGTACGCTCACGTTCATGCACGCACACGTCCACGCATGCACCCCCCATCCATCTATCCATTCACCCATCCATCATCCATCAATTCATTCATTCATTCATTCATTCATTCATATATACATACATACATAGATAGATACATACATACATACTTATCTCCCTCGATCCACCGATATGCAGGAGTCCGGGAGAGGAGGCGGGGCCACCGACCGGCGGGTCAGAGGAGGCACAGTGCCGGAGGCAGGGCGGACGCAGCGGCGGGTGCACCGAGGTGTGCAGCCCGCCGCACGAGGTGAGGGGGGCCAGGACACGGCCCAGAGGTGGGGGCTGCCAGGGGGGGCTTCCAGGGGGGCTTCCAGGAGGCAGATAAGCTGCAGATGAGCGGCACAGGGGGGAACAGTGGCGCCTGACCGGCGGGTGCAGCCCGCCGGCAGATGCATTATAATAGAGGGGGGCGGGCGGGACGGGGGGCCCCCCTGTGAGTCATGGAGCGGGAGGGGGGTGAGGAGGGGTGGACACATGCCGATCCACCCCTCCAGATCTGATTGGAGAGCTCCAATCAGATCTGGAGGGGTGAATCCCTATGATTCCCTCCGATCGGCAGTTTCACTTCAGTTTCAGTGGGCAAACGTACAAAATCAGCAAGGATTCAAATACTTATTTCCTTCACTGTAGGTGGATAGATAGATAGATAGATAGATAGATAGATAGATAGATAGATAGATAGATAGATAATATTGAGGCTAATTCCAGAAGTTTACTTTAAGTTCTTGGTAATCAATCTGAAAATTTGAGGCAGATCTTCACTTCATATAATAATGGGTTTTCTTATGTGACAGAGGAACGTTTGCATCCCACACATCACAGTTTGGGTTTGGCTGCTTCTACAGCCCCCATAATTACGCTCCTGGCTCTCACCTCCAGTGATTATCAAAGTTAATTTTTTAACTTTTTTTAAGAAGTGTTACAGGTAACGTCTCCGTCCTGCAACGCTTCATTAAGACCCAGCAGCATAATACATGGAGAACAGAGGCCGCCTTTCTCTTCTCACCCGGCTCCGGCCATGCTAGAATGCCTAACTAATGGTGCAAGGGAAAACATAGGACGACAGAGAGCAACAGCAGAAATATCTTTATTTTTATGTATTGACCTTCCTGTAGGAGAAAACCCTCATTCATTACACGTCCATCTATGTTTCTATGCTTTAGGTATTCACTGTAGCAAATCATATCGTAATGAAAATCAGGAGCATAGAGATGAGGGCCACCGGTTACGGAAGAAATACATATACTAAATAGGAAAAGAAAGTACCCCCTGGAGGTGGAGGTGGGAGTCTGAGCTGCCTGACCCCAATGATGGAGAGGAGCAGACCTCCACTGGTAATCTCCAGATTAGTTTAAGTTCTCTTATACTTTGGGTCACAACTGTAAAAGTTCTATGTCCATCTTTGCCCTTATCTTAATCCTCCAATGGATCTAAAATAAAATTAGGAACAACTTTGTTATAAACCTGAACCCCTTTTCAACCAATGACGTATATGTACGTCATTGTTCATGTCCCTGAGATTGACGCAAGCTGACACTCTGAGCCTGCGCCTTTCCCTGCACATGTTGGCTGATCTGATCAATCGATCCTCAATCCTCTGTGACATCTTTTTGATTGGAGGCTGCAGTGAAGAACACAGCGTTCTGTCACCGAAGCATCCAAATATTGAATTAATTAGCTGCCAGCTCCGGTCTGGTAAGCAGTGACTCCTGAGGTCACGCAAGGACTGTTCAGGTAAGCATGTTACCTGCTATGGTTAGCGGCCACCATGCTTACCTAAACGGTGACCTCAAGGAGTCACCGCTTACTGGACCAGAGCAGCTCATTCATTCAGTATTTGGAGGCTGTGGTGACAGGACGCTGTGTTCTTCACTGCAGCCTCCAATCAAGAAAACATCGCAGAGGATTGAGGAAGGGTATGAGGGAGTAATAAAGAAGTAGTTTTTTTTCTCTGTGTTGTGTCTTCTTTACAATTTACTTAAAATTCTTAATGGATGGATCTAACATTGGCCCGACATTAACTTCACTGACAAACTACAGTAAATTTGTGTAGAAACAACACAAGGAATCACCAAATATCTCTGGTAATAAAGCTTCAAACATAGACCGTAATAGTGCCTGAAAATTATTGCCAAAGTTTATTAATACATATATGTATACACACACATTTAAAACAGAAATAAAAAATGTGGCACCCCAGGGTATGGGAACTCAGATGTCTGGGCCCTCTGCTTCAGTGGGGATATCACTGGTGGCCTGCCCAGATTTGTGACCCCGGGGGACAGCCCACAAGAAAGGGTTATTTTTAATATTTACAAAGGGATTAGAGTCTTTGTCTCGTGACGCCACCTGTAGTACCTGGTGACTAGACACCAACGCCACCACGGTTCTCCGGAGGGTGGTGGTATTGCGGCTAGGGTAAAGCAGCTCCCTACAGGTAGAGCTAAGCCTCCGGGGCAGTGTTACATGTAGCCAGGACGGTGCAGACCGTTGAGAAAAGTCAATGAAAGCAGGACAAAAACACAGAGGCAATTCACTCTTCCAGGCACTTTATTTGCAGAAACTGATCAAGATGGTGATACAGCTCACAGTACTTCCCGCAGGACGGCCGGCCGGGTATTCGCAGCAGAATGCAGAATCTCTGGAAGTCTCTGGCGGTACCTTCTTGGATCTACCCTTGTCCTGTTCCTTCTCTCTCTTCTCGTGGTCTGCTTCTTGAGCAGTAATACATCCCAGGGGATGAACATCCTGAGAACGTCTTCGGAGCCGGGACGAGTACGGTCGGAAGGTGAACACTCCAGGCCGTGTTTTCAGACCCGTGTACTCCGGATGAACAAGTCAGGACCTTTCTGTCTGGGCTACTTCTTTCTCTAGCCCTCTTCTGAAGCTCCCTTTCTCTCTTGGGTAAGCTCCCGTTCTCTGTCTTTCCTCGGGGAAGACACTCCTGAAGACTCCCCGTGCGTTCTACCTTCTCCTCTCACACTTTCCACTCTCCAACTCTCCTTTCTGGGACCTCCCCTGGTTGCATCGGTGGGTGTGTGTTGGGTTCAATTCCTTACACAGTGTTCTGCATTGTACTTGCGACAGGGGTAACCACACGCTCATCTTTGGGTGCAGTACCCCACTTGTGCCGCCTGAGCAGTGGGGCACCACAAAACACACAGATAAAACCTCCAAATGAGGTGTGTGGGTCTACAGACCTATATACTCATGTGTCTAGGTATATGCTATTGATGGCTGCTGTTTCTCTATGTACTAACACACCAGACACTTTTTGATGGATCTTACTGACTAGACATTATTTTGTACTAGATATCAGGAAAAGTTATTTACCAGAGCATAGGGTTGTAGACTTTAATGTACTCTGTGAAAGCACAGGATCTTTATATTGGTCTCTAATTGGGTGGTGCTGTCTCTATGACTCCTGCTTAACTTATAAATTGGCACGTTATTAAGAATTTCAGGCTTTATGCCAGCTGGCAATACAAAGTTGGCTTTAACCCCTTATTACCAAGTTGCCACCGCTACATGGCAACTGGAAGACCAGGGTAAAGCGCAAAGAATTGGAGCTTCTTATGAATGCGTACATTTCTGGGGCAGCTGTGGGATGCTATTCTATAGGTTGTGAGGGTCCAATAATGATGAGCCTTCACCTTGCTGAGAATACCAGCCCCTAGCTGCCAAGTCCTACTTTGGCTGAAAATTAAAAATAGGGCAGAGCCCACCACTTTTTTTCCTATTATTTATTTATTTTATGTCAGGTTGTACAGCCGGCATCAGGGAATCCTAATGTGGTCCCACCATGTTGTTTAATGCTTTTTTTGGAAGCAGATTTTGAGAATCTTCATTTCTATCTCGAAGCCAGCAAAGTCTATGAGAGTTCTGAAGTGCTGTTTCAATAATATGTTTTTTTTATTGGAGATTTAGTGCAGATTTGGGGGCAGAAAAAAGAAATCTGAACCACATGTGCAAGGAAACAAAAAAGCAACTTGAGCACAGCACTTCTGATCTGTCCTACACTTTGTTGGCCTCAGGATAGACATGCAGATTTTGATGCAGATTCTCAATCTGTGTAAAAAAACATCAAACAATGCATCGTGGGCACAGGGCCTAAGAGAGTCCAGGGAGAGCCCCTGTTGTGGTGAAAGGTTCCTCTTGACCCCTGGCTACATAAACAAAGACGTCTGTTGCAGGGGTGGCCAACTACAGTCCTTAAGGTCTGAAAACAGTGCAAGTTTTCTGGATTTCTTTAGCATTGCAAAGGTGCTAATTTCATCACCTGCAAAGAACTAGAGAAATCCTGAAAACATGCACTGTTTGCGGCCCTTGAGAACTGCACTTAGCCAGCTCTGTTCTACTGGAGTGTGTGTAGTGTCTTGCAGTTCTATACCTCACACCTTCAGGTCACAGGCCTGTGGCTTGTTCACAAGTCCTTGTAGTGCAGTATCAAAACACTTGTTTGAAGAAATAGTCCAGCATACAAGGAGTGAACTCAAAAAATCTTACTATAAAACACACAGATTATAAGTCAAAAAATAAAAACAATAAAACAATATACTTAGTAAAGAAATATAATGAAAGTCCCACAGGGAGCAGTAGCAGTAGCAGCTGCAGCAGCCTACAGACTGTTAAAGTGGTGGAAATGCAATGAAGGGCAGAGTCCATTAAACTCTTTCAGTTGAACCCCAACGGCTATATGAATGCCCAGTAGGCGCAAGCGCTAATTGCGCAAAATGTCAGATCTTTAACAAAAACACATACCTTGGTCAAGGACAATGAGAAAGTAGAAAAAATCAAGTCGCAGGCAAAAATGCCAACTAATGGATGGGTCACTGTTTCACAGATCCACCAACATGCCTTTAGTAAAGGCCAGTGACATTGTATCTCACCATTTTTAGCTATGCCCTAGATAGTTGTCTCACTTTATCATAGCAGTCTGCTGCTGGACATTCTTGTAGGGGTCACAGGGGCTACTCCTTTAGGTGCATTCTCTGCCACTACCTGCCCCCCTCACCACACTCCATCATGGCCACCGCAGGAGAGGATGATGGAGGAACTAGGGGATGACCACACCCTCTAACACATACAGGACCAGGACCATCTTAAGGAACATCAACATGCCCTGTGTGTTTGGATGGATCTTCCGAGTCCAGGTCAGCCATACCTTGCAGAAAATCCATCAGCAAAGTATTGCGGAATGTAGACAGTGTACCTGCGAGCCACTGGGAATGTGCAGGTAAGATGGCCGTAGACGCTGACAAAGGTCTGCGGGTTTGGGTATGTTTGTTTGCTTTCCCTAAGGGGCCCGCCTTTTCCACTGAGTGACATGATTCAGACCCAAGCAATCAGTAACAGAGTTGAATGTTTGCAAACTATTGTTGCCTAATGCCTAGCTGCTAAATAACACCTGTATGTCAGGACACAAGGTATAACAACTGTGGTGCGGGTATTTAGTTGTTGTCGTTACTGAAGCATGACATCTTTGTAGGAAACATACGGTAATTCTGAAAATAAATAAGTTTATTCAGGTCACCATTCACCACCAATTCATCTGGAATGCTGAATGAGCCAGATTCGCCGACATTAATGGAAAGTGTTCGGGTTTCCGATCACCGAACCAAATCAGCCATGTTTTTGCTAAACTTGAAATTGGAGAAAAAGTTCAAGCAAAGTTCATTCATCACTAGCTTTGACATCAGTGTGTATTATCCCTGTACTGTGACATCACTGTGTGTATTATCCCTGTACTGTTACATCACTGTGTGGATTATCCCTTTACTGTAACATCACTGTGTGTATTATCCCTGTACTGTGACATCACTGTGTGTATTATCCCTGTACTGTGACATCAGTGTGTATTATCCCTGTACTGTGACATCACTGTGTGTATTATCCCTGTACTGTGACATCACTGTGTATTATCCCTGTACTGTGACATCACTGTGTATTATCCCTGTACTGTGACATCACTGTGTGTATTATCTCTGTACTGTGACATCACTATGTGTATTATCCCTGTACTGTGACATCACTATGTGTATTATCAATGTACTGTGACATCACTGTGTGTACTATCCCTGTTCTGTGACATCACTGTGTGTATTATCCCTGTACTGTGACAGCACTGTGTGTATTATCCCTGTAGTGTGACATCACTGTGTGTATTATCCCTGTACTGTGACATCACTGTGTATTATCCCTGTACTGTGACATCACTATGTGTATTATCCCTGTACTGTGACATCACTGTGTGTATTATCCCTGTACTGTGACATCACTGTGTGTATTATCCCTGTACTGTGACATCACTATGTGTATTATCCCTGTACTGTGACATCACTATGTGTATTATCAATGTACTGTGACATCACTGTGTGTACTATCCCTGTTCTGTGACATCACTGTGTGTATTATCCCTGTACTGTGACAGCACTGTGTGTATTATCCCTGTAGTGTGACATCACTGTGTGTATTATCCCTGTACTGTGACATCACTGTGTATTATCCCTGTACTGTGACATCACTATGTGTATTATCCCTGTACTGTGACATCACTGTGTGTATTATCCCTGTACTGTGACATCACTGTGTGTATTATCCCTGTACTGTGACATCACTGTGTGTATTATCCCTGAACTGTGACATCACTGTGTGTATTATCCCTGCACTGTGACATCACTGTGCATTATCCCTGCACTGTGACATCACTGTGTGTTATTATCATCTGCACTGTGACATCACTGTGTGTATTATCACTGTACTGTGACATCACTGTGTGTATTATCCCTGTACTGTGACATCACTATATGTATTATCCCTGTACTGTGACTTCACTGTGTGTATTATCCCTGCACTGTGACATCACTGTGTGTATTATCCCTGCACTGTGACATCACTGTGTATTATCCCTGTACTGTGACATCACTGTGTATTATCCCTGTACTGTAACATCGCTGTGAATTATCCCTGTACTGTAACATCGCTGTGTGTATTATCACTGTACTTTGACATCACTGTGTATTATCCTTGTACTGTGACATCACTGTGTGTATTATCCCTGTACTATGACATCGCTGTGTGTATTATCTCTGTTCTGTGACATCACTATGTGTATTATCCCTGTACTGTGACATCACTGTGTGTATTATCCCTGTACTGTGACATCACTGTGTGTATTATCTCTGTACTGTGACATCGCTGTGTGTATTATCCCTGTACTGTGACATCACACTCTGTATTATCCCTGTACTGTGACATCATTGTGTGTATTATCCCTGGACTATGACATCACTGTGTGTATTATCCCTGTACTGTGACATCACTGTGTGTATTATCTCTGTACTGTGACTTCAATGTGTGTATTATCACTGTTCTGTGACATCACTGCATGTATTATCACTGTACTGTGACATCACTGTGTGTATTATCTCTGTTCTGTGACATCACTGTGTGTATTATCCCTGTACTGTGACATCACTGTGTGTATTATCTCTGTACTGTGACATCACTGTGTGTATTATCTCTGTTCTGTGACATCACTGCGTCTATTATCCCTGTACTGTGACATCACTGTGTGTATTATCCCTGTACTGTGACATCACTGTGTGTATTATCACTGTACTGTGACATTACTGTGTGTATTATCCTTGTACTATGACATCACTGTGTCTATTATCCCTGTACTGTGACATCAGTGTTTGCATTGTGCCTGTACTGTGACATCACTGTGTGTATTATCCCTGTACTGTGACATCACTGTGTGTATTATCCCTGTACTGTGACATCAGTGTTTGCATTGTGCCTGTACTGTGACATCACTGTGTGTATTATCCCTGTACTGTGACATCACTGTGTGTATTATCCCTGTACTGTGACATCACTGTGTGTATTATCTCTGTACTGTGACATCACTGTGTGTATTATCTCTGTTCTGTGACATCACTGCGTCTATTATCCCTGTACTGTGACATCACTGTGTGTATTATCCCTGTACTGTGACATCACTGTGTGTATTATCACTGTACTGTGACATCACTGTGTGTATTATCCTTGTACTGTGACATCACTGTGTCTATAATCCCTGTACTGTGACATCAGTGTTTGCATTGTGCCTGTACTGTGACATCACTGTGTGTATTATACCCTGTACTGTGACATCACTGTGTGTATTATCCCTGTACTGTGACATCAGTGTTTGCATTGTGCCTGTACTGTGACATCACTGTGTGTATTATCCCTGTACTGTGACATCACTGTGTATATTATCACTGTACTGTGACATCACTGTGTGTATTATCCCTGTACTGTGACATCACTGTGTGTATTATCTCTGTACTGTGACATCACTGTGTGTATTATCTCTGTTCTGTGACATCACTGCGTCTATTATCCCTGTACTGTGACATCACTGTGTGTATTATCCCTGTACTGTGACATCAGTGTTTGCATTGTGCCTGTACTGTGACATCACTGTGTGTATTATCCCTGTACTGTGACATCACTGTGTGTATTATCCCTGTACTGTGACATCACTGTGTGTATTATCTCTGTACTGTGACATCACTGTGTGTATTATCTCTGTTCTGTGACATCACTGCGTCTATTATCCCTGTACTGTGACATCACTGTGTGTATTATCCCTGTACTGTGACATCACTGTGTGTATTATCACTGTACTGTGACATCACTGTGTGTATTATCCTTGTACTATGACATCACTGTGTCTATTATCCCTGTACTGTGACATCAGTGTTTGCATTGTGCCTGTACTGTGATATAACTGTGTGTATTATCACTGTACTGTGACATCACTGTGTCTATTTGTGGTGCCCCTGAGGGTCCAGTCACCACAGAGTTACTGCACCTTAGCCAGAGGTGTGGTACCCCCAATCCCAGGTAAGGACGGGACACTACTCGGTACCCATACACCTGCATCCTCCAATAGTCACTCCAGGCCAAAAAGATGGGGAAATTGATCAAACCCCCATCCCTTGCTGGAGATGGGGCTAAGATAGGGTGGTGGGTGGAAATGTAGAAAGGGGAGCCACTGTGAGGGAGTGCCAGTAGGGGTAGATAGAGAAGGGAACACCAGGAAGTGGACAGAAGTAGTAGGAAGGGAGAGGTTGAATGAAGGAGAAGGAGAGTGGAGCTCTGATGAAGGAGCGCAGAAGGATGAGAACCAGGGACTGGAGCCGGAGAAGCTCGTCCCTGGGAGAGAGAGAAAGACGGAGACAGGCAGGAGCTCCAGAGAAGAAAGGGGTCCGAGAGCCACCGAAAGTGAGATATCCACCTGTGGGGCTCGCATCCATTGCCGGTCGCAAGCAAGTGGAGGGAGCAGGGCTGCAGAGGGCCATCGGGCCCAGACTAGTAGAGGAGACTTGAGGCCTCAGCTAGCATCTCCAGGAGCAGCAGCCGAATCCACGTCATTCACTGCAAAGGTGGCTGGATAGGGCCAAAGGGGACAAGAGTACATCGCCCAGCAGGATCTGAGGCCACTGGCACAGGACACTGAATGTGAGGTGCAGGGAAGGAGGGAGAGAGCTAGCACAAGAGGAAGATGACCTGGAGAAGTTACACAGAATGGGGTGCTGGCTAAGTGTTTCCAATCTACCTGGGAGAGGCTGGACCCCTGGCTCGTAGGGCCCAGAACCTGGCTGGACGTTACCACCAAAGAACCGTGAGTAAAAGTGTGGACCTGCACCAACTGTTTCCTCAAATAATTCTGGCGTCCTCTGCCCTGCACTGCAACTTCATCACCATTTACACATAGACTTTCACACCTGCCCCAGGGTACCACTCCACCTATGAGAGCGACAACATCTGGCTGCATCATCATCTGCCCCGGAGGTCTGAACTGCATCATCGGCAATCCCTGGCTGAGTACCATAGGTGGCGTCACAACATTAATCCCCAAAATTTTAATCCCTAAATTTTTATTGACCTTGCCCAAGGTCACGGAGCTGGGTCTCGACCCCTGTGATTCCCCAGCAGTATTAGATCCCGGTTCCGAGTATCCCACGGCCTTGGGGGGGCGTGTCATTTCATCCCTGTACTGTGTCATCACTGTGTGTATTATCCCTGCACTGTGACATCACTGTGTGTATTATCCCTGTACTGTGACATCACTGTGTATATAATCCCTATACTGTGATCAATGTATTATCTCTGTACTATGACATCACTGTGTGTATTATCCTTGTATTGTGACATCTCTGTGTGTATTATCTCTGTACTGTGACATCGCTGTGTGTATTATCCTTGTATTGTGACATCTCTGTGTGTATTATCTCTGTACTGTGACATCGCTGTGTGTATTATCCCTGTACTGTGACATCACTGTGTATTATCCCTGTACTGTGACATCACTGTGTGTATTATCCCTGTACTGTGACATCACTGTGTGTATTATCACTGTACTGTGACATCACTGTGTGTATTATCCCTGTACTGTTACATCACTGTGTGTATTATCCCTTTACTGTGACATCACTGTGTGTATTATCCCTTTACTGTGACATCACTGTGTGTATTATCTCTGTACTGTGACATCACTGTGTGTATTATCCCTGTACTGTGACATCACTGTGTATTATCCCTGTACTGTGACATCACTGTGTGTATTATCTCAGTACTGTGACATCATTGTGTGTATTATTTCTGTACTGTGACATCACTGTGTGTATTATCCCTGTACTGTGACATCACTGTGTGTATTATCTCAGTACTGTGACATCACTGTGTGTATTATCTCAGTACTGTCACATCATTGTTTGTATTATCCCTGTACTGTGACATCACTGTGTGTATTATCTCTGTACTGTGACATCACTGTGTACATTATTTCTGTATAGTGATCTCATTGCATTTTATATAGGGGGAAGCTAGTTTTTTTTAGGCTAGGGACTGCTAGAGATTCCTCTTGTTTATCCCTTTTCCCCATTAATTACATGTTATATTGGGATTAGATAATATGAAATAAAACATTCAGTAACAATTCTGTAATGTGAAAAAAATCACATTCAGCGTTGTAATCTTATTGAAGCCATATAGTTGCCTATAGGGTGAAGTGCACTTACCGATATTAACCCTGGCACATAGACTAACTTTTCACATCCATTTAGTGTAATATAGTATCGGTGCCATTAAGAGGTCAAACTTCCCTGGAGTTACCTGAGGTGAGAGAGATTGGGATTGTGACTCCTTCTGTAAAGTGCCAGGAAATGTAACCAGAGACGGAGAAGCGAGGGGTCCGGCACACGCACACACGTCTAGCCTTCATGGCACGGAGCGGGGGCATACAGTAATATTCAAGGGGGTTGATAACACAATTTCAGCCAATATTAAATGTCCGTAAAGAGTAACTGAGCCTCTTTGTCAAGGTGGAACCAATATTATACGGTGAGATCGGATGACGAGGAGCAACAAAGGTTTTCCTCCAGATTTGCTGCGTTATTGAGCTGTGTGCCGTCCATTGTTCATTATGGCCATGCAGTTTGTGCCGATAGGTCCTTATTACTGGGTCAAGTATAATTATTCCACCGCTAGAAACTCAACGTGGAAGAGAGGAAGTTGAGACGGAGGGATAAGTAAGGCTTGATTTCAGTACAGTCTTCATTAACTCTTTCAGGATCCTTTGAACAGTAACACAAACGCAATGTGACAGACAGTGTAACGCCTCCATAGCCCTCCATTCATTAGTATGTGTCTGTTGAGGCGCCCATACAAATGCGGACTGCAGCGTTCTTCAGTCTAGTAGAAAACAAACACAATATAATGCAACGCTACAGATGTGTACATATCTGCAGCATGTGTTGTATTGCATTTGCAATAGATGATAGGATAGAAAGATAGACAGGGTAGATAGAAAGATAGCTAGATGCTAGAATAGCATTACCAGTCTCCCCACTCTCTCTGCTGCTTCCGATGCCGCTCATTAAGCTCATGAATATTCATCCAGTGTCCTGGAAGCAGCAGAGAGAGCGGGGAGACTAATAAGCTAGCAACTCTAGCATCTATCTATCATCTATCTATCTATCTATCTATCTATCTATCTATCTATCTATCTACTATACAAAAATAGGAGCAGCAGGGGATGCTGGTTACCCCGGGTGCAGAGCGACCTCCACAGTCCTCTATGTGACTCAGTATACATACAAATGTCGCACCACTCCTTTGGAGATGTCCATAGATGTTTATTCCAGCTTGCAAAGGTACAAATGGCAACGTTTCAGGCACACACGCCTTTATTCCTGCCAGGAATAAGGGCGTGTGTGCCTGAAACAATGCCATTTGTACCTTTGCAAGCTGGAATAAACATCTATGGACATCTCCAAAGGAGTGCTGCGACATTTGTATCTATCTATCTATCTATCTATCTATCTATCTATCTATCTATCTATTCTATCTATCTATCTATCTATCTATCTATATCTATCTATCTTCTATCTATCTATCTATTATTATCCTATCAGATCTATATTTTTATCTATCTACCTACTAGTGCATCACAATGAATTAGAATATCATCAAAAAGTTAATTTATTTCAGTAATTCAATACTAAAGTGAAACACATATATTATATAGTCATTACACACAGAGGATCTATTTCAAGTGTTAATGTTGATGATTATGGCTTACAGTCAATGAAAACTCAAAGGTCATTATCTCATCATTTGTCCCTGATAGGCGGCCGTCACACAGCACAGATATCTTGCCCGATATCGTTTAAGCGATCTCCTTTTTGATCGCTTAAGCGATATCGGGCAAGATATCGTTGCATGTAATCAAGCGATTTACGATGTGAAATCACTTGATCGTGACATCGCTGATCTGAGCTCCGGAGCTCAGATCTTGCGATGAACGATGTCACGATCTGCTTCATCGTGGTGTATAACACCACGATGAACGATCTCCCAGCGGCAGAGCCTATGCTGGGAGATGGTAACTATGGTACACGTCGGGTTACTAAGCGACGCGCGGCCCTAGTTACCCGATGTGTACCATAGTAACGAGCGAGATCGCGGCTCCGCATCGCTGGTGAGTCTGTCTGTGTGACATCTCACCAGCGATGTGAGCGATATTGTAAGCGATTGCGCGTGCACGTGATCGCTTACAATATCGCTAAAGATATCTGTGCGTGTGACGGCCGCCATAGACTTCAATCGTACTTGTGATGTATCTTGTCATTCCTAATGGTGGGTTTACACGCCGCGATATCGGCGTCCAACTCCGACCCAACTCCGACAAAAAGTCACGTGGGTCGCGAGTTGGAGCCTATATCGGGTGCGCGTTGTACTGTTTGACAGTACAACGCGATGCTGGAACGATGCCAAAACGATATCGGAGTTGAATAGCAAAGCTATTCAACTCCCCGATATCGCAAGGCCGTTGTACCAGCATCGCTGCGTGTGACAGCCCAACTCCGATGCCTACTCGCACCTCACCCATTAACTCCCATGTTAAATGGTCGTTACTGGGTTGGTGGGCGTAGACATCGGAGGGACGTTGTTTCCCGATATCGCAGCGTGTAAACCGCCGATGCGATATCGGGAAAAGTGCTCCCAAAATGCGCGCTCCCGCGGCGTTGTATGCGATATCGTCCCGATATCGGGACGTGTAACCCCACCATAAGAAGTCAGAAAATATAGGCATACGATACAGAAAAAGGGTGACTGCTAGACTGGTTTAATTCTCTCCATCTATAGAGGCCATCACACACTACGATTTTGTGTGGGAACTCAATAACGATCTCAGGGGTTCGCGCTCGTGGACACATCATTAGTGAGGTGTCACATGTATAGATAGCGTTCAGGACGCAGCAGTGATGTTACGTGCAGGGATCGCTCACACAACCAGTGATTGATGCTTGTCAATGATGTGAATAGGAGAAATCATTAAGGAGATCGTTATCGCGGTGTCACACTGAACGATGCAGCAGATTGCAGGATCAACATCGTCTGATATGGGGTCCGGAACTCATATCTGTGATGAACGATCAGACCACTTATCACTTGTAAGATCGACCTGTCACACACAACCACGTCGTTTGAACGACGGAAAACCCCTGACGTGTCAATGACATCGTTAATGATATCGTAGCGTGTGACAGACCCTTATCTCGTAGTTAGTGATCTATGTATTTTTTTCATCTATCTACATATGTATCATATCTATCCACTCATCTATCTATCTATCTATCTATCGGTACTTTCACACTAGCGTTTTTTTGAAATCGCGGCAGATGCGGTGAAAAAAAAACACATCTGCAGCGATTAGCGCATACCGGCTGCACTTGCGGCACGGTTACGGCACAGTTGCAGCAAGCCCCATACAATGTATATGCGGGCTTGTGGCAGGTGCGGCAAGTGCGGTTTTGGCACTTGCGGCAGGTGCTGCCGCGAAAAAACCGTATATACATTGTATGGGGCTTCCCGCAACTGTGCCACAACCGTGCCGCAAGTGCAGCCGGTATGCGCTAATCGCGGCAGATGCGTTTTTTTCACCGCATCTGCCGCAATTTAAAAAAAATGCTGATGTGAAAGCAGCCTAATAGAGAGAGAAAAAAACTGCACAGCACTCACAGACAATGTGAACTGGTGCCAGCAGGGACGCTGGATCAAACAACTAGAGGACAGGGATGTCAGCGGTAGGACTCATCAGACCTGAAGTCACTTTGTCGCAGTTGATGAGCAAGCAGACATTGGCCAATGTGTGTACTAAGAAGTTCAGAAATAAAAAGATAAGAATTTTGAGTTTTTTGAAAAAAACATAAGTTTTTAAACTTTTTTCTCATATACATACAGCTTGTTAGCATATGTACATCATTGGTAGTAGCTAAGTGCTGCAGAGAATTTTTTTTTTCTATCTATCTATCTATCTATCTATCTATCTATCTATCTATCTATCTATCTATCTATCTATCTATCTATCTCATCCAAAAGCACCAGAAACATAACTACCAAATCACTCAGGTACCTCTGGCCACCCTGGGGGTAAGCCCTACCCGTAGAAGGCTTAAGAACATTGCTGCCTCCCAACCATCGGCCCCCTAGGAAGACTGTCGAGAAGCGGCGGCAATCTATGGTCGCAACCTGCTGGTGGCGTCACGTAAAATTAACAAGTATCCCCAGGTCCAGTTACCTCTTCCAGAATGAACCCTCCACGCCAGATGTCCTTCCCTAAGAGAGAGAGCAATCAACACTGAACTTTTAATGACACTGCCAGGGTCACGGAGCCAGGTCTCGGTCCCTGTGATCCCCAGTGATGAAGCCTCAAGAAAGCATAGGTTCCGAGTATCCTAAGGCCCTGGAGGGGCGTGTCACACAGCAAGGGAAGTATTGCTTGAATTGATTTGCACCCTGCTAGACCAGCTGTGCTGCTTTGTTTTTTATTCTAGATAGATAGATATACAGTGAAAAAATGAGCAGCACAGAGCTTAATTGAGGGTGCCAGCAACCAAACCCCGTTTTGCATAATGATGTTAATTGAGATCTAATGTGTAAAGTGTATATAACCCTGGTCAGAAAGACCAGAGGTAGCTAGAGAAGGGATTGCACACCATGGATGGATGATAGAATAGATAGATAGATAGTATAGATGAAATGATGGATAAATAGATAGATAGATAAGATAGATAGATAGATAGATAGATAGATAGATAGATGATAGGATAAGATAGATAATAATCGATAAAATAAAAAAAAAATAAAAGGCAGCACTCCAATAAAGTGAAAAATGTTGACTTTAATTGCTTGCCACGTGGCATTGTTTCGGCTATGGACTAGCTTTATCAAGCTTGAAACTTACTTATAATGTAGTATATATATATTTTTTTTTATTATAATTTTCAGTGTTATTAGTGTTTTTTATTACTGCTTTGTACTTTTCAATCATTTATTTCTGTAGTTAAGTTTGACAACCAGCTATAAGTTTTACGACTCCAGCGTCATCTCCTCTCTTTGCCTTCCTTACACATTCCCATCTATTCATCAGATGTTTTTGAGATTAGGCGAAAAGTATTAATAAAGAAGAAAAAAAAAAACTTTACTAAACTTTAAAAACATAAGGAAAGCCAAGTTTTCTTTCCCAGCAGTTTGCGGCAGCTTTGACAAATGAAAGAATCTTTGGAAGATTAATGGCCGCCTTTCATGAATTAGCATATTATCGCGACAAGCAAAACAGTAAGCGCTGCCGGCTGCCCCCGGGGAACCATTGGCAAATTCTTTGAAAAGGACGGATGATTGACCATCCATTGGAAAGAAAAAGGATTTGAATGTCTGCTTTAGAGCCCAGGGGGACCGAGTGAAGACACTTCGGGTCAGACAAAAAGGAAAAACGAGCCAAGAACAATTCTCTCCTGGGCTAAGTGGATAATGATTTAATGGCTACCTGTAGGAAACACCATATGTACGATCGCGAGAGAAGATCATGTAACATGTTCTATAGATTGGCGCTCTCCAGCTGGTAGATTGCTAGACTTCACTCACGTTCTCCATAGACGACCGACCACCTGCTGACGAAACCTCACTCACGTCGTGTAACTTACAACTTCCTTTGCCTTGATGTTTTGTGCCTGGTTTGGCTATAAGATAATTATAATCAGAGTTCTGAGCACATTCTACATGAAACGTTTGGTCTATAACAGAAAAATTAGACATTTTGCTCCAGTTTTCACTTCCTTACAAGATCCCAAATGGAAAAAGGTTGAGCAGAATAGGTGGTCACCAATGTTTCTTATTGGAGTGTTACAAAAAAGGCAGTCCATGGCTTGCCATAGAAAGTCCTAATTTGTCTCTTCTTTTTAGCTCTTTGTTGCATCCCCTTCTTACTCACCCATTGTTATTACGTATGTGTGGCCATTGCTCCACTTGAACGTCTCTCAAACGGTAAGCTTTGAACTGTCCTCTTATAGTAAAAATCAGCACTACCAAAAATTTGCATGCAATAAAAACCATGCAAATGCACATATTCCTTCAAAAACTGTATAATATTAGCAAAATTTGAGATATTTGGCAAAATGTTGATCAATCGTTTAAGCCACCCTGCCATGTCAAGGCATAACTCATCAGGTTGGTCCTACCTTTTATACTTTTTTTTAGTTGTCCTTTGCGGCCTCCAACATACACATAAAGTGGACAATAAAAGCAGCATTTACCTGGTGCATCTTTCTGGTGTCAGACTGGTGCAAATGAATAGAGGCAACTAGGCCCTTGCACCTGCAGCTAACACCACATGTGCCTGAGCTTTTCAGTAACTCTCACCACAACAGGCGAGCACTCATGAATTACAGCGGATCAAGCCCAAGCAAATGGAGCTTGAAATAAACTGAGCCTGAGGGCAGGGTAAGATAACTGAATGTGAACAGTTACCAAGAATTGCCATCAACAACACAGATGGAAAACACAAGCAAAACCTGTTGTGCAGGGCATAGTTGTGGTCAGCCGCAAACCAATAACAAAACAAGTTATATTACGCATGTGGCCACAGATCTACTTCAACTTCCCCCGAATAGTAAGTTTTGTATCTTTAGTGTATATCTGAGCCACTGCTGCATTCAAGTGTCTTCTGAATTGTAAGTTTTGAATATTGGGGCTAGTGCTCATATGCCGTCATCATTCCATTCAAGTTTCTCCCCGATGTGAGATATCGAAACCATGCAACAGTGATGCACCCAACCAGGATAGTCCCTAACACTAGTAACTAACCTTGCTATTTGTGGTCCAGCCTTTTCTCCATACAAGGTCCAAAGTGAAATAAGTTGAACAGAATAGGTGGTAACCCATGTTTATTATTGCCTCGTTACAGAAAAGGTAGTCTGCTGGTTTCAAGATGGAAGTCCTTTATCATCTGTTCTTTTTAGTCCCTTGTGTACTGACTGTCACATGTTGACTGTTGCTGTCTATGTGTAGTTTAAGTGAGAGTAAATTCCCTTTGGCACATTCAAAGTTAATGTGTAGAAACTGCTGTGTTGCTATCTGTGTGTAGACAGCTTTGACCAGTGGGGAGAGCTGGTTTGTCAGGTGACTACACCCTTGCCTTTAAATAGTTCCCTCTTCCACCAGCAGGTGTCACTGACAGTTTTATCTCTGTAAGACCTGCAGCTGAGAAGACGTGTGTGTTTTTTGCTGAAGCCTCCGTGTTTTCCTTCTGTTAGGATTTACTGTGCTTCCCAGTCCATAGGTAGAGGTGAAGGGGTCTTAGCCTAGGGCTTATCAGGAGAAAAAGGTAAGGATGGCAGCCAGGACTTCCTCATTCCTCACCATCAGAGTTAATTCCAGGAACAGGATAGGTTAAGAAATTCCAATCTAAGGGTTAGACTAGCTCCACTGATCCCCTTTACCATTATACCACCTTGTGTGACACTGACCAATAACTGAAGCAGGAGTGATTGTCATTGGGACTTAAAAAGCCTTCAACATTAACTACTATCATGTATCACTTATCCACAAAAGAAATAGTAATCTCTTGAGGCCCTATCTTTTGAACCCCCCACTAAGCAGGAGTTTGAAGTAAGCAGTGGCTCATTGATTGTTTTCACTGTACATGTTTGTTCACTTGTCATGATGGTTTCTCTTACCTGGGAGACTTGTGACTCGTTTGGGACCTCTGTCTCATGTCTGTATTGGGATTTCATATTAAATGTATTTCTGTCCTTTGGCAGTTTAGGAGTTAATGTCAGTTTCTGTTTGCTAGCAAGCTAGCTAGTTCTTGTCCAGGTGTAGCTATTCTTTGATTACTCCCATCCCCTTTATATGGTCACATGGTTCCATCATGCTTTGCAGATGATTGAACCCATTCCTGGCCAAACATCCTAAGGAGATGGAAGTTCTCTGGAGAGCTGACTACTGTTAAGCCATCTACTGCCTATGAGCGAGGCAGCAGGCAAGAAGTTGCTTGTGTTGTTTCCCTGTCTGTCTCACCTTTCCTCTTGTTATTATTGCAGAGGTTGGGACTAGTGCTCCCGCCGGCCATTCCATAATGAGGCCTAACATAAGGGCCAGGGAGGACTAGGTATCCTGTTTGGCGACAGGTTGAAAGAACTTGTATCGGGATGGTAGGGAGATCAGCTGCAGGTGAGTGGAGGAATTCACCTCTTCTCCATTCCCTATGAGCAGGGTCCACTGCTGTACTTGTTCCCCTAGTGTCTCCCCATCTGTTGTTTTGTGGGTAATGCACCAGACATTGTTGGTCCATGCGCCACTGTCACGCACAGTAGGCGGACTCCCCCTTAGTCCAGAGTAACAACACTGTTCCATTCAAGTTTCTCTAGAATTGAAAGTTTTTAACCATCAGTCTAATACAATTACTCTGCTCAAACATCTACCAAATGGGAAATTTTGACCACCCTATCTGCTATGCTTATGTTGCAACTAGTCCATTCAAGGTCTTCAAATGGAAACTTTGAACTCATCTAGTGCAAATAGTGGCCACCACTTTATTCATTAATATTTAAGCCTTCAGCTCAATCCGAGCCATAATGACTTGATGGATGAACGCTTTGTTAGTAGATTGATCTTGTGCAACCTAGGTCCACCAGGGTCTTCTCCAGCATATGTTAATAGTACCAAGTTATTGGGTTTCTGGTCTTTGACTTTGCCTTATTCCTTCCCATTTATCTGACCATAATGTCCTTCTCCAATGATTGCTTTATTTGTATGTTGTGCCAAAGTCGTACCTTGGTGATCCTTGGTTCGAGTGACATGTCTGGCTTGATATGTACCAAAATTGATTTGTTTGTTTTTCTTTCCTTCCATGGAATTGATAGCATCCTTCTTCAGAACCACATGTCAAAGGAGTTGATCCTAAATAGGAAGCTTTAAACTTTGTGGCTAGTGCACATGTGGTTCACCATTTCATTAAAACCTCTACCCAATGGGAAGTTTTGAACCTCTGGTCTATGCACATGTGTGACTACTACTTTAGTCAAGCCTTTCTGAATGGGAAGCTTTAAACTTTGGGGCTTGTTCAAATGTGTGATCACCACTTAACTAAAGCTTATACCCAATGGGAGGTTTTGAACCTCAAGTCTACTGCGCATGTGCAGCCATTACTCAATTCAAGCTTCTTTTACATGGGAAGTTTTATGAACTAGGCACTATGGTGCATGTGTGACTACTGTTCTACTCCAATTTCTACTAAATGAAAAGTTTTAAATCTCTGGTCAAGTGGGTATGCAGATGTGCATTTATATAGGACATACTGTAAGTAAAATCAGTAAGGACCACAGTGGATGTCTATGTACAGAAGGCAAAAATATTTCAGCTGTAGTTTTATTACCTAGTGTACTGCTATGGAGCACATATAGCTCAGGTACCCAGAAGCTGAGCCAGTAGTTGGGTCCATGGTGGCTGCACCCAGTGCTGTAGCCCTGGCTCACATTGTTAAGATAAAGTAAAAATGGAGGAAAATAAATAAAAGTTTGTGACGCCAGTTGGCATTTCTGGCCAGTAATGGCCGTCCCTGCAGATAATCCCCAGGGATCGGTGGAATAACAGTGAAGATGTTTAACTCTCTCCAACCAGAGTTTGATCTCAGGGGTGATGATAATTATGGGAGTAGTAATGGGAGTGATGGTGCAGAAGGAAAGGAGGCACATAAGATAGTCTTTACCTTTACTGTAGATGCTGCAGGAAGTCCAGAATGGTACACTTCCTCCTGCTATGCAGTCTAGCCAGTCTCATAGTAATTGTAGTCCACTCTGCTGGGTGAGAGAGTTAGCCTTCCTGCTGTCTTCTGTGGATTTTATAGGTTGCAAGGTGCATGTGAGCTATCCGGTAGTTCCTTTTCTCTCTCCCTCTCTGTGGTTACCTCCAGCCAGGCTTAGCAATGCGGACCCTGTGAGCAGATGTATCTTCCAACATTTCTCTAGCCCTCTGTATCACTATGACATGGACGTCCCACACAAGTGACCAGTGAATCTGGCATTTACCCATCTCCAGGTTCTGCCCTCAAGCTTTGGAATCCCTGAGCAGCCTAGGGACTGATCCCTGCTAGCAGCGTAGCCTTGGGACGAGATGCTTAAGCTACCTTTTCCTAGACCTTACACCTTCGGCCTCTCTCCTCAAACTAACACTGAACCTAACTCCTTCCCCCAGCCAGAAGCTGAGCTGCACAAAGAAATCAGGTCCTAAGCTCAACTTTTGATTAGGGATCAGACAGTGTGTGCATGCATTGGGTTCCCAGCATAAGGAGATCCAATTCCCCTCAGATATGACATTGCAATCAATTGAGGAGAAATACCAATTGTGGCAACCAAACCGCAGGGACACTACACTGCCATGATGAAGACCTTACCCATCTGATCTTTCATTGCACTGAACAGAACTAAGGACTCAACAAAGGCTTCCTCTGGTAATGTCGCCGGATTACAAAGCGACTGTCCAAGATAAGCTCATTCTCCAGGGACCTACTAAGGGGGCTTGAAAGGTGATTAAAATGCCATATTGAAATGAGCTGCTAAATTGGGCCAAAAGCAAACAAAACAATTGTGCAAAACAAAAGAGAAACGAGACCTTCATTTTTCATTCTTTCCTCTTCTTGTTTTATTTATTTTCACAGATCTGACACTATTTAGTGATCGCCACTTTGGCTCCAGAAAATCCATCTATGGATTGTATACAGGAAGCAAATTAATTCCCCTGTGCGAAAACATGTAAGACGTAGGGCTGGATGAAGACGGAGAGCGCTCTATCGCCAAGGACTGAAAACAAACTGCACTTCTGATAGAGTTCAGGCGTAATTGTGGCCTGTTCTATGGAGGTGAAAATAATGTGGTTTGCCATTAATCTCCCTATAAGACACACAAGGGTGGACTTGTTATAATACTGAAGGCTTTTATTTACAGAAATAACAACATAAATATGAAGAGAAGGGAAAGTGAAGAAAATTAGCACGAGGGAAGCCTGATCCATTAAGGACGCAATCTTTCCGATGAGGGAGAAAAAAATGCATTCCTAAACCTCTAAACCTATACATGACAATGGACTTTTATGGGTAACTTTTTTTGGCTGCTTTTATGGGCTTTAATCCACTGGACCTGTTTGTTTAGGTGCTGCCTTGGTGGCAGTATGGTAGACTATCAAGGGTTTGGCTGTCAAGCGACAATTGGGCTCATGCTCCAATGGCTGGGGTTGGATTGGGAAAGCTTTGATTATGACTGTTTAATTGATAGTTGCAAACTCTCCTGTAACATCTGAGAGACTTCCATATAAAGGGAAGAGTTCTTAGACTCCTAAAAGAATTGGCAAATTTTGCAAGTGCTACCAGAACATCTCAGAAAGTGGTGCTCCTGGAGTGTTTCATGTGCAGGGCATCATCGGATGGTGTTCTGGCATCCGCATGAGGGTGGGTGGCAAGTTGTTGATGGGGAGTTGTCTACAAATGGATCTGAGTTTTGTGTGACGTCAATAAACCGCATGGTTTAACTTATTATATAACATGTCAACACTGCCATTAAAATGCAACCCTTCTCCCTGTGTATCCTTTGTCAAGCGCAGGAGGAGGGACAAGGAGGGGCTAGGCTGTAATGGGCACTGGGAACCGCAAAAGAATAGTGGAGACGATCAAACAGGCTCAGCTAGCAACATGGAGGCTGTGGCACTTTCATGGTGTCATAGCTGGATAACTTCACACGTCTGCTGAAAAGGTGGCAACCATAGGGCTGATGGGAGACACTGCAAGGGAACCTCTCACAGAAGCCCACAGTCACTGGCTCAGAGCTCTGTGCGGCGAGTCGCAAAGCAGGAAGGGCAAAGCGTTGTGTGAGACGACCTGGAAAGGACAGAGAAGGGGTGCCGGTTATGTATCATCCTCCTACCCGGGAGTAGCTGGATCCCTGCCTCCAAGATCCCAGTCCTCAGTGGACTGCTGCACTAATGACTGTGAGTAAAAGAACTATAGACTGCAGCCCTCTGTGTCTGTGAACTTTCTTAATGCGCTTAAAGCACCAGAAACACTACTACCTACTCAGTCAGGTACCTTTCGCCACCCTAGGGGTCAGCCCCACCCAGAGAGGGCTTAAGAACATTGCTGCCTCCCAACCATCGTCCCCTAGGAGGACTGTTGAGCAGCGTCAGGCAGATATAGCTGCAACCTACAGGTGGCATCACGTTAAAACACTACTATCACCAGGTCCAGTCATCCATGCCCAGAATTAACCCTCCACGTCAGATCCATACCCCCAGGAGAGCTACCCACACCGAACTTTTAATGACACTGCCAGGGTCATGGAGCCAGGTCTTGGTCCCTGTGATTCCCGTGAAGATGAAGCCTCAAGAAAGCCCGGTTCCAAGTATCCTAAGGCCCTGGAGGGGCGTGTCATATAGATAGATTAGGTATTTTATATCATTTTACAGTATTTTTAGCATAAATATGATGGATCTAACTAATCAGTTTTTGCTTTGGTGTTTCCTGCTGCTGTTAATTTGTGCTCCTGTGGGCGGGTGCAGGAGAGATTCAGTCTCCTTCCCCCTCTGGAAGCTAACAGTATAGAGTCTTCTGGCTCCTCTCACAGAAAACGTCTTCTCAGTTCTGTTGTTATGTTGTTGCAGAGACTCTGCTCATTCCCTGACATGCAGGCCAGCAAGCTCTTTCTCCTGACTACTCTTCAGGGATCAGAGGATCATTATTGGGAGACTTGGCCTGGGAAGAATGACTGAGCATGTGTGTCCACCAGAACTTAGCTCAAAATTATGGCAATATTAATCCAGCAAAAGCCATGGCCACCAGGAGTCTCAAATTTGCTGGGAATTTTCTTAGAAGCCAATATGGGCTATAGCTGAAAGCCATGTTTAGTCACCAAATTCCCAAAAATTGGTGGCAATTGGTGTAGTATAAGTATTATACAACATCACTGAGTTCTGTAAGTATGCCGTCCCTTAATTAGGCTTCCCAAATGTAATTCCAAAATATCTCAAACATATACATTCCTCAGTGCTAGGACACAATTAAAGAAGTATGCCGAGGCTAAGGCTCCTCTATTGGACAATAGCACAGCCTCGTTATTGCATAGCAGTCGAACCTTTGTCATATACATGTATAGTGTAGGATATCACATAGTGTCTGGACATCTGTTTATGTATTTCATTTGAAACTGCCTTGTTTCATTTCCTGAGGAATCTCAGTGATACTACAATACTTCACCCGTACAACCTGTATAAGACGTACGCTGCATAGACTGTAATACACTTCACTCAAATGGTCCCTGTATTTTCTGGCATTTTGAACTCATTGGATAGATAACGTGATAAATAGAAAATATGCAAATCACTTTCTTTATAAATGATGTTGTCTCCCCCCTTCTAAGTGACTTGTCATTCTGCCTGTTGTCAAGTGTAATCCATCTGTAGCAGCAGAGAACCAAACCAAGACAGTATACAGGAAGGCGTGGGTGGCGGGCCTTTCTCTCTCTACAGGAAGTGGTGGCAGGCCTTTCTCTCTCTACAGAAGTGGTGGCGGACCTTTCTCTCTCTACAGGAAGTGGCAACAGTTGTCTCTACTGGAAGTGACGTGGAGTTTTTGTCTCTCTACAGTAAGTGGTGGTGGATCTTTGTCTCTCTACAGGGAATGGTAACAGTTGTCTCTTACTGGAAAAAAATGGAGTTTTTGTCTCTCTACAGGAAGTGGTGGCAGGCCTTTGATTCTCTACTGGAAGTGGTGGTGTTTTGTCTCTACTGGAAGGGGTGGTGGGTCTTTATTCTCTACGGAAGTGGTAGTGGTTTTGTCTCTACTGGAAGTGGTTGTAGGCCTTTGACTCTCTACAGGAAGTGGCAGGCCTTTTTTCTCTACAAGAAATAGTGTGATGCCATTTTCTCTCTATATGACATGATGGTGGAGGCCTTGTCTTTCTACATATGATAGTGGGCCTTGTCTTCAACACAAATGCTTGCAAGTTTTTGCTCACTACAATAGTGGGGCAATTTTCTGTCCTACTATCAGGAAGTGAGGGTGGTCTTTGTCTAAATAGAGACAGATCCTTATCTTTCTACAGGGAGTGGAGTGCATCTTTGTCTCTTTATAGGAAACTAGATGGTGGCCCGATTCTAACGCATCGGGTATTCTAGAATATGTATGTAGTTTATTTATGAAGATTTAAGAATAATGCAATGAATACACAGGTTTTTCCGGGTAAAATATGAACATTATCATTTAAATCGTGCGGCATATCACTGATTGGTCGCAGCCGTCCATGAGCAGTCAACGAAGACGGTTTAAATCCCACGCTAATATCGCTGATTAGTTGCTTCCGCCCCTTTGAGATGTGGTTGGGGACTGCCCCTTTAAGATGTGGTTGAGGACTGCCCCTTTAAGATGTGGTTGGGGAACGCCCCATTAAGATGTGGTTGGGACTGCTCCTTTAAGATGTGGTTGGGGACTGCCCCTTAAAGATGTGGTTGGGGACCACCCCTTTAAGAAGTGGTTGGGGACTGCCCCTTTAAGATGTGGTTGGGGACCACCCCTTTAAGAAGTGGTTGGGGACTGCCCCTTTAAGAAGTGGTTGGGGTCCATTCCTTTAAGACATGGTTGGGGATGGCCCCTTTAAAAGTTATTGGGGACTGTCCCTTTAAGAGGTTGTGGACCACCCCTTTAAGGAGTGGTTGGGGACCACCCCTTTAAGATGTGGTTGGGACTGCCCCTTTAAAAAGTTGTTGGGGACTGCCCCTTTAAGAGGTTGGGGACGGCCCCTTTAAAAAACTGGTTGGGGACTGCCCCTTTAAGACATGGTTGGGGACCTCCCCTTTAAAACGTGGTTGGGGACCGCCCCTTTAAAAAGTGGTTGGGGACTGCCCCTTTAAAAAGTGGTTGGGGACTGCCCATTTATGAGGTTGGGGACTGCTCCTTTAAGAAGTGGTTGGGGTCCGCCCCTTTAAGAAGTGGTTGGGGATGGCCCCTTTAAGACGTGGTTGTGGACTGCCCCTTTAAGATGTGGTTGGGGATCGCCCCTTTAAAAAGTGGTTGGGGACTGCCCCTTTAAGAGCATGGGGACAGCCACTTTAAGAAGTCGTTGGAGTCCACCCCTTTAAGAACTGGTGGAGCGACCCTTTAAGATGTGGCAACCAATCAGCGACGCGGGATTTCAGTTACAGACAGACAGAATTAGACGATTATATAGTAGATATTACTTATTATTACACATGAATATACACTTTGAATTGAGTACAGATTATTTCAATATGGCGGCATAGCACGCGCCGCTATTCTGATTAGTCGCCGCGTTCAGCGTGGCGACCAATCAGAATAGCGGCGCGCGCTATGCTGCCATATTTGAAATGCACTGTACTCAGTGTATTTCAAATATGGCGGCATAGCGCGCTCCGCTATTCTGATTGGTCGCCGCGCGTTCAGCGTGGCGACCAATCAGAATAGCGGCTCGCGGTACGGCAGAAAATGCCGGCTGGCTCGCAGCTGGGCGGAGCTCAGCCACGGCTATATACGGCACGGAGCTCAGCGGCTCGCCAGCCGGGAAATGACCGGCTAAAGCCGTTCATCTCCCGGCTGACTCACCATGGACTTCCGTGCCATAGGTAGCCACGGCTGAGCTCCGGGCAGCCGCGAGCCAGTCGGGAGACGACTGGCTAATGCCGGTCGTCTCCCACCCGTGATGTGTGTGTTTGGGGCACTGTACGGGCGGCCGTAAGCGTGGCGGGGCTGCCTGAGTCCCGCTCCGCTTAGGGCTGCCATGTTGGTCCACCCTGGACGGGTGTAGCGCTGTGGTGACGTCACGTAGCCGATGACAAAGTTACGGAAGTGCTGGCCAAAGTGACGGAAGTGAGCTTGGAGTTTTATATATTAGATGGGTCTGGTCCTTGTCTGGTCCTTCTACAGTAAGTGGAGCAGATCCATTTCTCTAAAAGAATTAGGGTGCATCTTTGTCTCTTTATAGGAAATGGGTCTAGTCCTTGTCTGGGGAAGTGGGGGAATTCCTTGGTCTCTCTATAGGAAATGGGTCTAGTCCTTGTCTGGGGAAGTGGGTGAACGTCTTTGTCTCTCTACAGTTAATGAAGTAGATCCTTTTCTCTACAAGAATAGTGGTGCATCTTTGTCTCTCTACCGGAAGTAGAAGCAAGTTTTTATCTCTTTACAGGATGTAGGGGTGAGTCTTTGTACAAGAAATGGAGGTGGTCTTTATCGTTCTTAAAGTGAATCTGTCAGTAGGATGAACCCTTCAAAGACATATGTATGATAATGTAGGTCTAAGAAAGTTAAATAAAATTATATCTTTATATTTGTAATATTTTAAGGTCTATTGGCCAACAGATTCTATATACATAGAAGAAGAGTAGCACTTACCATGTAGCTGGCGGCAATTCTTTATTTCATAGCATCAAACATGTAGACACGAAAACAGAAAGAAGGATGGGAGTGAACTACTGCCGTTTCACCCTTTACACTAAGGTTTCAAAGGGTTCAGTATCTACATCCAGAGGGACAAAACCAGTGTGAGACATGTAATAACTGACAGTCTGCTCTAACGATCACCCACAGCTCTGCAGTGAGATCAGATCCAACACAATTATTGTACTGGGCTGAATACATGGAATTGGGACAAAGTAGTGGAGGCAAGAGGAAGATGTAGGATTCTTAATTAAAGGCATTGCCACTTCTTCTTGTCCTTAGAAAGCAATTGGCTCAAACTACCAGGTATAAACGGGAAACCTACCTACTGAGGATGTGCTCCTAGTGGGAAAGCTAGTGCAAAGTAGTACGAAGCACTTTAATTAGCTTCTACACAAACCATTAGAAAGGAGGGAAAGGAAGTTCCGGCTCTTATAGTGCTGTCAGAATACTAATGACCAAGCATTTAAAAAAAAAACAAATGACAATTTACTCTGCTCTTTTAATTACACATATCATTTGGAACAAAACAGTTTTATATTGCTGGAGGGGTTGAAATTGACAAACCTTTGGTGCAGGTATGATATGATATTATATATTGTAGGGACTACTATGTCATTCGTTGCTCCTATATATATTGTAGGCTCAGACGTCCTGTATTGAGAGGGAGGGGGGTTATACATATATATATTAAAAATAACAGCAAATAAGTAAATGAAGCATTTAAAGGGAGTGGAGCTTAGCAGAATAAAAATAAACTCTAAGCCCTCAGGTCTTTCCTATGTATGGAAAAGGCGAGCTTGGAAAGGATGTTAGAAAAACAAACAGAAGATGCCAGGGTTTCTTTATCGTACCTGAAGCTGGACAAGCTCTACATTCCACCGGGCCGTCTGTGGCGCCGGGCACTGTGTTTATAAGGCGATGGTAACCATGGCTCAATAAAACGATCAATCGGGACTTCAAAGTTCCTGCAGCTCAATGTGGCACAGGATTTGCACAATTAATTATGTGATTTGTAAATGACAGGGTTTAGGAAAAAGTAAAAAAAATAAAAAATTATAAAATAAAAAAAAAGGCCTAAACTGAACTGCAGTGAAAGGCCTTGTTGTCTCCGCGCCAATCTCCAGTAGCAGATAAGGGCCTGAGTTCACTATGGAAACTCAGGGACCCGGGAGCCAGAACTCCGTTTCTGAAACCACAAAATCAACATGAGCGTGTGCAAAACTAGAGGGGAAAGGTTGCTTTGGCAAGTATAAAATAAAAGAAAAAAAAAGGCACCAATGTATAAAACAGACGAACCGAGGAAACCTTGACCAGCTCAACGGCAACAAAATGATGTTCCATTTAGGTTTGGCATCCATAGAATGAGTGGTAACACAACCCAGGCCTCGCGGAGAATGAACGCTGTGTATACACTGAAGTGTCGCTATTCGTGGATCGTAAGATCGGCTATGGAGGCTTTTATAATGCTAATTAATGGGGTTTCACACATAGCAATTCTTTTATAGATTGACGCCTCCAGATACTGCCACTTTCTTACTGATCATGGCACCATGGCTGTGGAGCCGCTACCTCCTCAGGCGCTGTTCTGTCTGTATAACTTGATTGACAGGTAACGTGTGGGGGTCCTGTTGGCCGGGTATTCCCAGTCCCACTCTGAAGGCAAGTTTAGTAGTTAATGGACACTCATGTCACCCACTTAAATTTCCTCTGTCCCTGCCATTGCCAGTTATTGTTTATTTTACCCTGGTGTGCTATTATTTAGGATTGCAGTAAAAATGGTATCAAATCCGCACTGCTGCCAAATTATCCAATTCAAAGCAATTGTTGTAGCAAATGGCGTTCTATTCTACGCGTTTCGAAGCATAACCCCGCTTTTTCATCAGAAAATTACATCAGTATCCTGATGAAGAAGCGGGGTTATGCTTTGAAACACGCAGAATAAAACACCATTTGCTACAGCAATCGCTTTGAATTGGATAATTTGGCAGCAGCACGGCTTTGATACCATTTTTCCTGGTATCCTGCATAATAGACTTGCCTTGGTTCATGTGGTTTCTGTGGCAGCTGCCTTTAACGCTTTCATTTGGTTGTGGGTCACAACTTTACAAGGTGAGCGCTATATTGCTTCCCTGCTAATCTTTCCTCTCCTTGGGTAACACCCTATTGTACTTTTCTTTTCCACAGTTTATTGTTATTGTTTAGAATTGACTTTGTGGAGACCTGGGGTCAGTGGGTGCTGTTGTTCGCTGGACCGGCCGCCTTTAGAATGACCGCATGGACCAGGGCTCATCCCACTAAACGCGCGAAGTCCTTACGCTTTGACAGAACACTGCTTAGACAACACAGGGTGAGGGAACGACATATTGTTTAGACTTTATTGGATCCACCAACAGTCAAATGCATATAACACATACCCACCAAGAAGAACACATAATGTAACAAGCAACAGTCTCACCTTTTTGCTGGCTCACCAGGGATTAAAATATTCATAACTGGCACAGAGCTGAAGCATCCGAGTAACAGTTAACTACATAGGTGATCCTGGTTGCTGCATTAAGTATGGATTGGAGAGGGGAGAGTCTAGTGCGAAGGAGGCAATTAAAAGAGAATTACAATAGTCAAAGCGGGAGTGAATCAGGGCCACAGTGAGGGTTTGTGTGGTTTCCAAGGTGAGAAAGGGGCAAATTCTAGAGATGTTCTTCAGGTGCAAGCGGCAAGAGCGGGTGAGAAATTGTATATATGGGGTGAAGGAAGGATCAGAGTCAAACATAACACCCAGACAGCGAGCCTGCAGTCCAGGTGTTATCACGGTGCTGCACACTGAGAGATGTCAGATTTAGGGAGGTTAGTGGAGGAAGATTTTGAAAAGGTTGAGTTTCAGATAGAGAGCCGACATGATATTGGAAACTGCGGTTAGACAGTCATTGGTATTCTTTATTACAGTGGGAGTAAGGTCAGGGAAGAAGTGTATAGTTGTGTGTTATCAGCATAAAGATGGTACTGAAAGCCAAATCTGCTGATGGTCTGTCTAATTAGGGCTGTGTAGAGAGAAAAGGGAAGAGGTCCAAGGACTGAACTCTAAGGGACTCCAATAGTGAGAGGAAGAGGGGAGGAAGTAGAGCCAGCAAATGATACACTGAAGGAGCGGTCAGAAAGATAGGAAGAGAACCAAGAGAGAGCCGTGTCCATGATGCCAATGGAGTGCAGCATAGAAAGTAGGAGATGGTGGTCAACAGTGTCAAAAGCTGCAGAGAGGTAAAGGAGAATAAGTATAGAGTAGTCACCATTACGTTTTGCTGTCAGAAGGTCATTGGTCACTTTGGTGAGGGCAGTTTCTGTAGAATGTAGGGGGCAGAAACCAGACTGTAAAGGGTCTAGAAGAGAGTGAGTGGAGAGGTAACGGGTGAGGCGTGAGTAAACAAGGCACTCCAGTAGTTTAGAGATGAAGGGGAGATTGGAGACTGGTCTGTAGTTATTTGTGTAGGACGAGTCAAAAGACGTTTTCTTTAATAATGGAGTAATGATCTAGTGTTTGAAGGAGGAGGGAAGATGCCAGAAGAGAGGGGGAGATTGAAGATTTTGGTTAGGTGAGTGGTGACCACCGGAGAGAGAGATTGGTGTGACGGGATGAGGTCGGCTGTGCATGTGTTGGGATGGGAGGAAGAGAGGAGCCTGGAGACTTCTTCTTCTGTAATTGGGTCGAATGTGGAGAGTGAGCCTGAGGAAATGTGGGGAAGGTTAGGGGTAACAGCGATTTGAGGTTGAGAGTTGATTTCCTAATGGATGTTTTCTTTTTTCTTAGTGAAGTAGGAGGCCAGATCATCAGCACAGAGGTTAGTGATGGGGGCCTGCACTTTAGGACTGAGGAGAGTGTGAAAGGTGTCAAAGAGTTTCTTAGAGTTGTTGGATAGTGAGGGGACCAGGGTGGTGAAGTAAGCCTGTTTGGCGAGGTGGAGGGCAGATTTGTAAAATCTCAGCATAAATTTATAGTGAATGAAGCTTTCTCGAGTGCTGGTTTTCTTCCATAGATGCTCAGCACTTCTAGAGCATTGCTGGAGAAATCGAGTTTGTGATGTGAGCCAGGGATGTCTAACACTGTGTTTGGAGGTTCTGAAGGTGAGGGGCGCTACTGGGTGCAGGGGGCTTCTGAGAGTGTCATTGTAGTGATTCACCGCCAGAGCAGGACAAGGAGGAGATTGGGGACAGTGATGAGATTAGAGAGTCTGTGAGTGTATGAGGGTTAATGGCCTGTAGATTTCTGGATGTGTGATAAATAGGATTGTGCTGGGGTGGGCGAGGATTTGTGAGCTAGCTTAGAGATAGCTTAGGAAGAAAACTGAGCTTAGCAAAGTCTGTAGCCAGGTGATCGAATTGTCCTAACCTAGGTATCTTCTCGCCGGATCCTAGGATCCTAGGCTGAACTCCTGCAGAATATAATCTAGGTTATGATCTTCTAACTGAGACCGAAGCCCCTAGGCTGAAGTCATGCACCAATATCACCAATGAATACTGAAGCAAGTCCTTTTTATACCCTGAGCCTTCACCTCCGGGTATTGTGTTCTTAGAGGATTGATGGGCTAAGACTCTTCTCTTATTGTTCAGCAGTTCATTCTGACTGGATGTTTCTCTGAATGATTTAGACAGACAGGGCTGCTGATGTAATATACATTCAAAAAGAAAGATGGCGGCAGCTGCAAATTGGAATGCTGAGTGTCACCACCATTCTTTTTGGATATATTGTCTTGAACTCTGGCTGAGCAACAGGAGATTCCACAGCACGCCACCGCCACAGGAGTACATGAGTAACGCTGTTAACAGGTCAGTGCCCGGTTTTCGTTTCTATGCTTGAATCTGTAATATACATTCAGTTAGCAATCCACAGACTAAGATAACGGAGCTCGGAGTAGACTGGCAAGAAACAATGACTTACTTCTCATGAATTAAAAAAAGCACAATACGTCTGGCATTATTAATAATATTTAACCCACGATACAGATAATATGTTGTGTCATCACACACTTTCATGCCCTTTCAACTTGACCTCTCTCTACTAGTGGGTATTGCCTGACATTCTAGTCTTCAGAGGGGCATATCTGGACTCATTTATTGTTTTTTGTCCTTGTCCATTTCTCTCTGGCTCTGAGCTGACATATTCATGTATTACCTTCAATTCAGAACCTTGGGACACCTGTATGAAAGCCCTGATCCCTCAATAGGGGTGATTGGGGAACTCCAGTTTTCTCCTAATTTCTCTTGAAGAGTGGTATGAGCAATGCCTATCCATGGAAGGCCATTTTCAAGCTTTTTTTATTAGTTCAGATGTTGCCTATCTACACTGTATTTGCGCTTGATGCTCTTTTACCATGACCTGAACAAGGTGTACGAAGCGCTGATTGATCCAATGCTTCATCATCTCTTCTCCGGGTTGTTGTAATTACTGCTCTGATCAGTGGATGATCCTCAAAAGTAACCAAAACTTGCATTCCTAATCTAATGTCAATCAGTGCACTATTTAATCTTGGATTGTCAACTTTTTATTTCTTAAAAAATTACATAGTTTGCCCAAAGTCCAGAAGTTTCTATTAAGCCTTCAACGATTGCAACTAGCAGTCTCTTTGGCATGACTTGATCATAAATTAGTTATCCCTCATAGTTATATCTCTTCTATGAACACATTTGCTAGGACAATGTCTCAGTAGCCATCAGTTTCTTCTGACTTACACCTCATTAGACTTTGTTGGTAATTTCTGGTCCAGGGACACTGTTTCAGCAATATTGCTTCTAAGACTCCCACGGATCCGGAGAATAAAGGGTCTGAAGTCCACTGTATGAATGACGGACTAGTAAGCATGTGTGATCACTGCAAAATTCACTTATTATAAAAGTGTGTGTGTGGAGGGTGTCGCACATGATGACTATGAATCCATACTCTCAAGGAACTTTGGGTAAGTTGTTCTACCAAATAAGTCAAAGTCTCGACAGCCAGATACAAAGTAATAACACATGTGTCTTCTATGCCAGTGTTCTCCAGCTCCAGTCCTCAGGAGCCAACAACGCATCAGGGTTTCCTTAGTAATACACAAGTGATAATTTAGCTACCTACACAGGTAATAATTTTAAGGTCTGTGCAGTGCTAAGGCAATCCTGAAAATATGGGCTGATGGTGGCTGCTGAGGACTGGAGAATACTGTCCAATAAAGTGTCATACATAGAAATCATGGGGCTCCATAGCAAAAGTCCTAATTAAGCCAAATCAGCTCCTGGACCACATAGCTGCCATTTTGGGTAGAAGGACCCTGCTTCTATAATGTATGAAGGTTGTTTATAGGACAACCCCATTAAAACAAGTAAGGCTACGTTTACACTTTACATTTTGGATCTGTCTTTGGTGCTGTGTTTTTTTTAAAAGCGAACCATAATCAGATCAGTTACTGCATTTGCCAGCAAAGTCAATGGGATTTTCTATTTGCTGAGCAGACATCAGCGTTTTTGACTGCTGCGTTAGTGATGCAGAAAGCGCACTCCAGAAAATGAGCGTCAATTATTGCTCTGTTTTTCTGCTGCCCTTCCACACACCAACGCTCCATTACCCTCCCTGGCGATCCCGCAGCAAACCTTGGTGATGTCTTCCTTCTAGGTATTGGCAGGACCTGCAGGTCCTGCAGCCTGAGGGTCAAATGGGGTACAGGTCCTGTCAGTACTCATACTACTCACAGGTTGTGCTGTTGCCCGGGAGGAAGATATCACCGGGGCTCACCATGGAATCACTGAGAAGGGTAAGAAAGTGTGTGTGTCCCTGTCAGTGTGTCTGTCTGTGTCCCCTAAAAACAGAGCAAAAAAGCAACACAAACGGATGATGCGTTTGTGATGCTTTTTTGCAAAAAGAGTATCCGTTTTTGGAACAGAAGCTGTGTGAATGAGGCCTAATGGTCCACAACAACATATCATTAAAATAGTTGACATCATAACAGATTACTGTAGGATACAAAAACATTTCTAGTCAAAATTGACAGCAGTCTAACAGAGAGAAAAAGAACTTATAATTGTATGTTGGCTTGTTTAACTTCATATAGAACACAGCAACTACAAGTTTCTAAAGAAACACAAATAAATGTTGACATTTCCATTAATTGGGCCAATATAATGGATTTACTATGTAACCATGACCTCGGCACTCCCATATTAGCCCCTGTTCAACTATTTGACTTTGACCCTAGTTGCCATGTAATGTCGTAATCATTCCCCGGCCACAATGACTTCTGTAGACATGAGGACAAACCTCTCAACCAGATATAATCCCTAAAAACAAAGCGAAAGGAGAAATCTACTGCCGAAGAGCCTTGTGGTTCAATGCTTCAATAACGTTCTGGTCTGTTCTTAGTGGTAATCCTTGTTTTTACCCTAGTGGGGGCTTTCCTGTCAGCTCTTTTTACGTATTGTCATTCGTAAGTTTGCTAACACGACCACTAAAACCATCAGGCTTAAATTAATACAACAATGGGGGCGAGCGAGGGAGGCGAAGGGATTATTCTCTTTACACTTCACCTGCATTTCCTCATCAAGGCAAAATGTGAACACAGTAGCAAATCCACCTATTGGGAGTTGTGGTTCATTTATTAAAGCCAAGCTGGGCTCTCTTCTGTTTGGTTGCTCCTTTTCATGGTTTTGGGCAGCAGGAATGAGGATGCCCGCAGAGAAGCTTCTAAGACCTCATGTGCCAGTCTGGTACCACCTCTTGGGCTTTGTTAACGAAAGACCAACAGAGACAACCATGAAAAAAAGTCAATTAGTAGAAGAGTCCCCGGTTGGGGCAGGCTAATCTCTCCGTCTCGTAACCCTACGAATTAATCATCGCTCGGCTTTTCTTTCCAGTTTGTGTTTTCTGTATCGCTGAAGAAGTTTAATTCCTTGTGTCAATGGGCCTGTGGATTTTTAACACCGTGTTGTAGGCTGTTAAGGATCAGACTCTACAATCAAGTTTTTGAGGTTTTTTTTAAGAAAATGCTTTGTCAGCTCAACGGGGACTGCTGGTGGTCCTGTAGCTGCTCCATTGATAAAATTATTAATGGGCTGATTAAACTATATTCATAGATTTCTGTTTTTATTGCTTCTTTTGTTTTCCTTCTCCAGTGCTGTATACAGTTGTGCTCAAAAGTTTACATACCCCTGGCAGGTTTTTTGCTTTCTTGGCCTTTTTTCATAGAATATGAATGATAATACAAAAAAAAATTTTCCACTTATGGTTAGTGGTTGGGTGGAGCCATTTATTGTCAAACATGACAAATGACCCAGATCAAAAGTTACCATACCCTGGTGATTGTGGCCTGATAGCATGCACAGAAGTTGACACAAATGGGTTTGAATGGCTAATAAAGGTAACATCCTCCTCTGTGACCTGTTTGCTGGTAATCAGTGTGTGCGCATAAAAGCTGAGTGAGTTTCTGGGATCCAGACAGACTCTTGCATCTGTCATCCAGCCACTGACATTTCTAGATTGTGAATCATGGGGAAAGCAAACAAATTGTCAATGGGTCTACGGGAAAAGACAGTATAAAACAGTAAAGGGATGCAAAAAGATATCCAAGGAATTGATAATGAAAGTCAGCAGTGTTCAAACTGTGATTAACAAATAGAAAATCAGGGACTTTTTAAAAACCAAACCACAGTCAGGCAGACCAACAGCCTCTTTGTCTTGATCTTCTAACTTTCTGGAATTCTGACCTTGGACCGTGACCTGACTACACGTTTTGTCTTATTACTTTAGACTACCAAGCCTAACAGTCAGCTTATGAGTAGTGACTGGCACTGCAACAACAATGCCCGCTAGGGCCAACGGGTACTCAGTAACCAGGCCGGGCAGTTCTTTAGGAGGTCACAGTGACAGTGCCCCATCTCCGTGCCCCTGGGCACGCAATTAAGGAGATATTTACAGGGAAAAGTAAGTGATGCCACCTATGGTACTCGGCCAGGGATGGCCAACGCTGCAGAATAGGGCAGATGGTGATGCAGCCTGGATTATATCGCTCCCTACAGGTGGAGCAGGGCCCCAGGGATGGAGTGGGCAGTCAATTTCAGGATGGGGCTCTGACGATGTAGAGGGTCGCAGGGTGCAAAAGGAGCAGACACACAAAGTCCATGAAGTTATTTTCCTTTTACTTGCTGATCGGGCAAGGCTACCCAGCCGGGTGCTGTGCTCCTCCAAAGTGCAGCCAGGTTAGCTCCCAGGAGATCAGGATCGCTCTGCCAAGACACCTTTCATGGGCCTTCCCAGGTTGCTCTCTCCCTGCGCTGGATATTCGCCTCGCCTGCCATGCACCTTCGTGGACATGGTCCCATACTGATGGCTGTGGGCTGCGGGCCTTGTCGGACGATGGCATCCCCTCACTCTAGTTCTAGCCATCATCCTGCGGATTATCCACGGATTGTGGCCCCTGCTCCTGCAGACATAGTGGCCTCTGGTTTTCCTGGTGAGGACGTGGAGTACACACACCAGATTGGGGCCGGACCACTCTAGCCACCAGTCCCTCCGCCTGACTCGAGTCGGGTCCGATTCAGAGAACATGGGTGGGACCCCCATTCCCGTGTCTCCTAGGACTCCTTCCTTCCTCACGATTCCTCTCACTTCTCTCTCTAACCTACTGCTAATCCCTCCTCCTGGCCTGAAGATGGGGCCCTCCCTAATCAGGGTCCACCAGATTCCCCTAGCCCGGAATTGGGATGGTGTTGGATGCAAACCATGTGTCTCGGGTTTGTGACTCCTCTCACCTGAGAACACCTGTGGAGTAGGTGCAGCATCACTTTGGCAACCAGTCCGCTGGGGCTCAACATTTGCGCAATACTGCTTAATTCACACTGGGGGATTCATGATCCATTTTTAATTGCTCTTAATAAACCAGTGTGTGAACCTACTTTTATTATCTATAGTACAATGAGAACCCTGTCACCAAATGTGGTTTGTTATCCTTTGAGAGATTTTGATCTTTCCACAGAATAAATGGTCGGACCCTTATCGATGCCAACCACAGAGGTCTGAGAGTCCTTTGGCTGACTAGTGTGGAAGTAAACATATGTGATGACCTTTGGGATCTCCAGACTGGGAACTAGTGAGGTTTCAGCAGTCTTACATTTACCATCTACAGTATGCTGTGGGCAGGTGAATAATGTATTTTGTTGAACCCTGCTTATACTGTATGATTGTTATATTTCCCATTAATTTGAGTTAATTTATGTAATTTGTAACTCACATGCTTTTTCTTATATACACATCTCTTCGAAGGTACTGCTTTTCCTTGCAGAGATCCAGCCAGGGTAACAAGATCACATACATTAGCCTAAGTTTGACAATTCCAAAAAAATCCAGCCTTACCAAATCAAGATATTATCAATGCAGTAGCAGAATGCAGCAGACCCCAATGATAACCTCAACACAGGTGCAGAATACTGATGGAAAATGCCACACACAAAACTTACCAATTCATGGAAGGGGTGGCTGCCTAGTATTACAAATGCGTGACTGACGCCCTATGCAAGTCTCATCTGTGTGCATGTATATGTGATGCAGAGTGTTTGGCTTACAACCCATTGATGCCACCCATATTATTAGTCAGGTGGCTGCCCAGCACTATATGAGTGCACCCCACAAGGACAGACACCTAGTTCACCCAACCAATGCTAAGGAGTCTGGCTGCATCCTGCATAAAAAATGTGCATTAGAAAGATGAAGAAATAATGTATAAAATACACGAGATATTGGTCAATATTTTTGCCAAATTTAGCAAACTCGTAACCCACGTCAAGGGTCCTCATAATTTCAAGTTCCTTCACTAACTTCAAAATTTCCTCACATAGGACATAAATGCCGTCAAACCCTTTAGTATTGGATGTGTGAAGTAGGATGCCTACCTTTGTGGGATGAACTCACAAGTTGCTGAGCGGCCCACTGATACAATAATATTGGCGACATCAATAGGCTGCAAGCCAGACACTGTGCGCTACACATACCTGTGTGACTGACTCCCTGTGCAAACCTGATCTGTGTGTAATACTAGGCAGCCACCCCCTCCATGAATTGGTAGGTTTCGTGATTGGCTGTTTCCATCAGTATCTTGCACCTGTGTTGCCCCTATCTTTGTAAGAGGGTCAGAGGTGTTGTGTCTGTCACCCAAGGGCAGGGCTGGGCAACTTCAGTCCTCAAGGGCCGCAAACAGCCCATGTTTTCAGGATTTCCATAGCATTTGACAGTTAGTAATCAAATTATCAACTGTCAAATTCTAAGGCAATCCTGAAAACCTGGACTGTTTGCGGCCCTTGAGGACTGGAGATGCCCAGCCCTGCCCAAGGGATACCTTGCATTTTACACTTGCATTCAAAAACTGTATTTCATACCCTCTCCTATTGTATCCTCATCCATCCCTTGTAGACTGTGAGCCCTCGTGGGCATGGTCCTCTCTCCTCATGTACTGTATCCTCACCCATCCCTTGTAGATTGTGAGTCCTCGTGGGCAGGGTCCTCTCTCCTCCTGGTCCTGTCTATGCCTTGTATTGCTCATGCTTATTTTACTTGTCTATGTATGCCCTTTTTCACATGTAAAGCGCCATGGGATAAATGGCGCAATAAAAATGAATAATAATAATATGTGTGTGGCTCACTACTGTTTCAAGGCAAAGGCTTCCCCCTGAACCCTGTTAGCTAAACAAGGTTATTGGTAGTGGTTGTGGGTGTCCCTTGTAAGCGAGACTTAGTCAATAAATGGGCTTGTAGTATGAAGAGCAGTAGTAGAGTCCGACAGTAGGAGAATTGTTTCAGGAATCAAAAGCCCCGTTAAATTGTTTGGACCCTTACAGTCATTCCAGGATTTGGCCCAGCACTTGGACTGTGGAGCAGAAACTCAGCTAAGTTTTGTGACGACCATCCGCTGCGAGTCTGAGCTGCTGGTAAGGCAGCACCCCAAGAAACCCCAAGACACTTTACCCCTATACATCGATCTGGAATTACAGCGGAGCCCAGGAGGTAGCAACCTATGATGAGCAGCGGACCGGAGCAGGGAGGTCGCCAGGAAAGGAATAAAAAATCAGGACCCGAAAGCGTAGTCAGGAGTCAGAGTCAAATCCGGGAAGGCAACAAAGGTACAAAATTGTCATTCTGTAGAAGGGTCAAATATCCAGGCAAAGGTCAGAGTCAAAACCAAACACACACTAGATCGTTGGGGAAACCAAGACTATATCTGATGGCCTGAAGGACAGGCTCCAAGGTTTTTGAAGGGCGTGGTTCACTATCATAGGCTGGAGCACACAGCCTAATGACCTCATCCGGACCGCCGCTAGAACCAGGCCAGATGGTCATGCATGACTGGCACCAACCACCCATCTTCTGATAGAAGAACAAAGTCTGTGCCTCCTCTGCAGGACCCTCTCTTCTGTTACCAACATCACCCACAGGAGAAACACAGCGATGCCCAACGACAGAGGCCAGCGTCACAGAAGCAGGTCCATATGAGGACATAGTCCTCCTATCACCGATGCCACAAGCTGAAGGAGTCCAGCGCCTCCCTGTGGCCGTGGAAGAACACCAGTCACCGAGTCCAACGGCGATGTGACAAGTTTGTTCCCAAGGCAAGGGTGCCCGATGTCTGACCCAGGTGGATACTTGGACAGCAGCTGTTCCTTCCAGTGTCAGTTTGGAAGGTCCCAAGCAGAGATTCAAAGACTGGCTCTCCATTGTGATTGTGGTGGAGGAATCCTAACTAGCGGTTCCCCAGTGGTCCTGTGGACGTGTCCCCATGAGCAGTATAGGAATAGAACCAACAAAATACTCTGTGGATTGACATTGTGTAATGATGACGCAGAGGGATGTGAGTCAGGATGTAAAAAGGGGAGCAGCCTTGCAGCCAAATGTGTCATAGTAATAGCCCACCCCCAAATCACATATTCAATTGTTTAAATAAAGAAATCATAAAAACTTTTTTTGACTTTGTGGAATAGTTTGTCCCTCAATGAGGGTATTAAAGAACTGAACTATTGCACTGAAGACCCGGCTGGGGCAGTCTCAGCCTAGCCGGGCCTGCGTTGTAGCCTCAGCCCTGCCAGTGACTCAACATCTTTATTATTGGGGTCTGCTGCATTCACCTAGTACATTAGTAATCTAACTTGGTTTGGAAAGATTAGATATTTTTCAATGATGTTTTTATGACTGTACACTTACCAAAAATAGGAACACACCGCTTTTGTTTTTGCTCCCATTTTCATGAGTTAAACTCTAATGGTACCTTTACACGCCGCCACAGGATGGTGGCAACAACCGGCTACTTCACGTGCACGAGCACGCACAAATGGTTGCAAACGGTAATCGCACCACCTTTACACGCCGCAACAAGGTGCGCTACGGTAGGTTACATCTATCTCTGGATACACCGCCGGGTGTCTCAAGTTACCCTCTGCAGAGCACCTTACCTCATTTACACACCGCTACAACAAGCTAATATGGGCGGACCTGGTGCAGCAGGGACAACACATAGGCGTGCCACAATTGTGGATTACGAGAATTCCGTACGCTGATAGGACAAAGCAATAACATCATGATTAGGCAGCCAGCGCAGGAGGCTGATTAATACATGACGCTCGAGCAATTCTGTAGTGTGACTGGTCAGCTCCTTAAATATGCCGCCCTATGCAGCAACAACCAATTGTAATGCAGCATCTTCCACCAATGATCGCTGAAGGGGGGTGGTTTCCCGGAGGCTGTGTCACGCCCCAGGTACATACCAGGTACATAGCATGGTGTAGAAACAACCCTTCTGTTCCTTATTTACACGCCGATACAGGCCGCAACCATCGGCTTGGTAACCACCTGTTTTAGGGCAGTGCTCTGAAACAGGTGCCTCCACTGGCGGGTGGCAACAACCGTCTTCACACGCCGCTACCTCGGGTTGATTTAGCGGTGCAAGATACATTTCTCTCATGTACCCGGTTGTTGCCACCATCCAGTGGCGGCGTGTAAAGGTACCATGGGATCTAGAATTTTTTCTATGTACACAAGAGGTCTTTTTCTCTCAAATATTAGTAACAAATTTGTCTGAATCTGTGTTAGTGAGCATTACTCATTTGCTGAGATAATCCATCCACCTCACAGATGTGGCATATCAAGATGCTGATTAGACAGCATGATCATTGCACAGGTGTACCTTTGGCTGGCAACAATAAAAGGCCACTCTAAAATGTGCCACAGACGTCCAAAATTTTGAGGGAGTCAACAATTGGTATGCTGACTACAGGAATGTCCACCAGAGATGTTGCCTGTAAATTGAATGCTCATTTCTCTACTATAAGCCAACGCCAAAGACTTTTCAGAGAATTTGGCAGTACATCAAACCGGTTTTACAACCGCAGACAGTGGCGTAACTTGAAGCTCATGGGCCCCGATGCAAAACCTTCAACTGGGCCCCATATTACTGCAAATTTTTAATAGCAGTAGTTTTTTCTATAGGACAAAAGGACTTTTGGGGCCTCCTAGGATCAAGGACCTGAATGCAATTGCAACTCTTGCACCTATTGTAGTTACACCCCTGACCGCAGACTATGTGTAACTACAACAGCCCATGACCTCCACATCCAGCATCTTCACGTCTAAGCTGAACAGACTAAGCGGTGATTAGTTGCAGTGGTCATAAATTATATATGACATGTCAATACTGGAGCCAATATACACAAAGACCATCCGGAAGCACCGGAGCTGCAGTGATGGAACAGTGGCGGATACAACCGGTAAGTAATGCTTCTTTTATTATTTTCTTACATCCCACCACCCACTTTTTTGACAAGTCGCAAAACCCCTTTAACAACAGGTGGGGTCAAAATTTCCTAACAATCTTAGAATTTTCAAGAAATACAGCTGGAAGGAATGACTTTTGGTTCTAGGATGAATATTACATTAGCAACCACAATACTGGCTGGCCAACGAGATACAGTAGCCGGAATCTGGTTTACACTAAAAGCCACTGAAGGTTACATTACACTTCAAAGAAGACCAGACCTCGAATCATCAAATTATGCTCCCGATGTCTGAGGTCTGCGCTGTTTACACAGGCGCTCATGGCATCGCACATGTAATAGCTGTGATCACAACAAATAAATAAGAGCTGTCTAATCAGCGAAAAACGGAATATGAAATAATCTCCACTAACTGGAATCGACTGATTGGATATTGAAATTCCATGTTTGAGTAGAGGCCACATGGAAATTCTTGCAGTCTATGACTCTTCAAGCCTTAGACCCTCAATTGTGGGTGCTGGTGTGCCGGAGCCTCTATGATATGAGCAAACATGACAAACAGCAGTCGCTTGTCATTTCTTGGATTTTCCAGTAAGAATATCTAACTACTGCTGATTTAATTAAAACTGGGAAGATATAAACACAACTTTGCCTTTAAGTCGTGCATACATTGGTTAAAAAGTCTTTTAAAAAACTTTACGTATTTTTGTTGATAATGAAATCCTAAGCCGTGTACACTGACACCAACCTGAGTCTCCAGGCTGGGACCAGTGATAGCATAACACTTGGTACAGTTGTGGGGGGGCAGTGGTATGGGTCCTTAGTAGTTGCGGAAAAGGCCGGGCCTCAGCTAGACTAGCAGTCGATGCCCCAGCCGCCTCCTCATGGCAAAATGTCTCTTAATTCGCAGAACCCTTCTCGACAGGAACACTCAGACACATGTTGCTTGCTTGAAAACTTTGGATCTTTACTTCTAGTGTCAACTAACCGGGGAATCTTGCTCATAATAACATGAGCACCATCTTGTCACCCAAAGGGAGTATTCATATACATAGCCAATGGTAATTAATTGGCAGACCGCTTCCGTGGCACTTGGGTTACCATAGTTAAACTCAAGCCTCACAGCCTCTCTTCCAGCACTATCATATGTACATGGAGTCAAATAGCTTCTTTGGTACCACTCCATTCCACCCACAGGGACTTAGGTAAAGTTATTGGACAGGTCAAGGAAACGGCACCGGTCCGCTTTCATCTACAGCCCGCTCGCTGGAGCCTTCAGGCCTTCGGCAGCTAAGGGGAATCATTGGGTATTCACCAAGGGAAATGGACGCAACTTAGGAATGCACGGATTTAATCCCTGAAGGATGTGGTGCTCTGTTCATTGAGTGGTGATGACCCGAGGGTCTGGCCAAATTAGTACTTAGGGCGCCCACTCACCACTCTTCTCACAGGCGTCCCACCTGTCTCTTCTTCCTCTTTTTTTCTCTCTACCTCCAATTAGAAAACCCTTTTTTGTTACCCCAAACTCCACCCTAAAGGTACCGTCACACGCGGCAACATTGCATGCAATTTCACTGGCAATTTGCTGGTTGCAGTGAAATCATGGACACATTGTTACATTTGTACACGGCAACGAAATAGAACAACGTGTCCATGATTTCACTGCAACCAGCAAATTGCCAGTGAAATTGCCTAGCAAAATTGCCGCGTGTGACGGTACCTTTACGGTGTCGAATGTTCCAACTCTTTATTGACCCTCGCTAACCAAAACAATGCTAAGGAAGCGGTCACCCAAACACTGAACACTAGTGGCCAGTGGGCATATGGGCATATGACAAAACTTGTACAACCTTACAGTATCCTCCAGGGTGGGGTTGGCATAATCCTGGACCCCCCTACACAGTGACATCACAGGAAGTGAAATACCTAACCAATCAATGGCCAGAGAGTCCACTGTTATCAGTTCTAATATCTGCATGCGTAGTTGTATCCTGGTTTCTAAGAAAAAAAATGTTTTTATTACATAAATAGGCTCTGTTACTTGTCTTAAATATGCAATTGTTTCATCTGCTGTGAATGTCACTGTTCTCCTGAATCTGGCGCTGTTTTTCTTTTGTTCCTGTGCCTCTTCGTTCCTGAAATATGACCTCCTCTATATCTGGTCTTTTTAGTCAAGTGGGTGTGGTCATCAACTCTTCTTTATGAACATCTATTGAGGCTCACGCCCACTTGCATAACAAGACTAGATTTATATACTGGGAAGAGAAGGCTATGTCTCAGAGAGGAGAGGAGCAGGAACATAAGAGAATCAGCAGCGGATGCAGGAGAACAGCGGCAATTACACCAGGTAAGGCCGGCTTCACACCATAATTTTCGAGATCCAGGGCTGTCCGATTTGGCCCCTATTATATCCCTATGGGGCCGGATGCCAGTGATTTTGCCATCCGTTTTGCTGTATGTCCAGCTGGATCCGGGAGATTTTGTTTTTTTGCCCCAGACACAAAATCGGAGCTTGCAGCCTTTTTTGTGTCCGGGGCAAAGATCGGGTAAAATTGGATCTGGTGCAATCTGGCACCTCATAACATGGGAGTCAATGGACGCTGGATCGTACCGGATTCGACATAAAATCGGACCGGTTCCTGGATGCCGGGTGCTGAAAGACCGGCGCTGAATTTCAGCACCTGGAGAGCTCCCCGGCTGAAATTTCAGCACCTGAAGAGCTCCCTCCAGCCGCTATGCTGAAACTTCAGCACTTGGACAGCGGCAGCTGCTGATTCCGTCAGAAAACAGGATCGGACCCTCCGTTTCTGTTTTGTCCAGGGCTGTCAGGTTCTGTCCAGTGCTTCCTGCAAAACACCGGACAGAACCTGACAGGGAAAAATCATGGTGTGAAGCCGGCCTAAGAAGCTTACATATTTATGAAAAGTGACAGGTCCACTTTAAAGGGAACCAACCACCTAAAAATACCTATCTAACCTATAAATATCTGTCCCTGGAGCCTAAAATGACTATTCCAACCATCCCTGACTGACTAAATCTACCTAACTACATGCACAATAAATCACTTTTTATACTTACCAAATCCTTGTCTGATGGGCGTTCCTCCAGGGTCTTTGTCAGATAGGCAGGGTCTTCAGGCCGCGCTCGCACCCGCCTCGCTGCTGTCTATCTTCTTTCCAGGGCGGCATCTTCTTCCAGGAGGATTCAAATTACCCGCCCATCGCATCCTCGCAATGGGCGGGTCACATGCTGCAAGCCCCGCGTCACTTCCGCCCGCCGCGTCGCTGGGTCTATGACGCGCCCAGGCCAGCTTCATCATGCCATCTGCGCATGCTCTGAAGCCGGCCTGGGTGTATCAGTGACGCGGCGGGCGGAAGTGACGCGGGGCCTGCAGTACGTGACTCGCGATACATATCACATGACCGGAACGTCCTATGACATCACCACAGGTCCTAGCAAGACCATTCCAGCGGTGGCTCCTGGCTCCCGGACACCGGAACACCCGTCAGAGAGGTATTTAATTCTTTATTATTTTTATTACATTTATCAATATTTAACTTTGATTTTGCAGTGTACATTAATACACTGCGAAATCTAATGGGCGGTCACAGGTGTCACACAGGGGAGGAGGAACAGGATTCTTCCTCCCCTCTGTGACATCAGATGCAGCAGCGCCCGCCCTTATAGGAAAAAGCGCTGCGTAAAGAATTGACAGTGTATTTTTACGCACTCTCTGCACTGCAAAGTGAATTTCACATTCACTTTGCCGGCAGACAAAAAGCAAATAGCGTGATTTTGATAAGTGCGTACAAAAAAGCACACAAAAATACTCAATGTGTGAACACAGCCCACACTGACAAATTCATCCAAATAGCGCATGTAGTTCATCAATACTCTATTTTTTACTTTAACCTGTTTTGCTACATTTTAGCGATAAAAAGTCACATGTTCGGCTAAAATAATGCAAAATTTGCATTGAATTTTCATGTGTTCGAAACATGGAGGACTGGAGGAAAGACAAAAATGATGAATCAGGCAAATAAAAAAACCCAAACTAATACAAAAAAGAAATAAAAACACGAACACATAAAAGAATGACTGTAATAGAGGCGGAAAGGGAAAGATGAATATGGTGCAAACTTTAGAAAAGAAAAGAAGCAAATGGCCATTATGTATGGATTATTTTTTATATAGAAAGAGGGTAAATAGGGAAATGAGCTATCCTTCAATATTTTATTAATTACCATATTCATTGTGCAGTAAAAATAACATGTGCTTATGTAAAATATTAAGCACTCAAGTTATATATTTATTTTTAATTAATTTTTTTACTACTTTTACACAAAAAAGTTTTTTTTTATTTTTTTTTTAATATATTTGCGATATTTGTGGTTATATATGTTGGGAGCCAGAACTGATTTTTCTTTTTAGGCTGGATTAAACTTTGATTTTGCTTGTGGAGTGACGTGGCTCTCACTGGCGGCATTACATTAACTTTTAATTCACTTTTTTATTAGATGTGGGAGGCAGAGACAAGAGAAATATATTATAATTATTATACAATTTATTTTTATTTATTTGTTGGACAAAGGACTCATGTGTCCGAAACGTAGCCATTCCCTGTACTTGTGGCCGGAATAAAGGCATAAAGTGATCAGGTTGGAATGCTGCAATTTATTTTACTTCGTATGTATTGACAGCCTTGAAGAAAGCGAGGTTGAATTGCACTCACCAGGCGTTGCTGCTCTGTTTTTTCTATCTGTATCTATCTATCTATCTATCTATCTATCTATCTATCTATCTATCTATCTATCTATCTATCTATCTATCTATCTATCCTATCTATCTGCAAGTTTAACCAGTTGTGCTGGAATTATTTGGAGATAGTCCCCATTTACCCTGTTTCCCCGAAAATAAGTCACCCAGAATATAAGTAAGGGCAGGGCTGGCGCAGAATTTTCCAATATAAGTCATACCCCGATTATAAGACAGGGTGACTTATTTTCGGGGAATATAAGACAGGGTACCGCTAAAGTGCCATTTTTGCCCATTGCATGTTTTACCTGTGTCCCCGCTGGCCCCGCTATCCTCCGTGGGCTCCCCTCTGCCCTCAGGTGCAGCCGCAGGTCTGCTGTCCCCCGTGGGCTCCCCTCTGCCCTCAGGTGCCGCAGGTAACCCCGAGGGCATAGGGTTAATCTTGTGCGCCTGTCGCCCCGGCCTGACGTCACCGCTGCCGGCAGGAGCTTCTGATTGGCCAGCGGCTCCCCAGCATCTCGAGCGCTGATTGCCTTAGCGGCTCGAGTGCTGATTGGCCATAAGCTCCTGCATGAAGAAGCATCTGGACAACGCCCTGCACCGCGGAGGAATCCATAGCCCGAGGCCGCCATTACCCTAAAAAATAAGGATGTTTCCTTGCCGACTTGCCCATTAAAACCGCAATTTCGCCACACAGCCGACTTGCGGCCGACTTGCGGCACACTTGCGGCAGGTCCCCATACAATGTACGGTACTGTATGGGACACTTGCGGCAAGGTGCAGTTAATTGTCATTTTTTTTTTTTAATATAAGTCATACCCCGAATATAAGACAGGGTGGGACTTTTGGGGGTAAAATTAATATAAGACACTGTCTTATATTCGGGGAAACACGGTAGTACAGCACCTCTGTAGTGTCAGTTAATGGCAGATTTTCTCACTAATTCGAATGGTTTGCCATCTCTCCAGCATCTCTGGCAGTGATAGGGTTATGGATTTCATCCTGTCTGGATGTGTATTTGTACAGGATGATAAAACATATGGTGCAGGAGCTGGACTGGTATAATTGTCTGAGGAATGCTGCTTTCCTCCCCAATCTTCCTGACATCTCCACTTATTCCTCAAGGTGAACGTGAGAAATGGAGAAACCGGTGGAATTTGTGCAGAACTTGTGTAGAATCTGGCAACCAAAAGCCGAGAGGAGAAAAAGGAGACGATTCCGAAATCATCCGCGTCTGGACACAATATACATCGCGAGGAATATTGTTACACATGTAGCAGAAGTGAACTTGTCATTTAACTGTTAAAGGTTGCATTGTTGTAACATCATATTAATAAGTCAGCGAGTCAGGATAATGTTGTGCCTGCAGTCCTATTTAAAACCCCATTTGTCACATTGACATCTCTTGGATGCACTCAAAAAACACAGCAAAACTGCATTTAATTTACAACATTTGCCTTCAAAAGAAACATTTTATTCATGGTGTATTTATTATGGTGTATTCATGAGAACAATTTGCAAAGTTTTAGCACAAAAGCAAGTAAGTGGGGATGAGCGAACCCAAACTATAAAGGCCCCGTCACACCTGGTGACGGGGCTGGGGATGTCGGCGGCGACTGGCGGGAGCGCGCACGTTTTTGGCGCCCCGCCAGTGTCGCTATCCCCCATTTACACGGGGCAACATCTCCAGCCCCGCGCCGGCAAGCTGTCAGGCGGCATCACCGCCGGGGTGTCTGAAAACCCCAGCGGCGATGCAGAACAATGGGAGCCTATAGCTCACATCGCCCCAGATCGGTCGCCTGGTTTTAAGAGCACTGCTCTGAAACCAGGTGACCTCCCGGCGGTGCCGACATTGCCCCTATACATGAGGCGACGTAGGGGCGATGTCGCCGCTGATAGGCCACGCCCCTACGTCGCTGATGTAATCGGCGGCGATGTTGCCCCATGTGACAGGCCCTTAAAGCTTAGGGTTCATACCAACCACCTAGTGCCCAGTGCTGAACACTGAACATGGACTTCTAATTGTACGTCCATCTCCTGTTTGGGTTTGACATCCGAATAAAGCTTGTTGAAAGACCGCAGAGCAGCCAATCAGCAAGGTTTTTCAGTGTGGGCACTTCCAGCCCCATCACAGCCATTTCAAGTATTTGAACTGCTGTGATTAGCCGGCGCACCGCATAAAAAAGGCAAATAATAAAAAAAAAAAAGACGTGGGCTCCAGCTGTTTTGTGATGACAAAGTGCAGGTAAAACAGATAGCTACGGGCTGCAAACCCTAGAGATCTAATTTACCTTGACTGGTTATCAAAAATAGAGGTGATCCCATGCCGTTTTTAAACTTATTTAAATAAATAATTAAAAAAAATGATGTGGGTTTTTGATAACAGCCAAGGTAAAGCAGACTGGGGATGGTATCATCAGGGTGGAAAGGGTCATAGTTATTATCCCAGTCAACAACTGCCCAGAAATAGTGCATCACATTAGCTGTGCCAAATCTGCCGTTTTGCCCAGCTCTTTCCGATTGCCCTGGTGCAGTGGCAATCAGGGAAATAGTTAATGGGGTTGATGTCAGCTGTGAATTGTCAGCTGGCATAAAGCCTAGAGGTTAGTAATTGTTTAGGGTCTATTACATAGCTGCCAATACTAATCTGGTAGGTGAATGGTTAAAGAAGGCACACACAAAAGAAAAAGTACTTTATTTGAATAAAGATTCCCCCACATGGTATTATTCACCAGTTTATTGTTAAACGATGTTCTCACAAAGGTTCAGCGTAATCTATGATCTCCAAAAGCAGCTCTGGTGACTGTGAAGATCAGTAAAGTACAGGTATTCACAGATGCTGTGTGCTGACTACTCCCAGCATAGCTGCAGGTTCTCACTGAGCACAGTGTTGAGCTGGCATCTATGATGGAAGTTGAAGTCAGTAGCGGGTGTCTGTGAATAGCTGTACTTTATTGCTCTTTACTGTCACCAGAGCTGCGTTTGGAGATCATGGATTGTGGGGCTTTTTTTTTTTTTTTAACAAATTGGTGAATGAGGGCACGTGGGGAAGTCCTTATTCAAATAAAATAAAAAGTATGGGTGACACTGGAGCTGGCTATCGATGAGGTAATTATAGGCAATATAATGTCTATACCTCTGCTGCAACTAGAAAATCCCTAAAAATCCCTAAAAAGCCCCGTGTGATGGCTTTTAAAGAAATACACACTCAATGGGTAGGTTTTATATAGAAGATGGGATGCAGCGCAACTGTTATAGTACACCTATATATTTTTATATATATTATTATATGTAATAAAATACACTGAGCATCTACATGTTTTTGAATATCATGTATGGGCTGTAAGTGGGGTACTAGCTAATAGTAAATAGGGAGCATATGTGGTGCCCTGCTAACCATAGGTACCCACAGACTCACCAGCATCATGGATGGGTCTTCACAGCGGGTACACAGCAACACACAACACCTTCCACCCCAGCACAGTAGAGGGAGCTCAACCTGCTGCTTTTAGGCAGGATCCCCTATAAATACTGGTGCTGGGGACAGAGTTAGAAAGAGTGTGGCAGACGCTACAAGAGCTGCAAAGAAGTGCTGGTGTGCAGTGCTACGTTAGGCCGAGCTAGTTACCCTGACCACTCTCCGGTATCCCTGCAAGGCCCAAGAGTGGGGTCTAGAGTCAAGGAGAAAAGGCAGAACAGTGGGGGACCATGTAGCCAGCGTTAGGTTCACACCGAGCAACCACCGGACACTGGAGTCCACATCCGCTGGAGTGCACTTACCCTCACTGATGCATCCCTGCCCCGGGGGGTCAGCTCCACCTGCAGGGGGGTGTACCATCAAGGCCCCTATACCACCACCCTCCGGAGGACTGAAGCGGTGCTGGTGCTTAATCACCAGAAGCTGCGGGTGGCGTCACGAGAACTACATTATAAACTGTATTCCCTCGTACATATATCCCCCCTTTTTTAAAAGTTCGGTCTCTGGGGCCACGGGTCTGAGCAGGCCAGCAATGACATCCTTTCTACAGCAGAGGGTCCGGATACCAGAGTCCCCACTGACCTGAGCGACACATACATACTTGGTTATTATCGGGGCTGTTAGGAAAGCCTGAATGGGTCGGATAGCCCCATAGACCCCTTGTTGTCAGGAGGAGCTGTGATCTAATGGCTGCGCCTTAGACATTTAGTGAACATATGTCTCTCAGTAATAGGGGAGATATTTGGATACCCGGGGCGAGGGGAAAGAGATACCCTCAGGAACTTTGTGCCCGAGTTTGACCTTAGCTCCTATTGCAGTACCTATGGTTGCTAATGCATGTAATTATGAATATATATCATTTTTAATAACTTTAATACTAAAAAGCACTGATGCACTTTATTAATATTTTAAAGCACCTTATGCAATATAGAGGCTTGATTATAGTGCACAAATCATTATATATCTACTTGGGAGCCGAGATCATCGGAGCATGCCCAGTAGAGACACCATGGTGTAAAGAGACCGGATTACGCATGCGCAGGAGTCCTAAGATGGCGGTCGGATTATTTCCGGTGTCTCCTGAGTAACTAGGAAACACAAAAGGCCACCTGAGCATGCGCACAATAGACTTCCGGGACGCCGTGAATACTGAACACAGCAGAACAAAGGGGAGAGCATACACTTGGATACGTTTTATTGATACTGTACACAGATGAAGGAGAATTCCTAATCAGTGGTGATTATGTGTTATAAAGAGAGATTGATTTGACACATATGATATTGAAAATGGAGAATTAAGCAAAGGATACGGGAAAGCAAAGTGCAAAGCACTGTGTTAAGTGTATTTGGAAGAAAAAGGTATACGCACTTAATTTCACTTTTGTAGAAATATGGTTAATAAATTTATATTACATATGCAAATGAGGTATTATAAAAAGCCCAGCTACCCAATGCATAGGTGCTGGAATAAGGCTCATTGTAGGCCAAATAAAGGCATGAGAAACCTCATGAATGGAGTGCTGCAGTTTCTTTGTTGGTCTGTATAACTTGGCAAATTGAACCATTGCCCTTAACTGACTTTTGCACCCGGTGTGAGTGTTGTGCTGCTCAAGCTTTTCTACATATCTATCTATCTATACCAAAAAGTGAAAAAGTCACAGCACTCCCGTTCTTAGGTGCATCAAAGAGCATTTATTCAGGCATCGCACAGGTGGCAACAAGGGATGAGCGAGTACAGAACTAATTGGACTCGCTATACTCGCAACGAGTAGGTCCCGGTACTCATTGCAAGTATAGAGAGTCCAATGTTAATAAATTGGCCGGGTAAGTACTTCCTCAGTGTATCTATATATACAGTGTGAAAGTGCACTAAAAGTGAATAAAAGTTGTTAAAAAATAAAAATATATCATACTCACCCAGACGACGCCTGCACCGGGACCTGAAAAGAAGTCATCCGATATACGAGAAGGACCTGTGAGTCTGACAGCCAATCAGATGGCCTAACATCACAAACCACATCATCCCTACTAACCACCTGATTGGCCAGATTGCCAGGTCATTGAGGCACGTTCAAGATCTTGCAACCTGGCCAATCAGGTGGCTGGTAGCGATGAAGTGGTTTGTGACATCTGGCCATCTGCTTGGCCGGATCGCTACCAGCCATCTGATGGGCTATCAGAGGGAAAGGTCCTTCTCGTTCATCGAATGTCTTCTTTGCGTCGGATGGGTGAGTATGATATTGTTTTATTTTTAACAACTTTTATTCACTTTTATTGCACTTTCGCAGTATATATAGATACACTGTGAAAGTGAATGGACTACTCGCTACTCCTGAGTAATCACAAGAAACTCGGGGAGTAGCGAGTAGCCCGAATATCATTACTATTCGGCAAGTACCGAATAGTAACGATTATACTCGCTCATCATAGTGGCAACATTTTGGGTCCAAGCATCCTTTGTCTAGCCAAAGGACCTGAAATATTGTCACCTGTTCCATGCTTGAATAAATGTTCTTTGATGCACCCAAGAACTGGAGTGCTGAGACTTTTTCACTTTTTGATATACATTGGAAACCTGCAAAAGGAAGGTTTGGTCTGCTTGCATGATTAATCTGTCTCCTGTGCTGCTCCTTTTTCTTTTTGTATCTCGGTCTGTGGCGCCCCGCACTGAGTGCGTCACAGGAGGGTATTGCAGCCATAAATGCAGCAGCAATATTCTCTGACCCAGCAGTTATCCGGTTAACTTAGAGATCCATACTCTGCATGCCTCACTTAGCATAGAGGACCAATCAAGGTCCTGGTGGGCAGAGTGCAAGGGTAGTGTGTAGTGGAAAGTTTAGTCCAGCCTAGAACAGTCTGCAACAGTCTGCAAGAATGTAGAGAAGTTGGAGTTTGAGGGCTGAAGGAGTAACAGCAACCTAGAAGACCCTCTGCAGAATCCCAGCTCTGCAACCTAGGAGAGGGGGCTCGCACAGTCCCGTGCAACCCCCTGGCCACCTTCTACCGGCCATCTCCCTACCAATTTCGGGCATCATTATGCGGGCTCCAAATCATCCCGTGCCCTTATACAGCCGGTTTGCTGGTACCGAAGCTAGCAGCAGTTCAGCTCTGCTAGGCGAATCAGAAGAGTGGAGGAGCAGCTTTACAGGAGCACCCCACCACTGCCAAATCCAGTCGTCTAACCAGCGGTGTACCCACCAAGGGACCCAAGGCTCCCCAAAGCATCCAGAACGTATACCCCGGATAGGGCATTCAAGCAGCCTCCCTGTACCCGACCTGGTATTCCCGGGCGACAACGGCAACTTACTTAGTTAGAATGGAGGAACACCGTGGATCTCTGAGGGACACCTATCACTGCTGAGTCCACCCGGTCCACGACCCGTTAACTGTATGCCATGTACTGCTTGCTGGTTACAGTAAAAGACCCGTTACAGAGATTTACAGTGTCCGTGCCTTCTTATGAACTGTCTGTCCGCACTTCAAGGTAACCGCAGCTGCCGCACAACATCTTAAGCAGCTCCAGCCTCCGTGGATCACCGCTCAGCCTGTGGGGAGCGTTCCATCTTGCTGCTATCCATCCCCCGGAGGCCCCGCAGCGTCGGTAAGACTTACCGAACTACTCATAGGTGGCGTCACGAAACAATTAACCCCTTAATCTGTCCCCACAAGACGTCTTCTTTTTGATCTGCACTCAACCGGGCCCCACTACCGGCAGGCGCGGTCCACCCGTGACAAGGAGGAAGAAGCTACTGCCTGTCTAAACCGGAGTCCCCGGCCACAGTGAGTCAGGTCTATCTATCCATATTAATTGCGGCATACGGTAATTCTAGTATTTGTCTACCTGAAATGTGAGGGTCATAATAAGAAATGCTAGAAGATAAAAACCCCAAAGATCCCACCTAAGTATATTTTTAGAAAATAACGGCCATAGATGCAGAATGCTATCTGGTTTGGGGATGAAAGACATCTCATCCTTGGCCATTTTGGCTTAAAACTAAAGTTGGATTGACACTGAGCAATGCAAAGAGAAAAGGAAGGAGCCTCTGTAACTCTCTAGATGTCTTCAAGCGATGAGACCTCAAAACATAAATTATTTATTTTTGCAGTAAATATTAGATAACCTGTGTTTCATTATCTGGCCTCTGCAATCAGCAGTAAAGAATCAGTATGGAAATATGAAGACGTCTCCCAGACAAACACAGCAGATTGTTCTTACCCTGCACTGATTACTAGTAATACCTGCATAACATGTGATGATGTCAGGGATTCCAGTTTGTTTGTTCACTTTATTAGTCATTGATGTTTAGGAATTCATGAGAAGATGATTAAAGCTTGGGAACCCCATGTTATTTATGTTTCGTATCTACAGGTGTTTGGATAGAAATTTCTGAAAGGCTTTCATGTTTCTTAAATATGCTCTGGTGTGGTGGCAATCAGACTAATAGAAGGGGTTAATGACAGCTGAGTATTGATAGTTGTCATCAAGCCCTAGATTGAAGATGTTCAGTCCTCTATGAGACCTGCATATTACCAATCCTATAGGAAAATATTTAGAAAACACACAGAAAAATCCTTTATTTGAAATAAAACACAAAGATGCCCTCTATTACCCATTTATTAACCCCAAACATTCCCTCTGACACTAATCCACAGCATGAAATCCAGCTTTGCTCTCCATCTCTGGTACATTGCGGTCAGTTTATAAAAAAAAAAATCTATGTTAATAAAATAATTTATATCAAAGGGTTTTCTACAGTTCATGACTCGCTGATTCATGTGTGGATGAGGACCCTCACTGATCCGCAGAATCCTGAGTCCATCTGCTGTGTCCTTGAATGGAGCCATGCTTCAGGAACCTGAGATGGGTGCATCTCCCAAAATTCATTTCAGGCATACTTAGTCAGTTCAGCTGACAGAATCAATTTTGGCCTGAAAAAAATTGGTCTGAATCGAAAGTACTTTGATCTTTACATTTATTATACTCCGCAAACTCCCTGAACTATGTCTGAATGTTTTGGAACCTGAAGAAAGCGACAGCATTGTATTATATTAGTGTGAACTGTGTCATGCATCTATGTATATAATGCGTTTATGTACAGATTATAAGATAATGTTTGATGTAGCACTTAAAGGAGTTTTCCAACGAAAAAAGGTGATTTTTAAGTTCATTTTAATAAATAGATCTTGGAATAATGATAATTTCCACAATTGGATGTTTTAAAAAATGTTCCTGTACTGAGATAATGTAATATATGTCCCTGCTATGTACTGTGTAATGGATGTGTCTGACCATACAGGGACATAGTCTGATCATACCACATCTCCTGGGCTGAGATAATCTTATATATGTGTCCCTGCTATGGACTGAGTAATGGATAATGGATATGTCTGACCATACAGGGACATGGTCTGATAATACCACATCTCCTGAGAAGGGGAGGACACTAAGGAGTATACAGGCATTACATCACGGGATCACAGCTGATTCTTTTTTTGAAGTAAAACATTTCCCTGCCTGTTTTTAAAACATGTTTTAACTCACAAAAAGAACTACTGTTTGCAATCCCATGCTGTAACCTCTATATACTCTTTTGCATCCTCCCCTGCTCAGTATCAAATCATGCTCCATGCACAGTCAGACATGGCAATGATGGCGGGTCCTGCGTGATACCGACTGGTGCATTAGATTGTGCTGTTACATTTTAACAACACAATCTAACTAGTTAACAGGCGCGGGTGGCTCCAATCCAACCTGCACCTAGTAGCTGCACATGAGCCACCATCAAAGGGAGGGACATGACCAAGGACGTATCGGTATGTCCAAGGTCGTGAAGTGGTTATGCTCTGCTTTTGACAGATTGATGAAGAGTCACCATTAATTTAATAACTTTGGAATTCCCATTTCCTCAATCCCTGCTAACCCCTTGAATATAGACTTTCAGGATCTATTTCATTATATAAAGCGGCACACAACCTCTTAACACATTGTTTCACATCTAAATGAAGCCGAGAAAAATAACAACCTGCTGACCAGTCTCATTTACCAAAACAAAAAACTTGGAATATTTATAATCCCATCCCAAGACCACCTATGAACATATGGGAGGTCAACAAAAGTGGATAGAAAGCCATTTAGAGACTAGCGGTGGACCAGGTGGATAGTTGTAGTAACAGTACAGAAAAGTGATGAGTCTACAACAGGGGTGTATAATCAGGGGCTGACATATCATTGGTGCAAGCTGTGCAGTCGCAAAGGGGCACAGGAGATAAAAGGGCCCATTTCTACATTGAAACCATGTGAAATGTTGCACTATGATGTGCTCTTGGGCATGCAAAGTGTCCGTATATTGTTCTTACACAGAAGCCCTTTTCAGTGTATATAATATTCTATTACTTATTCACCATTTCCCTTTCCAAAAAGTGAATTTAGCAAAAAAGCAGCTGGGTGGATAATCAAAGCCCAAACAAATTCTGGAAATTCTGAAATGTGGGAGAAATTCATAATGAATTTGATTTGTGATGAATCAGTCTACTCATCTCTACTGACATGTCAAAAATCTTGTCAGGAGCCATCAACTATCATGGTGCTAACACCAGAAAAGACCCAACACATCAGACTTGCGCCCACCGTGGAAACCTTCAGACGGAACCTGAAGACCCATCTCTTCCAACAAGCTTACAACCTGCAGTGAGCCTCAGTCCACTAAACCACTGCATGACCAGCTCTACGTTCCCCTAGTGTATCCACACCCATCCCTTGTAGACTGTGAGCCCTCATGGGCAGGGTCATTTCTCTTCTCAAAGTGTATCCTCACCCATCTTTTGCAGATCGTGATCCCTCACGGGCAGGCTCCTCTCTCCTCACTGCTGTATTCACACCTATCCCTTGTAGACTGTGAGACATCATGGGCAGGGTCCTGGCTCCTCACCTACTGTATCCTCCCCTTTCCCTTGTAGACTGTGAGCCCTCATGGGCAGGGTCCTGGTTCCTCACCTACTGTATCCTCACCCATCTCTTGTAGACAGTGAGCCCTCGCAGGCAGAATACTTTCTCCTCACCTACTGTATCCTCACCTATCTCTTGTAGACTGTGAGCCCTCGTGGGCAGGGTCCTCTCTCCTTACCTACTGTATCCTCACCCATCCCTTGTAGACAGAGCTCTCAAGGGAGGGTCCTCTCTCCCCCTGTACCTCTCTATGCCTTGTATTGCTCATAATTATTGTTCTTGTCTATGTAAGCCCCTTTTCACATGTAAAGTGCCATGGAATAAATAGCACTATAATAATAATAAATAATAATATTACTTATATCTGGATAATTCTATGGAAATTTAAGCAACTAACTTTAAATTGAAAAAATTGGAAACTCTATTTTATTGCATCCACCAAGCTATATAAGTCAGATACTCCTTCTTTCCCTAGCAATGAGCTCAGCATTTCTGGAAAGTCACGTGGATTGTATTGTTGTTGTTTTCTGATATTTTTCGCCTTTTCTTTCTTTTCTGGAAGAAAAAAGATATAAAAAAGCTGAAAAAAATAGACAGAGGCGCCTGGCCAGGCCGACCACGTGAAGAGGTGGGATCCATTCTAGGTGTTGACAGTTTAAAATAAATCCAGGCCCTACCTAACATTTACAGGAAAGTTATAAAATCAGTGAAACAGCAGGAGCGCGTCACCGTGGAAACCAGACACACACAATAAACAGCCACTGTGACAGGCTTCACCAGAGCGCGCTAGGCCTGAAATCCATCACTGAGCACAGGCTTTATACACTGCCCAAAGCTCTGTATCCCCAGGCAGCATCGAGCTAAAGTGGTAAAATGTATTTAACCTGTTCACAGCCATGCCTGCTGTATTAATGTCTGTGCAATAAGTATCTGTATATATATATATATATATATATATATATATATATATATATATATTTACCCAGTACATCTACAGTGCTGCCAGCCCCTCTTGCTATTCTTGCTGACACACTCCTAGGCAGCTCCTCCAAATAATAAAGTAAAGTAGACATCTACAGGGTTCCTTGCCCCCTTCCTACTGTTCCTGCTGACAGCCTGACACACTCCTAGGCAGTAGATGGATTGGCAATGGTCAGCTTCTCCAGAATAGCACCCTCACCACGGGTAGCCATGCCAGGATTGGTGTTCAATTACCAGCAAGGAATCATGGAACATGTGACCATATCAAGGAGATGGGAGTGATCACAAAGCAGGCACACCTGGGAAGAGAACTAAGAAGCACTGCAGCAAAAGAAACTGACATTAACTCCTACACTGCCAAAGGAAAGAAACTCATTTAAAATGAAGTCTAAATACAGTAATTAATATATTAGGAAATATCTTGTGGTCACATTTTGGAGCGCTAAGGCCAAAAGAGCACACTACAGATGATTTGTGGCAACACACCTATTATTAAACCACTACGCGCTTCAGTATCAGACTGATACCTTTCTCAGGTGGATTCCACCGTAATGCGTACTGAAATGCGTAGTGGTTTAATAAAAGATTTGTTGCCACAAATCACCTGTAGTGCTCTCTATTTCCTTTAGTGCTTCATGATTTGACCGCAATTTATTTCCTGATATTTCGCTGTCCCCTCTGAGGGAATGTGGCTGGAGCTGCTTGGGGCTATAGATGCCGCTACCTGGTTTGAGGACCTTAACTGATGTAACTGTCTGGGGCCACAAGGGACTGAGTACTCAGGTCTCGGGCGGTCGGGTGCAGGGATGTCACGGGTGGTCCGTGCCCAAGCCTGTGCCCTTGGGTGACAATGAAAAGGGGTGAATTTACAGGGATTAAAGTTATTGTCGGTCGTGATGCCACCTGTAGGTCCAGTGATGGCACCGGCGCTGCTAGGACCTCCGGGGTGATGGGCAGCAGCAAGGTGTTGTAGCCCTCTACAGGCAGGGCTGAGTCCCCGGGGTGTTGGAAGTAGCAATAGTGGAATAGGGCAGCGTAGTCGTTGTGGTGTGGGTCTAGAATGATGGACACACACACAGAAAGTCTCTTTTGGTACCTTTACTGATGGAAACCGGTACACGTCCAGGGATGAAGGATGCACTTTGGGACTTCCACACCGAGTGAGGTATAGTCTTCCTTGTCCTGTTCCTTCTCTCTAGTCTGGCATGCGTGAATCGAAGCCTGACCTTCTGCGTCTGTTACACCCGTGTTGCTGTACTGAGGGGTTCTCTCTGTAGGCTATCGCTATCTTTCCTGCGGTCCCCGGCTCTCAAATGTGGGTGCTGCAGGTGTCCAGGAAACTAAGCCTCTACGGTGTGCTGGATTTTCTGGTGGGCTGATCTCTTTCCCTGTTGCAGACTTGGTCTCCAGTGACCGGTGTTCTGATGGGCTGCGTCGGGTTGGCTCCTCTGCCCCCGCTGTACTGTTCCTCATCTCTGTCTGCGGTCCTCGCTCTCTCTGGACCTCACACTGGCTCTGGAGGTGCATTGGTGTTTGGCCTAGCACAGCTCTGGTAACCAGTTTTAGCTCACTAGGCTGAACTTCACAGTTCTTCTAGTGACTGCACACTCTGGCTAAGTCCGCCCCCAGCACCTGTATTTATAGGGGATCTGGCTTAACAGCAACCAGTGGAGCTCCCCCTACAGGCCTGGGGTGGAAGGTGGTGGGTGTAAGTGCGGTACCAGATGTGGAAATCCCGAATGGCCCCTTTACACGCAGCTACAGGTAACAGGTTTTCCACAGGTAACTTACTGGCTGCAGTGAAATCATGGAGACATGGTTCTATCTTGTTGCTGTGTACAAATGGAACTATGTCTCCATGATTTCACTGCAGCCAGTAAGTTACCTGTGGAAAACCTGTTACCTGTAGCTGCGTGTAAAGGGGCCATTAGTGTACTAGTGGGTTCTGGGGCTTACCTGGTACAGGGCGCCACATAACTTCTGGCAATGCAGCAATCACGTGACCGGGCTGAGCCCTCACGTGACGCGACGAAGAAGGAGGAACACAGGAGCGGACCAGTAGGAGAAGATCTAAGACTCGTGGCTGTGCTTACTACCATGGTTGTGCAGAGGTGCGCAACCAGCTGATGTGAGCAACTAATCCCCTCACCTTAATAGGATCAGTCCTCGCTAGACCACCGGGTGCTTCTCATGGTGTGATCTCCCATTTCTTTCTATTTTCCATACAGTAATGGGACACAGGACCCAAAACTGTCAAAAGTCACCAAAGTAAGTGAGACCATTGTGACAGTACCATAAGAGACCCTCAGGCCACACAGTCATAATCCATTGCAGTAGGTTATTCCTGTGTACAGATAAATAAGCTATGTTGATCCATAGAAAGGCTGATCTAAATAACCTGTGGGATGTCTTCCAATTTATCTTCTTTTGCGGCATCTCCAATTAAACGTCCTTCCGTTATTAAAAACCATTATGTCCCAGTGGGTATATATCATACAAGGCAAAAGTGGTGTCAATTTTACTTATGGAGATCTTTTCCACTGGAACTACAGACTATAAATACATATTGGAAACCGTTCTACAATAATACATAAATACCCAGTACATGTGTATGTTGGATATCCGCGCGCCATTGTATATCTTACCCAGTCTCCTAACACATGTAATAGACAGATTAGCATTAAATCTTTGCAGATGGCACGTCTTCTCCCGTCTCCTCGCTGCTGCGTGTTTTCATTTACCATTTTAACTAAATCGACATCGAATTTCAGCGAGAATCCACAGCAAGAAAAAAAATGTAAATTGCAAAACTGCAGGCGTCTGAACAAAGTCTCCCCCCGGACTAGTAAAAGACTGTTATGCAGACAGGAAAGAAAATAAATCATAAAATTAATACCTTAGCTATATAATGCCTATATATACTTCATGTTGCTTAGCTCTCCCATGCCTAGAAATCCATTATGTCTTCCTCATTGCAGTAACGCTGTCATAAAGAGCTTACAGGTACGAAACATGGCATTCAAAGTAAAAAGGGAGGAAATACAGTATATCCCAAAAATGATACCATGGCTTATCTTCCCAGATTTTTACATAACTTTGCAAAAGATAATAAAACAATTTTGTTTTTGATCCTTTAAATTAAAAAGGGTTTTGTCCAATAATAGAGTCCGTTTGGGCAGCTTTGGTATAGAGCAGGAGAAGCTTGAGTTTTATTAGAAAACATCCAGTAAAATGTAGGTGATATTCATTATATCTGTATTCCTAAGCATAGAGATAGCATAGGTACAGCTGGTTAGATAAGTATTGAGCACATCAACAAGTTTCTAATAAATATATTTCAATAGTGAAGGTGTGATTGACATGACCTTCTCATCAGATGTCAGAAACGACCCATCCAATCCATACATATAAAGAAATCAAGCCATAGATGTCCATAAATTAATGAGAATGACACAGTGAAAAAATATTGAACACATGAAGAGATTTGCAAAAAGCCATGTAAAGTCATGATACCAGCTGAAATCTAACAGTAATTAGAAAGTAATCCTTTCACTTAGTAATAAAATAATATCAGCTTTTTTAACTGTTGGCCTATTAAAAGGTGTCTCATTTTCAAGGTGCCACACAAGAAACATCTCATAATGGGTAAAACTAGCGAGCTGTCTCAAGACCTTTGCAACCTTACTGTTGCAAGACATATTGACGACATTGGTTACAGAAGAAATTCTAAACTGTTGGGACCATAATCCGGAAGTGAAAAGAACATTATTTCACCATAAAAAGGCCACAACCATGTGCTCCCTACAAGATTTCAAACAGCGAAGTGAAAAGACTTATTAGAAGAGTTGTCCGAGAGCTGAGAACTACCCATGGTGAGCTACAGAAAGACCTGGAATCAGCAGGCACAATTGTTTTAAGGAAAACAATAAGTAATGCACTTAACCTCCATGTGCATTCTCCTGTATGTACAGTAATGATGCAAAACTTCATTGATGAGCAAAAAAGCATGTTCAATCGCATTTAAAGTTTGCTCAACAACATTAAGACAAGCCTGTGAAATACTGGGAGAATTTAGTCTGGTCAGATGAGTCCCAAATAAAACTCTTTGGATATTATAATACACAATGTTATTGAGGTCAAAAGTCACTGCATATCATTGCAAAAACACCATACCAACAATGAAGTTTGGAGGTGAGAACATCATAGTGTGGGACTATACTCAGCCTGCTACACTGGCAAACTTCATATAATTGAAGGAAGGAGGAGCAGACAAACGCCCCGAGACATTCTTGATAAAATTCTGCTGCCACCTACCTAGAAGATAAAGATGAAACGAGGATGAACATCTCGGCAAGACAATGATCCCAAACACGCAGCCAAGGAAACTCTCAATTAGTTTAAAAGAAAAATAAAATAAAGCCGAGCCAATCACCTGACATCAATCCAATAGAAAATTTATGAAAGGAACTAAAGCTATGAGATAATAGAAGGAGCTCACAGGACCATCAGGATTTGAACGGTGTTTGTGTGGAAGAATGGGCCAAAATCACACCTGAGCAATGCAGGACTCTAGTTTCTCAGTACAGAAGGCATCTTGAAGGTGTTATTATCAGCGAAGGCTTTTTAAAAATTGCAGCTTCCAGCTTTGTGGGTACAGTTTGAAGAAGGTCCTTATCACTTCTCCATGACTTAGGCCAATGCACAAGGCCCATATTGCCTATTGTGCGTTCAGAATAGAAGTGGTAATAGATTAGCGCTAAAGACAACGCCAGGCAATCGCTCTGTAATAAATTACCTTACATACACATCACACCGATCCTATGCCCTAAATCTTAGCAGTGTGGCGCAACCTTGTTTTTGTCTCTCATATTGCCTATTAGTAATTAGAATCTAGGAAACTGGCATTCCCTCATGGGAAGAAGATTGCATTACTAAACATTGATAGAGCTGTAAAAAACTCTAAAAGGTGATGTGAATTTTGAAGTGAACAGTTTTCTAAACATCTTCCAGAGCATTTTCTACACCTTCATGCTGTATTTTGCATGCAATCTTCTCAGAGGTGGGGCTTCACTAAGGGAGTTATTGGGAGCTTATTTGCCAAGTGACAGTATTAAAATCTTAATGATTTAGAGATGAACTGCAAAGAGGAGTGGACCAAAATTTCTCATGACATGTGCATAAAACTCATTATCAACTACAAGAAATGTCTGACTGCTGTTATTACCAACAAGGGTTTTGCCACTGAGTATTAAGTCTTGTTTGCCAGAGGGATCAAATACTTATTTCTCTCCACAAAACGCAAATACATTTATATAATTTACACAATGTGATTTTCTGGATTTTATTTATGATATTCTATCTGTACTGTTAAAATTAACCTACCCTTAAAATTATGGACTGTTCATGTCTTTGTAAGTGGGCAAACTTATAAAATCATCAAGGGATCAAATACTTATTTCCCCCTACTGTAAGTACAAAAAAGTAAGGTAAAATATATGTTTGTACTTTGTTAGCCAGTAGATAGAAAAATATTAAAAATCTGAGAGTCCTCAGTGGCTGATACCTTTTAATAGCTAACTGAAAAGATGGTAATAAATAGCTTACAAGACTATTCAGGCCTCTTCTTCAGGCTAGTATAAGATGAATTCTGATATGCCACTTATATATATCATAATAGTTCACTATTAAGAAGTATGAAAGTTGTATTGTCCTCTAATTGGGGTCTGTTCAAAGATATGATGCCCCCAAATGCACTTTCATTTAATGTAAAAAGACATGAATCCATGTGAAATAGTAATTCCTGCTCGGAATGTGTCCAAGGTCATCGTGAGTTTGTATTCCCAAATTCTTAGGTCTCTTTGACACCTGAAATTACCTTTTAATACAAGCAGCTTCATGTCTGATGTACTATGGTCCAGGCTACAGAAATGCTTCGCTACAGTGGGATCCATATGTCTTTCTTTTATTTTGTGGTAATAAGAATTCGTTCTTGTTCTAAGTTTCTGTCCTGTCTCCCTTACATACAGCCCCCCCATTGTACATTTGGTACATGTGATTAAATATACCACATTAGTGGTTGTGCAACTAAAGTTACCTGGGATCTTGTAGTCCTGATGTAACATAGGAGAAAAAAGGACAATTTCATAAGATGAAAAACTCCCTATATCAAGCAAAACTCCCATGATGAAAGAAAGTTGATAGATGATAAATAGATTGTCACATGGTCTCTCTTGCTTTGGAGACTTGCGACACTTTTGGGACCTGTGCCTCGTTCCTGTATTGAGACTTCATATTAAACGAGTTTCTTTCCTTTGGCAGCTTAGGAGTTAAAGTCAGTTTCTGTTGCTAGCAAGCCAACTAGTTATTTGTCCAGGTGTGGCTACTTTGTGATCATTCCCATTTCCTTTATATGGTCATATGGTTCCAGCATCCTTTGCTGGTTATTCAATTTTGTTCCTGGCCTGGCTACCTGTGGTGAATGTGCTATTCTGGAGAGCTAAATACTGCTAAGCGGTCTGCTGCAAAGGAGCATGGCAGCAGGTATGAAGTTGTTTGTCTTTCTTTCCCCTCTTGTTGATTTTAATGCAGTGGTTGGGACTAGTGCTCCCACCGGCCATTTCCCTATTAAGGGCTCACATCAGGGCCAGCGAGGGACTAGGTATCCTGTTCGGCAACGGAAGGAAAAAAAAACATATAGGGACGGTAGGGAGATCATGACATAGCTGCAGGTGAGTGCAGGAGGTAACCTCTTCACCATTCCCTGTGAGCAGGGCCCTCCACTGTATTTGTTTACCCCTGGCGTCTCCCCATTTGTTGTTTGATGTAGTGCGCCAGACATTGTTTGTCCATGTGTCCCTGTCATGCATTGTTTCCAGATGTTCCCTGCATCCAGCATGACAGATAGATAGATAGATAGATAGATAGATAGATAGATAGATAGATAGATATTAGATACTACACTGTATTTTGATGCATTTTTTTCCCCAGCCCTACATCCAGAATAGTCACTATTTGCTTACATTTTGCCAACTTGCATGATCTGAATGACTGTTGTAAGAAGGAAGTGTCTGAATTTTTCACATTTCTGGCTGGATAAAATAACACAGTATATTTCCAAGAAAGACTAAAGACAAAACAAATGGACCTTTAAAAAGATTTCTATCCTAGCGGCAAACTGTGATGACTTTTAACAATCATTTGGTGGATGGCAGAGATGAGATAGTGGCACATTATTGATACTAATGCTTCATTTTTATGAATTAATAATATAGTTGTGGCTGAATTCTCAGAGAGACGTATGTGCCTAATATTTATACCAGTGTTGTAGAAATCCGATGTGCCAGTACTGAGAATTCGAGCTTTGAAGCCATTTGAAAATTATCCAGAGAGTGTACAGACAGCAAACCAATTTATTAGCAGTCTCCTTGTTGCAATGAAGAGGCTGACATGGTTTGCTGGTTCCCCAGACAGTAGTGCATTTCAGGGTATATGATCATCAGGATAAAAGTCAATAAAAATCCATAGTTTCTTCAAACTCAAATTATATATAGGGATGAGCGAGTATACTCGTAACTTTTTGGTACTCGCCGAATAGTATGGTATTCTGGCTACTTGCTATTCCTCGAGTTTCCTTGTGATTACTTGTTACGAGTAGCAAGTAGTACATTCACTTTCACAGTGTATCTATATACACTGCGAACGTGAAATAAAACTTAATAAAAGGTGTTAAAAATAAAAAAATAACATACTCATCTATCCGACGGCTGTCCCTGTTTTTATCCGCATGATAAGTGATCTTAATATTCAAACCATTTTGATTTAATTTATCTATAAATGGATATAGATCACATTCTGGTCTCTGGCAGATCAAAAAGATGTCATCGATGTACCGCGCCCAGATGTCCATCGATGACATCCGATCTGACATGAATAGGTCCCTCTCCCACAGCCCCAGGAACAAATTTGCATACTAGGGCGCGAAAGACTTCCCCCCCATAGCAGTTTCCTGGAGCTGCAGGTAGAAGGACCCATTAAATGCAAAAAAAGTATGCGTCAGGGTGAACTCAAGGAGTACCATGAGGAGGGAGACGATGTCCCTGGAGAGATCCGACATCTCCAGAAAAAATCTTGTAGCCTGTAAACCGTCGGCATGCCGTATACTTGTATATAAGGCTTCTACATCGCATGTCACCAACACAACATCGTCATCTACCTGTAGGGAGTCAATTTTTCTCAAAAATTCACTAGTATCCTTGATGAACGAAGGAAGACTCTCCACCAGAGGGTGCAATTTTGAATCGATCAATTTGTTAACATTTTCCAAAAAACTCCCCCTCCCTGACACAATCGGTCTATCGGTCTAAGATTGACACAGTGGATCTTGGGGTCCGTGGTGGACCAATAGGGCAAAGACTAGGTATGTTAGAATCAAGATGGATTTGGATACTTGGTATCTTGCAGCCCAGTGGGTTAAACGAGAACCTAAGTTTCATTCCATTCTTGTGATCTGGGTTGTAATTCTGTGCTGTAACCCTAATCAGGTTCTTATATTATTGATTTTATTAGGCTGGCCACATTGAAATCGCAATTGATTTGCAGTTGGAATTGTATATATAAAAATGACGGCTGTATTTTATGTATGGAAGAAGAACTATCATTTAGACCCGTTGGACCACATCGCTTTTATGGACTATATATGGATTGGATGGGATGCAGTTACTTGACTGCAGTACTATATCTGGGAATCTATATCAATTGTGATTAGATACTGCACCATTGTGGATGTGATATCAATTGTAACTAGGGTTGTGAGGTGTCCAGAAATACTTAAACACTGACACACACTTTGTATATTCACAATGCTGCCCTGATGTTATTATCCATGTTTGTTATGATGGTTGCTGCATTGAATATTAGTGCCACAAGCAGGTGCATGTTATGATATAAAGACACTGTTAATGTGCACTATTAATAAATATCGGTGATGTTGCCCACTATCATTGCCTAATAAGCGCAGGTTGCCGCTGCATACACAATGCGGGGTCTTCGATGTGAGATCCGGAGCTAGGAACTGTGTTGACAGCCCCAGCAATGACGCGCCCCAGTCTCCAGGGTGATGGTAATGCAGGGGGCAGCCTCCGAGTCGCTTTCGCTGGTGCCGGTCATGTGGAAGTTGACACGCCCCAGGGCTCGGGTACTCAACTCTCAGATGGGCTTCAGGGTCTGGGGATGTCACGGGTGGCTTGCCTGAGGCCGTGGCCCTGGTGGTCAACTGGATAATGGGGATGATATTAAAATATGGGAATACGTTTTTGTCATCGTGATGCCACCTGCTGAGTCTGGTGATGCCCACCAGCGCCGCCACAGTCCTCCGGTGGTTGATGGTATTGCGGCTGAGATGGACTAGTCCCCGCAGGCGGGACTGAACCAACGGGGCAATGATGCTGTAATCAAGCAGTTAATAATTGAAAGGATGCAGCAGAGTCGGGACTTCACTTCACCGGGTAACTTTACTGACAAACTTCACCAAAGTTATACAGTCAGGCAGTTCAATGGATGGTATAATGACAAATGCTCTGGATGCTGCAACTGGAGTGTCTGGCTGGTTCCCTCCTTATGTTCCTTTATTTCTCTTTCTCTCCTTTGCCTCCCAGTGGCGGTGAAGTCTGACTTCCTAAAGACAATCTGACCTCCTGCTGCATTTCTTCCTCTTTCTTTCCCTCCTTTGCGGTCTCCGGGACAACCTTCTTTTAAGCTAAGGAGTGGCTTCTGCTCCTAGCTTTTGGCTCCCTTTTAGTTTTGACTCACTTAGGAGACTGGGGCTGTATTTATAATATCCCCGTTCTCTGTGAGCTTTCCTCAAACTGCAGGTCCAGTGCTGAGTCCCAACAGGAGTCTGTTATTGTCTGCAGCACTGACATCATATCGATAACGCTGAAGCCAATCTGTTAGCTCAGCAGCTCAAGCCGTCACCTCTGGGAGAGCTGCAAAAAATAACAAATACCGGGAGCAGAGGATGCAACTGGGGGAGAGGGGTTTTCCCCAAGCTAAAACACCCTCTAAGGAAAGGAGGGAAGTTGAGGATCAACTAATCTTGAGCTTTTCAAGATATTAAGGGAAATAATAAAAGATGTTGTCTGCTTGCTGGTAGTCATGGAGGTGTAGTCATTCGAATGAAAATGGCGCATGCGCAGTGAGCATTTTGAGTCAAGTTCATAAACACGCCTCCCTTTACATATGTGCATGTCCTGAATGCCCCTATAGCAGACTTGAGATAATGTATCCCAGTCTCAGAAATGTCAGTCAAACTAGAGTGGTCATGTGATAGGGGCACATTGAAAATACATAAAAGCAACTCATACTGCCAGTAAATAGTTTCCCTACAGCGCATGCGCATATAAGGCGGCCGTCACACGCTTCAATATCGATAGCGATATTGTTAGCGATCACGTGCACGCGCGATCGCTAACAATATCGCTCACATCGCTGGTGAGCTGTCACACAGACAGACTCACCAGCGATGTGGAGCAGCGAGATCGCTGGTAACTATGGTACACATCGGGTTACTAGGCGCCGCGCGGCGCTTAGTAACGCGACGTTTACCATAGATACCATCTCCCAGCATAGGCTCTGCCGCTGGGAGATCGTTCATCGTGGTGTCACACACCACGATGATGCAGATTGATCAAGCGTTTATCGCTAGATATGAGCTCCGGCTCACCAATCTGCGATCTTACACGCAGCGATGCACAAACGATATCGCTTAAGTGATCAAAACGCAGATCGCTTAAGCGATATCGTGCATTAAATTGATGCGTGTGACGGCCGCCAAAGTCTTATTTTAAAATAGTTTGAAAATTAGTTTAAACTGTTTAAAATTTATAAGAAATTTAATTTTAAAAAATTGTTAGCGTCTCCCTTGAGTAGGATTTTCATGTCACCCATTGCGTTCCATTGAACAGAACATGTCTGCAGCAATTACAAATCTAGGTGTACCCCTAGATACAGAATGATGTCATTAAACTATATTGTTGTAGTAAAAAAAAATACAATTGTATATATTCCCTACCTGCTAATAACTTGAGAATCCAAATACACTTGCTGGTCCAAAGCATAAAGAGTTTTAGTGCCGGCAGCTGACATCAATGTGCCTGCTGTCACGATACCACCGATGTCAGCTGATGGCATCTGTTTTGCCAGCGGCATTTATTGCAGTGAAAGGATCTGACGGGTCTCAGCGCAACAACGCATTTTAGCTGGGTGGGCATTCTCGGACGTAAATCCTACTCTAGTACTTGTACCCCGGGCTCGGTCTTGGTCACAACCTCTGCAACCATGATCGTTTCACCCCTGTTGCTGAGAGCAATGTACTTTAATGTATATGTGCGAGAAAAGGACAAAAGAGTGACGATGACTTGGAAGTAAATCTGGCACATGCGCATTACAGTATTTTGCAGAGTAGTAGTATGCCTGCGCAGGAGCGAGATTGGGAGGGCAGTTTGGATTATGTAAGGCTAGGTTCACACTTAGGAGTGTTTTTTAAAAAACGCATGTGCTAACGCATGCGTTATTTTTGGGTGGTTTTTAGGTGGTTTCTGACTGGTTTGGATTTCTGGGAGTCTCCTAAAAAACGCATGCGTTAATGCATAGAGCCATATGTGGGATGGGGCATGTAAATTTGTGATGTAGAAAACACTGAAAACACATCCCTCAGCCAATAAAAAGGGGAGGTAAATTGGTACAGTAAAGTGGTAAAGTACTGTTTCATGATAACTCACAGATGATGATGAAGACAAAGATGAGTCTGACAGGGTCAGGATTACGGACACATCCGAGTTGGCCATCTAGACCACATTTACAAACATTGGATCAACATGGATGGCACAGCAGAGTATCGCACAACATTAATGAGATCATGTTTGGAATACATGTGGACATACCTTCCTTGATGAGGCTGGTCTCCTTGTTTCGACACACCCGGGGGCAGGCCAGCGGTCATCATGCCCTTCCCCCTGTTTATGTGATTGATTGTGATCAATTTTAGCATTTATTCTATGCAAAATATGCATGTCCTGAAAACGCATGCGTTTTTACATGTGTCATTTGGACACATGCGTTGACGCATGCGTTGCCCATAGAGCCACATGATACGAAAACGCAGCATGATGCATTTTTTTGTGCTGAGCCAAAAACGCATGGAAAAAACGTATGGCACTTTGGCAATGCGTTTGTGCAATTACAACATGCGTTTTTTGCATTGCTGCCTATGGATGTCTTTTTGCATGCTTTTTTCACAAAAGACAAGTGTGAAAAACGCATGGAAAAAACACATCCACGATGCCAGTGTGACCCTAGCCTAAGACGTCATCCATATAAAGCAGGGCAGTAGGACGGTGTTTGCAGGGGAGAGAGGAGGAGCCGAACAAGACCAAGCAATGCCCATCAGACAACACTGCCCTATAGCAGGGGATTATAAAAGATACTTTTTGGGATATGGGGAGGGCATGGAGGATTTACTAGACTTCTTTAAGGAAGTGGTACCGTAATGGTGACCACCTTGGTGTACAATGGGGAAACATGGTGACGGGTTCCCTTTAAATTAGGCTGCCTTGGTAATGGATAATTTGAGAGTCCAAAAAAGGACAAAAACACCTGCTCAAACAACGAATATTGATTTATTCTGAGGTCTCCAACCTGTGTGACTTTTCAATGTGACTGGATTATTGACTAGCAGCTTCCGGCTTTGTGATCTAAAGTAATTCCTCTTTCCTTGAAAAAAAATATCCTTGCAGGAATTTCTTTTAAGGGATGACACATGGGCAATAAAATATCATTTAATTGATATAGCAAAAGTCAGACAGACTGTATGGAAACTCACAGGACAAGTCAAACAGAAAATATGGGATATGTACACTAAAAAGATACATTATTCACTGAGCAAATATACAGAGCATTGTGATGAACATCTGTACTTTTTACACTTAGAAATTGGAAAATACCATCCTTTTGGGATTCCTTCGACATGTTTAAAGCTTATGTCTCAGATGGTTAACTACAAAGTATTTGTTTTGGTGTAGACAACCAGAGGAAACTAGAGTACACTATGGGATAACATGTAGTCTCCATGATGATAGTGCCATGTTTTCAATCATAACTACACTAGTCTACTGCTCACCACCATGCTAGCTTACCATCTATATCCTGGCAAAGCCTACAATGAATATAGATAATGGGTTTTCCCACTTGTAGATCAACAGAGGCCTGTTGTTGTTTGCCCAAAGTCTAGAAATATACCAGTAGACCCCAATAATTGATTAATTCATAGTCAAGGATGAAGACTAAATGAAAGTGATATCAGAAAGCAAACATCATAAACCTTGCCAGGGTTGAGGAATGGATGACCTGTTACAATCAGAGGTGAGTTCTGGAATAGAAACCGGAGGCCACGCAGTCTACAGGAGTGGTGGCCGCAACCTGACGCACCCGCTGAGAAGGTAGCCAATCTAGTGTCAGGAGACAGGTACCAGTAACCTGACAGGACCCGTGGCTGCTAGATCGGGGCACTGCGTGCGGAGGCGCTGACAGGAGAGGAGAAGATGTAGCGCTGGGAGTAAGGTTACAGGGGGAAAACAGACATGGGAGACCCGTTCCCTGAATGCAGCATACATGCTGCATTAAGTAGTGCTTTCACTTTGGAAAGAAGGGCCAGAGAGCCACTATAAGGCCATGACGATCGGGAGGGGACAGGGTTCTGAAGGGGTTAATGGTTTGTATGCAGGAGAGCATTCTGCGGGGCTTTGGGATTGGTCGAAAGGGGGACAGTGGTGATTGGAGGAAGGATTGGAGTGCTGGCTGGTGAGAGGGTATATAGTGGGATTTGGGTACCTCCTCTTTGCTGAACTGTGCCAGATCCTTGTGTACTGCAACTCCTGCCCTGTGTGATGGATGACCTTGCTGTGCTCCTTAAGATGGTACGTGTGGTCTCTGAGGTCTTGGGAGTCAAAGCAATCCAGGAGCAGATGGCTGCTGTCTGTGCTCCCTGCGTGGCGGTGCCTGCGTCTGCACCCCCTGGCCTGAGCTGCGCGCTCGGTGGTCATGGCCACCAGAGCGTTACTCTCCTGATGATGGGAGGAGAAGATCTAGGAGCCCTCTTGGGAACCCTCTGCAATGGGGGAGCCACCCAATGCCTCCTGGACCCTCTCCGGTCACCGGGAGTAATCCACACCAGAGCTACACGGAGGCCTACTTCCAGTCTGCAGCATGTGAGGCCCCGGACCAGCCATACAGCAGCCCCCGGTGACATGTGGGCTGGGGGACAATCCCAGCTAGAGGAGGGTGCAGCGGAGACTCCCTGAAGGCAGAAGGGGAGCAGCCTGTAGCGGGATCGACTGCGGGCTAGAGGGACCGGCACTGGATGGATGACAACAGCCTGGGAGGAAAGGATGGTGGCTCCTGCAGTCGACAGGGGCATAGATCAGGCGTAGAGGTAGACTTAAAGGAGAGATAGTCAACCCCATTAAAGGGAACCTGTCAGGTCCTTTATGCCCCAAACCTGTCCCTGCAGCTTCTTACTACAAGCCTAATCATCCCTGTCTGACCTAAATGTGAAGTATAGATGTGGAACAAACGATATTTATAGCTTACATTTTCCTCCTATTGTCTAGACGGGTGGGCGGGGGTTAACTCCAGATCCATTCTTCCCCCTTGCTCACACCCCAGTGGGCTTTATAATTCAGAAGTGTGGTCATGCATTTCAGATCTATGGGCCTCCTGCCTAGCATGACATGCAGCCGTGAATGATTTCCGGGTCCTGCACAGTGTAGGGGATTATTAAGTAAACTAACTGTCTCTGGAGCATGTGCAGTACACATTCAGAAGCCGGCCAGTACACCCAATAATCCTCCACAATGCACAGGACCGGAAATGATGCACGTCATGCTAGGAAGGGGCAGCCCATAGATATGAAATGTGGGACCACGCTTTTGAATTAATTATCATGCCCACATGGGCGTGATACCACGGAACGAGGAGGGAGAAAGGACCCAGGGTGAACACCCACACGTCGCCCACATGTCTAGACATTGGGGGGAAAATATAAGTTCTAAAAAGCTTTTTTTCAACCATTGTACTACACATTTATGTCAGACAGGGATGATTAGGGATGTAGTAGGAAGCTGCAGGGACAGGTAGGGATAGGTTTGGGGGCACAAATGACCTGACAGGCTCCCTTTAAAGACTATGTCCCAGTTTCCCATTCCTTAAATATGCATTTGCATTCCAGCTTTGTGCTCAAGTGTTGGGAGGATACAGAATGCGCCAAGAGATTTACCAACTGGAGCAAGAGTCTATGAGGTCTTTTCTTTTTCCAGGAGCCTCCTTCAATTTGTGCATATTGTTTAAGCCAGTTTTATACATTTAACCGAATCGGGAGTTTGTGTCAAGAAAACCCAATTAACCTGAAATGTCCTTGATAGGCTAGCACACACAGATTAGTATTGATCCAAGAACAGAAGAGGCAAATGGACAAGTTTGGTCAAAAGGATATTTTGAGCCTTTCCCGTGCACTGGATATCATTTGGGACAGCACTAGCCCAAATGAAGCCAGCATTGTCAAAAAACAAAGTGGTTGATTGACTTGACTGACTAAGGGAATCATGATCTGGACCTTGTGGCATATCATTTGCATAAAGCTGTAAAGACGTTTTCTTGACCAGATCAAGAATAAAAAAATAATTATTCTCAGGGTAAGCGGCCTACATGGACATGTCCTGACTTTAGAATATATAAGGACATTTCTTCATGACAATTAAAGGGTTATTCCCAGCTGTGCAGGATATGTACCTTTGGGATCCATACCTATGTGGAGGGGTCCCCTAACTTCCAACCCACCTAGCGCGACGGCCATATCGAGGTGAAATTTCACTATATTGTGTCATCTCCTACATTTGTTGTCTAAAGCCTAACATTGCATCATGACTTTCATTGATCGGGCGTAATATAGTAAGGCTTTGGACCATCAAGGTCCTCCTTCACTAGACCACAACTTCTGTTGTGTACTTCAAGCTGAAATAACCAACATCAGTTATTGCTGGCATAGCTATTTCCAAGAATTGGACGCCCACTAGGATTGAAGCAGATTAATAGATATTGCAAATGTCTAGTCTACATAGCATTACTTCAGATGGCAACACCCGCAATATGGGCAATTTTCCTGAGAACCTCACTGGCTTCTTCTTCGTACTCAGTGGAAAATGTTTTAGCTTTGTCTATGTTCTTTATATTGTCATCTAGGTTTTCAACCAGACGTATCTGGTCCAGATATCCAGGATTGACCACCTTTATTTTCTCAGCCATTTCTTCTTGTTTTTGACCCGCAGAGAAGACCATGCCCCCCAACTTGGTCTGGCCACCAATTAGAACTTTAGTTGCCCTACTCAGTTCTTTCATGAGTTCCTGTGATTCCTGCAAGTTTTCTGGAATATCATTGGTTGGTTCTATAAGTAAATTAAAGTTGTATCCTTTCATTTGTATCTGGATGTTATAGTTGCCTGCAAAGGAAGAACAGAAACTTGTAAGAAACTTATAATAAAGGTGAAGTGGAATGTGTGTAGAGTAGTATGTGAGGAATATACTGCACCTCACCTTCATATTTAAGGGGGTGTCTAGCCAGATGAGGGCTTTCTAGAGTTAATAAAAATTTGGCCAAGAACTGCAAAGAATAAAAAAGTGAAAGTGGTGGCACTGGAGCAATGAAGGATTAAAGAGGTGATCATAGGATATTTTTCCCTATTCTTGACTTAACTTGAAACTAAGAAACCAGAACAGAAATGAGGATATCAGTGCCAGCCCCAGGTCTTGGCAGCTCTACTTCTGCTTTGGTGCCAACACAAGAGGGAGCATCACCTCCTTCCTTATCTCAGCGCGTTCAGTGAAATGTGTAAAGGAGGCTGTCTGGCTCATTTTAAAAGCTAGGCCAGACCCCTTTTCTGTAAAACAGACAGCTCCCTTCATACATGTCACAATCACAAGGAGGGGGAACAAGCTAACTTCTGGAGTCGGAAGCGGAGATGGACCAGAATGATACCTTAACATTGGGATAGCAGTGATACCATAGGTCCTTCAATATTGGCAATGAAAAAGCCAAATGTTATGTCCAGCAGAATTCAGTTTTTTCAAGGGCTCAAATGGTCAAAAAATAATAATACTTATATTTATCTAACCAATCTCCCACAGTTACCCAGTCCCTACTGGCCTCTAATTCCTAGTCCACCAGAAATATCTGCTCAAGCAATCACAGGCTACGGTTGTGACCTGCCTCAGTCAGTGGTTGGCTGATTAGTATTTTCATGGAGGTAAGACAGGACCAAGAAGAAGAGATCAGTGAGGACTAAAACAGAGGTTCTTAGATATCATTCAGATAGATTTTGTTTTACTAGTCCAGATTCTTTTATAAAAATAACCTCCATATATCGGACATCCCTTTTAAATTGAATTATCATATAGTATGTCCATAACTTTAAGTATGATGAACAGGTACTAATCGGGGGGAAATATTGAGAAAAGGCTTCTGTCCACGTTATTTACTTTCAAGCCTCTGTCTTTTCAATCATTTTGTATAATCAATTAGTCGGCCAGTTAGAGCGTTCTCCTCCGTGTATTAGACCGTAACCTAATGGAATTGCCTCATGATTCGCCCAGGACTTTGCAGGCTGCCGGTTTATTTTCTTTAATGCGGGTTTGTTTAAGAGTCGTATGTATTTTGGCCACATGTTTGCCTCTTTCTGTGACTGGCCGGACAGATTTATGGCCAGCGAGACGGTTTTGATTTGCACACACCACCAAAAAAATGAAACCTGTAAACTGGACTAGGATGAGGAAAAATTGAAAAAGGCTGAAAGGGTCCCTTAAGTCTCTTATGGAAAAGTTACGATACTGCCATGTCGCCCATTGGATCAAAAAACATACCTTCAAATAAAAGTGCAAATAAATATAGATCTTTCTAACTAATTATTAAGGATGAAGGCATGAAGAGGAACTTCCTGCCGAGAAAACATGGTTATTGGTGCTAGACACTACTAGACATCTTAGCATGGCGCTAGACACTCATCAAATGTTGTTGTTTGTCTTTTTTCCCAAGAAACTAATGCCCTAACCTTATTTCACTTTTAATTTCGTAGATGATAAAGGAAGTATAAAAGTACAGCATTAAATGGTCGGTGTTGATTCAATAATCTTTGCAAAAATCAATAGTACAAGCAAAAATAACAAACTCTGCAATATATCTTATCTGTGAAATCGACTTATTTCATCAATTATTAGCCACCTCTATCTTTCCCTTCATCTCCTAAACTCATAATTCACTCTGAAATATTGCTGAAGCCCGTCTTCCTCAAGATATGAACACACTGTTGGATAAGGTACATATGTCTATTAAGAAGCTCTTCCATGAAGATTTTTTTAATTTTATCTGACTATATACCCTGTTTCCCCGAAAATAGGACGCCCCCCGAAAGTAAGGCATGCCAGGGGGTTTAATGTGCCTGTAAATATAAGGCACCCCCCGAAAATAAGGAATGTCTCTATTTTACAATATTTTACCACGCATGAGCTGTGACTCCTCCAGCCCGCCCCCCGCTCATGTTCCGGTGCCCGTTGCTGTGAGCGGGGCCGCAGATGCGTGTTGACCAGCACCGCTCTATTTTTCAAGCCCCTGCCACTGTCCTGGCCAATCACAAGCCAGGAACTGCCTAACGGCCAATCACAGGCCATTCGCTGCATGACGTCGGCTTCTGGCCTGTGATTGGCTGCCCATAGGCTCCTGACCTGTGAATGGCTGGGCCAGTGGCACCGTACACCTACGGCACCTGTGGCAAGAAGATGAGAGTGGTGCCGGAGTGCAGCAGGAACCGGTGAGAAGTGTCCCTGTCTGTGTGTGTGTATGTTGCTCCTGTATGCGTGCCCCTGTGTGTGTTTGTGTGCCCCTGTGTTTGTGTGTCCGTGTGGGCCCTGTAGGTTGTGTGCCCCGTGTTGTGCGTCGCGTGTGTCCCCTGGTGGGTGTCCCTCATACCATATTGGGGGATGATGGGGTTACTTTATTGTGGGCCGCAAGGGGATGACAAAAGTAAGACACCCCCCGAAAAAAAGACATGGCGCATCTTTAGGAGCAAAAATTAATACAAGACGCTGTCTTATTTTCGGGGAAACACGGTATGCATGTAGTGTAGTGTGAGGTCATATATACTCACCTACTGCCGCTCTCTCCAGTGTCCAGTTCGTTCTTCTCCTCTTCTCAGTGATGTCACCACCTTTCAGTAACTATTACAATGTAAATCTATGCAGCGTTAGATTGGTTCCATAGACTTAAATTATAAAAAAACTTTCCGGCTCACACATAGACCATAGTCTGATGAGTGGTGACCTCTCTGGGAAGAGGATCAGAATGGCACTGGATACTAGGGAGAGAGGAGATAAGGTGAGTTTATTAATACACTAACATTACATTGTATACAGAGGTTTAATTAAAGAAAATTGGAAATGCTTCTTTAAAGTCTATGGAGAGGAAGAAAAGGAGGAAGCAGAGTGAGTGAGAGAGAGGTACTGATATATATAGACCCTGTATCAGGAAACCAGGAAGACGGTTGTGGTCTTACTATGAGGGTTCTGGTGGGGGTCGTGGCTTGCCCGTGTACTAGATTCTCAGAGACCTGTCTAAGGTCTTGGTGTGGTTGGGTGGTGTGATGCCATCACTACAGCCCTTACACTGTTCAGGTGATATCATGGTTCCCCAACATCATCTGTTGCCAGGAGACATGGGATGCTGTGTCTACTGGCTCACAGGTTCCTTCCTCTCTGCCCTCCTACCCCTCTCTCTCTTTCTCTTTGAGCAGAGGGTGGAGATTGGGTGTTACCTCAACAGTGTCAAGTGATCCATTCGAGGATGTTTAAACCCACCATATCCTCTTGTTCACCACTGATTATTCAATTGGCTTCAGTGATACAGTTGGTAGATCTTTGGTGTGTATCTGTGGCTAATCTCCGGCTTTGATTATGGTAAATGTGTCTCTGGTTTTTAAATGTCCCTGACTCTTGCTCCTAACCTTCCTAGTTTATTAGTTAAGTTCTCCACTGATTTACCTTTATACTTTACTGGTGTGTTTGATTCAACTGTGGCCAGAGTACCCGCCATTAGCCACCCCACTATTGGCACCTGGAAAAGCTCTGGAAAAGTTTACTTCCTTTAATGGCAGTGGGTGAAAAGTACCCCAGCCCTCAAGAGTGTGCAGAAGCATGACGATTTGTGCCAAGTGTGTCTGGCATACTGCTGTTGCTAACTTTCAGCCCGTTCATCACATCACTACTCATGCGTCACACCCGACTGCTGATTTTATCTTATCCCAGAGTGGGATTAACAGCTACACTGCTCAGTACTGCTGTACATATCCAATGAGAATAATACCACATCACATCAAAATGAGCTCCAGTAAGGTTTATTTAATACATCTCAAGAGGTGTGCTGAAACACACTTGTCCAACGTTTTTGGTCAGCAGACCTTGTTCACGGCCAAAAGAGTAGCAGCCAAGAACCATGCAGGAGATGTATGAATCTCTTGTTGTTCATTATCCCCACGGCCAGGCCATGGTGACTCATACATCTGCTGCAGACTTCTTGTCTGCTACTTTGCTGGCCGTGAACAAGGTCTGTTGACCAAAACGTTGTTGGCCAATTGTATTTCAGCACAAAACCTTCAAATGCTACTAAATAAACCTTATGGAATTCATTTTGATGTGCTGTGGTATTATTCTCATTGAATCTCTTATTCTACCACTGAGCACCTACCTAATAATCGTTGAGTGCCCACCATACATCTTTGAATACTGCTCTATAAAGTCTTCTGTGCTGCTACTTTTGAATACAGGCTTTTTAAAGATAGGAGAGCAGCAATCCCTAAAAGCAAGTCTCCACCTACTAGCTCAGAGACAACTAAAAATTAAAGATGGAGCATGCATCAGGACAAATTGATGAAAACGCATATATAAGTCCTATCATGGCCGGAAACAGTGTTATTCTTAATATGCACACGTGACACCATATTTTGAAAACTATCCTAAAAGATCTGCCACACTTTTAAATGATTAGTATAGAGAGAGCTTTGACAATTTCTAAGCAAACAAGCTAATTTTGATGCAGGGTATAAAGGTATAAATACAATGCATTTTGGGACCTAGCCCATTTTTGAAGTGTGGAAGCTCAATAAAAGGGTTAGGTTTGCCCAACCTATGTGCCTCACACTTGCATTACAGCGACTCTTGCTCTGATCTCTGATTTGTGGACATACACACATGGTCAAAATTGTTGGTACCCCTGATTTAGTGAAATAAGAACTCACAATGGTCACAGAAATAACTTGAATCTGATAAAAATAATAATAAATAAAAAATCTATGAAAATGAACAAATGAAAGTCAGACATTGCTTTTCAACCCTGCTTCCATAGAATTTCTTAAAAATTAAACTTATGAAATCGGCCTGGTCAGAGATGACGGTCCTTTAACTTAATATTTTGTTGCACAACCTTTGGAGGCAATAACTGCAATCAAACAATTCCTGTAAAAGTGAATGAGAGTTCTGCACCTCTCCACAGGGATTTTGGCGACTCCTCAAGAGCAAACTGCTCCAGTTGTCTCATGTTTGAAGGCTGCCTTCTCCAGATGGCATGTTTCAGCTCTTTCCAAAGATGCTCAATAGGATTTAGGTCAGGGCTCATAGAAGGCCACTTCAGAATAGTCCAGTGTTTTCCTCTTAGCCATTCTTGGGTGTTTTTAGCTGTGTGTTGTGGATCATTATCCTGTTGTAATACCCATGACATGCGAATGAGACCAATCTTTCTGACAATGGGCAGCACCCTTCTCTCTAGAATCCCTTGATAGTGTTGAGATTTCATTGAACCCTGCACAGATTCAAGACACCCTGTGCCAGATGCAGCAAAGCAACCCACAACATAACAGAGCCTCCTCCATGTTTCACAGTAGGGACAGTGTTCTTTTCTTGATATGCTTCATTTTTCCATCTGTGAACATAGAGCTCATGTGCCTTGCCAAAAAGTTCCATTTTTGTCTTATCTGTCCATAGGACATTCTCCCAGAAGCTTTGTCAATATGTAGTTTCGCCAATCCCAGTTTGACCTTTTTATGATTTTTTTTCAACAATGGTGTCTTCCTTTATCGTCTCCCATGAAGTCCACTTTGGCTCTAACAACGACAGATGGTGCGATCTGACACTGATGTTCCTTGAGCTTGAAGTTCACCTTTAAAAGCTTTCCTGAGTTCTTTTCAAACCGTTCGTATTATCCTTCTCTTTGATTTTCCATCAATTTTCCTCCTGCGGCCACGTCCAGGGAGGTTGGCTACAGCCCCATGGATCTTAAATTTCTGAATAATATGTGCAATTGTAGTGACAGGAACATCAAGCTGATTGGAGATGGTCTTATAACCTTTACCTTTAATTTTCTTTCTAATCTCCTTCACTTCCTCTGGTCCATGTTGAGTGTGGTACAGACCATGTCACCAAACAGCACAGGGAGTATCTGTAGCCCTATATACAGGCCCACTGACTGATTACAAGATTGTAGACACCTGTGATGCTCATTAGTGGACACACCTTGATTTAATATGTCCCTTTTGTCACAGTATTGTCAGGGGGCACCATCATCTCTGTCCAGGCCAATTTCATGGGTTTAATTTTTTTTTTTATTCTGTGGCAGCAGGGCAGAAAAGCAATGTCTGACTTTCATTTGCTCATTTACAGAGACTTTTTATTTATTATTCATTTTGTCAGATTCAAGTTATTTCTGTGACCATTGTGGGTTTTACTTTCATTAAAAGAGTGGTACCATCAATTTTGACCATGTATGTAAGATATAGAGGGAGGTGGAAAGCTCCAGACTAATGTTCTATGACGAGTCAGTATTTTCACTTACTGTATTTTTCCTTTATTTTCTCTATACAGCTGGATAAGTTGTCAGAATCGTTTACTTCATTAAGTTGGGATAAACACTTTTTCAAAGTCGTGTAATTTTCCACCTGGTTGTTGTACAGCTCAGCAATCTCAAGAAATTTATCATCATATTCTTTGACGTTTACAATCTTTATAGCAAGTTTCTTGCCTTTCTCCAGCACTAAAAGTAAGAAGAAAAAAAGGTTATATAAGCTTTATAATCATTTGGATTTGACAAAGTATTACTCTGGTCCCAACTAATGGTTGCTGGACTGTTTCCTTAATTCCCATTGAAGTGAATAAGGTGAGCAGCGCAGCCATTTCTTCATTCATTCTTCACCTGGATGTGGCCATAACTGGAAAGGTCAATGGTCTTGGGACCAATATTTTTCACCTAGCTGCAGCTCTCAGAAATAGAACCTACCAGACATTTTTTTTAAATCATATTGTGTGATCCAAGGTGTTGATAGCCCTTTAAGGGGAACCAACCACCAGAATTTAACCACTTGTAAATCAGTGCAGCAGGTGATTGAAGAAAGCAGCCCTTCCCTGTGGGCTTGTCTTTTTGCTGTAAGCCTAAGCCTATCCCCCCAGGAAAAGTCTAGATGAGAGGTAGGGGGGAGGGGGTTAGGCTAGATATTAACCCCTTAGGCTAGATATTAACCCCTTCAACCATGATCGATTCTCCATTTTCCAGTTTTTCGGAAAAACTACAGTAAGAACTGTAAAGGACATGTGTATTGTATAAAGTTACCGCTTATTATGCATAGTTGTTAGTATTGAATAATGCGTAGTTGATTAGATAGGTACCTGTAGATGTTAGAACCATAATAGACAATAACCGCCGAGAGAAAAAGGACAATCATGGAAAGTTGAACAGTAGCACATTTTTTTGCAGCCCAGGATAAGGTGTCGCGTCAGTGTTAAAAAGACAATATGGACACCCTGAAAACCTGGAACTTAAACCCTTTGCCACACGTGTATATATCATTCTCTATTTTATTTCATTAATAGAATACATTTTGTTATGCAACGTTCAAGACAGCACCTCCTGTAAGGGAAGCCAAAACAATCTTGCGTGTTTCTTGCTGTTTATGCATGCATATAAAAAAAAATTGTGAGTTCTGTGTAACATCTTTATAACCCGTGAGTTGCTCGTGGATGAGCTAATCTTTACCCTTTGCCCAACCCGTCTGGTCACCACAAAGGGTACTGCACTTAATGAACGGGTGTGGTGTCTCAGTCCTAAGGAAATGGGATGGTGAACTCAGGCCCCCACCACCCTAGGACACAGGGGACCATGGGAGAAGGGTCCAGTCCAAAAAGAGTTGACAAGGGAAGAACAGATGGTGTGGAGTTAGTGAGTGAGTGAGTGAAGGTGGTGGAAGCCAAGTGTGCAGGTGAGGACAGAGAGAGAACCCCAGGGGCACAGGTGGAGTTAGCATAGCCTGGGTGCCCAGATCCGGGACTAAGATAGTTGGATGGAGGGGTTGGCCAAGAACCAGGGAACCGGCCCTGAGTGTGACACGGACGCTGTAAGCCTAAACCACCAAACCGGAGGCCACGCAGTCTACAGGAGTGGTGGCCGCAACCTGACGCACCCGCTGAGAAGGTAGCCAATCTAGTGTCAGGAGACAGTTACCAGTAACCTGACAGGACCCGTGGTTGCTAGACCGGGGCACTGCGTGCGGAGGCGCTGACAGGAGAGGAGAAGATGTAGCGCTGGGAGTAAGGTTACAGGGGGAAAACAGACATGGGACACCCTTCCCTGAATGCAGCATACATGCTGCATTAAGTAGTGCTTTCACTTTGGAAAGAAGGGCCAGAGAGCCACTATAAGGCCATGACGATCGGGAGGGGACAGGGTTCTGAAGGGGTTAATGGTTTGAATGCAGGAGAGCATTCTGCGGGGCTTTGGGATTGGTGGAAAGGGGGACAGTGGTGATTGGCGGAAGGATTGGGGTGCTGGCTGGTGAGAGGGTATATAGTGGGATTTGGGTACCTCCTCTTTGCTGAACTGTGCCAGATCCTTGTGTACTGCAGCTCCTGCCCTGTGTGATGGATGACCTTGCTGTGCTCCTTAAGATGGTACGTGTGGTCTCTGAGGTCTTGGGAGTCGAAGCAATCCAGGAGCAGATGGCTGCTGTGTGTGCTCCCTGCGTGGCGGTGCCTGCGTCTGCATCCCGGCCTGAGCTGCGCGCTCGGTGGTCATGGCCACCTGAGCGTTACTCTCCTGATGATGGGAGGAGAAGATCTAGGAGCCCTCTTGGGAACCCTCCGCAATGGGGGAGCCACCCAATGCCTCCTGGACCCTCTCCGGTCACCGGGAGTAATCCACACCAGAGCTACACGGAGGCCTACTTCCAGTCTGCAGCATGTGAGGCCCCGGACCAGCCATACAGCAGCCCCCGGTGACATGTGGGCTGGGGGACAAGCCCAGCTAGAGGAGGGTGCAGCGGAGACTCCCTGAAGACAGAAGGGGAGCAGCCTGTAGCGGGATCGACTGCGGGCTAGAGGGACCAGCACTGGATGGATGACAACAGCCTGGGAGGAAAGGATGGTGGCTCCTGCAGTCGACAGGGGCATGGAGTGAGATCTATGGTGACGGTTCCCTTCAGTGTGGATGGTGCTGAGGGGCAGACCCAGCAAGAAGTGGAGATGGAGCAGCCTTCCTGCAGTCAACAGGAAGGAAACCAGTGAGGATATCCGGGGGTCTCGCGAGGTCCAGTGGCGATAGGGCGCTGCGTTGGGCAAAGAGGAAGCGAACCAGCAGGACACGGATAACGGAACAGGGTGCGGTGACCGTGGGGGTTGACGGCTGCCAGGAGCTGGCTTTCCCTCTGCTGGTCCCCCATTAGGATGCCAGCAGCACCATGGGTTCTAGCGAGGAGGGATAACTGTCGGAAGCATCAGGAGTAGAAGAGCGCTAGTATGAATATCATGGCACGGCTGTTCTGGGATCATCTCAGCCTGGTGAGAGATCGACAAATGTGCACAATGTTGTGGGTTGTGGGGGTGATTAGGCGGTTGCGGGGCCGAGTAATCAGGTTGTGGGGGCGAGCGAGCAGTTGGCTGGGTTACTTGGGTCAGAGTTTTGGGGGCAGTTGATGGGTGTGTTTTTTGGGTTGGTGGCAGAGCGTACGGCAGTGAGCGGGCCAAGGTCTCCGGCGGGAGCATGGGTGGGCCCCACTGCAGCTGGACAGCTGGTTGTACAGGAGGATAGGGTGCAGGCGGGTGGGGTTGTGGCTGCAGTGGAAGCAGCTCAAGTAGTTGGGTTTGCAGCTGCGTTGGATGGGGTGAAAGATGGGGAAAAAGACAAGTAGAAGGAAGATCAGTTAGTTCGGTTAGATGACAGGGCGCGGAGCAAAGTGTATGTGTGCTTCGAGAGTCCGCTTGGGGTACATTTGAAGAAGGAGGTGAGGGAAAAAATCAGGAAAGGGGAATATGCGGAAATATTTTCCCTGTTTCCGCTAGAAAAGTTAAATTTATATAAAGTTAAACCGAGCGACTCAAAAAAGGAGAAGGAGGATGAAGAAAAGAGGAGATACAGGTTGATCCCCAGGACCTTTACTAATTGACTACAAGCCTTGGCCCTATTGGCTAGAGAATTGGGTGAGAAGGAGCCGGAGCACTGCTCTGCCCTTTTCGGTTACATGGATTCGATTGGGGAGGTCTACAGAGTGTATAGAGGCTAAGGGTGGTTAAGGTATGATGAGCAGTTTCGGCAACGGAAAGTTCTGCGGTCTGGACTTAGATGGGAACACAAGGATATTTCCTTGTGAATTAATCTCATGATGGCACCAGCTTAGCGTTTTCAAGGGGGTGCCGGGAACCAAGCAGTGGGTCCTTGGCGGGCCAAAGAAAGGGAGCATGTTGGCAGTTTAATGAGGGGCACTGCAAGTTCGGGGCTTCATCCCGGTTCAAACACGAGTGCTCCGGCTCTGGAGGTACCCACTCTTTGGCCAGGTGCTTTAAAAAAGGAAAGGAGAAGGCAGGTAAGGGTGCTGGGAAGAGGGATGACGCAGGTGAAGGTAGAGACAATGCTTCCCTATTTAAATAGATAACTGGATGTGTAAGCGGCGAAGTTGTTGCGGCAAGGTTTTGTTGAAGGTTTTAGGATCCCGTTTAAAGGGATCCTGTCACCCCCAAAATACCTCAAAAGCTATTAAAAGCTGTCCCTAGAGCATAGTAACACTTACCCTACACTCCTTTTAGCTCCTAAATGCAGCAAGTGAAAATGAAGATAAATGTTATTACAGTACCTCATTAGGGATGATAATTAGTGACTATGGTATTCATAGTCTCCCTGGCAGGCTCTCCCTCATCATGATATCACGCCTCAATAGGCGTATTCTTCAAATCACATTAAATGCGCGCCTCCCCTCTCTCTATGGCAGCCGGACCGCTGCATTATGCGGCTGTATGACGCGAACCGCGTCATTTCCGGCGCCGGGTGACGTATGTACACTCGTGCCGCTGTTAGCTTCAAGACCCGCACTGCGCATGTGCATGCGCATGCGCAGTGCGCGTTTTGAAGCTAACAGAGCAGTGCGGGTGTACTAGGTCACCCGGCGCCGGAAATGACGCGATTCGCGTCACCCAGCCCCACTACAGGCCGGTCGACACAGGACACAGCGGGGAGGCGGCACATTTTAATGTGATTTGAAGATCACGCCTATTGAGGCGTGATATCATGAAGAGGGACAGCCTGTCAGGGTGACTATGAATACCATAGTCACTAATTATAATCACTAATGAGGTAGTGTAATAACATTTATCTTCATTTTCACTTGCTGCATTTAGGAGCTAAAAGGAGTGTAGGGTAAGTGTTACTATGCTCTAGGGACAGCTTTTAATAGCTTTTGAGGTGTTTTGGGGGTGACAGGATCCCTTTAATCATGAGGCCCCTGTTTTTCGCCCGGATAACTTGAGGTCTGCTAGGGAACATCTGGAGGTTGTGAAGGAAAAGCTATTCAAGGAGGTGGAATTAGGCAGAATGGCGTCTCCATTCCCTAATCTTAGGATTTCGCCATTGGGGGTTGTCCCCAAGAAAGAGCCGAATAAATTCCAGCTCATACATCATTTATCATACCCGGCCGGGTTGTTGGTTAATGATGGGATCTCACCGGATCTGTCCGTGGCTTGTTACATTTCGTTTGATAGGGCCTTTGATTTGGCGAGAGCGGGACGGGAGGCGTTGATAGCAAAATCAGACATAGAAGCAGCTTTTCACTTGCTTCCGGTTCATCCAGATAGTTTTCATTAGTTGGGGTGCATGTGGGAGGGGGAATTTTATGTGGATCGTTGCCAGCCCATAGGTTGTTCTATTTCATGTGCATATTTTGAAGAGTTTAGTTCTTTTGTGGAATGGACAGTTCTTGATGTTGCAGGGGTCCAGTCGGTGATTCATTATCTGGATGATTTCCTGTGTGTTGGGCCGGTGGGGTCCTCGGTTTGTTCGTTGTTGCTGTTCACCTTGGAGCAGATAGCGCTTAGATTTCGTATTTCATTGGCAAAGGAGAAAACGGAAGGGCCAGCGATGGTTTTATATGTTTTTGGGCATTGAAATTGATACTGTGGCCATGGAGTGTCGGCTGTCGTTGAGGAAGTTGCTTGATCTGAAGGTGTCGGTCCAAGCAATGTTTCACGCTAAAAAGGTGAGATTGAGGAATTTGAAGTCAATGTTAGGAAACTTGAATTTCAAGTGTCACATCATGCCGATAGGGCGAATATTTAATAGGAGGTTGGCGAGCGCGACTGCGGGTGTAATGTCTCCGAATCACTTTGTCATTGTGACTAAAGTGATGAAAGGGGACTTGGTGGTTTGGGACTCCTTTTTAGACAGGTACAATGGGAGGACGTTATGGATGAGTAAGGTAATGTCCAATAGACTGCTGGAGCTGTTTACCGATGCGGCAGGAGCTGCAGGCTTTGGAGCAATTTTTCAGACTCAGTGTGTGGGTGAGTAGCCACAGCTATGGAAAGAGAAGGGGTTGGTTAAAAGTTTAGAGTTGCTGGAACTGTTCTCGATCGTGGTGGCGGTTGAGTTGTGGGGTTCAGAATTTTCGGGAAAGAAAGTTTGCTTGCATTGTGATAATATGGCAGTGATACATTCAATTGATACTCTTTCTGCGAAATCAGCCCCGTGGTGGAGTTGTTGAGGCATCTGGTGCTGCGTTGTTTTGAATTTATCATTTGCTTGGTGTCAAGGCATGTGCCTGGAGTAGAAAATAAGGTAGCTGATGCAGCTGTCCCGTTTTCAGTTTTGCAGGTTTGGCAACCTGGTGCCAGGAGCAGATGAGGAGGGAGTGCAGTGTCCAGACTGGCTGTGGGATCTGGCATTGGTTTAGCCTATGAAGGGATTAGGAGATCGGTAATCGAGGCTACTTGGTGCCAATATCAGTCGGTGTGGACAGAGTGGGAGGAATTGAAATGTGGTGGATTACTGGGCCCAGATACAATGGAAGAGTTTTGGGAGTGTTAATGTTTGTTAGTGGGGATATTGCAGCAGGCCGGTCAGTGTCGGTAATGGGGCACAGATTGGCTGCTTTAGCATTTTTGTTCAAGTTGCATTGGGTGAAAGATGCCACAAAGGATTTTTTGGTGCGGCAGGCCATAAAAGGTTTTAAGAAAAAGGTGAGGCCCCGGGACACAAGAAGGCCTGTTTAGTTTCATTTGTTGGTGCAGTTGGTGCGCAGTTTTGGGATGTGTGTTCATCACAGTATAAAAGGACACTGTTTACAGTTGCATTTGTTTTGGCATTTTTTGGGGCCTTTCGTGAATTGGTTAGTCTTGCGAGGCATGTGACAGGAGGTCTTTTGTTAGGGAATGGGGTGATTGCAGAGGATCGGTTGAAATGTACATCGGTCGTTCTAAAATAGATCAGATGGGTCGGGACATAGGTCGGGTAGTTGTGTATAGTATACTAGGACACCACCTTTATCTGGTTTCGCAGGTGGCGGGTTTTAAGGATGCGTGGAGGATACCCTGAGTCCGTATTGTGGCATGAGGATGAATCATCCTTGTTGAAATTTAATTTCGTAGTAGTGTTGATGGCTTGTTTGGCATGGGTGGGAGAAGTGCCAGGTGATTACGGGTCACTTTCCTTTTGAATAGGGGGTTGCAACGGAGGCCTCTAGGTGGGGGTTGAGTGATGAGTTGATCCGGCATATTGGGAGATGGGAGTCCTCTCGCTTTCGCCTGTATGTACGGCCGCACTTGGTTAGGGGAGACGGGAATTGAGTGTGGGTGGAGGACGGAGTTCAGTTCTTTAATGTTAATGATTGTGTGGTATGGTTCAGTTTGTGTTCATTAATGGTGTTTATATTTTATAGGTGCATGTTTGGTCTGGATGCTAGGGAGCATTGTGTGTGGACGTATTCCCGGAGAGCTGGCAGCTTGAACTAGCGAGAGTGGACGCGCAGGTAAAATGGATTGGGATCCAGGGCATGACGTGGGGGAAAAGTACTCCCAGAAGTTGCCTATTATGGCAGGATTGACCAGGATCCCAAAGTTCTCGTTTTGCATGTGGGAGGGAACAATTTGTGAGTACGGGCAGCCAGAGACCTGATGAGGGAAAGTAAGTTGGACTTGCTGAATTTGTGGAGAGAGTTCCTGGGTCTAAGGACAGTTTGGTCGGACATCGTGGCTTGGATGAGTTGGCGTTTCGCCAGTTTGGTCAAACAGATTAACAAAGCCCATATCAAGTTGAACAAAACAATTGGCCGGTTTTTTGCATGGAATGGAGGTTTGGTGGTGTGGCACAGAGACTTGGAAGAGTCAGTGGGCCAATATTTGCGGTGGGATGGGGTACATTTTAATGATATTGGCTTGGATTTGTAGATGCTGGGATTGCGGCATGGTTTGGAGCAGGCAATGAGGGTGTGGAGGGGTCATGTGGCCTCTCTATAGCGGGCTAATATATCCGATTCCAGAGGCGGTGAGTATCGATATTCGGTGGTGTTACAAAGTCACTCATGGGTAGTGGCTTCGTAAAAGAAATTAGGAACTTGTGGGCGTAAGCCCAGCAAGTTTGGGGGAGGGGTATTTAACAATGGAATGTTGATACCTCACACCTTGGGTCAGTTTGGTCACAGACGAGGTGGCCTTCTGGGCCGGTTTTAGGTTTAGGCCATGGGATAGGAATAATTGATTGCTTCTGGGATGGACCTATCAGTGTTTGGTTTATGATAATTTGAATGTCTATATATCGGTTATTGTTTGAAGTAAAGGGCAGCACATTGCGCCGCAGAAAGATATATATATATATATATATATATATATATATATATATATATATATACAGTGCCTACAAGTAGTATTCAACTGCCTGCAGATTTAGGTGGTTTGATAAGATGCCAATAAGTTAGAGCCTTGAAACTGCAAACGAGAGTAGGATTTATTAACAGAAGCATAAATCTTACAAACCAAAAAGTTATGTTGCTTGTTTAATAAATTTTAAACATAAAAGTGTGGGTCAATTATTATTCAACCCCTATGTTTAATATTTTGTGGAATAACCCCTGTTTGCAATTACAGCTAATAATCGTCTTTTATAAGACCTGATCAGGCCGGCACATGCCTCTGGAGTTATCTTGGCCCACTCCTCCATGCAGATCTTCTCCAAGTTATCTAGGTTCTTTGGGTGTCTCATGTGGACTTTAATCTTGAGCTCCTTCCACAAGTTTTCAATTGGGTTAAGGTCAGGAGACTGACTAGGCCACTCCAACACCTTGATTTTTTCCCTCTTGAACCAGGTCTTGGTTTTCTTGGCTGTGTGCTTTCGGTCGTTGTCTTGTTGGAAGATGAAATTACGACCCATCTTAAGATCCTTGATGGAGGAGCGGAGGTTCTTGGCCAAAATCTCCAGGTAGGCTGTGCTATCCATCTTCCCATGGATGCGGACCAGATGGCCAGGCCCCTTGGCTGAGAAACAGCCCCACAACATGATGCTGCCACCACCATGCTTGAATGTAGGGATGGTATTCTTGGGGTTGTATGCAGTGCCATCCAGTCTCCAAACGTCACGTGTGTGGTTGGCACCAAAGATCTCGATCTTGGTCTCATCAGACCATAGAACCTTGAACCAGTCTGTCTCAGAGTCCTCCAAGTGATCATGAGCAAACTGTAGACGAGCCTTGACATGATGCTTTGAAAGTAAAGGAACCTTACGGGCTCGTCTGCAACGGAGACCATTGCGGTGGAGTACGTTACTTATGGTATTGACTGAAACCAATGTCCCCACTGCCATGAGATCTTCCCGGAGCTCCTTCCTTGTTATCCTTGGGTTAGCCTTGACTCTTCGGACAAGCCTGGCCTCGGCACGGGAGGAAACTTTCAAAGGCTGTCCAGGCCATGGAAGGCTAACAGTAGTTCCATAAGCCTTCCACTTCCGGATGATGCTCCCAACAGTGGAGACAGGTAGGCCCAACTCCTTGGAAAGGGTTTTGTACCCCTTGCCAGCCTTGTGACCCTCCACGATCTTGTCTCTGATGGCCTTGGAATGCTCCTTTGTCTTTCCCATGTTGACCATGTATGAGTGCTGTTCACAAGTTTGGGAGAGGGTCTTAGGGCCCTTTCACATCAGCGTTTTTTTTCAAATCGCGGCAGATGCGGTGAAAAAACCGCATCTGCCGCGATTACCGCATACCGGCTGCACTTGCGGCGCGGTTGCGTTTTTTGCCATGCAATGTATAGGCGTACTTGCGGCAGGTGCGGCAAGTGCGGTTTTGCACTTGCGGCAGGTGCGGCCGCGAAAAAAACCGCGGCTGACCGCGGTTTTTTTCGCGGCCGCACCTGCCGCAAGTGCAAAACCGCACTTGTCGCACCTGCCGCAAGTACGCCTATACTTTGCATGGCGTTTACCGCAACCGCGCCGCAAGTGCAGCCGGTATGCGGTAATCGCGGCAGATGTGGTTTTTTCACCGCATCTGCCGCGATTTGAAAAAAAACGCTGATGTGAAAGGGCCCTTAAATAGTCAGAAAAGGCTGGCAAAAGAGATAATTAATCCACACATGTGAAGCTCATTGTTATTTGTGCCTGAACTACTTCTTAATACTTTAGGGGGACCAAACAGAATTCTGGTGGTTTGAGGGGTTGAATACTAAATGACCCTCTGAATTAACTTTTAACGCTTTAAAAAAAAAAAAAAAATTTTTTGTGGCTGCAGTGCATTTCCCACTTCCAGGCTGATCTACAGTCCAAATGTCACAATGCCAAGTTAATTCCGCATGTGTCAACCAGCTAAATCTGCAGGGGGTTGAATACTACTTGTAGGCACTGTATAACTAGAAAAAAATTCTCTGCAGCACTCAGCTACTACCAGTGATGTACATATGCTAACAAGCTGTATATATATGAGAAAAAAGTTTAAAAACTTACGTTTTTTTCAAAAAACTCAAAATTCTTATTTTTGTATTTCTGAAGTTCTTAGTACATACATTGGCCAATGTCTGTTTGCTCATCAACTGTGACAAAGTGACTTCAGGTCTGATGAGTCCTAACGCTGACATCCCTGCCCTACAAAAGAGAAAAAACTGCACAGCACTCACAGACAATGTGAACTGGTGCCAGCAGGGACGCTGGGTCAAACAACTAGAAAAAAATTCTATGCAGCACTCAGCTACTACCAGTCCACATTTTGTCTGTGAGGGCTGTGCAGTTTTTTCTCTTTTGTATCGTGTGGAGTTGCTGGCTCCATGTCTACAATTTGCACCGTCATCACCTACAGGTGGTCTGGGGTCGAGATGGTGTCCGCCCACTTAGTAGTGGGGTAGGGAGGACAAGGAGGACAGGGATGTCATCGTTAGGACTCATCAGACCTGAAGTCACATTGTCGCAGTTGATGAGCAAACAGACATTGGCCAATATATGTACTAAGAAGTTCAAAAATTAAAAAATAAGAATTTTGAGTTTTTTTAAAAAAACTTAAGTTTTTAAACTTTTTTCTCATATATATACAGCTTGTTAGCATATGTACATCACTGGTAGTAGCTAAGTGCTGCAGAGAATTTTTTTCTAGTTGTTTGACCCAGCGTCCCTGCTGGCACCAGTTCACATTGTGTCTGTGAGTGCTGTGCAGTTTTTTCTCATATATATATACACTAGTTTAAAAATAAAGCTGTGGCCATTCGTCCAATTGAAGTAGTCATGTCATTATTTAATAGGTTTAGCTTTTAAGTGGGGTTAATAATCAAGACAGAGGTATCCCTCATAGAATCATCAAGCCACAGGGGGGGGGCAGGTCCGCTATAAAAATGCACTAAAAACACTGTAAATACCCACATTGTGCACAAGCTCTAAGTACTTTGCTAACATGTTAATGACTCACAGAATACACAAATGTTTAACTTTTCTCTGAAAGCAATCTCTACGCCTACTGACACCCCTGATGAGACTTATGGTATTTGTAGGTGCTGTGAATTCTGGACATCACCCTTTCTGATAAACTGTAGACGCCACCGTTTTTTTAGTTGACACACAGATATCAATGCTTTGACAGATATCTATCAAGGTCTATTACTTGATGCAAAACCAAAATCCACCACCTCCTCAACCCCCTTCCAGGAGCATAGTGATCGCAGAAGCCATGACTCCGACCGGGTCCAGGGGTACAGGAGCCCTCTAACCCCAGCACCCACTTCAGCTAGATGGGCATCAGAAGACACATCCAGCTGAAGTGTATAGTTTTGCAGACATCTGTCGGGTCATTCTATCATTACAGAAGCTGCCAGGCACGCTGCCATGGCGCTAATATCAGCTGTCTGCTCCCATGCTGTAGGAGAGGAAGCCATAGGGCAGAGGAGTTGAGGAAGGTGAGGGTAGTGTTTTTTTTAATGCAGAAGCAGAGTGGGAGCTATATATAACATGAAGGTACCCAGGATGGAGGACATGTTTATCAGGACTTGGGACACATATACCAGGATGGCGACCAGATATACCAGGATAAGCCCAGGAGGGGGGACATATATACCAAGATGGGAGCCATATATACCAGTGCATGCATTTTATGATTTGGGCAATACATACCAGCACTGAGGACATATTTACCAGGATGGGGAACATATATATCGGTAAGGGGGATATTTATTTGGAAGGGGCCTAGGATGGGTGTGATTAGTACAGGATGGGGGACATTACTACATAATGGGAAGGGGGACAACACATAGGCCGTTATAGGATTTAGAGAGCTACAAGGTCTCATATATCTGACCAACATGCAGGAAGGGGAAGCAGGTCAAAAATTTGGACCGGGGCCCATCGGACTCTAGTTACGCCACTGACCCCCTTGCTGTGCAATTTGCAGTACAATTCCAGTCATGGTCAATGGTTTATTTATAACAATAGAGAAGCCCCATATTCTTAATGTAACAGTGGCCAACTAGGTAACAATTTATTACTCCACATAAATAAAATATTATAGATTGTATTTCACAGTAGATACAAAATGTGATGCATAAATCTGAAGCAACTCTAATGATAAAAGCTTAGTAAGCGGAAGAGACTGTTGACATGCAGTGTCCGGCACTTACCCTTCACTTGCTTTGGGACTTGGGAACTTTTAGAAAAAGGCACAGTCTGCAAAAGAAATAAAAATGAAATATATTTAGTGGAAGGCAAGAAGTCAATGAAGCGTAGAACAAATCTTAAGGATTCTGATATCAATACATCATCAGATTGTCAGAGTAGAATTGCAGGAACTTTTCTTTTCAGAACTGAAAAGATCCCCCTTAAAATAAAAAGAGTAACGGCTGCGCCCACAAGTGCTAGATTGGGTATTGTATCTAAAGCTACTGCAGGGGCACATACATTTGCATATGTATCTCTGACCATGAATCTGAGGTCTCACATAGTGTTTTTTTCCTTCCTTCTCCTTCCTTCACATTGCATTGGCAGAGCACACTTGGTTACAAATCTCATCTAAGGCACTAAAACTTGATAGTTGCAGTTTAAGGCATGGGTGCACAAGTTGTAGATTGCCATGCAATATAGAGGGTATCGTCACTATTGCTTCTCCAGTCACATAATGCTTCATATGTTCAGGATGGGCTATTTATATGGATACATCTAAATAAAATGGGAATAGTTGGTGATATCAACTTCCTGTTTGTGGCACATTAGTATATGGGAGGGGGAAACTTTTCCAAATGGGTGGTGACCATGACGGCCATTTTGAATTCAGCCATTTTAGATCCAACTTTATTTTTTTCAATAGGAAGAGGGTCGTGTGACACATCAAACGTAGTGTATATTACATTAGAAAACAATGGTGTGTTTGGTTTTAACATAACTTTATTCTTCCATGAGTTATTTACAAGTTTATGATCACTTATAAAATGTGTTCAAAGTGCTGCCCATTGTGCTGGATTGTCAATGCAACCCTCTTCTCCCACTCTTGACACACTGATAGCAACAGCAGAAGATAATGCTAGCACAGGCTTCCAGGATCCATTGTTTCAGATGCTGCACATCGAGTATTTTCACAGCAATTGCCTTCAGATGACCCCAAAGATAAAAGTTTAAGGGGGTCAGATCAGGAGACCTTGGTGGCCATTTAACTGGCCCATGATGACCAATCCACTTTCCAGGAAACTTTTCATGTAGGAATGCTCGGACCTGACACCCATAATGTGGTGGTGCACCATCTTGTTGGAAAAACTTAGGGAACGTGCCGTCTTTAGTGCATAAAGACGGCAACACGTCATCATGTAGCAATTTCAGATATCCAGTGGCATTGACGTTTCCATTGATGAAGAATGGCCCCACTATCTTTGTACCCCATATACCACACCATACCATCAATTTTTGTGTTCCAGCAGTCTTGGAGGGATCTATCCACTGTGGGTTAGTGTCAGACCAATAGTGGTGGACTTGTTTGTTAACTTCACCATTAACAAAAACGTTTGCCTCATCCCTCATCTGATGGCAATTGTCTATGCTGTGAAGATACGAGATGTGCAGCATCTGACACAACGGAGACTGGAGCCTGTGCAGCATTTCTTCTGCGGTGTTGCTATCAGTGTGTCAAGAGTGGGAGAAGAGGGTTGCATTGACAATCCAACACAATGGGCAGCACTTTGATCACATTTTATAAGTGGTCATAAACTTGTAAATAACTCATGAAAGAATAAAGTTACGTTAACACCAAGCACACCATTGTTTTGCTTATGAAATTCTCAATAAATTTGATGTGTCACATGACCTGCTTCCCATTGAAAAAAATAAAGTTGGATTCAAAATGTCCAACTTCAAAATGGCCGCCATGGTTTCCAACCATCGGGAAAAGTTTCCCCCTCCCATACACTCATTTGCCACAAACAAGAAGTTGATATTACCAACCATTCCCATTTTATTTAGATGTATCCATATAAATGGCCCACCTTGTATAGCCGATAAAGCAGCTAATGCTTCTCATAGTTTTTTTGTTTGTTTTCTTCTTCCTTTAGACAGCAGGGGCAAAACATGCTTGATGGTTAAAAATCTTATACGATTATAATAAGTGATAACCACTCTGGAGGTAATGTTTCACTAAAATGTCACCTTTATTAAACATATAAAAGCACATACAAGGTACAAAAGTTTTTATACAATGAATAGATAGTTCCCAGTAGCCTCCACTCCCAGGTAGTCACACTGAACAAAAGCAATGTGGATAAATGCAGGTAGTTCCTATTTATATAGCAATAACATTATGCACACACGGATTTTCCAGTATTTGTGGGGAACTACTGATCATTCTCTACTCACCCATGTTGTGCTCCTCCAATTCTACCTCCAATGCAGTCTGTCTGTATCCTGGTACGTGGTGCCATTGATGTACGTTTCACATAACACTTTCTCAAGGGGTTTGGCTAAGGGCACAATTTTATGCTATTTACTAGTAAAAAGGCCCGATGCAATTGCATCGGGAGCGTGGTGAAATGAATTGTGTGCATCCTTAGATGTGCTAACAGGAACAGTAAACATGCATGACACGCTTTGCGCTTGTGAAAAAAGCATAGTTTTTATTTACATTTGTAAAATAAGGGCAAAACATCATACTGTAAGGTAATAGTGACAGAAAAATAATCTACATAAGTTAATTGAGTATATACAGGTAGCTCTGTGGGTATCAGAGTATACAGTGAGCTGCGTGGGTAGCAGAGTACACAGGCGGCTGCGTGGGTAACAAAGTATATACAGGTATGTGTGTGGGTCGCAGAGTATACAGGCAGCTGCGTGGGTAGCAGAGTATACAGGCGGTTGCGTGGGTAGCGGAGTATATACAGACGGCTCTGTGGGTAGCAGAGTATACAGGTGGCGGCCTGTGTAGGAGAGTATATAGAGGCAGCTCTGTGTGTAGCTGAGTATACAGGCTGCTGCGTGGGTAGCAGAGTATATACAGGCAGCTCTGTGGGTAGCACAGTATACAGCCGGCTGTGTGGGTAGCAGAGTATATACAGGTGTCTCTGTGGGTGGCAGAGTATACAGGCAGCTGCGTGGGTAGCAGAGTATACAGGCGGTTGCGTGGGTAGCGGAGTATATACGGGCGGCTCTGTGGGTAGCAGAGTATATACAGGCAGCTCTGTGGGTAGCACAGTATACAGCCGGCTGCATGGGTAGCAGAGTATATACAGGTGTCTCTGTGGGTGGCAGAGTATAGAGGCAGCTGCGTTGGTAGCAGAGTATATATAGGTAGCTCTGTGAGTAGCAGAGTATACAGGCGGGTGCGTGGGTAGCAGAGTATATAAGTGTCTCTGTGGGTCACAGAGTATACAGGTAGCTGCGTGGGTACCAGAGTATATACAGGTAGCTCTGTGGGTAGCAGAGTATACAGTCAGCTGCGTGGGTAGCAGAGTATATACAGGCAGCTCTGTCAGTAGCAGAGTATACAGCCGGCTGCGTGGGTAGCAGAGTATATACAGGTAGTTCTGTGGGTAACAGGTTTGTGGGTGTGATGGTGACCTTAATGGGCGTCCTGGTGGGTGGAGAGGTGATGTGACGTAATGGCTGTCACCACTGACTTCTTGTATGAGAGCTGCATACTTCCAGAGTGGAGGAAATCGTGGCGTGTCCTTGGTGTGAGGTAAATTTCGTGAAGGCGCATGCACGGTGAGGGATGGTTACTGCGCTCGTGCGGCTGTGAATGGCGTCGTAACTGTGGCTGGCGTGACTGCGGCTTACGGTGGGTCTCGAGCGCGCCATCGCTCTTGGGGCTGTGAATGGTGACGTAAGCGTTGGGGACGTGACTGTGGCTGGGGGTGGCGCAGAAGTGTGCCAGCGCTCGCGGGTCTTAGTCTGTGAATAGCGGCTCGCGAAGGCGCTGAGCGCGATCGCTGGGGACGGTGCCGCGGTGCATGGCGGAATAGCAGCACAACATTGGTGATTAAATATATAGATACCTACAGCGGTGTGAGTGTGCAGCGATGCAGAAATCCAGGATGGGGGCCGGGGGACAGCGGGAAGGTGCGGGCAGGAGGGGGCCGGGGTAGAGCGGTCGGGTGCGGCCAGGAGGTGGCCGGGGAAGAGCGGTCAGGTGCGGGCAGGAGAAGGCTAGGGAACAGCGGGCGGGTGCGGGCAGGAGGGGGCTGGTGAAGAGCGGGCAGGAGATGGCTAGGGAACAGCGGGCGGGTGCAGGCAAGAGGGGGGCCCGTCCTGGCCGCACTTAAACACTGTTCCCGGACGTCATCCTGCGTGCAGCAGAGTGCTTAGCAGAGTATACGGGGCTCATTGGTTAGCAGAGTATATGGGGGTTGAGTGCTTAGCAGACTTGACGGCGGCTCATTGGTTAGCAGAGTATACAGGGGCTCATTGGTTAGCAGAGTATACGGGGGCTGACTGGTTAGCACAGTATACGCTGGCTCAGTAGTTAGCACTGTATACAGAGCCTCAGTGGTTAGCACTCTACAGTGGCTCAGTGGTTGGCACTGTATATTGTTTGTCAACAATTAGAACAGTAATGTGGCTCAATGGTTAGTACTGTATATGGTGGCTCAGTGGTTAGCACTGTATACGGTGGCTCAGTGGTTAGCACTGAATATGGTGGCTCAGTGGTTAGCACTGTATATGGTGGCTGAGTGGTTAGCACTGTATACGGTGGCTCAGTGGTTAGCACTGTATACGGTGGCTCAGTGGTTAGCACTGTATATGGAGGCCGAGTGGTCAGCGCAGGATGGAGGCAGAGTGGTCAGTGCAGGATGGAGGCAGAGTGGTCAGTGCAGGATGGAGGCAGAGTGGTCAGTGCAGGATGGAGGCAGAGTGGTCAGCGCAGGATGGAGCCAGTGGTCAGCGCAGGATGGAGCCAGAGTGGTCAGCGCAGGATGGAGGCTCAGTGGTGAGCGCAGGATGGAGGCTCAGTTGTGAGCGCAGGATGGAGGCTCAGTGATGAGCGCAGGATGGAGGCTCAGTGGTCAGCGCAGGATGGAGGCTCAGTGGTCAGCGCAGGATGGAGGCTCAGTGGTCAGCGCAGGATGGAGGATGAGTGGTCAGCGCAGGATGGAGGCTGAGTGGGGAGTGCAGGATTGAGTGGTCAGCGCAGGATGGAGTGGTCAGCAGACGAAGGAGGGTGAGTGGTGAGCGCAGGATGGAGGGCTCAGTGGTCAGCGCAGGATTGAGGCTCAGTGGTGAGCACAGGATGGAGTGGTCAGCAGAGGATGGAGGCTCAGTGTTGAGCGCAGGATGGAGGCTGAGTGGTCAGCGAAGGATGGAGGGCCAGTGGTGAGCGCAGGAAGGAGGCTGAGTGGTCAGCACAGGATGGAGGGGCAGTGGTCAGCGCAGGATGGAGGCTGAGTGGTGAGCAGAGGATGGACGCTCAGTGGTCAGCGCAGGAAGGAGGCTCATTGGTCAGCTCAGGATGGAGGGGCAGTAGTCAGCGCAGGATGGGGTGGCAGTGGGTGGTCAGCGCAGGGCGGAGGGCCTGTGGGTGGTCAGCGCAGGACGGAGGGCCTGTGGGTGGTCAGCGCAGGACGGAGGGCCTGTGGGTGGTCAGCGCAGGACGGAGGGCCTGTGGGTGGTCAGCGCAGGACAGAGGGACAGTGGGTGGTCAGCGCAGGACAGAGGGACAGTGGGTGGTCAGCGCAGGACAGAGGGACAGTGGGTGGTCAGCGCAGGACAGAGGGACAGTGGGTGGTCAGCGCAGGATGGAGGCTCAGTGGTGAGCAGAGGATGGACGCTCAGTGGTCAGCGCAGGAAGGAGGCTCATTGGTCAGGGCAGGATGGAGGGGAAGTAGTCAGCGCAGGATGGAGGGGCAGTGGGTGGTCAGCGCAGGGCGGAGGGCCTGTGGGTGGTCAGCGCAGGACGGAGGGCCTGTGGGTGGTCAGCGCAGGACAGAGGGACAGTGGGTGGTCAGCGCAGGACAGAGGGACAGTGGGTGGTCAACGCAGGACAGAGGGACAGTGGGTGGTCAGCGCAGGACAGAGGGACAGTGGGTGGTCAGCGCAGGATGGAGGCTCAGTGGTGAGCAGAGGATGGACGCTCAGTGGTCAGCGCAGGAAGGAGGCTCATTGGTCAGCTCAGGATGGAGGGGCAGTGGTCAGCACAGGATGGAGGGGCAGTGGTCAGCGCAGGATGGAGGGCCTGTGGGTGGTCGGCGCAGGCCAGAGGGACAGTGGGTGGTCAGCGCAGGATGGAGGGAGAGTGGGTGGTCAGCGCAGGATGGAGGGAGAGTGGGTGGTCAGCGCAGGATGGAGGGAGAGTGGGTGGTCAGCGCAGGATGGAGGGAGAGTGGGTGGTCAGCGCAGGATGGAGGGAGAGTGGGTGGTCAGCGCAGGATGGAGGGAGAGTGGGTGGTCAGCGCAGGATGGAGGGACAGTGGGTGGTCAGCGCAGGATGGAGGGACAGTGGGTGGTCAGCGCAGGATGGAGGGACAGTGGGTGGTGAGGTCAGGATGGAGGGAGAGTGGGTGGTCAGCGCAGGATGGAGGGACAGTGGGTGGTGAGGTCAGGATGGAGGGAGAGTGGGTGGTCAGCGCAGGATGGAGGGACAGTGGGTGGTGAGGTCAGGATGGAGGGAGAGTGGGTGGTCAGGTGAGGATGGAGGGACAGTGGGTGGTCAGGTCACCTGGAGGGAGAGTGGGTGGTCAGGTGAGGATGGAGGGACAGTGGGTGGTCAGGTCACCTGGAGGGAGAGTGGGTGGTCAGGTGAGGATGGAGGGACAGTGGGTGGTCAGGTCACCTGGAGGGAGAGTGGGTGGTCAGGTGAGGATGGAGGGACAGTGGGTGGTCAGGTCACCTGGAGGGAGAGTGGTTAGGATGTGTCCCCCGCTTGCATCGGGTGTCAGGCGCAGTCTGTGTGGAAAGCCCCAGCAAGGAAAGAGCGGTCATGTGATATCTGTCACATGACCGCTCATTACCGGGTGAGACCGAGCGGCCGGTGAGAGGGGGACGGGTAGGGGTAATAGAGCGGTGGGAAGGGGCTGGAATGGAGGGTGTGTGTGCAATGGAGCGGTGGGGGGCCGCAATATAGGGGGGGTGCGCATTGGAGAGGTGGGGGGGCCGCAATGGAGGGGGATAAAGCGCAATGGAGCGGTGCTGGTGGAATGGAGCGGTGGGGTGGGCGATGGAGCGAGGAGGGGAGGGAGGGAATGAAGCAGCGGGTGGCGGTGGGAAAGTGGAGCCGGTGGGGCGAGATGTAATATCCAAGATGGCGGCGAAATCTCGCGAGATTTTGCACGCCATGTTGGAAATTACATGTCGCCGCAAGGACAGTGCTCCTCCAGCTGCATGGCGTCACCGAGGCCCCAGCGTTGCTAGAGCAGCGAGGGGCAGCGGTGACCTCGCGGCGGCGGGGCGGAGGCGGCGGCAGGGCGGACGGGTGCGCGGCGGAGACGGCGGGTGGCGGAGACGGCAGTGCGGGTCTGCGGCTCGTGATGACGCTGCGCGTCATCACTCGCAGTCCCGCAAAGCATGTTGGGATTCGGCTACAACGCCCAAATTCCCAACTGCGGATTATATAAGTAGATTGACGTATGCCGGCCGGTATTATTGTGCCCACCTGATCCCCCCTTGTCAATTTGCCCACAAGTTGAGATATTTACCAAGCTGGTAACTAAACACCTCAAAAAGATTTCCAAATATGGTGGGAAAGATAATCTAACACCCCAACAAAGACAGGTGTTATAAAAATTAAAGAGGACCTGTCACCCCCCTGGTGCTATGCTAACTGAATGAAGCACTAAATGCAGCGTGTCCGCTGTATTCAGGGAAGGGGTCCCCCATGCCTCTAGCTTCCTTGTAAGCTGTTAAAAAGACTTTCTAAAGTGTATAGATAAGGAGTGTGGCACTCTGCCATTACAGGTAGCCACAGGACCACCTAAGGCATGGATGGATTTCCACAACAGGTAACCCACATACACACAACACCTTCCACCTCAGAACAGTAGGGGGAGCTCCACTTGCTGTCTTTAAGCAAGATCCCCTATAAATACTGGTGCTGGGGGCGGAGTTAGCCAGAGGGTGCAGTCGCTAGGAGATCTGTGAAGACATCCTGGTGTGTCTGAGCTATGCTAGGCCTGAGCCAGTTGACCAGCCTAGCCAGTGTGAGGGCCTGCGAGTGAGGTCAAAGGCAGGAAGCAACCCGGACACCGGAGTCCGAGTCTGCAGTAGAGCATCAAGCCCAGCAGAAATACCGGTTCACTGAGGAGAATCTAGTCTCCCGGACACCTGTCACACAACCAATAGGGAAACCACGGACCACAGGAGAAGTCATAGCGGTAGCCCACACAAAGGTTCTCAACACTACAGAATGAGTGAGAGAAAGACACAGAGGAGGTCAGGCTTAGTTTTACATGGGTCAGAGGCTTCAACGAAGGAAAAGAGACAAGGAGGCCTTATCCACCACTCACTGTGGAAATACAGAAGTGCATCCCAACCACCTGGAACATACCCTGGAAAGTGCCTGCAATACCATCAGTAAAGGTACAGAAACAATCCACAGTGTGTGTGTCAGTTTGTCCATCCCTGAACCCGTCTACTTGGTGCCAAACTTTTGTTTATTGCTCTTTGCTACTCCTATCAGCATTGGGGTGTAATTACAAGATCATTACACACTCTCACATCAGTGACAGGCTCTTCTTGGGCCTCTGCTGACATTGGCACCTCCTTCCATACCTCATGTCCTATCAGGAATGGTTACAGGAATTGAGAATATTTAGTCTGCCAAAAAGAACACTGAGAGGAGACTTAATAGCTGTCTACAAATATCTCATGGGCTGTCACACTGTAGAGGAATCAGCTTTATTGGCATTTGCACAGGGAAAGACTAGAAGCAATGGGATCAAACTGAACGGGAGGAGACACAGATTAGATATTAGAAAAAACTTTTTGACAGTGATATTGATCAATGAGTGGAACAGGCGGCCACAAGAGGTGGTGAGTTCTCCTTCAATGGAAGTCTTCACACAGAAGCTGGACAGACATCTGTCTGGGATGATTCAGTGAATCCTGCTTTGAGCAGGGGTTAGGACCAGATGACCCAGGAGGTCCCTTCCAACTTAAACATTTTATGATTCCATAATTTTATGATAGTAGAGAACTAGTAGAAAAGAGAAAAATTGTGACTATGAGTCCAAAATATATGCAAAAGTGAAAAACTTTAATATATAATTCCGGATAGGTACATGGCTATACTCAAACCAAAAGGACTGAGTGTACAGACAGAGGGGCTGAACAAGAGATAAACAATGGCTCTTAGTAGATACAATTTTAGGGGTATGCATATACCATAAAAGTCACGACACAATGCACATTGATTTACATATGTGTGGTTGAAGACAACCAATCTACTTATATAATCCGCAGTTGGGAATTTGGGCGTTGTAGCCGAATCCCAACATGCTTTGCGGGACTGCGAGTGATGACGCGCAGCGTCATCACGAGCCGCAGACCCGCACTGCCGTCTCCGCCACCCGCCGTCTCCGCCGCGCACCCGTCCGCCCTGCCGCCGCGCTCCGCCCCGCCGCCGCGAGGTCACCGCTGCCCCTCGCTGCTCTAGCAACGCTGGGGCCTCGGTGACGCCATGCAGCTGGAGGAGCACTGTCCTTGCGGCGACATGTAATTTCCAACATGGCGTGCAAAATCTCGCGAGATTTCGCCGCCATCTTGGATATTACATCTCGCCCCACCGGCTCCACTTTCCCACCGCCACCCGCTGCTTCATTCCCTCCCTCCCCTCCTCGCTCCATCGCCCACCCCACCGCTCCATTCCACCAGCACCGCTCCATTGCGCTTTATCCCCCTCCATTGCGGCCCCCCCACCTCTCCAATGCGCACCCCCCCTATATTGCGGCCCCCCACCGCTCCATTGCACACACACCCTCCATTCCAGCCCCTTCCCACCGCTCTATTACCCCTACCCGTCCCCCTCTCACGGCCGCTCGGTCTCACCCGGTAATGAGCGGTCATGTGACAGATATCACATGACCGCTCTTTCCTTGCTGCGCTTTCCACACAGACTGCGCCTGACACCCGATGCAAGCGGGGGACACATCCTAACCACTCTCCCTCCAGGTGACCTGACCACCCACTGTCCCTCCATCCTCACCTGACCACCCACTCTCCCTCCAGGTGACCTGACCACCCACTGTCCCTCCATCCTCACCTGACCACCCACTCTCCCTCCAGGTGACCTGACCACCCACTGTCCCTCCATCCTCACCTGACCACCCACTCTCCCTCCAGGTGACCTGACCACCCACTGTCCCTCCATCCTCACCTGACCACCCACTCTCCCTCCATCCTGACCTCACCACCCACTGTCCCTCCATCCTGCGCTGACCACCCACTCTCCCTCCATCCTGACCTCACCACCCACTGTCCCTCCATCCTGCGCTGACCACCCACTCTCCCTCCATCCTGACCTCACCACCCACTGTCCCTCCATCCTGCGCTGACCACCCACTGTCCCTCCATCCTGCGCTGACCACCCACTGTCCCTCCATCCTGCGCTGACCACCCACTCTCCCTCCATCCTGCGCTGACCACCCACTCTCCCTCCATCCTGCGCTGACCACCCACTCTCCCTCCATCCTGCGCTGACCACCCACTCTCCCTCCATCCTGCGCTGACCACCCACTCTCCCTCCATCCTGCGCTGACCACCCATCTCTCCCTCCATCCTGCGCTGACCACCCACTGTCCCTCTGGCCTGCGCCGACCACCCACAGGCCCTCCATCCTGCGCTGACCACTGCCCCTCCATCCTGTGCTGACCACTGCCCCTCCATCCTGAGCTGACCAATGAGCCTCCTTCCTGCGCTGACCACTGAGCGTCCATCCTCTGCTCACCACTGAGCCTCCATCCTGCGCTGACCACCCACTGTCCCTCTGTCCTGCGCTGACCACCCACTGTCCCTCTGTCCTGCGTTGACCACCCACTGTCCCTCTGTCCTGCGCTGACCACCCACTGTCCCTCTGTCCTGCGCTGACCACCCACAGGCCCTCCGTCCTGCGCTGACCACCCACAGGCCCTCCGCCCTGCGCTGACCACCCACTGCCCCTCCATCCTGCGCTGACTACTGCCCCTCCATCCTGCCTGACCAATGAGCCTCCTTCCTGCGCTGACCACTGAGCGTCCATCCTCTGCTCACCACTGAGCCTCCATCCTGCGCTGACCACCCACTGTCCCTCTGTCCTGCGCTGACCACCCACTGTCCCTCTGTCCTGCGCTGACCACCCACTGTCCCTCTGTCCTGCGCTGACCACCCACTGTCCCTCTGTCCTGCGCTGACCACCCACAGGCCCTCCGTCCTGCGCTGACCACCCACAGGCCCTCCGTCCTGCGCTGACCACCCACAGGCCCTCCGTCCTGCGCTGACCACCCACAGGCCCTCCGCCCTGCGCTGACCACCCACTGCCCCTCCATCCTGCGCTGACTACTGCCCCTCCATCCTGAGCTGACCAATGAGCCTCCTTCCTGCGCTGACCACTGAGCGTCCATCCTCTGCTCACCACTCAGCCTCCATCCTGCGCTGACCACTGCCCCTCCATCCTGTGCTGACCACTCAGCCTCCTTCCTGCGCTCACCACTGGCCCTCCATCCTTCGCTGACCACTCAGCCTCCATCCTGCGCTCAACACTGAGCCTCCATCCTCTGCTGACCACTCCATCCTGTGCTCACCACTGAGCCTCAATCCTGCGCTGACCACTGAGCCCTCCATCCTGCGCTCACCACTCACCCTCCTTCGTCTGCTGACCACTCCATCCTGCGCTGACCACTCAATCCTGCACTCCCCACTCAGCCTCCATCCTGCGCTGACCACTCATCCTCCATCCTGCGCTGACCACTGAGCCTCCATCCTGCGCTGACCACTGAGCCTCCATCCTGCGCTGACCACTGAGCCTCCATCCTGCGCTCATCACTGAGCCTCCATCCTGCGCTCACAACTGAGCCTCCATCCTGCGCTCACCACTGAGCCTCCATCCTGCGCTGACCACTCTGGCTCCATCCTGCGCTGACCACTGGCTCCATCCTGCGCTGACCACTCTGCCTCCATCCTGCACTGACCACTCTGCCTCCATCCTGCACTGACCACTCTGCCTCCATCCTGCACTGACCACTCTGCCTCCATCCTGCGCTGACCACTCGGCCTCCATATACAGTGCTAACCACTGAGCCACCGTATACAGTGCTAACCACTGAGCCACCGTATACAGTGCTAACCACTCAGCCACCATATACAGTGCTAACCACTGAGCCACCATATTCAGTGCTAACCACTGAGCCACCGTATACAGTGCTAACCACTGAGCCACCATATACAGTGCTAACCATTGAGCCACATTACTGTTCTAATTGTTGACAAACAATATACAGTGCCAACCACTGAGCCACTGTAGAGTGCTAACCACTGAGGCTCTGTATACAGTGCTAACTACTGAGCCAGCGTATACTGTGCTAACCAGTCAGCCCCCGTATACTCTGCTAACCAATGAGCCCCTGTATACTCTGCTAACCAATGAGCCGCCGTCAAGTCTGCTAAGCACTCAACCCCCATATACTCTGCTAACCAATGAGCCCCGTATACTCTGCTAAGCACTCTGCTGCACGCAGGATGACGTCCGGGAACAGTGTTTAAGTGCGGCCAGGACGGGCCCCCCTCTTGCCTGCACCCGCCCGCTGTTCCCTAGCCATCTCCTGCCCGCTCTTCACCAGCCCCCTCCTGCCCGCACCCGCCCGCTGTTCCCTAGCCTTCTCCTGCCCGCACCTGACCGCTCTTCCCCGGCCGCCTCCTGGCCGCACCCGACCGCTCTTCCCCGGCCCCCTCCTGCCCGCACCTTCCCGCTGTCCCCCGGCCCCCATCCTGGATTTCTGCATCGCTGCACACTCACACCGCTGTAGGTATCTATATATTTAATCACCAATGTTGTGCTGCTATTCCGCCATGCACCGCGGCACCGTCCCCAGCGATCGCGCTCAGCGCCTTCGCGAGCCGCTATTCACAGACTAAGACCCGCGAGCGCTGGCACACTTCTGCGCCACCCCCAGCCACAGTCACGTCCCCAACGCTTACGTCACCATTCACAGCCCCAAGAGCGATGGCGCGCTCGAGACCCACCGTAAGCCGCAGTCACGCCAGCCACAGTTACGACGCCATTCACAGCCGCACGAGCGCAGTAACCATCCCTCACCGTGCATGCGCCTTCACGAAATTTACCTCACACCAAGGACACGCCACGATTTCCTCCACTCTGGAAGTATGCAGCTCTCATACAAGAAGTCAGTGGTGACAGCCATTACGTCACATCACCTCTCCACCCACCAGGACGCCCATTAAGGTCACCATCACACCCACAAACCTGTTACCCACAGAACTACCTGTATATACTCTGCTACCCACGCAGCCGGCTGTATACTCTGCTACTGACAGAGCTGCCTGTATATACTCTGCTACCCACGCAGCTGACTGTATACTCTGCTACCCACAGAGCTACCTGTATATACTCTGGTACCCACGCAGCTACCTGTATACTCTGTGACCCACAGAGACACCTGTATATACTCTGCTACCCACGCACCCGCCTGTATACTCTGCTACTCACAGAGCTACCTATATATACTCTGCTACCAACGCAGCTGCCTCTATACTCTGCCACCCACAGAGACACCTGTATATACTCTGCTACCCATGCAGCCGGCTGTATACTGTGCTACCCACAGAGCTGCCTGTATATACTCTGCTACCCACAGAGCCGCCCGTATATACTCCGCTACCCACGCAACCGCCTGTATACTCTGCTACCCACGCAGCTGCCTGTATACTCTGCCACCCACAGAGACACCTGTATATACTCTGCTACCCACACAGCCGGCTGTATACTGTGCTACCCACAGAGCTGCCTGTATATACTCTGCTACCCACGCAGCAGCCTGTATACTCAGCTACACACAGAGCTGCCTCTATATACTCTCCTACACAGGCCGCCACCTGTATACTCTGCTCCCCACAGACCCCGTTGTATATACTCCGTACCCACGCAACCCCCTGTATCTCTGCTCCCCCAGCGCTGCTGTATACTTGCAAACCCCACACACATACCTGTATTCTTTGTTCCCACGAGCCCCCTGTGTACTCTGCTACCCAGAGCTCATGATACTCTGATCCCAAGAGCTCCCTGTATATACTCAATTAACAAGTGATTATTTTTTTGTCATATTACCTTACAGTATGATGTTTTTCCTTATTTTACAAAAGTAAATAAAACTTGCTTTTTTTTACAAGCGCAAAGCGTGTCTGTGTTTACTGTTCTCCAAGGTTTGGCTACGGGCACAATTATAATGCGATTTACGAGTAAAAAGGCCGATGCAATTGCATCGGAAGCGTGGTGAAATGAATGTTGTGCAGTCCTTAGATGTGCTAACAGGAACAGTACACATGCATGACACGCTTAGCGCATGTGAAAAAAGCAAGTTTTTTTTATTTACAATTAGTAGAAAAATACGGGGCAAAAACATCATACTGAAAAGGTAAATTGTGACAGAAAAATAATCTACATAAGTTAATTGAGTATATACAGGTAGCTCTGTGGTATCAGAGTATACAGTGACTGCGTGGTAGCAGAGTACACAGGCGCTGCTTTGGTAAACAAAGTATATACAGTATGTGTGTGGTCGCAGAGTAATACAGGCAGCTGCGTGGGTAGCAGAGTATACACGGCTTGCGTGGGTAGCGGAGTAATATTCAGACGCTTCTGTGGTCGCAGAGTAACCGGTGGCAGGCTGTGACGGAAAGGAGTATATAGAGGCAGCTCTTGTGTAGTCTGAGTATACCGTCTGCTGCGTGGTAGCATAGTACAATACAGCATCACAGTGGGTAGCACGGTATACAGCCGGCTGTGTGGGTAGCAGAGTAAATACAGAGTCTCTGTGGAGCATAGAATACAGTGCAGCTAGCCTGCGTGGGTAGCAAGTAATACAGGCGGTTGCGTGGGTAGCGAGTAAAAACGGGCGGCTCTGGTGGGTAGCAGAGTATATACACAGAGCTCTGTGGAAGGCACAGTAGCAGCCTGCTGCAGGGAAGCAGATTATATACAGGTGTCCTCTGTGGGGTGCAGAGTAAAGAGGCAGCTGCGTGGTATCAGAGTATATATAGGTACTCAGTGAGAACAGAGTATACAGGCGGGTGCGTGGGTAGCAGATAAATATATACAGTGTCTCTGTGGTCCACAGAGTATACATGTAGCATGCCGAGGGTACCAGAGGTAATATACAGGAAAGCCTCTGTGGGTAGCAGAGTATACAGTCAGCTGCGGTGGGTAGCAGAGTATATACAGCAAGCACTTCGTAGCAGAGTATACAGCCGGCTGCGTGGGAAGCAGAGTATAAACAGGTATTTCTCTGTGGGTAACATTTAGTGGGTGTGATGGTGAACTTAATGGCGTCCTGGTGTGGTGGAGAGGTGATGTGACGTAATGGCTGTCACCACAGACTTCATGTATGAGACGCATACTTCCAGAGTGGAGGAAATCGTGGCTGTCCTGGGTGTGAGGTAAATTTCGGCCGGCGCATGCCCGGTTGAGGATGTGTTTACTGCGCTCAGTGCGGCTGAAAGGCGTCGTAACTGTGGCTTATGGCTGGCGTGACTGCGGCTTACGGTGGGTCTCGAGCGCGACCATCGCATCTAGGGGCTGTGAATGGTGACGTAAGCTCGTTGGGGACTGAACGTGGCTGGGGGTGGCGCAGAAGTGTGCCAGCGCTCCTCTCCGGTCATAGTTCCTGTTAATAGCGCTCGCGAAGGCGCTGATCGCGATCGCTGGGGGGACTGGTGCCGCGTGCATGGCGGAATAATCAGCCCACACATTGGTGATTAAATATTGATACCAACACGTGGAGTGTGCAGCGATGCAGAAAATGTCAGGATGGGGGCCGGGGACAGCGGGAAGGTGCGGGGCAGGGGAGGTGGGCCGGGGTAGTAGCGGTCCGTTGCGGCCGAGGAGGTGGCCTGGGGAAGGCGGTCAGGAATGCGGAGCAGGAGAAGGCTAGGGAACAGCGGCGGGGTGCGGCAGGAAGGTGGCAGGTGAAGAGCGGCAGGAGATGGCTATGGAACAGCGGGCGGGTGCAGGCAAGAGGGGGCCCTTCCTGGCCGCACCTAAAACACTGAATCCCTTGGACGTCATCCTGCGTGCAAGCAGAGATGCTTAGCAGAGTATACGGGGGCCTTGGTATTGGCGGCCCGAGCAGAGTATATGGGGGGTTTGAGTGCTTAGCAGACTTGGACGGCGCTCATTGGTTAGCAGAGTAACAGGGCACATATGTTAGCAGAGTATACGGGGGCAGACTGGATAGCACAGTATACGCTGGCTCAGTAGTTATAGCAACAGTAAACAGAGCCTCAGTGGTTAGCACTCTACAGTGCTCAGTGGTTGGCACTGTATATTGTTTGTCAACAATTAGAACAGTAATTGTGGCTCAATGGGTTAGAACTGTATATGGGTGGCATCAGTGGTTAGCACTGTATACGGTGCCAGTGGTTAGCACTGAATATGGTGGCTCAGTGGTTTAGCACTCTATATGGTGTCTGAGTGGTTAGCACAGTATACTGGCTCAGTGGGTTAGCAACGTATACGGTGGCTCAGTGGTTAACACTGTATATTGAGGCCGAGTGGGTCAGCGCAGATGGAGGCAGAGTGTTCATGCAGGATGAGCAGAGTGGTCAAGTGCAGGATGGAGGCAGAGTGGTCAGTAGCAGGATGGAGGCAGAGTGGTCAGCGCAGGATGGAGCCAGTGGTCAGCGCAGGATAGAGCCGAGTGGATCAGCTGCAGGATGGAGGCTCAGTGGTGAGTCGCAGGATGGAGGCTCAGTTGTGAAGCGCAGATGGAGGCTCAGTGAGAGCGCAGGATGAGTGCCTCAAGTGGTCAGCGCAGATGGAGGCTCAGTGGTCAGCCGCAGGATGGAGGCTCAGTGTCAGCGCAGGATGTGATGAGTTGGTCCAGCGCAGGATGTAGGCTGAGTGGGAGTGCAGATGAGTGGTCAGCGCAGGATGAGTGGTCAGCAGACGAAGGGAGGGTGAGTGGAGAGACGCAGGATGGAGGGCTCAGTGGTCAGCGACAGGATGAGGCTCAGTGGTGGAGCACAGGAGGGAGTGGTCGCAGAGGATGGAGGCCTCAGTAGTTGAGCGCAGGATGGAGGCCTGAGTGTCAGCGAATGATGAGGGCCAGATGGTGAGCGCAGGAAGCGAGGCTAGTGTCAGCACAGTATGGAGGGGCAGTGGTCAGCGCCGTATGGCGTCTGAGTGGTGATTCAAGGATGGACGCTCCGTGGACAGCCGCAGGAAGGAGCACATTTGGTCAGCTTCTGATGGAGGGGCAGGTATTCAGCGCAAGGATTGGTGGCAGTGGGTGTCCAGCGCAGGGACGGAGGGCCTGTGGGTGGTCAGCCAGTACGGAGGGGCCTGTGGGTGGTCAGCGCAGGACGGAGGGCCAGTGGTGTCCGCGCAGGACGGAGGGCCTGTTGGTGGTCAGCGGCAGGACAAGAGGGACGTGGTGGTTCAGCGCAGGACAAGGGACAGTGTGTGGTCAGCGCAGGACAGAAGGGACAGTGGGTGTTCAGCGCAGGACAGAGGGACAGTGGGTGTCAGAGCGCAGGATGGAGGCTCATGGTGACCATAGGAATGACGCTCAGTGGTCAGCGCAGTAAGGAGTCCATTGGTCAGGCAGGAGGAGGGGAAGTAGTCAGCGCAGATGGAGGGGCCAGTGTGGTCAGCGCAGGCGGAGGGCCTGTGGGTGGTCAGCGCGGACGGGAGGGGCCTGTGTGGTGGTCAGCGCAGGACAGAGGGACATTGGGTGGTCCAGCGCAGGACAGAGGGACAGTGGGTTGTCAAACGCAGGACAGAGGACAGTGGGTGGGTCAGCGCATGACAGAGGGAAGTGGTGGTCAGCGCAGGATGGAGGGCTCAGTGGTGAGCAGAGGATGGACGCTCAGTGGTCAGCGCATGAATGGAGGCTCATTGGTCATCTCAGTATTGAGGGCAGTGGTCAGCACAGGATGGAGGGCATTGGTCAGCGCAGGATGGAGGGCCAGTGGTATGGTCAGGCGCAGGCCAGAGGGACATGGGTGGTCAGCGCCGGATGGAGGTAAGAGGGGGGGGGTTTTGTGGGTGTTGGTCAGCGCAGGATGGAGGGAGAGTGGGTGGTCAGCGCAGGATGGAGGGAGAGTGGGTGGTCCAGCGCAGGAAGAGGGAGAGCTGGGTGTCCAAGCTGCAGGATGGGGGAGAGTGGGTGTCAGACGCAAGGATGGAGGGAGAGTGGTGGTCAATCGCAGGATGAGGGACAGTGGGTGGTCACGCAGGATGGAGTGGACAGTGGGTGGACCGCGCAGGAAAGGAGGGACAGTGGGTGGAGAGGTCAGGATGGAGGGAGATTGGTGGTCATCCGGCAGGATGTGAGGGACAGTGGGTGGTGAGGACAGGATGGATGGAGAGTGGGTGGACAGCCGCAGATGGAGGGACAGTGGGTGGTGAGGTCAGGATGGAGGGAGAGAGGGTGGTCAGGTGAGGAAGGAGGACAGTGGGGTGGATCAGGTCACCTGGAGGGAGAGATGGAGTCAGGTGAGGGAAGGAAGGACAGTGGGTGGTCAGGTCACCTGGAGGGAGAGTGGTAGTCAGGTGAGGATGGAGGGACAGTGGGTGGTCAGGTTCACCTGTAGGGAGAGTGGGTGTCAGGTGAGGTGGAGGACAGTGGGTGGTCAGGTCACCTTGAGGGAGAGTGTTAGATGTGTCCCCCCCGCTTGCACGGGTGTCACGGCGCAGACCCCCCCCCCCCCCCCCCCCCCCCCACCCCCCCCCCCCCCCCCCCCCCCCACCCCCCCCCCTTGTCAGTGTGGAAAGCGCAGCAAGGAAAGAGCGGTCATGTGATAACTTTCACATGACCGCATCATTACGGTGAGACCGAGCGGACCGGTGAGAAGGGGGACGGGTAGGGTAATAAGCTGTGGGAAGGGGCTGGAATGGAGGGTGTGTGTGCCATGGAGCGGTGGGGGGGCCAGCCAATATAGGGGGGGTGCGCTTGGAGAGGGTGGGGGGGGCCGCCAAGTGGGAGGGGATAAAGCGCAATGGAGGCGGATGCTGGTAGGAAATGGACGTGGGTGGTCGCCAGGAGCGAGGAGTGGGAGGGAGGGAATGAAGCAAGCGGGTGCGTGGGAAAGTGTAGCCGGAGGGGCGAGATGTAATATCCCAGAAGGCGGCGAAATCTCGCAGATTTTTGCACGCCATGTAGGAAATTACATGGTCGCCGCATAGGACAGTGCTCCTCCAGCTGCATGGCGACACCTAGGCCCAGCGTTGCTAGAGCAGCGAGGGGCAGCGGTGGACCTCGAGCGGCGTCGGGGCGGAGGCGGCGCAGGCGGACTGGGTGCGCGGCCCGGAGACGGCGGGTGCGAGACGGCAGTGCTGGTCTGCGGCTCGTGATGACGCAGCGCGTCATCACTCGCAGTCCAGCAAAGCATGTTGGGATTCGTCTACAAACGCCCAAATTCCAACTGCGGATTATATAAGTAGATTGACGAATGCCGGCCGGTATAATTGTGCCCACCTGATCCCCCCTTGTCAATTGCCCATCAGTTGAGATATTTACCAAGCTCGGTAACTAAACACCTCAAAAAAGATTTACCCATATGGTGGGACAGATAATCTAACACCCCAAACAAAGAACAGGTGTTATAAAAAGTTAAAGAGGACCTTCACCCCCCTGGTGCTATGCCTAACTGAATGAAGCCACTAAATCAGCGTCCGCTGTATTTCCCAGGGAAGGGGTCCCCAAGCCTCTAGCTTCCTTGTAAGCTGTTAAAAAGACTTTCTAAAGTGTAAAAGATAAGGAGTGTGGCACTCTGCCATTACAGGTAAAAAACCACAGGACCACCTAAGCATGGATGGCACTTTCCACAACAGGTAACCCTCAACAACACAACACCTTCCACCGCAGAACAGTAGGTGGAGCTCCCTTGCTGTCTTTAAGAAGCAAGATCCCCTATAAATAATACTGTGCTGGGGGGCGGAGTTCGCCAGAGGGTGCAGTCGCTAGGAGATCTGAGAAGACCTCCTGGGTGTGTCTGAGCTATGGCTAGGCCTGATCCGGTTTGACCAGCCTAGCCAGTGGTGAGGCCCTGCGAGTGAGGTCAAATGCAGGAAGCAACCCGACACCGTAGTCCGAGTCTGCATAGAGCAACAAGCCACAGCAGAAATACCGGTTCACTGAGGAGAATCTAGTCTCCCCGGACACCTTTCACACAAACCAATAGGGAAACCACGGACCACAAAGAGAAGTCATAGCGGTAGCTCCACCCAAAGGTTCTCAACACTACAGAAGAGTGAGAGGAAAGACACAGAGGAGGTCAGTCTTTTAGTTTTAACATGGGTCAGAGGCATCAACGAAGGAAAAGAGGACAAGGAGGCCTTATCCACCACTCACTGTGAAATACAGAAGATGCATCCTACTCCCAACCACCTGGAACATACCCTGGAAAAGTGCTGCAATACCATCAGTAAGGTACAGAACAAAACCTACAGATGTGGTGTTGTCCAGTTTTGTCCATCCTGAATACCCCGTCTACTTGGTGCCAAACTTTTGTTTATTGCTCTATGCTACTCCTCATCAGCATTGGGATGTTAATTACAAGAATCATTACACACCTCACATCAGTGACAGGCTCTTCTTGGCCACTGCTGACATTGGCCACCACTCCTTCCCATACCCTCATGTCCTATCATGAAATGGTTACAGGAATGAGAGAATATTTAGTCCTGCCAAAAAGAACACTGGAGAGGAGAACTTAATAGCTGTCTACAAATATCCATGGGCTGTCACATGTAGAGGAATCAGCTTTATGGCATTTGCACAGAAAGACTAGAAGCAATTGGATCAAACTGAACGGGGAGTGAGACACAGATTTAGATATTAGAAAAAACTTTTTGACAGTGATATTGATCAATGAGTGGAACAGTCGGCCACAAAGAGTGGTGATTTCTCCTCAATGGAAGTCTTCACACAGAAGCTGACAGACACTCGTCTGGGATGAATCAGTGAATCCTGCTTTTTGACAGGTTTAGGACCAGATGACCCAGGAGGTCCCCTTCCAACTTAAACATTTTATGATTCCATAAATTTTAATGTATAGTACAGAACTAGTAGAAAAGAGAATAAATTGTGACTATGAGTCCAAAAAATATGCAAAGTGAAAACTTTAATATATAATCTCCGATAGTTACAAGGCTATACTCAAACCAAAAATGGACTGAGTGTACAGACCAGAGGGCTGAACAAGAGCTGATATCTACTAACAGCGTTGAGCATCTTTCTAGTAGATTACTAACTTTTAGGGTATGCATATACCATAAAAGTCACGGCACAATGCACATAGATTTACATATGTGTGGTTGAATACAACCAATCTACTTATAAAATCCGCAGTTGGGAATTTGGGGCGTTGTAGCCGAATTCCCAACATGCTTTGGCGGGACTCGAGAGAAGACGCGCAGGCCGGCAATCACGAGCCGCAGACCCCGCACCGCCGTCTCCGCCACCCCCGTCTCCGCCGCGCACTCACCCGACCCCCCCGCGCCTGCCGCCGCCTCCGCCCCGCCGCCGCGAGGTCACCCTGGCCCCTCGCTGCTCTAGCACCGCTGGGGCCTCGGTGACGCCATGCAGCTGGAGGAGCACTGTCCTTGCGGCGACATGTAAATTCCAACATGGCGTGCAAAATCTCGCGAGATTTCGCCGCCATCTTGATAAATCATTCTCGCTCCCACCGGCTCCACTTTCCCCACCGCCACCGCTGCTTCATTCAATTCCCTCCCTCCCCTACCTCCCTCGCTCCATCGCCCACTCCCACCGCTCCATTCCACACAGCAACCTGCTCCATTGCGCTTTTAATCCCCCCTCCCTTGCGGACCCCCCCATCAACCTCTCCAATGCGCACCCCCCCTATATTGTGCGGCCCCCCACCCTCCATTGCACACACACCCTCCCTTTCCAGCCCCTTCCCACCGCACTATTACCTACCCGTCCCCTCTCACCCGCCGCCTCGGCTCCTCACCCGGTAATGACGTCATGTGACAGATGTATCCATGACCGTCTCTTTCCTTGCATGCGCTTTCCACACAGACTGGCGCCGTGACACCCGATGCAAGGGGGGACACATCCTAACCACTCCCCTCCAGGTGACCTGACCACCCCACGTCCCTCCATCCTCACCTGACCACCCACACTCCCTCCAGGTGACCTGACCACCCAACTGGACCCTCCATCCTCAAACCTGACCACCCACTCTCCCGTCCAGGTGACTTACCACACCCACTGTCCCTCCATCCTCACCCACTGACCACCCACTCTCCTCCAGGTGACCTGACCACCCAAACCCCTGTCCCCTTACCATCCTGTCACCTGAGCCCACCCACTCTCCCCTCCATCCTGACCTCACCACCCACTGTCCCTCCTCCTTGCGCTGACCCACCCCACTCTCCCTCCATCCCCCCGACCTCACCACCCACTGTCCCTCCATCCTGCGCTGACCCACCCATCCTCTCCCTCCATCCCTGACCGTCACCCACCCACTGTCCCTCCATCCTGCGCTGACCACCCAGACTGTCCCTCCATCCTGCGCTGACCACCCACTGTCCTACCAACCTGCGCTGACCACCCACCACTCTCCTCCATCCAGCGCTGACACCCACTCACCCTCCTTCCTGCGCTGACCACCCACTCTCCCACCATCCTGCCTGAACCACCACCTCTCCCTCCATCCTGCCTGACCACCCACTCTCCCTCCACCTGCGCTGACCACCCCACTCTCCCTCCATCCTGGCTGCGCTGACAACCCACTGTCCCTCTGGCCTGGTCCCGACCACCCACAGGCCCGTCCATCCTGCGCTGACCACTGCCCCTACCTCCATCCTGTGCTGACCACTGCCCCTCCAACCTGAGCTGACCATGACCTCCTTCCTGCGCTGACCACTGAGCGTACCATCCCACTGCTCACCACAGAGCCCTCCATCCTGCGCTGACCACCCCACTGTCCCTCCTGTCCTGCGCTGACACCCACTGTCCCTCTGTCTGCTTGACCACGCCACTGTCCCCTGTCCTCGCTGACCACCCACTGTCCCTACTGTCCTGCGCTGGACTCACCCACAGCCCTCCCGTCCTGCGCTGACCACCCACAGGCCCTCCGCCCTGCGCTGACCACACCACTGCCCTCCATCCCTGCGCTGACTACTGCCCCTCCATCCTGCCCTGACAAATGAGCCTCCTTCCTGCGCTGACCACTGACACCATCCTCTGCATCACCACTTGATCCTCACATCCTGCGCTGAACCACCCACTGTCCCTCTGACCCCTGCGCTGACCACCCACTGTCCCTCTGACCTGCCGCTGTTACCACCCTACTGTCCCATTTCTCACCTCTGTCCCTGCGCTGACCACCCACTGTCCCCTTGTCCTGCGCAGACCACCCCACAGGCCCTCCGTCCTGCGCTGACCCACACCACAGGCCCTCCGTCCTGCGCTGACCACCCCAGGCCCTCCGTCCCTGTCGCTAACCACCCACATCCCTCCGCCCTGCGCTGACCAACCACTGCCCACCCAACCAAGCGCTGACAACTGTACTGCCCCTCCATCCGAGCCTGACCAATGACCACCTTCCTGCGTCTGAACCACTGAGCGTACGCATCTCTGCACACCACTCAGCCTCCATCCTGCGCTGACCACTGCCCCTCCATCCTGTGCTGACACACTCAGCCCTCTTCCTGCGCGCACCACTGGCCCTCCATCCTTCGCTACCACCTCAGGCCTCATCCTGCGCTCAACTCTGAGCCTCCAACCTCTGCTGACCCACTTCCATCCTGTGCTCACCACTGAGCCTCAATCCTGCGCTGACCACTGAGCCCTCCATCCTGCGCTCACCACACACCCTCCTTCGTCTGCGACCACTCCATCCTGCGCTGACCACTCAACTGCACTCCCCACTCAGCCTCCATCCTGCGTTACCATCTCATCCTCCATCCTGCGCTGACCACTGAGCACCATCCTGCTCTGAACACTGAGCCTCCATCCTGCGCTGACCACTGAGCCTCCATCCCTGCGCTCCATCATACTGTGCCTCCATCCTGGCGCTCCAACAACTGAGCCTCCATCCTGCGCTCACCACTTATCTCCATCCTGCGCTGACCACCTCTAGGCTCCATCCTGCGCTGACCACTGGCTCCACATCCTGCGCTGACCACTCTGCCTCCATCCTGCACTGACCACTCTGCCTCCATCCGCACTAGACCACTCTGCCTCCACCTGCACAGACCACTCAGCCTCCATCCTGCGCTGACCACTTCGGCCTCCATATACAGTGCAACCACTGACCACCGTATACAGTGCTAACCACTGAGCCACCGTATACAGTGCTAACCACTCACCACCATATACAGTGCTAACCACTGAAGCCACCATATTCCAGTACTAACCACTGACCACGAATACAGTGCTAACCACTGAAGCCACCATAACAGTACTAACCATTGAGCACATTACTGTTCTAAATTGTTGACAAACAAAATACAGTGCCAACCACAGAGCCACTGTAGAGTGCTAACCACTGAGCTCCCTGATACAGTGCTAAAACTACTTGAACCAGCGTATACTGTGACTAACCAGTCAGCCCCGTATACTCTGCAAACCAATGAGCCCCTGTATACTCTGCAAACCAATGAGCCCCGCCGGACCAAGTCTGTTAACACTCAACCCCATATACACTGCAAACCAATGAGCCCCCGTATACCTCTGCTAAGCACTCTGCAGCTGCACGCAGGATGACGCCGGAACAGTGTTTAAGTGCGGCCAGGACGGCCCCTCCCCTCTGCCTGCACGCCTGGCCCCGCGTTCCCTAGCCATCACCTTCCCCCTCCTCACCAGCCCCCTCCTCCCGCACACCGCCCCCGCTGTTCCCTAGCCTTCTCCTTCCCTGCACCTGACCAGCTCTTTCCCCGCCTGCCGCCTGTTCCGCAAAGCCCGACCGCTCTTTCATCCCCCGGACCCCCCTCCTGCCCGCACCTTCCCGCTGTCCCCCCGGCCCCCATCTGGATTTTTCTGCATCGCTGCACACACACAAATCACCCACCGCTGTAGGGGGGGGTATCTATAAAATTTTAATCACCAATTGTTGTGCTGCTATTCCTCCGCCATGCACGCGCACCGTCCCCAGCGATCGCGCTCAGCCCTTCGCGAGCCGCTATTCACATACTAAGACCCGCGAGCGCTGGCACCCTTCTGCGCCACCCCAGCCACAGTCCACGTCCCCAACGCTTTACGTCACCATTCACAGCCCCAAGAGCGATGCCGCGCTCGAAGACCCACGTAAGCCGCAGTCACGCCAGCCAACCAGTTACGCTCCATTCAACAGCCGCACTGCGCAGTAACCATCCCTCCACCGTGCATCGCCTTCAGGAAATTTACCATCAACACCAAGGACCACGCCACGATTTTTCCCTCCACTCTGGAACGTATGCAGCTCTCATACAAGAAGTTCCGTGGTGACAGCCATTACGTCACATCACCACTCACCCACCAGACGCCATTAAGGTCACCATCCACACCCACAAACCTGTTACCCACAGAACTACCTGTATAAACCTGCTACCCACGGTCACCGGCTGTATACTCGCTACTGACAGAGCTTGCCTTATATACTCTGCTACCCACCGCAGGCTGACTGTATACTCTGCTACCCACAGAGCTACCGTATAATACTCAGTTACCCACGCAGCTACCGTGTAATACTCTGTCAACCCACAGAGACACCTGTATATACTCTGCTATCCCACCACCCGCCTGTAACATCGCTACTCAACAGAGCTACCTATATATACTTGCTATCCAACGCAGCTGCCGCTATACCCTGCCACCCACAGAGACACCTTAATATACTACTGCTACCCATGCAGCCGGCTGTAAACTGTGCTACCCACAGAGCTTCCATGTATAATACTCTGCTACCCCACAGAGCCGCCCGTATATCCCTCCGCTACCCACGCAACCGCCTATATACTCTTCACCCACGCAGCTGCCTGTATACCTCTGCCACCCACAGATACACCTGTAATATACTCTGCTACCCACATAACAGCCGGCTGAATACTGTGCTACCCACAGAGTCTGCCTGTATATACTCTGCTACCCCCCGCACAGCCTGTATACTCAGCTACACACAGAGCTGCACTCTATAACTCTCCTACACAGGCCGCCACCATTTGTATCTGCTACCACATGAAGGCCGTCCTGTATATGAGCGGGTCCGCTACCACACTCAACCGACTTTATACTCTGCTACCCACTGCAGCTGCCCTGTATACTCTGCGACCCACACACATACCTGAATATACTTTTTGTTACCCACGCAGCCAGCCTGTGTAACCTCCTGCTACCCACGCAGCTCACTGTATACTCCTGATACCCACAGAGCTACCTGTATATACTCAATTAACTATGTAGAATTATTTTTCTGTCACTAATTACCTTACAGTATGAATGTTTTTGGCCCTTAATTTACAAATGTAAAATAAAAACTATGCTTTTTTCCATCAAGCGCAAAGCGTGTCATGCATGTTTACTGTTCCTGTTAGCACATCTAAGGATGGCACACAATTCATTTCACCTACGCTCCCGTGCAATTGCATCGGCCTTTTTACTAGTATACAGATATTCCAGTGCTGTACAGTATACATAGATTTCATAATAATTGTGCTGATGACATATATATGTGCAGAGGGCATAACATAGTATAGTGTAGAGATATAGTTTAATACACTATTTAATATCCAGTCCCAAACATAATAGTAATAGGTATACTGACTACCATCCCACACTTTTAGACCTGAATAACAAGGGCACACAAGTCAAACAGTATATTTCATATACTGTAATGGTTGCTGTGTATTACCTGGGGATCTAAATTCTATGAGTCCGTGCAAAGGTTTTACCAAAATTGGTCACGGACCACTATAGTACCTATAACACAACCATATAATCCATATGTGTGCCTCATGTGAACATTAGATCACTATTCATATATCTGCTGACCTACATGGTTGTAATAGTTAATAACCGTATAATCCCAATACCACGGTTCCCCTTCTCAAGATTCAGGTTAGACTTTATTGCCAGATACATCGGTCAGTCCAGACAACCACATTGATAATCAACGCTCCTTAATAGTGCCCGGTATCGCCCGCGTGCCAATCTAAATGCCAGCGCACAACCCAAGTGCATTTCGGCCAATAATCCTTCGTCAAGGGGGCTACTCAGGCCATCAGTTAGGCATTAGCATAATTCCACCTACTGATATGAAACTTGGCCCAACAGACATCTACACCAAATTGGAAGACTGTCCACATGTCCGATCATGGCTGCTGTCAAAGGGAACACATTCGATAACACTATATGGGGTGAAGTAGGATTAAAATTGCCATTTAAGAAGTCACCAAGCTTATAACAGGAGAACAGGCGCACACAAGCCAGACACCGAATCTCCCCCAACTAAAAACCTGCAACGCATCACACTCCCTTACCAAAGGCAACAATGGGTTCAGAACACTTCTTCTTACAGACATAACTAAAAGAGTGAGGTATCAGTTATTTGCACCTTCGGGTACAACCTTGTTTACCTTAGGTCATTGTGACCAACATACCATTTGATTGCTGTAATTTCAAGTTCACTACCTTATTCCACTCCAAAACCATTATGTTTATAGAATGGGTTTACCCAATGCAGGACTGAAAACTATTATAATATGTGTGTCTCTGTCATCCATTCCTGTCCTGTAATTACATCTATAATACCCAGTTATATATTTATTACTAGGCTGCGGTTAAGACCCAAGATTTTTATGCTATTTACTAGTAAAAAGGCCCGATGCAATTGCATCGGGAGCGTGGTGAAATGAATTGTGTGCATCCTTAGATGTGCTAACAGGAACAGTAAACATGCATGACACGCTTTGCGCTTGTGAAAAAAGCATAGTTTTTATTTACATTTGTAAAATAAGGGCAAAACATCATACTGTAAGGTAATAGTGACAGAAAAATAATCTACATAAGTTAATTGAGTATATACAGGTAGCTCTGTGGGTATCAGAGTATACAGTGAGCTGCGTGGGTAGCAGAGTACACAGGCGGCTGCGTGGGTAACAAAGTATATACAGGTATGTGTGTGGGTCGCAGAGTATACAGGCAGCTGCGTGGGTAGCAGAGTATACAGGCGGTTGCGTGGGTAGCGGAGTATATACAGACGGCTCTGTGGGTAGCAGAGTATACAGGTGGCGGCCTGTGTAGGAGAGTATATAGAGGCAGCTCTGTGTGTAGCTGAGTATACAGGCTGCTGCGTGGGTAGCAGAGTATATACAGGCAGCTCTGTGGGTAGCACAGTATACAGCCGGCTGTGTGGGTAGCAGAGTATATACAGGTGTCTCTGTGGGTGGCAGAGTATACAGGCAGCTGCGTGGGTAGCAGAGTATACAGGCGGTTGCGTGGGTAGCGGAGTATATACGGGCGGCTCTGTGGGTAGCAGAGTATATACAGGCAGCTCTGTGGGTAGCACAGTATACAGCCGGCTGCATGGGTAGCAGAGTATATACAGGTGTCTCTGTGGGTGGCAGAGTATAGAGGCAGCTGCGTTGGTAGCAGAGTATATATAGGTAGCTCTGTGAGTAGCAGAGTATACAGGCGGGTGCGTGGGTAGCAGAGTATATACAGGTGTCTCTGTGGGTCACAGAGTATACAGGTAGCTGCGTGGGTACCAGAGTATATACAGGTAGCTCTGTGGGTAGCAGAGTATACAGTCAGCTGCGTGGGTAGCAGAGTATATACAGGCAGCTCTGTCAGTAGCAGAGTATACAGCCGGCTGCGTGGGTAGCAGAGTATATACAGGTAGTTCTGTGGGTAACAGGTTTGTGGGTGTGATGGTGACCTTAATGGGCGTCCTGGTGGGTGGAGAGGTGATGTGACGTAATGGCTGTCACCACTGACTTCTTGTATGAGAGCTGCATACTTCCAGAGTGGAGGAAATCGTGGCGTGTCCTTGGTGTGAGGTAAATTTCGTGAAGGCGCATGCACGGTGAGGGATGGTTACTGCGCTCGTGCGGCTGTGAATGGCGTCGTAACTGTGGCTGGCGTGACTGCGGCTTACGGTGGGTCTCGAGCGCGCCATCGCTCTTGGGGCTGTGAATGGTGACGTAAGCGTTGGGGACGTGACTGTGGCTGGGGGTGGCGCAGAAGTGTGCCAGCGCTCGCGGGTCTTAGTCTGTGAATAGCGGCTCGCGAAGGCGCTGAGCGCGATCGCTGGGGACGGTGCCGCGGTGCATGGCGGAATAGCAGCACAACATTGGTGATTAAATATATAGATACCTACAGCGGTGTGAGTGTGCAGCGATGCAGAAATCCAGGATGGGGGCCGGGGGACAGCGGGAAGGTGCGGGCAGGAGGGGGCCGGGGTAGAGCGGTCGGGTGCGGCCAGGAGGTGGCCGGGGAAGAGCGGTCAGGTGCGGGCAGGAGAAGGCTAGGGAACAGCGGGCGGGTGCGGGCAGGAGGGGGCTGGTGAAGAGCGGGCAGGAGATGGCTAGGGAACAGCGGGCGGGTGCAGGCAAGAGGGGGGCCCGTCCTGGCCGCACTTAAACACTGTTCCCGGACGTCATCCTGCGTGCAGCAGAGTGCTTAGCAGAGTATACGGGGCTCATTGGTTAGCAGAGTATATGGGGGTTGAGTGCTTAGCAGACTTGACGGCGGCTCATTGGTTAGCAGAGTATACAGGGGCTCATTGGTTAGCAGAGTATACGGGGGCTGACTGGTTAGCACAGTATACGCTGGCTCAGTAGTTAGCACTGTATACAGAGCCTCAGTGGTTAGCACTCTACAGTGGCTCAGTGGTTGGCACTGTATATTGTTTGTCAACAATTAGAACAGTAATGTGGCTCAATGGTTAGTACTGTATATGGTGGCTCAGTGGTTAGCACTGTATACGGTGGCTCAGTGGTTAGCACTGAATATGGTGGCTCAGTGGTTAGCACTGTATATGGTGGCTGAGTGGTTAGCACTGTATACGGTGGCTCAGTGGTTAGCACTGTATACGGTGGCTCAGTGGTTAGCACTGTATATGGAGGCCGAGTGGTCAGCGCAGGATGGAGGCAGAGTGGTCAGTGCAGGATGGAGGCAGAGTGGTCAGTGCAGGATGGAGGCAGAGTGGTCAGTGCAGGATGGAGGCAGAGTGGTCAGCGCAGGATGGAGCCAGTGGTCAGCGCAGGATGGAGCCAGAGTGGTCAGCGCAGGATGGAGGCTCAGTGGTGAGCGCAGGATGGAGGCTCAGTTGTGAGCGCAGGATGGAGGCTCAGTGATGAGCGCAGGATGGAGGCTCAGTGGTCAGCGCAGGATGGAGGCTCAGTGGTCAGCGCAGGATGGAGGCTCAGTGGTCAGCGCAGGATGGAGGATGAGTGGTCAGCGCAGGATGGAGGCTGAGTGGGGAGTGCAGGATTGAGTGGTCAGCGCAGGATGGAGTGGTCAGCAGACGAAGGAGGGTGAGTGGTGAGCGCAGGATGGAGGGCTCAGTGGTCAGCGCAGGATTGAGGCTCAGTGGTGAGCACAGGATGGAGTGGTCAGCAGAGGATGGAGGCTCAGTGTTGAGCGCAGGATGGAGGCTGAGTGGTCAGCGAAGGATGGAGGGCCAGTGGTGAGCGCAGGAAGGAGGCTGAGTGGTCAGCACAGGATGGAGGGGCAGTGGTCAGCGCAGGATGGAGGCTGAGTGGTGAGCAGAGGATGGACGCTCAGTGGTCAGCGCAGGAAGGAGGCTCATTGGTCAGCTCAGGATGGAGGGGCAGTAGTCAGCGCAGGATGGGGTGGCAGTGGGTGGTCAGCGCAGGGCGGAGGGCCTGTGGGTGGTCAGCGCAGGACGGAGGGCCTGTGGGTGGTCAGCGCAGGACGGAGGGCCTGTGGGTGGTCAGCGCAGGACGGAGGGCCTGTGGGTGGTCAGCGCAGGACAGAGGGACAGTGGGTGGTCAGCGCAGGACAGAGGGACAGTGGGTGGTCAGCGCAGGACAGAGGGACAGTGGGTGGTCAGCGCAGGACAGAGGGACAGTGGGTGGTCAGCGCAGGATGGAGGCTCAGTGGTGAGCAGAGGATGGACGCTCAGTGGTCAGCGCAGGAAGGAGGCTCATTGGTCAGGGCAGGATGGAGGGGAAGTAGTCAGCGCAGGATGGAGGGGCAGTGGGTGGTCAGCGCAGGGCGGAGGGCCTGTGGGTGGTCAGCGCAGGACGGAGGGCCTGTGGGTGGTCAGCGCAGGACAGAGGGACAGTGGGTGGTCAGCGCAGGACAGAGGGACAGTGGGTGGTCAACGCAGGACAGAGGGACAGTGGGTGGTCAGCGCAGGACAGAGGGACAGTGGGTGGTCAGCGCAGGATGGAGGCTCAGTGGTGAGCAGAGGATGGACGCTCAGTGGTCAGCGCAGGAAGGAGGCTCATTGGTCAGCTCAGGATGGAGGGGCAGTGGTCAGCACAGGATGGAGGGGCAGTGGTCAGCGCAGGATGGAGGGCCTGTGGGTGGTCGGCGCAGGCCAGAGGGACAGTGGGTGGTCAGCGCAGGATGGAGGGAGAGTGGGTGGTCAGCGCAGGATGGAGGGAGAGTGGGTGGTCAGCGCAGGATGGAGGGAGAGTGGGTGGTCAGCGCAGGATGGAGGGAGAGTGGGTGGTCAGCGCAGGATGGAGGGAGAGTGGGTGGTCAGCGCAGGATGGAGGGAGAGTGGGTGGTCAGCGCAGGATGGAGGGACAGTGGGTGGTCAGCGCAGGATGGAGGGACAGTGGGTGGTCAGCGCAGGATGGAGGGACAGTGGGTGGTGAGGTCAGGATGGAGGGAGAGTGGGTGGTCAGCGCAGGATGGAGGGACAGTGGGTGGTGAGGTCAGGATGGAGGGAGAGTGGGTGGTCAGCGCAGGATGGAGGGACAGTGGGTGGTGAGGTCAGGATGGAGGGAGAGTGGGTGGTCAGGTGAGGATGGAGGGACAGTGGGTGGTCAGGTCACCTGGAGGGAGAGTGGGTGGTCAGGTGAGGATGGAGGGACAGTGGGTGGTCAGGTCACCTGGAGGGAGAGTGGGTGGTCAGGTGAGGATGGAGGGACAGTGGGTGGTCAGGTCACCTGGAGGGAGAGTGGGTGGTCAGGTGAGGATGGAGGGACAGTGGGTGGTCAGGTCACCTGGAGGGAGAGTGGTTAGGATGTGTCCCCCGCTTGCATCGGGTGTCAGGCGCAGTCTGTGTGGAAAGCGCAGCAAGGAAAGAGCGGTCATGTGATATCTGTCACATGACCGCTCATTACCGGGTGAGACCGAGCGGCCGGTGAGAGGGGGACGGGTAGGGGTAATAGAGCGGTGGGAAGGGGCTGGAATGGAGGGTGTGTGTGCAATGGAGCGGTGGGGGGCCGCAATATAGGGGGGGTGCGCATTGGAGAGGTGGGGGGGCCGCAATGGAGGGGGATAAAGCGCAATGGAGCGGTGCTGGTGGAATGGAGCGGTGGGGTGGGCGATGGAGCGAGGAGGGGAGGGAGGGAATGAAGCAGCGGGTGGCGGTGGGAAAGTGGAGCCGGTGGGGCGAGATGTAATATCCAAGATGGCGGCGAAATCTCGCGAGATTTTGCACGCCATGTTGGAAATTACATGTCGCCGCAAGGACAGTGCTCCTCCAGCTGCATGGCGTCACCGAGGCCCCAGCGTTGCTAGAGCAGCGAGGGGCAGCGGTGACCTCGCGGCGGCGGGGCGGAGGCGGCGGCAGGGCGGACGGGTGCGCGGCGGAGACGGCGGGTGGCGGAGACGGCAGTGCGGGTCTGCGGCTCGTGATGACGCTGCGCGTCATCACTCGCAGTCCCGCAAAGCATGTTGGGATTCGGCTACAACGCCCAAATTCCCAACTGCGGATTATATAAGTAGATTGACGTATGCCGGCCGGTATTATTGTGCCCACCTGATCCCCCCTTGTCAATTTGCCCACAAGTTGAGATATTTACCAAGCTGGTAACTAAACACCTCAAAAAGATTTCCAAATATGGTGGGAAAGATAATCTAACACCCCAACAAAGACAGGTGTTATAAAAATTAAAGAGGACCTGTCACCCCCCTGGTGCTATGCTAACTGAATGAAGCACTAAATGCAGCGTGTCCGCTGTATTCAGGGAAGGGGTCCCCCATGCCTCTAGCTTCCTTGTAAGCTGTTAAAAAGACTTTCTAAAGTGTATAGATAAGGAGTGTGGCACTCTGCCATTACAGGTAGCCACAGGACCACCTAAGGCATGGATGGATTTCCACAACAGGTAACCCACATACACACAACACCTTCCACCTCAGAACAGTAGGGGGAGCTCCACTTGCTGTCTTTAAGCAAGATCCCCTATAAATACTGGTGCTGGGGGCGGAGTTAGCCAGAGGGTGCAGTCGCTAGGAGATCTGTGAAGACATCCTGGTGTGTCTGAGCTATGCTAGGCCTGAGCCAGTTGACCAGCCTAGCCAGTGTGAGGGCCTGCGAGTGAGGTCAAAGGCAGGAAGCAACCCGGACACCGGAGTCCGAGTCTGCAGTAGAGCATCAAGCCCAGCAGAAATACCGGTTCACTGAGGAGAATCTAGTCTCCCGGACACCTGTCACACAACCAATAGGGAAACCACGGACCACAGGAGAAGTCATAGCGGTAGCCCACACAAAGGTTCTCAACACTACAGAATGAGTGAGAGAAAGACACAGAGGAGGTCAGGCTTAGTTTTACATGGGTCAGAGGCTTCAACGAAGGAAAAGAGACAAGGAGGCCTTATCCACCACTCACTGTGGAAATACAGAAGTGCATCCCAACCACCTGGAACATACCCTGGAAAGTGCCTGCAATACCATCAGTAAAGGTACAGAAACAATCCACAGTGTGTGTGTCAGTTTGTCCATCCCTGAACCCGTCTACTTGGTGCCAAACTTTTGTTTATTGCTCTTTGCTACTCCTATCAGCATTGGGGTGTAATTACAAGATCATTACACACTCTCACATCAGTGACAGGCTCTTCTTGGGCCTCTGCTGACATTGGCACCTCCTTCCATACCTCATGTCCTATCAGGAATGGTTACAGGAATTGAGAATATTTAGTCTGCCAAAAAGAACACTGAGAGGAGACTTAATAGCTGTCTACAAATATCTCATGGGCTGTCACACTGTAGAGGAATCAGCTTTATTGGCATTTGCACAGGGAAAGACTAGAAGCAATGGGATCAAACTGAACGGGAGGAGACACAGATTAGATATTAGAAAAAACTTTTTGACAGTGATATTGATCAATGAGTGGAACAGGCGGCCACAAGAGGTGGTGAGTTCTCCTTCAATGGAAGTCTTCACACAGAAGCTGGACAGACATCTGTCTGGGATGATTCAGTGAATCCTGCTTTGAGCAGGGGTTAGGACCAGATGACCCAGGAGGTCCCTTCCAACTTAAACATTTTATGATTCCATAATTTTATGATAGTAGAGAACTAGTAGAAAAGAGAAAAATTGTGACTATGAGTCCAAAATATATGCAAAAGTGAAAAACTTTAATATATAATTCCGGATAGGTACATGGCTATACTCAAACCAAAAAGGACTGAGTGTACAGACAGAGGGGCTGAACAAGAGATAAACAATGGCTCTTAGTAGATACAATTTTAGGGGTATGCATATACCATAAAAGTCACGACACAATGCACATTGATTTACATATGTGTGGTTGAAGACAACCAATCTACTTATATAATCCGCAGTTGGGAATTTGGGCGTTGTAGCCGAATCCCAACATGCTTTGCGGGACTGCGAGTGATGACGCGCAGCGTCATCACGAGCCGCAGACCCGCACTGCCGTCTCCGCCACCCGCCGTCTCCGCCGCGCACCCGTCCGCCCTGCCGCCGCCTCCGCCCCGCCGCCGCGAGGTCACCGCTGCCCCTCGCTGCTCTAGCAACGCTGGGGCCTCGGTGACGCCATGCAGCTGGAGGAGCACTGTCCTTGCGGCGACATGTAATTTCCAACATGGCGTGCAAAATCTCGCGAGATTTCGCCGCCATCTTGGATATTACATCTCGCCCCACCGGCTCCACTTTCCCACCGCCACCCGCTGCTTCATTCCCTCCCTCCCCTCCTCGCTCCATCGCCCACCCCACCGCTCCATTCCACCAGCACCGCTCCATTGCGCTTTATCCCCCTCCATTGCGGCCCCCCCACCTCTCCAATGCGCACCCCCCCTATATTGCGGCCCCCCACCGCTCCATTGCACACACACCCTCCATTCCAGCCCCTTCCCACCGCTCTATTACCCCTACCCGTCCCCCTCTCACCGGCCGCTCGGTCTCACCCGGTAATGAGCGGTCATGTGACAGATATCACATGACCGCTCTTTCCTTGCTGCGCTTTCCACACAGACTGCGCCTGACACCCGATGCAAGCGGGGGACACATCCTAACCACTCTCCCTCCAGGTGACCTGACCACCCACTGTCCCTCCATCCTCACCTGACCACCCACTCTCCCTCCAGGTGACCTGACCACCCACTGTCCCTCCATCCTCACCTGACCACCCACTCTCCCTCCAGGTGACCTGACCACCCACTGTCCCTCCATCCTCACCTGACCACCCACTCTCCCTCCAGGTGACCTGACCACCCACTGTCCCTCCATCCTCACCTGACCACCCACTCTCCCTCCATCCTGACCTCACCACCCACTGTCCCTCCATCCTGCGCTGACCACCCACTCTCCCTCCATCCTGACCTCACCACCCACTGTCCCTCCATCCTGCGCTGACCACCCACTCTCCCTCCATCCTGACCTCACCACCCACTGTCCCTCCATCCTGCGCTGACCACCCACTGTCCCTCCATCCTGCGCTGACCACCCACTGTCCCTCCATCCTGCGCTGACCACCCACTCTCCCTCCATCCTGCGCTGACCACCCACTCTCCCTCCATCCTGCGCTGACCACCCACTCTCCCTCCATCCTGCGCTGACCACCCACTCTCCCTCCATCCTGCGCTGACCACCCACTCTCCCTCCATCCTGCGCTGACCACCCACTCTCCCTCCATCCTGCGCTGACCACCCACTGTCCCTCTGGCCTGCGCCGACCACCCACAGGCCCTCCATCCTGCGCTGACCACTGCCCCTCCATCCTGTGCTGACCACTGCCCCTCCATCCTGAGCTGACCAATGAGCCTCCTTCCTGCGCTGACCACTGAGCGTCCATCCTCTGCTCACCACTGAGCCTCCATCCTGCGCTGACCACCCACTGTCCCTCTGTCCTGCGCTGACCACCCACTGTCCCTCTGTCCTGCGTTGACCACCCACTGTCCCTCTGTCCTGCGCTGACCACCCACTGTCCCTCTGTCCTGCGCTGACCACCCACAGGCCCTCCGTCCTGCGCTGACCACCCACAGGCCCTCCGCCCTGCGCTGACCACCCACTGCCCCTCCATCCTGCGCTGACTACTGCCCCTCCATCCTGCCCTGACCAATGAGCCTCCTTCCTGCGCTGACCACTGAGCGTCCATCCTCTGCTCACCACTGAGCCTCCATCCTGCGCTGACCACCCACTGTCCCTCTGTCCTGCGCTGACCACCCACTGTCCCTCTGACCTGCGCTGACCACCCACTGTCCCTCTGTCCTGCGCTGACCACCCACTGTCCCTCTGTCCTGCGCTGACCACCCACAGGCCCTCCGTCCTGCGCTGACCACCCACAGGCCCTCCGTCCTGCGCTGACCACCCACAGGCCCTCCGTCCTGCGCTGACCACCCACAGGCCCTCCGCCCTGCGCTGACCACCCACTGCCCCTCCATCCTGCGCTGACTACTGCCCCTCCATCCTGAGCTGACCAATGAGCCTCCTTCCTGCGCTGACCACTGAGCGTCCATCCTCTGCTCACCACTCAGCCTCCATCCTGCGCTGACCACTGCCCCTCCATCCTGTGCTGACCACTCAGCCTCCTTCCTGCGCTCACCACTGGCCCTCCATCCTTCGCTGACCACTCAGCCTCCATCCTGCGCTCAACACTGAGCCTCCATCCTCTGCTGACCACTCCATCCTGTGCTCACCACTGAGCCTCAATCCTGCGCTGACCACTGAGCCCTCCATCCTGCGCTCACCACTCACCCTCCTTCGTCTGCTGACCACTCCATCCTGCGCTGACCACTCAATCCTGCACTCCCCACTCAGCCTCCATCCTGCGCTGACCACTCATCCTCCATCCTGCGCTGACCACTGAGCCTCCATCCTGCGCTGACCACTGAGCCTCCATCCTGCGCTGACCACTGAGCCTCCATCCTGCGCTCATCACTGAGCCTCCATCCTGCGCTCACAACTGAGCCTCCATCCTGCGCTCACCACTGAGCCTCCATCCTGCGCTGACCACTCTGGCTCCATCCTGCGCTGACCACTGGCTCCATCCTGCGCTGACCACTCTGCCTCCATCCTGCACTGACCACTCTGCCTCCATCCTGCACTGACCACTCTGCCTCCATCCTGCACTGACCACTCTGCCTCCATCCTGCGCTGACCACTCGGCCTCCATATACAGTGCTAACCACTGAGCCACCGTATACAGTGCTAACCACTGAGCCACCGTATACAGTGCTAACCACTCAGCCACCATATACAGTGCTAACCACTGAGCCACCATATTCAGTGCTAACCACTGAGCCACCGTATACAGTGCTAACCACTGAGCCACCATATACAGTACTAACCATTGAGCCACATTACTGTTCTAATTGTTGACAAACAATATACAGTGCCAACCACTGAGCCACTGTAGAGTGCTAACCACTGAGGCTCTGTATACAGTGCTAACTACTGAGCCAGCGTATACTGTGCTAACCAGTCAGCCCCCGTATACTCTGCTAACCAATGAGCCCCTGTATACTCTGCTAACCAATGAGCCGCCGTCAAGTCTGCTAAGCACTCAACCCCCATATACTCTGCTAACCAATGAGCCCCGTATACTCTGCTAAGCACTCTGCTGCACGCAGGATGACGTCCGGGAACAGTGTTTAAGTGCGGCCAGGACGGGCCCCCCTCTTGCCTGCACCCGCCCGCTGTTCCCTAGCCATCTCCTGCCCGCTCTTCACCAGCCCCCTCCTGCCCGCACCCGCCCGCTGTTCCCTAGCCTTCTCCTGCCCGCACCTGACCGCTCTTCCCCGGCCGCCTCCTGGCCGCACCCGACCGCTCTTCCCCGGCCCCCTCCTGCCCGCACCTTCCCGCTGTCCCCCGGCCCCCATCCTGGATTTCTGCATCGCTGCACACTCACACCGCTGTAGGTATCTATATATTTAATCACCAATGTTGTGCTGCTATTCCGCCATGCACCGCGGCACCGTCCCCAGCGATCGCGCTCAGCGCCTTCGCGAGCCGCTATTCACAGACTAAGACCCGCGAGCGCTGGCACACTTCTGCGCCACCCCCAGCCACAGTCACGTCCCCAACGCTTACGTCACCATTCACAGCCCCAAGAGCGATGCCGCGCTCGAGACCCACCGTAAGCCGCAGTCACGCCAGCCACAGTTACGACGCCATTCACAGCCGCACGAGCGCAGTAACCATCCCTCACCGTGCATGCGCCTTCACGAAATTTACCTCACACCAAGGACACGCCACGATTTCCTCCACTCTGGAAGTATGCAGCTCTCATACAAGAAGTCAGTGGTGACAGCCATTACGTCACATCACCTCTCCACCCACCAGGACGCCCATTAAGGTCACCATCACACCCACAAACCTGTTACCCACAGAACTACCTGTATATACTCTGCTACCCACGCAGCCGGCTGTATACTCTGCTACTGACAGAGCTGCCTGTATATACTCTGCTACCCACGCAGCTGACTGTATACTCTGCTACCCACAGAGCTACCTGTATATACTCTGGTACCCACGCAGCTACCTGTATACTCTGTGACCCACAGAGACACCTGTATATACTCTGCTACCCACGCACCCGCCTGTATACTCTGCTACTCACAGAGCTACCTATATATACTCTGCTACCAACGCAGCTGCCTCTATACTCTGCCACCCACAGAGACACCTGTATATACTCTGCTACCCATGCAGCCGGCTGTATACTGTGCTACCCACAGAGCTGCCTGTATATACTCTGCTACCCACAGAGCCGCCCGTATATACTCCGCTACCCACGCAACCGCCTGTATACTCTGCTACCCACGCAGCTGCCTGTATACTCTGCCACCCACAGAGACACCTGTATATACTCTGCTACCCACACAGCCGGCTGTATACTGTGCTACCCACAGAGCTGCCTGTATATACTCTGCTACCCACGCAGCAGCCTGTATACTCAGCTACACACAGAGCTGCCTCTATATACTCTCCTACACAGGCCGCCACCTGTATACTCTGCTACCCACAGAGCCGTCTGTATATACTCCGCTACCCACGCAACCGCCTGTATACTCTGCTACCCACGCAGCTGCCTGTATACTCTGCGACCCACACACATACCTGTATATACTTTGTTACCCACGCAGCCGCCTGTGTACTCTGCTACCCACGCAGCTCACTGTATACTCTGATACCCACAGAGCTACCTGTATATACTCAATTAACTTATGTAGATTATTTTTCTGTCACTATTACCTTACAGTATGATGTTTTGCCCTTATTTTACAAATGTAAATAAAAACTATGCTTTTTTCACAAGCGCAAAGCGTGTCATGCATGTTTACTGTTCCTGTTAGCACATCTAAGGATGCACACAATTCATTTCACCACGCTCCCGATGCAATTGCATCGGGCCTTTTTACTAGTATATCAGATATTCCAGTGCTGTACAGTATACATAGATTCATATAATTGTGCTGATGACATATATATGTGCTAGAGGGCATAACATAGTATAGTGTAGAGATATAGTTATACACTATTTAGATATCCTAGTCCCAACATAATATTAATAGGTATACTGACTACCACCACTTTTAGACCTGAATAACAAGGGCACAAAGTCAAACAGTATATTTCATATGTACTGTATGGTTGCTGTGTATACTGGGGATCTATATTCTATGAGTCGTGCAGAAGGGTTGTACCAAATTGGTCACTGGACCCTATCTATAGTACCTATAACACAACCATATAATCCATATTGTGTGCCTGCATGTGAACATTAGATCACTATTCATAAATCTGCTGACCATATGTTGTAATTAGGGTAATAACCGATAATCCCATACCAAGGTTCCCCTTCTCAAGATTCAGGTTAGAGCTTTATTGCCAGATACATCGGTCAGTCAGACAACCACATTGATAATAACCTCTTAAATAGTGCCCGGTATCGCCCAGCGTCCAATCTAAATGCCGCGCACCCAATGTGCATTTCGGCCAATCCTTCGTCAGGGGGCTACTCTGGCCATCAGTTAGGCAGTTAGCATATTCCAACTAATGATAGTGAAACTTGGCCAACAGACATCTCACAATATTGGATGTCTGTCCACTGTCCGATCATGGATGCTGCAAAGGGATCACATTCGTTAACACTAGTTGGGGTGTAGTAGGATGATATTGCCATTTTAGAAGTCACCATGCCTTATTACTGGAGCACCATGCACAGCCACCGTATCTCCCCCAACTAAAACCTGCAAGCATCACATCCTTTACCAAAGGCTACAATGGGTTCAGTACCTTCTTTCTTACAGACATTTCTAAATGAGGAGGTTATCAGTATTTGCACCTTCGGGTTCAACCTTGTTTACCGTAGTCATGTGACACAAAATACCATTTGATTGCTGTAATTTTCATGTTCTCTACCTTATTCCACTCCACAAACCATTATGTTTATAGAGGGGTTACCCAATGCAGGACTGAAATCTATTATTATATGTTGTGTCTCTGTCATTCCTGTCCTGTAATTACATCTATAATACCCAGTTATATATTTATTACTAGGCTGCGGTTAAGAACCAAGATTTTTATTCTTTTAGAAAGTAAGCTGATTTCACCTGCAGTCATTTATCCTCTACAGAGATTAATTTAAACTCAAAAGCCTAAGGAGCTTTATAGATAAAAAGTGAGATCAAAGTCTAGCAATTTCTCCAAATGACAATTTATTTGATTATGATCGTCACTTTCTTACATGCCCTGGAGATATCCATGCCCAACTTTGGCATCACATGCACCATACCTGATGATATCACACTCTATAGAATCGTATCTGTATTTATTGCCATTGTATTTTAACCTATTATTATTATATCTTTTTAATATACACTGCTCAAAAAATAAAGGAAACACTTAAACAGCACGTTACTCCAAGTCAATCACACCTATGTGAAATCAACCTGTCCAATTATGAAGCAGTTATGAAGCTTCCCCCCATTTATTAAACCCAAACATACCCAGTCTGACGGTAATCCACACAGAACGACATCCAGCGAAGCACACTTGGCATGCCTACATCGCTATGACAGGAGAGTGCAGCTGCTTTTATTTCTATGAAGCTGCAAACTTCAGTCCAGAAAGGGGGCGGCAGGGTGATGCATGTGAGACTCGCCTGAGTCTCACATATCTCTCACTCAGTGAGACTACAGCATCACACTGAGCCACTGACTGTGAGCGGTAACATCAGACATCTGTGGTCTCCATGGTAACACCTAGTGCGGTTACTACGGTGACTAAACTGTGACTACAGATCAATTGTCTGACGTTACCGGTCACAGTCGGCTGTCAATTAGAGTGAGCTGCTGCGGTGTGCAAACGCTGTGATGGTCTCTACTCCCTGCATGTAGCAGTGCCTGGACCTCATTATGGATTAGCATCAGAGGGTTTGGGCTTAATAAATGGGTGAAAGTGGGTAGTCTGTGTGTTTTATTTACAATACAGGATTTTTCTCATTGTGTTTTACTTCTAATAAAGGACTTTTTTCTGCGGATGTGTTTTTTAACTATTTACTTAACAGATTGGTATTGTGAAGGTATTATAGACATCTCAACATTACCACCAATCTGGGCTTAATGAGAGCTGTCAATACTCAGCTGTCATTAACCCTTACTATTACCCTGACTGCCAATGCATCATGACAGCTGAGAGTTGTGGCAAAGTGCCAGGAATGGCACAAGTTATGGAGGCGCCAGTTCTGGGGCAGCTGAGACTTACTATTTTTTGACTGTTGAGGGCCCATGAAAGATAGCCTTTCCCACCCTGAGAATACCAGACCCCAGCAGTCGGCTTTATCTGGGCTGGTAATGCAAAATGAAAGGGAGCCTACTCTATTTTTTTCAAATTACTTAATCATTTATAAATAAATAATTTGAAAAAAATAGCTTGGTGTGACCTCTGTTTTGGATTACTAGCCATGGTTAAGACGCCAGCTGTGGGCTGCAGCTGTCTGCTGTACCCTAGCTGGCAATCAAAAGTAGGGGGGAACCCACGTTGGTATTTTTAATTAATTATTCATTTTTAGCTAAAACACCCTTTAGTGCAACATAAAAGTCACTAAAGGGTGAAATCTTATGATATATAGGTGGTGAGACATTCATTATATAGCTGTTTGAAATCTATCTATCTATAAATCTATTTATTCATCCATCTATAAATCTATCTATACTTTTCATCTATTTTTTTATATCTATCTATCCATCCATCCATCCATCCACTTCAGCAGCTGAAAACTCGAATAATCTCTAAAATCTTAAAAGATTTTAATATATTTAAAAAAAAAAATAGCAAGCCGCAGACATCCCAGGAATGGTGCTTTCGTTAGATGCTCCACCCTTGGTGCTTCGTCCGGCTCTCCCGCTGTCCTGGTATGTTGGGAAACGGGGTAATGATATTTGTAGTTGATGTCAGCTGCCATCAAAAGGTTAGTAATTTTGAGTCATCAATTAGGTTAGGGTCACACCTGCCTCAGCCCTTTGGCTGATGAATCCATTTAAAACTTAGAATTCTGCAGCCTGAGCGGATAGTGTTAATGTGCTGTAACGTGCTGTAACCGCATATCTGTGTGCGCTCAGCAAAAGCGCATACCCAGTCCTTCTGTGTCAAGCGGTCGGCTGCGCTGGGAGACAAGTAACCATAGGGATGTATAGGCAGCCTGAGCACAGCGTTACAGCATATTAACACTATGCACTCAGGCTGCAGAATTCTAAGTTTTAGATGGATTCGTCAGCCAAAAGACTGACGCTAGTGTGACCCTAGCCATAGACACCCACTGATACTAACCAAGGCTGTAAGGACACAAATAACCACATCAATAAATATTTGATTTGAAAATAAATTCTATATATTCCTCTTTCTCTATTTTTTTACTTTAAAATCCATTTTTTTAAAGTTTCCCATTCTCCTCAACAACAAAAAAAGCATGTAAAAAAACAACAAAAATGAAACCCAAATAAATCCTGAAGTAGTTTTAGCATATGTGTGGCAAGATCAGTGACTACGTACAGGGGTTGGACAAAATAATGAAAACACCTGGAAAAATCAACAAAAGTTACCGTATATACTCGTATATAAGCCGACCCGTGTATAAGCCGACCCCCCTACTTTTGCCCCCAAAATCTGGGAAAAACTATTGACTCGTGTATAAGCCGAGGGTGGACCCCAGCACAGGTATACAGCCCCCAGCAGTGTGGTATACAGGCCCCCCCGATGGTATACAGGCCTTCCCAGTGGTAGTATACAGCCCCCAGCAGTGTGGTATACAGCAGCCTCCCCAGTGGTATATACAGGCCCCAGCAGTGTTACAGCAGCCTTCCCAGGGTTATATACAGCAGCAGCAGCCCCAGGGGTATATACAGCAGCAGCAGCCCCAGGGTATATACAGCAGCAGCCCCAGGGTATATACAGCAGCAGCCCCATGGTATATACAGCAACAGCCCCATGGTATATACAGCAGCAGCCCCATGGTATATACAGCAGCAGCCCCATGGTATATACAGCAGCAGCCCCATGGTATATACAGCAGCAGCCCGAGGTATACAGGCCCCCCCCAGGCTATATACAGCAGCAGCCCGATGTATACAGGCCCCCCCCAGGCTATATACAGCAGCAGCCCGAGGTATACAGGTCCCCCCCAGGCTATATACAGCAGCAGCCCGAGGTATACAGGCCCCCCCCAGGCTATATACAGCAGCAGCCCGAGGTATACAGGCCCCCCCCCCAGGCTATATACAGCAGGAGCCCGAGGTATACAGGTCCCCCCAGGCTATATACAGCAGCAGCCCGAGGTATACAGGCCCCCCCAGGCTATATACAGCAGCAGCCCGAGGTATACAGGTCCCCCCCAGGCTATATACAGCAGCAGCCCGAGGTATACAGGCCCCCCCAGGCTATATACAGCAGCCCGAGGTATACAGGTCCCCCCCAGGCTATATACAGCAGCAGCCCGAGGTATACAGGCCCCCCCAGGCTATATACAGCAGCAGCCCGAGGTATACAGGTCCCCCCAGGCTATATACAGCAGCAGCCCGATGTATACAGGCCCCCCCCAGGCTATATACAGCAGCAGCCCGAGGTATACAGGCCCCCCTAGGCTATATACAGCAGCAGCCCGAGGTATACAGGCCCCCCCCAGGCTCGGGAAACCTGTAAAGGAAGATGACTATACTTATTGCTGTCCGGCTGCCGTCCCCGCTCTGCATCGCGATCCTCCATCTGCATCGCGCTCCTCCATCTTCCGGCTTCCGACTTCCTGTGTTCTGCGCCGACAATGACGTCATTCTCGGCGCCGACAGGAACCTGGAAGACGGAGGATCGCGATGCAGATGGAGGATCGCGATGCAGAGCGGGGACGGCAGCCGGACAGCGATAAGTATAATCATCTTCCTTTACAGGTTTCCCGAGCCTGGGGCGGGCCTGTATACTGATGGGGGGGCCTGTATACCTCTGGGGGGGGGGCGCCCGTATAGTGACTCGCGTATAAGCCGAGGGGGTAACTTTTCAGCCCAATTTGTGGGCTGAAAAACTCAGCTTATACGCGAGTATATACGGCAGTTTAATAGGGTGTAGGTCCACCTTTTGCGGCGATTACAGCCTCAATTCTCAGAGGTATGGATTCATACAAGGTGATATCATTGGCCCGGCGGATCTCCATGAAATAGCACCCCAGATCATCACAGAACCTCCGCCATGTTTTACGGTTGGGAGAAGGCAGTCTAGATGGAATGCTTCCTTCGTCTCCAAACGTACACTCGGCCGGAGGTCGGAAAATGGGGTAAATGATGATTGGTCTGAGAATATCACATGTTTCCACTGCTCGAGGGACCAATTCTGGAGGTTTCTACACCACTCTAAATGCTTGGAAACATTTGTCATTGAGAGCAGCGGTTTTCTAATTGCAGTTCTGGAATCCAGATTTGTTCAGCTCCCGATGAACGATTTTCGTGGACACTGGGTTCTGTAGGTGTTCATTGAGCTCAGCAGTGATTTTCAGAGCCGTAGTCTTGCAATCCTCTCTCACAATTAGCTTTAGAGTCCGACGGTCTCTCTCAGTCAACTTCGACTTTCAGCCGGACCTGTGCTTTGCTGATGTTTTTCCTTCACTTTCAAATGCAGTCATTACTTTGGAGACAGTACCTCTTGACACGCCAAGCATTCGGGCACTTTCTGTTACACTAGCGCCTGCCATACGAGCACCAACAATTTGGCCTTTTTGAAAATCCGAAAGGTCCGCCATTGGTATCAGGTTCTCATCAATGTTCTTACAATTCGGCAAAACAAACAGTTAATTTACATACACATATCACTTAACACAAATAATCAACTATAAAACATTAACATATGTCACTGTTTGCATGTTTATAACATGTCCGAAGATTATGATGTCAAAACATTAGGTGTTTCCATTATTTTGTCCAACCTCTGTATATGTTGGGAGAGCAGGCACTCACGGCAGTGTGACAGACGTAAAATCACTGTGGTTTTCTCAGGTTACACTGCGGATAACACGCAGCAGAGAATTCCACTGTATGATGTTAGATAACCTCAGTGGCGTCAGCGCTGGTAACACTTGCTGTCTTGCGAAAGCCACAATATAGAACGAGATATTGCGGGTTTATCTCGCCCATATCATAAGACAGTGAGTGTGAGTAGCAGTTGTATCAGGGAGTGCAATGCAATTCAAGCTCGCAGGATAACCCTTATGTGACTCCTCAAGACTGAACTTCATTTATCTTTGTGATGTCACTGCTTGTCACACTGTCACCAGTGCCTGTGTGCCTGGCCTGTTATCTTGAAAAAGGGTCCAGGGAGAGCCACAGTTGTGGTGGAAGGACTTGAGGATTCCTCTTGCCCCCTGTCTTCCTCCACATTGCAGCAGGGGAAGCGCAACTGGGCTAAACTGAGGAAGGGGCAAAATAAAATTAAGCCCACCAGGCCATGAGGCAAAAAAAACAGGCCATGCTCTTGTCAGAACTGGAAACTGTCTTCATCCGGCCAACAGGGCATCTCCAGGACTATCATCGAGGCAATCAGCCTGTAACTTTACATTGTGTATGATGTAGGGTCCCAGCAGGGGCATTTCTTCCAATGGGTAAGCAAACCAGCAACAGGCCTTTTTTAGGGCAGTCCTCTTTAATCAGAGGTCCATTCAGAAACCTCCCACTCCAGCAACATCTTCATTCACACTCCCCAAGATGGACATGGGTGTTCCACACCGTAGGCTGTTCCCAGCTGGTCTCGGGGGATCACAAGGGCTACTTCTCCATGGGCATTCTCCACCACCACCTGCCCCCAGCACATTCCATTAGGGCACCCACTATAGAGGAGGATGGAGGAGTTAAAGGATGGCCACCTCCTCTAGCACACACAGGGGGAACTCGAGCAACCCCAACAGGCTCTTCAGGTCCCTGTGGGTTTCACACTAGCTGGTTGGCTAACATGGTCAGCTTGTCCAACCGCTAAAGCTCAATCCTCTCTATGTCGGCCTCTTGCTGCCACTCTTCGGAATTTTCTGCGGTGGCGATCTGACTTACCCCCACCTCGTACCACCCATCACAGTCCTCTAATTTCATTAAAGTGACCACATCCCCAACATAAAGGGTGCAGAGTTGGTAAGGCAGATGGTCACTCTGTACGTTTTGACATAACACGAGTCACTAGTCCCATCCTTGGCTAGGAAGTAAATCCCCTCTTCTACATGGCTCATGAAAGTGGTTACTACAAGGCCCCTGCAACTACTCTCGAGGAAGGCCATCTGAAAGCCTTATCTCTCCCAGAAATTACAAGGCCCGGGGTGATTCGTACTTATAAGTACACTTCTTGGAAGGGGTAGTGGTCCCTACATAGCATTCTCCCAGTCAAAGGCCTCTGGAGGGGGTGCTAAAGAAGGCAGGGAAAGAGGGGCTTCTGGCACTACTAACTCCTTGTCATCCTCCTCCTCTATTTAATGATCCACTGGCTATGGATTTGTTAAGGGCAGGCATGCTGCAGGATCCTGCCTCTGACCTCTGGAGGTTCTAGCTGGCATACGGAATGATTCACCTCCTCCTGACTCTGAGCTCTGTTCTGGTGGGACCTCTTCAGGCATGTAAGACCAGCACTAGATCTGTACCTCACTGCAAATCAGGCCAGTGCAGGGAGCACGGTTGAATTTCGGCTCAAATATTTGAGAATCACCTCTGTGGGCTGCTCTGCTTGCGGTGAAGCACCCTTGGTCCCTGGGGTGGTAAGGAAAATTAGCTTCCCAAGAGTTGGCATGTCTTGGGGTGGGGGGAGCACATAGTACACGGTGTTGCTTCATTGTACGTAAATCCCAAGATGGTGCTAGACTGATGCCTGACATATTTGGAGGAGATATAAGAAAAATTCCTCTGGAATCTACTGTATAATTATCTAATGGCCACTTCCGTCTGAGGCCAAAATCGCGCACCGCAGGCGGAAGTGGCCAGTATGCAAAAGAGCTGCGCGGCATGAGAATTCAAAATTTGCACGTCTCTCCTCAAAGCCTCCCCCGCTACTCCTGCCCGTGCTCCCTGTGGTCCCCCAATCACCGCGGCACCCCTGCTCCCTGCTGCCTCCCGCTCTTTTACAGTAAAAGTAAAAATAAAAATATCATCAGTGAGGATACTCAGCCGTCCACCGGCTTGCTCCACCTCCGTCTTCTAGCTCCTACAGGGCTTGAGGACCTGTCGTTGCCTGGGAAACCGATCAGCTGACAGCGCTGACAGGAGCAGAGACAGAGGAGCAGTGACAGGAGGAGCAGGGGGCAGGAGGAATGCTGGGGAGGAGGAGCGGGCGGCAGGAGGAGCACGAGGCAGGAGGAACGCAGGGCAGGAGGAGAGATGGAGGAGCGGGGACAGGAGGAGCGGGGGCAGGAGAAGGGATGGAGGAGGGGCGGTGAAAGGAGGAGAGATGGAGGAGTGGGGACAGGAGAAGCGCTGACAGAAGGAGTGACAGAAGAGCAGTGACAGCAGGATCAGGGTGCAGGAGGAACGCGGGGGAGGGAGAATGCGGAGCAGGAGGAGCAGGAGGCAGGAGGGGCAGGGGGCAGGAGGAGCGCAGGGCAGGAGGAGAGACGAAGGAGCAAGGATAGGAGGAGCAGGGGGAGGAGGAGCGCGGGGCAGGAGGAGCGGTGACAGGAGGAGAGATGGAGGAGCGGGGACATGAGGAACCGGGACAGGAGAAGAGACGGAGGAGCGGTGACAGGAGGAGAGACAGAGGAGAGGTGACATGAGGAGTGGTGACAGGAAGAGAGATGGAGGAGCGGGAACAGGAGGAGAGACAGAGGAGAGGGGACAGGAGGAGAAACAGAGGAGTGGGGACAGAAGAAGCGTTGACAGGAAGAGTGGTGACAGAAGGAGAGACGGAGGAACGTGGACAAGAGGAGCCGTGGCAGGAGGAGAGACGGAGGAGCAGTGACAGGAGAAGCGGTGACAGGAAGAGAGATGGATAAGCGGCAGCAGGAGGAGCGGTGACAGGAGTAGAGATGGAGGAGCGGGGACAGGAGAAGAAATGAAGGAGCGGGGACACGAGGAGTGGTGACAGGAGGAGAGACGGAGGAGCGGGGACAGGAGGAGAAATGAAGGAGCGGGGACAGGAGGAATGGTGACAGGAGGAGTGGTGACAGAAGGAGCAGGGACAGGAGGAGCGATGGAGGAGCAGTTCAGTTGAGCACAAGAGTTAGTGAAGATGTGGGACAGGGAGTGACAAGGAGGACAGGGATGTCAGCGTTAGGACCCATCAGATCTATGGTCACCTTGTAAGCGGTTGATGGGCAAGCAGATATTGGCCAATATGTGTACTAAGAACCTTAGCAAATAAAAATATGCGAGTATTGAGTTTTTTGAAAAAAACATAAGTTTTTAAAATTTTTCTCAAATATAGACTGCTTTTTAGCATATACGGTACATATTTGGTAGTAGCTGAGTGCTGCAGTGAATTTTCTCTTGTCTGTTTAAATTCAGCATCGCTGCTTGCACCAGTTCACATTATATCTCGAGTGCTGTGCAGTTTTTTTTCTGTTTATACATATATAAATATATATATATATATATATATTTATTTATATACAGTATATATATCATATATTTATTTTTTTCTGTGGCCATGTGTACAAGCCTCCTGCATAGGTTTTTACCCCAATTTTATTGTATGTTTTATATTGCATAATAAAGATTTGACTTTTTACATATTTTTTGTTATGTCTTTATGTCAATGTTCCTATTTTAGGAGTACATTGATATTTTTTGCTTTGCTATCTTTTTAGTACGTCCACCTCTACTTGAGGGGCATTAGAATCTTGATCATCAGCGAATGCAGGTTATAAAATGAGCAGCTGATATCATTCATATTACTGGATGTAAAACTTCTTCATAGGGGAATAGAATTTCCTGATTCCTACCATCCACTGAGAACAATACATTTTATACAGGAGTATTGGGGAAGGGAACACCCAGATCCAGTGGCGCATCTTGAAGCTCATGGGCTCTAATGCAAAAGCTCAAATTTGGCTCCCAATTATTGCAAATCTCTAATAGCATTAGTCTTTTTCTATAGGCCAAAGGGACCTTTGGGTCCTTCAAGGCTACAGGGCCCAGGTGCGATTGTAACCCCAGACCCTATTGTTGTTACACCCCTGCCCACTTCCAAATCTTGCACCGAAACCCATCAGACTCTAGCTATGTCACTGCTAGAATGAGATAACTGATAACAGTGAACACTAGACTGCACTCATAAGGAGGTTGTTTGGCGTTGAGACACAGACCCTAGTGAATTAGCAATACGGCTCTTCCTACCTCGTCCTGATCATCACTGGCTTCTTGTTTGCAGCAGCAGAAGACGGACATGCTTCACACCCCACACGGCTGCATGAGAAGGAACACTTCATGGAAAGGTTCAGGCCGGCAGCGAGATCACAAGACGGCACAAAGTGAGACGACGGAGCACTCGTGACGTGACGTGAACTGGACTTTGTGGCACAAAAAGAAGTTTAACCAGTTCTGTCTCATATCCTCTCTGCTTTACCATTGAAAGGCAGGAAGTTGATCAAAGGATATAGTCATTGTAAACCTACTTTTGCTTAAAGGGGATCTCTCATTGTTCCTGACATGTCATTTTTTTATTACATTTTTCTAATTCTCATACTATAACAATCCTGGGATATCTTTTCTTATAGCGCTGTCATTTCTCCTTGAAATGTAACAATAAAGTGACATTCGGGTATTTCCAGTCTGGGACATGTCGCTGCTTGCTGTGACATTGTGAAATCAGTGAGTGCCAGACTGAACCAACACCACCCTCATTGGTATCACTGTAATGAAAATATAATCAAACTTTCTAAGAGGTATAATAGAGGGATATAAGATAAGATAATCCATAATTCTTATTCCATGGGGTATGCAATGATTTATTTAAAGGGAATCTGTCAGCAGGATTTTGCTATGTAATCTGAGAGCAGCATAATGTAGAGACTGAGACCCTAATTTCAGTGATGTGTCACTTACTTGACTGTGTTTTGTTAATGCAATACAATCAATGCTTTATCAGCAGGAGATTATCATTACAGGAAAATGTAGGACATTCAGAGTAGTCCAAACCTGCCCCCCAGCATTGATTAGCAGCTGTCTGTCACTATACAATGTACACAAAAAGCTTTGTGGTGTGTGAGGGTGAGTGTGTGTGTGTGTATGTGTGTGGGGGGGGGGCAGGGTTATACACAGCTCAAAAACTGAGTTCTACTAGATCAACAGCAGAGAAAACTGATTCTGTCATAACTGATGCACCCCATAAACTAAGTGACCAGGAGCAGATTAAGACTAGCCAGGGCCCCGAACTGTTTAAAAGCCGAGTGCTCCCACCCCAACTGAAATATCATGTGACTTGTCACATGATCATCTTTTGATAGATCATGTGATCGGCCATGTGATTAACACACAGGTGCAGAACCATAAAAGAAAAAACGAGAAATACCCCTTATATACAGCGCTATATATAATGCTATACATATTAGAGCAGGGGTGGGAAATTAATATATCACATTCCCCAGTATTGCAGCAGGAGGCCGCACGCAGTCCCCAGCACACAGCAGGAGGCCGCACATAAGTCTTCTGGCTAGCTGTCCATCCTGTAGAGCACACTTGCTTCACAACCTCTTTCTCACCACTTTTGATGGCAAATCCCTCACTTATAGTCTACCGACACATTAGCTCATCTTGGGTTTTATAATTTGTCACGTTCTTGGTAACTTTACCTTGTCCTCTAACTCTTGGCTGGTTGTTATTTGCTCACCTATGGTACTACATTGGGTCTGTTCACCAGTGGATCACTCATCTCATTAATTTCACAGCTTCCCCTGTATCTCACTATGGCGCTTTCTCTCGCTTGCCTTGAACGCTCTTTACGGATGCAGCTTTCCCACTGTACATCTTGTGATTTTTTTTCCTGAAGGCTTATGACCAAGAAACACGTAGAAAATAAAGATCACATATATTTTACGTTTTTACAATTTTATCACAACAGTATTGCAGTGTTATGCCCAATTTCTGCTCTCTTGATCTTGGATCATCACTCCATTCCAGGAGACACAAGTTCCTCCACCCGAGACAGTACATACATGTATCCCTGAGGCGGTGCACCAGTTGGCATGCATGTCCATCCCTCTCTGTACTATGCTACAGACTTTTAGGATGCAAGAAGCTCCGACCTATTGACATGTTCTCTGCAACTGACCATAGAGGTGGGAAGCAATGCCTAAATACCCTGGGTCACATTCAAGGATGTGTTCTGCACTGCTCCTATGTTTCTGCAACACTAACTGCACTTTTTTACAGAGAGGTAAGCAACAAGTCAGAGTGGGACCCAATCTGCCCCCAAGAATGAGGTAGGTCAGTTTTTCAGTCTTGGCACATGCACATTCATCAACGAATGAGAAATTTACAGAAGTGGTTACGTCAGGCTCTCAAAATCAAAAGCAGGGGCAAAGATTTCAATATGAACTCTTCTTGAATGGTCATTCATCACTACACGTTAAGATGGTGAACTCCGCCTTCCTGATGACCATTAGAGAGGTCATCTTGAAATCTTTGCCCTTCCCTTTAATTTTGAGCACCTGACACAACCACTTCTGTAAGTTTCTAATTTAGCCTTTCCCCATGAGGGTAAGTGGTCAGTGCTGCACGAAATCACCGGCAATAGACAAGCAGGACCTGGGGCCTGAGGACCTTTGGTGATGTCAATGCCTACGTGATCACTCACGTGACCCGTGAATTTCTGGATGTGAAAGCGAGCGCATCGTGTTGTCATCAAAGGCTCTAAACCTTGGTAATGTAGAAAGTAGGGATGGGCGAATCTACTCGCTAGGACTCGTTACTCGGCGAGTAGTAAGGGACTCGCAGGACTCGGTACTCTGCGAGTTTCCCAGTGATTACTCGCACGAGTCCAATGCAAATCAATATCAATCCTAGTTTTGTCAGAAACGCTGACAAAACTAGGATTGCCATTGTTTGCATTAGACTCGGCTACTGTGCCAGTGATAGCAGGGAAACTCGCAAAGTAACTGCTGTTTCTTTGCGAGCCGAGTCCAGCTGTCTTCTCTGTGCAGCTCCAGGGTCCTAGAGCCCGCCTGCTCACAGAGATGATGTAGCAGAGCTGAGATTGTTCTCAGTCTGCTCATTCCCTGTGCATAGACATCTATCTATTCACAGGGATGAGCAGAGAGGACATCGCGTTTTGGACTACGTCGGACGGAAGAGGATTTTTTTAATTAAAGATGGAGTCCCTAATGGCTTTTTTTTTATTTCAAATAAAAAATTTTCTCTGTGTTTTTTTAACCCTTTATTGGAGATTCTTAGTGGCTGGGTCAAACGTGGCCTGACATTAAGAATCTCGGGCTTAATACCAGCTTGTATAACAAAGCTGGTATTAACCCCTTTATTACCCAGCGTGCTACCGCCACCAGGGCCGCTGGAAGAGCGGGGTTCAGCGCCAGAGGATGGCGCTTCAATGAACGCGCCATCTTCTGGGGCGGCTGCGGGCTGCAATTTGCAGTGGGGGGTGCCCAGAAAGCTTGGGCATCCCTGCGCTGCGGATTCCAGCCCCCAGCTGCTTAGCTGTACCTGGCTAGACATAGAAATTGCGCGGAACCCCACGCATTTTTTTAAAATTATTTCATGAATTTCAGAGTCAGAGTCTCAGAGTCAGAGTCTCAGAGTCAGAGTCAGAATCTCAGAATTTCATGAAATAATTTAAAAAAAATGCGTGGGGCTCCGCGCAATTTCTATGTCTAGCCAGGTACAGCTAAGCAGCTGGGGGCTGGAATCCGCAGCGCAGGGATGCCCAAGCTTTCTGGGCACCCCCCGCTGCAAATTGCAGCCCGCAGCCGCCCCAGACGATGGCGCGTTCATTGAAGCGCCATCCTCTGGCGCTGAACCCCGCTCTTCCAGCGGCCCTGGTAGCGGTGGCACGCTGGGTAATAAAGGGGTTAGGGCCAGCTTTGTATTATCAGCTGGCCCTAAGCCCGAAATTTATGGCGGTCACGCCAATATTAGACATGACCGCCATGAATTTCTATTAAATTGTTTTAAAAAAACACAACACAAAGAAAATTTTTTATTAGAAATAAAAAAAAAAGCCATTAGGGACTCCATCTTTAATTAAAAAAATCCTCTTCCGTCCGACGCAATCCAAAACGCGATGTCCTCTCTGCTACATCCCCTGTGCATATATATAGATCTCTATGCACAGGGAATGAGCAGACTGAGAACAATCTCAGCTCTGCTACATCATCTCTGTGCACAGACATTCATGTCTGTACACAGGGAATGAGCAGACTGAGAACAATCTCAGCACTGCTACATCATCTCTGTGCACAGACATTCATGTCTGTACACAGGGAATGAGCAGACTGAGAACAATCTCAGCACTGCTACATCAGGCAGCAGGCGGGCTCTAGGACCCTGGAGCTGGCAGCCAGAACACAGAGAAGACAGGATCTTATCTGTGCGAGTCAGCGATTACTTACAAAGTAAACGAGCAATGCAAATAAATGACAAAACTAGGATTGCTTCAGGCTGAAGCTTCCCAGACACATCTGCGATTTGTAAATCTCACACTACTCGCTATTACTCGCTTCCCCATTCATTAACATTGGACTCGCTAGACTCGCAACGAGTAGCGAGTCCTGGGCTCGGACTCGCTAGAGTCAAGCGATTCCGAGTAATTTAGGATTCGCCCATCACTAGTAGAAAGTAAAACCATCTCAGGTTAGTTTGGCTATAGCTAAAATATCCTCCACTTGACCACCTGATAATTCTCTAGGAGCGCCCTTCTCTTCTTGTTTCTGTGGCACCCGTGTAGACCGGTCGATCACTAGATGGCGCAACAACCGGTATAGGTAAGTCCAGCACCCAAGCACACACCCAACACACTCCAATTTCTAGACTAGGGACTCTATGCCAAGCAACGGGATGGTGGGAGAGATAGGTGGATGGTGGAGAAGTGAGATAGGAAACGGTCAGGAAGGAGGGGAACAAAACCAGAAAACACCACAGGAAGTGAGCCAGTTAGAGAGTTATCCAGTCAATAAAGTCCTGGACTCAAGTTCAGTCAGGCGGAAAGGAGAGAACACCATCATTACACGGGACTGAAAGGACACGGATCCAGCGGCCTGTACCACCATGAGGCTTGTCCGGGTCCCGGGATGCAGACCATAGAGAGAGAAGGAGTCCTAGGGGCACAGATAGTGAGCAATCCATTTGTGTGCCCAAATTAGCTTGAAAGCTGAAGGACTGGGGCAGAAATCAGGGTGCCGGCTCTGAGGTGGCAGGATGCTGAGTGTGTTGGGTGTGTGTTTGGGCGCTGGACTTACTGATCCCGGTTGCTGCGCCATCTAGTGACGACCGGTCCGCAGGGGCGCCACATTTTTGTCTCCAGTCAATCAATAAAGAGCAGAATGATAGACTCAGAAACAGTGAAGTCTAAGGGGTTTGCTATTAAATAAGTAAAGTTTAGAAAGTCTGTTCTATCATTGTCTTATGACAGATTCCCTATAGCCTGGCACTAATATCATGACCACAGTGCCACCAATTACTATAGCTTATGCACAAGATTATGGCCATTTTCCAGGATCAGAATTTCTTCTATTTTCCATAGCTCACGGGGAACCAGATGAGGTGAAGCAGACAGTAATCATCTGGTAGGTGGGTGGCTGCTGATAACTTTGGACACTTTGTGATGATTTTGGACATCAGCCAGACTTTGCATATGAATGTACAAAAAAAAAAAAGAGAAAAAATAAGACTGGCAGACATAGATTAAACAATCTGGTCTTTACAGTGTGGTTAGTTCTGCGGCTATGTATGAGTCGACACAAAGCCGTGTTCCAGTTAGGTGTAACTAAGAGTCCAGCAGCCGCCTACATGTCAGAGAAAGTCGCTTGTGGTTCTTACACATTTACAATAACATATCATTATGGATTTGGACGGGTGTCCTAACCAGCTATAATAATGAAATAAATCATAGAGAAGTGTGGGTCTTCCTTAAAAGGGTTGTCCAATATCTATTAAAGAAAAATGAAAATCAAACTTATGTTGAATTTTTAAGGAATTCGATGAACCCAGTGATATTGAACAGTTTCCGATTCTTGCAAATCACTTAATATAGCCACAGAGATGGAGCACATCACCTCCTGCTGGTTTTCCCATAAAGCTTTGTAGATATCTATTGATACCGGGCTGGTAATCAAGAAGGACTGTCATAGTCCTAAGGTCCTGCAATCCCCTGCACATGAGAAAAAGACATAGCTTATCAGGAAAACTATACTACATTTCTAATTAGAGGTATATGCTATTATTATTATTATTATTACACCTACTACATATTGGGATAGGTCTTGGAGATGAGAATACCCTTTAGGTGCCTTTACACGCCGCAACTATCACGGTGATCTGAGGCAACTGACGTGCACTTTTGACGGTTGCTACCGAACGCGATGCCGATTTAAACGCCGCAATTGCGCCCTCAACTAGGGACGTGGCTCCACGGAAGTTGCACAGAACTGCTGGAACATCCGGTTGCTCCCGACGCTGCTTCCAGTCCCAAGGAATGTGGGTGTACATGTTCAGCCGCAGAACATAGCGTGACAGAGTTGTGTATTCGCGCCCCAAACACGCTGATTAGACAACGCAATAGCGTCATGATTGGCCAGCCTGCGCAGGAAGGCTGGCTAATACATGACGCCATTGCAATTGTGTAGTGTGAATGGACAGCTCTTCAAATATGGCGCCCTTTGAAGGGAGAGCCAATGGTTACACAGTAACCCCCACTAATCATCGCTGATGGGGCGCGGTATCCAGCACGCTGTGGCACGCCTCTGGGAAATCAGTAGCTGACGCAGATTCCATCCCTATCGCCCGTTCACACGCCAAAACCAGGGCAATTCACCTTCAGGGTTGCCTCTGGTTTTTGAACAATGCTCTGAAACCGCAACCGGGAGCAACTTCGAAAATCACCACGCTTTCCCCAATTACACGCTACAATTTCGTAGCAATGTCTAGGCAACGGTGACGGAAATCCCAATTGCCTCTCAGTTGCTACACCGCAGTTGCGGCGTGTAAAGGTACCTTTTAAACGTCCACTAAGAATGGGGGTCCCAAAGTTTCCGGTGTGTATGGACCATTAGCAGAATTGCTTCCTTGAATTACAATACCAGTTCTATTGATGAAACCTAATCTACCCATTGCAGTTATATAAATTCAACTGCAATTTGTCTTTGGAATTTTGTTAATTTATGCTGCATTAACACAGATTTCATCCTTTACAACATACGGGGATGATCCATGTTGCATATTCTTTGTGGATTTGCAAGTGAAGCACCAGCCAAAAGCATGAGTTTTTAACAAATCTTATTTACATCCTGCTGAAAATGTAGGTGCAAGTTTAGCAGAATTCATACAAAATTTGTGCCAAAAAAATGATAAATTGTTGATCTTATCTAAGGCTATCTGCCGATAATGCGGATATATCGCAGATTTTGGCACATTTTTGTTGTCTATATGCTGAGGATCAGCAAGAAATCTGCAGCACAGTGTAAGGGATGCTGTTGTAGAGTTTACCCAGGTTGCTGCTGACACATATGCCTCAGTAGTTTGCTAGGTTGTACTTGTCCTCTCTCTCTCCTTTCTCTCTCTATCTCTCTCTATATCTCCATTTTTCCCTCTCTCACTATCTCCTCTCTCTTCTCTCTCCTTCTATCTCTCACTTTTTATCTCTATATCTCTATCTTTCCTCTCTCTACCTCCTCTCTCCTTCCTCGCTCTTTCCTCTCTCTAACCTCTCTCCCTCTCTCTCCCTCTCTCCCCCTCTCTCTCTCCCTCTCTCTCATCTCTTTCCCTCTGTCCTTATCTCTCCCTTAGGGTTGAGCGAGCACTGTAATATTCAGGACTCGCTATACTTGCAACAAGTAGGTACTGGTACTCGGTACTCGTTGCGAGTATAGCGAGTCCGATTACTTTAGCAGTGTATCTATAGATACACTGTGAAAGTACCCTAAAAGTGAATAAAAGTTGTTAAAAATAATAAAATTACATACTCACCTATCCGATGCCTGCACCGGGACCGGCAAAGAAGACCTGCGATCACCGGACAAGGACCTGTGATTTCCAGCCATCAGATGGACAGTAGCGATCTGGCCAATCAGATGGCGACACGTCACAACCACATGATCGCTAGCGGCCACCTGATTGGCCAGATTGCAAGGTCCTGGAAGTACACCTAGGACCTTGCAATCTGGCATGTCGGGCCATGTGGGTTGCTGGCTTGGTCAGGCTGTCTTTGGGTACTTTGTGTTGGAGGCTCTCCTGGTGTGGAAGGCTTTGTCATGGTAGGAGCTGGCACTACTGCTTTGTAGATGAGCCTTTAATGACAGCACCTTCTTCTGGATCTGAGGTGTAGAGTGAGTCTGCCCAGCTCTGCTCGGCAGATGCTGTTTGATGTGCTCCGATGGACTCGGAGAAGATGCTTGCAGAACATAGGTGGAATATTTCAGTCGGCCCAGTGTCCCACTTTGACCAGTTTGGGTATGAGATTGGGCCCCAGACCTCACTGCCTATAGAAGTATTGGGACAATGATGGAGTCAAATATTTTTAGCCAGACGGTTACTGGTGCCTTGAGATGGTACAGACGTCTTCTGATGGCATATAAGGCTTTGGATGCCTTGCATTTCAATAACTCTATGGCTTGCTTTAAGCTCCCTGATTGGCTGAGTTCTAAGACCAGCTAGGTGTACTTGTTGGTTTCTGTAAATGGACAGTTGTCTATCGTAAAGGATGGCCAGCAGGTTTCTGCTTTCTTTTCTGGAACATCATGATATTAGTCTTCTTTTTGTTGATTGGCATTGCCCATGTGCTGCTGAAGGTCTCTAGGATTTTCAGATGGTCTTGGAGGCCTTTCTTGGTTGGTGATAGCAGCATGAGGTCATCAGCATACAGCAGAAATTTCACCTTGGTGTCATTGAGGGTGATATCTCGTGCTGAGGAGGACTCCAGGGCCAACGCTAGCACATTTATGTAGATGTTAAAGAGCGTTGGACTGAGGCTGCAGCCCTGTCTCACTCCTTGGCTCTGTTAGAAATAGGCCCTCTTTTCATTGACACTCACGCTGCAGATGTTCTCAGTGTAGGAGCTTCAGATGATATATGGATACATATGTTTTGTCTCCTATTCCGCTCCCCAGCAGTTTTAGGAATAGTCCTGGGTGCCACACTTAGTCAGGCATTGAGTTGTTTGAGGTCTGGCCCCTCCCTTCTGGACCCTAACTTTGCTGTCCCTCTTCTCTGGGTACCTTAGTGCTTCAGGCACCCTGACTACGTTTGCAGTTGTCCGCACTCAGCCTACCCTTACAATCCCCTAGTTGGCAGGTTCCTCCTCTGTCTGTTACACGTGGTCCAATCTGTGTCCCCTGGGCTGTGCCTACTGGTGTCCCTCTAGGACTCTGTTAACCTTCCCATGATAGCACTATCTCCGTCTGCTATCTTAGTGTTGTCCGCAACCCTGTTTACTCCTTACAGTACTCTCCTCATCAGCCTGTAGGACGCGCAGGTGTAGGATACCTCATTGACTCTCGGAGTTGTGTGCAGTCCTTGTGGGCGATGCTCAGTGTGGGATCCATACGACTCTTGTGGGCTGTCGAGTGGATAGTTGTGCATAGTGTCTGGCTATGCACCCTGACTTGCTCTGCAGGAGTTGACTTGTCATGTATTGGTCCCTGTCGAGCTGTGTATCCTGCGTGAAACCCTTATGCGGATTGTTTTGTATGGATTATGAGCCTTGGTTCCAGATTTTGGGGAAGTAGCCAGACTGCGGTATGATATTAAATAGTTTTGTTATCGCAGCCTGGATGTCTGGCGGGCTGTATTTTAGCATTTCTGGGACGATCCCATCTGGGCCTCTGGCTTTTTTTTACCTCTTATCTGTGTCATCCTTTCTGTTATTTCTGGCAGTGTGATTAGTATATCCAGAGGATTTTGGCAATCTTTGAACTTTTCCTCCATATCTTTCAGTTTTCTCACAAGCTCTTTTTGTGCCGGGTTCAGGTCTTCACTTGGGATGTCATTGTAAAGGTCCTTGAAGTACTGGAGCCAGATGTTGCCACTCTGTATTTGGAGGTTGTTGCTTTTCTGGTTGGATCCAAGGTGATTCCACAATTCTCAGAATTTGTTGTCTTCAAGGGCGTCTTGGAGTTGGAGGAGTTTGGTGGAGATGTGGTTTTGCTTTGTTTTTCTGCGGATGGATTTGTAATTTTATTGTATGGTGTGGTAGGCTTCTCTCACAGTGGGGTTGTTTGAGTCTCTGTGTTTTTTTATTTGAAGCCATTCTTAGGGCCTTCCATATGGTTTTACATTCTTTGTCAAACCAGTTGTTGGCATTTGGTTTACTCGGCCTCTTGTGGATGAGTTTTTTAGGTCGGACATTTCCGCCATGACATAGAGAATGTTGTTGAGGTCCCTTACCGCTAGTTGTGCTCCTTCTGGGTTAAGCTCATACACATTATTATGGAAGTGTTGGAGCTTCTCCTTGATCTCTGGTCTATTGAGGGCATCTATATATTTTGGGGCCGACATCTTGGACCATTTGAAGGATGGCGGCAAGCTAAAGAGGCCAGTTTTTTGCGGGGTTTGTGAAGGTGATGTGTTTGTGGAATTGATGCATAGGAGCAGTTGGTTGTGGTCTGACAGGTGTGTTTGTGGGGTGACTATGAGGACGCCAATATTTGTAGGGTCCATATCTGTGATGGCATAGTCTATCATACTGCTGCCCACATGGGAGCTTAGGGTATGTCTTCCCAATGAGTCTCCCTTGGTGCAGCCATTGAGGATATGAAGTCCGAGGCTTTGGCATAGGTTCAGCAGTGTTCTGCCGCTTTTGTTCACTGTACAGTCATAGCTGTTCCTGTCGGTGTGCACTGGGTTGTCACAGTTGGTATCTGCTCCAAATATATAGATGTAGTCTTTTTCCCTTCCCGTCCTTGCATTGAGGTCTCCGTAGAAGAGAACGTTGCCCAGAGTCTGGAAGTGGGCAGCTTCAGTTTTTAGGGTCTCACAGCTGTCTGGATTGAAGTACTGAGACTCTGGAGGGGCTACGTACGCTGCACACAGGTAGATGTCGGCCCGGGAGGTGAGGATGGTGCAGCTTATTCTTATCCAGATGTGGCTGTCTCCTCTCTTCACGGCTCTCTCTAATAATTAATTAGGTGTATCTCTCCTCTCAATATTCAAATTCAAATTCAAATGAGCTTTATTGTCAGGACTAAGTACATATTAGAATTGCCAAAGTAAATGGTAAAAATAGGGGGATAGGGGTGGGGAGTAGGGTGTCTCCCTCCCTCTCCCCCTCTTCTGCCTCTCTCTCCCCTCTCTCTCCCTCTCTCTATCCTTATCTCCTTCTCCCCTCTCCTCTCTCTCCTCTATCTCCCTCTCCCTCCCCTCTCTCTCATCTCCCTCTCCCACTGTCCTTCTCTCTCCCTCTCTTTATGTGGCACCCTGGCACCTGTTGGGCACCACAGAAATCCTTAGGTACAAATGGAGTAAGTAACAGCACAGCAAAACCACAACACAAACAACACTTAGAACACCTGGTTTCACCCCGAGCCTCTAGGGGGAGCTAACACTGGTGACTTCTAACCAGTTCCCCCTATAAAAAGAGTCTTGGAGGGAGAAACTTCAGAGTGTGGTAGACGCTACAAGAGCTGCCTGCCTGTGTGAAACCTCCACCCTATGAGGAACACACTAGGCCCTGCTAGCCTGTTAGCCAGTGGAGATCCCTGCAATTGGGATAATAGGAAGAAGGAGATCACCTCTCAGGAATACAGAGTTAATCCAACTCTTTCCAAACCATCCGGTTACTGGAACCGAAGCTGTGAGAGCTACCCAGCCACCACAGAGAACCAGCACATCCAACAGGAGGTTTAGCCACCTGTTCCACCTGATGCACCTACCCACGAGAGCCCAGGGAAGAGTACTGATCCTGCTCAGACCCTTTTACAGTGCCCTCAGTGCTGATAACCAGGTGAAGCAAGTTCCATTGAACACCCTGCCCGGTCCGGCTGGATTCCACGTCCACCCGACCTTAGCACAAGAAGTAGAGAAAGGAAGCCTAACACTGCTTGCTGTGAAACTCCATAAGTGCCAACTTCACTATCCCGGTCCGAGTGTACCTGACTACCATCCAGTAAAGGTACCTAAAAGAGACTTTGTGTGGTTGTGCATTACTCCAGGATTCAGCGCGCAGCGTCCCGCAGCTGCCTCACAACATCTTGCGCAGCTCCCGGCTCCGGGGATTCCCGCTCATCCTGTGGGGAGCGTTCCATCTCGCTGTGTACCATCCCCCGGAGACCCGAACAGCGCTGGTAAAGTTACCAGAACACCCGCAGGTGGCGTCACGAAGACAAATCACCCCCACTGTTCCGCCATTCCCCTATTGATCTGGACCACCGGGCCTACACCACCGCAGGCGCGGTTCCGTGACTGGAGGAGAAACAACGCCCGCTACGTGTACCCCCCGGCTACGGTGAGTCAGAATTTGGCGTCACGAACAGGATACGAGCAGGCCCGTTATCACGGGTATTGTGTGCTATTTATTGACTGTAAATATCGAACTGTACATTTGGTCCGCCATTGCTGCGCGAAAAGGCGGGAAAAGAAGGGGCGTGACTGTGCAGAGGGCGCGAAGATTGACCCCGCCCCCACGCTCTGACGACTTCCTCCGTACGCAGCAGGAACCGGAAACTCCCGTGGTGCCTCACTCCTCACCGCGAGGCCGACACTTCCGTTTGCAACCGAGGGAAAGGCTACGCTTAACTAAGGGGGAGCGACCATGAGTAACCCGGCTCCCGATCACGCGGTGCCCCCGCTAGATCAAGCGGCACCTCAAAATATACAACTTGATGGACAGCAACAAGTCGGCGGTATGCTACCACAACCCGCTCCGATTATGCCGATGTCTCTACCCTACGTTCCTAGTGCGACCTGGTTACCCAAGTACAGCGGTGTACCCAGCACCTTGGAAAACTTCCAGAGGAAGATATGCCAAGCCCTGGACATGTACCCGATGACCGGTAAGCAAAGAGCTTCAGTTATTATGGGACAATTAACCGGTGCAGCCGAACTGCAGAGCCGCAGCTGGCCTGTAGAAGTTCAGGAATCTGTGGAGCAGATATTCGCTAGATTAACCCGGGTCTTTGAGTGCCATACCGAAGCTGGATTAAGACTGTCATTCTATCGTTGTAACCAAGGGGCACAAGAAACTGTCCTTGATTATTCACTGCGCTTGCAAGAAGCATACAGACTGTTAAAACAAGTCGACCCTGACAGTGCTCGAGATGAGAACAAAGCGTTAATTGGACAATTTATTGTGGGCCTTAAACTATCTGAGGATAGGAAGCAAGCAAGCTGGTGGTCCATACAGAATCCAGGCGCAGAGTTTGATACCTTGAGAGACTTAACAGTTTGGGGACAGCGACTCGCTGAAGTACCTGATCCCGCTTCGCAGCAGCAGCAGTACGCTGACACCCCTTCCGTGCCGGCAGCAACATCTCCAATCCCTGCGATTCAATCCAACGCACAGACTGTAACACCTGACCGGTTTGATCAACTGTGTGCTAATGTCGAGCAGCTGATGAAGGACGTGGCCAAGCTACAAGCTGGGAGAAGACCCAAGACAGATGCAAGGCCATCGGACAAGATTCAACTCGCCGACAGCCCGGATGACGTCCCCTGGATGAGGAGAAAGACACAGCCGTCGCGAGGAAAACCTGCAGACCGCCGCAGTCCTGACAGACGCCGCAACAGTCAGCAGAACGACTTAGGAGGACGCAACCTGCAATCCCGTCCTTTAAACGAGCGACCCCTGGGCGAGAAGGGCCAACCCCAGGAGTAGACTGTGCAGGCCCTACGTCCAGCTGGGAACACAAGTATGTGGGAGACTGTCCATACTTACCAATCGTCATCGATGGCATCGCTATCTCCGCCTTGATAGACACTGGATCCCAGGTGACATCCATCCCCAGTACCCTTTACAAGCAGTTCTGGCCAGATGTTAAGCTAGAACCCCCAAATCCCGAGATGAACCTTGAAGCCACTAATGGTATTCCGGTTACCATAGAGGGACAGTGGGAAGCTACAGTAAAGGTGGGGAGGGTGCAGTTGAAAAACCAGGGTATCTTAGTGGTCCAGGATAAGCCTAACCACAAGGATCCATATGTCATATTGGGTACCAATGTCATGATCAAATGCCTCGATGAAGTGTTGTTTTTGCTCCAACAGAGTGCTGAAGCCGGTAAACCCAGAGAAAAGAGGGCTATCCAAAAGCAGATCAGAGCTCTGGTGTATCAACAACAGGTAACCTTGTCAAATGGTGAGATTGGCAGAGTAAGGGTCACAGATCCCATTCCAATTGTGGTACCACCCAGAAGTGAAATGATGATCTGGTGTCGAGCAGCCATAGGCCTCAGAGGGCAGGACTACCAAGCTGTAGTAGAACCTGTAATGTCCGACAGTAGTCCTACGCTCTTGACAGCCAGAGGGTTAGTCGATGTAAGAAAGGGGAGAGTCCCCGTACGCATATTGAATTATGGTGATGACGAAGTCAGATTACCTAGATATGCAACTGTAGCTAAATTGTACCAAGTAAAAGATGATGCTGTGATTGATGTAAAATCCTCAAACCAAATAGTCACTGATGAACCCCCTCACTCCAAAGATCAGTTAGAGAGATGGTGTCAAGATCTCAGTGTAGGAACTGACAATACACCCTCTCACCAGAAAAATGGAGTATACCGGGTAGTTCGGGAGTATGAGCAAGTGTTCAGCAAACACCCACTTGACTTTGGGAGGATTAAAGGGGTACAACATCATATCCCCACAAACAACCATGCACCCATCAAAGAAAGGTACAGGCCTATACCACCCACACACTACCAGAAAGCAAAAGAGATGCTTCAGGACATGAAGAATGCAGGAGTCATTAGGGATAGCTGTAGTCCCTGGGCCGCACCACTAGTCCTGGTTAAAAAGAAAGATGGTAGTATGAGGATGTGTGTAGATTATAGGCAAATCAACAAAGTCACACACAAAGATGCATACCCGTTACCCCGCATAGAAGAGTCACTAGCTGCACTCAAATCTGCCAACTACTTCTCCACATTAGATCTTACTAGTGGGTACTGGCAGGTTGCCGTTGCAGAGGAGGATCGTGAGAAGACAGCCTTCACTACTCCCATGGGCTTATGCGAGTTCAACAGTATGCCATTCGGTTTGTGCAATGCCCCAGGAACATTTCAGAGACTTATGGAGTGTTGTTTGGGCCATAAGAACTTTGAGACTGTCTTGTTATACCTTGATGATGTCATTGTCTACTCTCAGACCTATGAAGATCACCTCCAACACCTGAGTGAAGTGTTCGAGTCACTGTCCAAGTACGGGATGAAACTGAAACTGTCCAAGTGCCACCTGCTGAAACCCAAGGTCCAATACCTAGGACATGTGGTCAGCGCCGAAGGCGTAGCACCGGATCCGGATAAAGTAACCGTCATCAAGGACTGGCCAGCACCCATCAACCACAAGGAGGTACGTCAATTCCTAGGACTGGTCGGGTACTACCGACGATTCATCAAAGGCTATACCAAGATAGCCGCACCTATGCAAGATCTCCTAGTAGGTCAATCCAAAAACGGCAAGATCAGGGGACCCCCGTTCCACTGGGGCCCAGAGCAGGACAAATCCTTCCAAACGTTAAAAGATGCTTTAACTGGAGAAGAAATCCTGGCTTACCCTGACTACAATCTACCGTTTCTGTTGTACACTGACGCAAGTAATGAAGGTTTAGGAGCAGTCCTATCTCAACGTCAGCAGGGCAAGGAGAAAGTGATAGCCTACGCCAGCAGAAAGCTCCGTCCCACCGAAAGGAACCCGGAAAACTACAGCTCCTTCAAGCTGGAGTTCCTGGCCCTGGTCTGGGCGATCACAGAGCGTTTCAAGCATTACCTGGCCTCCGCCCCTTCACAGCTTTCACAGACAACAATCCTCTAACACACTTAGAGACTGCAAAGCTGGGAGCCCTAGAACAGCGTTGGGTAGCAAGACTCGCTAACTACGACTTCACTGTAAAGTATCGGGCAGGTCACAAGAACGGCAATGCTGATGCCCTGTCCCGAATGCCCCACCTTCCTGAAGAGGGAGAAGACATAGATGACCTAGAAGAGATTGAACTACCTGCTTTCCACCGTTCCGGTACAGCAACATGTCATCAGAGAAACCAGACACGTGTAGAGAGGACCGTGAACCCGTTACCTCACCATGACTGGAAGGAGGCTCAAGCCAACGACCCAGATGTCAGCCTGGTAAGGGATCTCATCACTCAGAACACGCCAACATGGACTCTGATGCCTCACCAAATGCTAAACGCCTGTGGAAGGAGAAAGGAAGGTTGTTCGTTACCAAGGTAAACTATGCAGAAGATACCTCAATCCGAGAACCCATGAACTCATCTGGCAGATTGTAGTTCCCAAGACTGAAGTCCAAATGATCCTTGAAGCATACCATGATGATGCCGGACACTTTGGATGGAAGAAACTGGAGAGACTCCTGAAGGATCGGTTCTACTGGGTCGGTATGAGAGGTTCCATTGACAAATGGTGTAAAAACTGTGGACCATGTCACCTTCGAAGAAAAGACCATCTAACTCAGAAAGCTCCGTTGCAACCAATTGTTACCACCAAACCTCTTGAAATAGTTGCTCTCGACCACGTGAAGCTTACCCCAAGTCGAACCGGGTACACCTACGCTCTCACCATCGTCGATCACTACTCAAGATTCCTGGTAGTCGTTCCAGTTAAGGATTTAACTGCTGAGGTAGCAGCAAAAGCGTTCCAGAGTTACTTCTGTCGCCCCCATGGGTATCCAGACCAGGTCTTAACTGACCAAGGGCCAGCCTTCGAATCAGCTCTGTTCCAAGAATTCTTAGGGCTGTATGGGTGTAAGAAAATCCGCACCACACCCTATCATCCTCAGACGAACGGTTTATGTGAGAAGATGAACCACATAGTCATTGACATGCTCAAGACCTTACCAGTTGAAGAGAGAAATCAATGGCCAGAGAAACTTCCAGATCTCGTGGACATCTACAACCACATACCTGTCAGTTCGACAAATTACACACCTGCCTACTTGATGAGAGCAAGACCAGGTAAATTGCCTATTGATTTGCAGATGGGAACCATTGAACCCACAGAAGACTCTTCTGATGAAGACTGGGTCAGCCAACGCCAAGAAAAGTACAGGAAAGTACAAGAGAGTGTTGAAAGGAACCTTGAAATCAGTAGGACCAAGCAAGAAAAAGACTTCAACAAGCACGCCTCAGCTGAACCGCTAGCTATAGGTGATGTAGTGCTAAAAAGAAAAAGAAAAACTAACAAATTGGATAACAGTTGGGAATCCATACCCTACACCGTTATGCCGTCACACTTTGATAACTCAAAAACTTGTGTTATTAGCAAAGACAATGGGAATACTATTGCGACTGTCTCAAGGGATCATTTGAAGAAATGTCCGCCACAGTTAATCCCACAAGCAACCAGTTACCCTGCAGTAACTACAGATGAAGAAACAAAAGAAAATCTAGTCCTTACAGAAATTGGATACTTACCAGCTGATTGGCCACAAATAGGTGATGCATTCCTCATACCAGTTATGCACTTCTACCAGCCTACAGAAGGTCAGCCAAAGCCTAATCCAATTCCACAAGTCCAACAAGAAGAAGTCCAAGTGCAAGAATTGCAGCCTGTTATCATGGAACCTGAGATTCCTGTAATCGGTCAGCCTGCTAGTCCCACAGTAAGAGAAGCCATTCCTAATCAACTACCTACAGAGGTCAGTCCAGTTGATAGACTCCGCACTTACTATGGTCTTACACAAAGCAGACATAGAGAAGTACCAACCACTTCGTACACTACACCAACAGCTTTGGAAACACCCACACTACGCAGATCCACACGTAGTACATTAGGTCAACCCCCACATAAACTTGGAGAATGGGTTTAAAATGTAGTGGAAAATATAACCTGTAAGTGTTTGTATATAATACTGTTTTTCAAAACCTGTAAAAAGTAGTGAACAGAAGGGTGGAGGAACTGGGCTATGTCCCAAGTATACTAAGTTGGGGACAGAAAGCGCCTGGTAAGGTATAGAAGGTTAGTACCGGCCTCCCAAGCAGAGACACCCGTAGGGAATGTATAAAGTTTACCATGTATCCCTGGACTTTACCTTTTTTTTTCCCTTTCCATAAACTTTGAACAATTGTCACAGGACTTGTGTGACCACTAACTTTACCTTTTTCCAGCCTGCGGCAGATGGACTAGTGCCGTACGGACTGCTTTTCACCTTTTCCACATTTTTCACTTCCTTTTCAGTGATTTTTGTGTTTTCTTTAAGACTATGTAAATTGAATGTTATAATATGCTTAGTGGTAAGTTGTAAAAAGAACTTTTTGCTCAGCCGGGAGAACTGAGGTTAACTAAGGGGGAATGTGGCACCCTGGCACCTGTTGGGCACCACAGAAATCCTTAGGTACAAATGGAGTAAGTAACAGCACAGCAAAACCACAACACAAACAACACTTAGAACACCTGGTTTCACCCCGAGCCTCTAGGGGGAGCTAACACTGGTGACTTCTAACCAGTTCCCCCTATAAAAAGAGTCTTGGAGGGAGAAACTTCAGAGTGTAGTAGACGCTACAAGAGCTGCCTGCCTGTGTGAAACCTCCACCCTATGAGGAACACACTAGGCCCTGCTAGCCTGTTAGCCAGTGGAGATCCCTGCAATTGGGATAATAGGAAGAAGGAGATCACCTCTCAGGAATACAGAGTTAATCCAACTCTTTCCAAACCATCCGGTTACTGGAACCGAAGCTGTGGAAGCTACAAAGCCCTCACAGAGAACCAGCACATCCAACAGGAGGTTTAGCCACCTGTTCCACCTGATGCACCTACCCACGAGAGCCCAGGGAAGAGTACTGATCCTGCTCAGACCCTTTTACAGTGCCCTCAGTGCTGATAACCAGGTGAAGCAAGTTCCATTGAACACCCTGCCCGGTCCGGCTGGATTCCACGTCCACCCGACCTTAGCACAAGAAGTAGAGAAAGGAAGCCTAACACTGCTTGCTGTGAAACTCCATAAGTGCCAACTTCACTATCCCGGTCCGAGTGTACCTGACTACCATCCAGTAAAGGTACCTAAAAGAGACTTTGTGTGGTTGTGCATTACTCCAGGATTCAGCGCGCAGCGTCCCGCAGCTGCCTCACAACATCTTGCGCAGCTCCCGGCTCCGGGGATTCCCGCTCATCCTGTGGGGAGCGTTCCATCTCGCTGTGTACCATCCCCCGGAGACCCGAACAGCGCTGGTAAAGTTACCAGAACACCCGCAGGTGGCGTCACGAAGACAAATCACCCCCACTGTTCCGCCATTCCCCTATTGATCTGGACCACCGGGCCTACACCACCGCAGGCGCGGTTCCGTGACTGGAGGAGAAACAACGCCCGCTACGTGTACCCCCCGGCTACGGTGAGTCATTTACCTCTCTATCCCTTTCTATCTCCCTATCTCTCTCTCCTCACTTATCTCTTTCCCTCCTTCTCCCCCTCTCTCTCAGCCCCTCTCTTCCCCTCTCTTCCTCCCTCTTTTCTCTCCCTGTCTATCTCTATCTCTCTCTCCCCTCTACCTCCCCTCCCTCTCCTTCTCCCTCCCCTCTCTCTCTCATCTCTTTCCCTCTGTCCCTCTCTCTTCCCTCTCTCTCCCTCTCTCTAGCTCTACCTCTCGCCTCTCTATGTCCCCTCTCTCTCCTCTCTTTCTCTCTCTCGCCTCACTCTCTCCTCTCTCTGTCCCCCCTCTCTCCTCTTTCTCCCTCTCTCACTCCCCTCTCTCCCTCTCTCTCCTCTCACCCTTCTCACTCTCTCTCCCTCTCCCCATCTCTCTCTCCTCTCTCTGTCCCTCTTTCTCTCCTTTCTCTCTTCATCTCTCCCCCTTCTGTCTCTCCTTATCTCCCTCCCTGCCTCTCTCTCCTTCCCTGCCTCTCCCTCCCTCTCTCTCTCTCCTCTCCTCTCCCCTCTCTCCCTTTCTCCCCTTCTCTCTCTCTCCCCCTCTCTCTTCCTCTCTCTCCCCTCTCTCCTTCACAAAGTGAAACTTTTTCTGTGGAAGAAAAAAACAAAAGATCTATAAAAAAAAGGTAAAAACGCACATTTTCTGCAACAAAAAAATGCAACAAAAACACACTGTCGGGACGGACATTTTTTTAGCTGCATATTTTTTCATGACTGCAGATTTCTGACAACAAAAATCTGCACCACTATCCTCTAGTGAGCACATAGCCTTATGAATGAAATTTGCACTAAATTGCAGCAAAATTAACATCATATAGAATATCCACATCAGATATGTCCCGTGGATGAACAGTATCTTAGAGCCACGTCACACACACAGATACCTGTGCAGATATTGTTCACAGATCTCTGGTTGCAGTGAAATCATGGACATATTGTTACATTTGTAAATGGCCACAAAATGGAGCAATGTGTCCATGATTTCACTGCAACCAGAGATCTGTGAACAGTCACTGCACAGATATCTGTGTGTGTGACGTCGCCCTTAGAATAAGGTTACAATAATGTTTCACTCACTAGAAAAGTCAACAATAAAGAAATGTAATAATGCATATAACTAAATCTTGCAGTATTCAAACACTTATATGTGACCTTCTTCCTGTAAAGGAAACGTTTCTCTGCAGAGGGAGGTGTTGGACCTCCGAAGATCTATGTGAGCCCCATCAGTCCGGTGAATGAGAGCCATATGCCTTGGGCTCTGTGGTTTCAGTGCACACCACAAACACCCATGCGAGCTGTCAGTTCGCTCACACCCCGCACCCGGGCTCGTGAGCTGAGCAATCACAGGCTCTCATGTGACAAAATGTGAAGTGATTAATCAGGTGGCCCTGCAATCAAGATACACATTTTCTAATTTGTTTAGAAGAGATAAAAGCCTTTATTCATTACACTGGCATGGCAACCGTGAAAACAACCCGAGATGGATGATGACCGGCCGACCTCCAAATTATTAACTCTGAAAATCCAATAAAGTGGATATAATAAAATGTAGATCTGGTATCATAACTTATCACATAAGGCTTAGGAGCCTCAAAATCATTAGAAACCCAAATCTCATCTGGATCATTTCCTAATAAATCTAAAATGTCCTAACATGCCAGCTGTAGGTTTTGGCGACCAGAAAAATGCCCAAAAGAAAAATGTCCACAGGGTTGGGGTTATGGTTAGGTTTAGAGGTTAGGTGTTAGGGTTAGGTGTTAGGGATAGGGATTAGGGGTTAGGGATAGGGGTTAGGGTTAGAGTTCGGGGTTAAGTGTTAGGGTTAGGTTTTGGGGTTAGGTGTTAGGGTTAGGTTTTAGGGTTAGGGTTAGGTTTAGGTGTTAGGGTGAGGTGTTAGAGTTAAAGGTTAGTGACCCGCCCCAGGACCTTGTGTTGTAGTTCCCTGGGGATGCCACGGGACCTGTGCTCGGTCCTGTGGCTCTGGTGGTCGCTTAATAAGGGGGTAAAACAGTCAATAAAATAATAAAAACAGTGTTTCGTGACACCACCTACGGTTCCGGTAATGTTACCGTCACTCCGGGACAGACCTCCGGTGTTGGTTCTACCATTGGAGGGAAGACAATCATGGGAACTACTACTGCTCCATAGTAATTTGGCCATGTTTTGGGGAAATCTCCTAAGACGGTATGGAACACATCCTCTTCTTTCCTGACAGGTTGGACCTGTACGGGTAAGGTTACTTCTGGTGTCTTCAGGGTTTTTGGACTCTTTTTGAGATTCAGTGGTTTTTGTAATTTTTGTTTTTAAGACTCTGTAAATATTAATCGTTTTGATATGTTTGTTTGTTTTCCTACAGTCCCGGAGTACTGTTCTTTACTAAGGGGGAATGTGGCACCCCAGGGTTCATGTGCCACAGTAACACCACCAAGGGTTAACTCCCCACACAACCCACAACACTACACTAGTGCCTCCAGGCCAGAAGGGGAAGCTAAAGCTGCTTCCCTATATATTCTGGTGTGGAGAGGAAGTGGGCAGTTAGTTCAGTTCCCAGGAGAACTGAGGAAGACGAACCTGGGTGTAAAAGGGCTGCGAAAGACCCAACCCACGGTCCACTGTCCAGTTCCAGGCCGAGCCAGGATCTGAAGACAGGAGGAGCAGCAGAGAGGAACACACCTAGGAGACTGAGTTCCCTGAGACTCACCCCACGGAAGCGCAAAGCACAGATACCGGATCCGGGATTGTGACCGAAACATACAGCACAGTGAACACCAGTTTAGTGAAGGTCCCACATCTTCACTGTTACACAGCGAAGCAACACGGCAGGGTCAGGAACACGGAACAAGACTAAAGTTGCCTAGCAAGTTGGTACCCATGAGGGGAGACAGGGCCAGAAGCTCAGCTAAAGCAGCAGCAGGGTCACACACACAGCGCAGGAACAGAGAGCCAAAAGACGCGGCCAGGGTGGGAGCAACCCGGCCCCTGTACAGACTCCATGGACAGTACTCAGCTGAATACCATCTGTCACGTACACACTTCTCAGCACGTGACTTGGGGTTGCACCTGCAAGGGTTAATCTATCTCCTCTCACTCAATCCAGCACTCGACCTCTGTCCTATGCTGAAAAGGAGCATCAATCACACCCCGACTCACACTGTGCACCCCGCTTCACACACGCTGCCACCACTTACCAACATACAGGGGTAAGTCCCTGAAATAATACTGTCAGCCAATCAACAGGATCACACACTTCTTAGGGCTATGAATCCTTTTAGAACATACAAGGTTTCAGCTTATTAAAGTTTTAAGCTTTAATATAAAAGGTACAGTGCTTACAATAAAAGATATAAAAATAGAAATAATAAAATGACATACACATATGCAAACAATGAAATAAAAAGGAGAACTTACAGAAAACTAAACTTAGCTTCCGTTGCCCGATGGGTAGAGCAGAGTTTTTGGAATGATGATCACAGCAGCTTCCACTGACCCATCACTGTGACACCCCGAGCAGCAGCTGTGTGAGCCCAGATATAGACCCAGCCGGGGGTCAGACCGGCCTTCTAGTTTAAAATTCTAATTCTTGGCCTATGATTGGGCACTCACTCATTTAGCCATGCATAGATTATGTTTTAAAAATGTCTTTGTCCTGGTTTTGCTTCCCATCTGTGGGTCTCTTTGATCACTATTGGAGATGGTTCCTCTCCCTTATCTGATCTTTCCCTTTGAAGCTTTCTCTGTGTGTGATTTTTGTCACCCTCTGCTTTTCCCATCATGGCTCCCTGGGGAGACCAGAGTAAGTGGGACTGCTAGGTTTGCTGTGTTTATGTATCAGGTCCTGACCTCTCCTGGATGGGCAGGAGATTTAACCCCTTAACTGTTCTAGGGTCCAGTCCCTGCGATACATATTTGCTACACCTCCCTCCTTATGAACGTGCATGGGGGCTGACTCACAGGTCGGCTCCCTAGCACGTATCTGGTTCCGGCCCACCTTGGCGTGATAAGCCATCAGCGTTGCCGTGATCAATCCCTTTCTTGTGTTGAATGGTGAAATCATATTGCTGTAATATCAGGCTCCATCTAAGCAGTTTCCCATTGTCCCCAGCTACTGTGTTGAGCCAGCTCAGTGGGTTGTGATCTGTTATCACAGTGAAGTTGCGCCCATAGAGGTATGGCTGCAGTTTCTGTAGAGACCATACAATAGCTAAGCACTCCTTTTCAATTGTGGCATACGCCACCTCTCTGGGCAGGAGTTTCCTGCTTAGGTACAGGATTGGGTGCTCCTCACCTTGCTGGTTCACCTGGCTGAGAACGACCCCTAGCCCATAAGTGCTGGCATCTGTCTGCACCACGAACCTGCGGGTGAAATCTGGGGCCTGGAGGACGGGTGACCTGGCCAATGCTGACTTTAGGGCAGAGAATGATTCCTCACACTCAGGAGTCCAGGATACAATTTGGGGAAGCTTCTTCTTTGTCAGGTCAGTTAATGGCTTAGCCAGAGCACTGTAGTGTGGCACAAACTTCCTATAATAGCCGGCCGTACCCAGGAAGGACAGTACCTGCTTCTTGGTTCGTGGGGTGGGCCAGGCTGTAATGGCTTCTACCTTCCCTGGTTCAGGTTTTAGCGGTCCCACCCGGTGTCCGAGGTATTGTACTTCCCTCATGGCTACCTGACACTTCCCAGGCTTCACTGTCAGACCTGCAGTGTGAAGCCTCTGCAACACCTGAGAAAGATGTGCAAGATGTTCCTCCCAAGAATGACTAAAAATGGCTATATCATCTAGATAAGCAACGGCAAAACCCTCAAATCCTTCCAATAAGTGATTTACCAGCCCCTGGAAGGTGGCAGGGGCATTTTTCAAACCGAATGGCATCACGAGAAACTCAAACAGCCCAAACGGCGTTATAAAAGCCGACCTCTCCTGAGCTTCTTTGGTCATGGGTATCTGCCAATATCCCCTACTCAAGTCCATAATAGTGAGGTATGATGCATTGGCTAGCTTCTCTAACAGCTCATCTATCCTTGGCATGGGGTAGACAGTAGATGTAGTAAGGAGATTTAACTTCCTATAGTCTACACAGAACCTGGTAGTACGGTCCTTTTTTGGGACAAGAACCACAGGTGAAGCACAGGCACACTGGGATTTTTGCATTACCCCGAGGGTCAGCATCTCGTCTACCTGCTCCCTCATGTGTGCCTTCACCTCTGCTGACACCCGGTATGCAGACTGTCTTACAGGGGAATGGGTACCAGTGTCCACATGATGAGTGGCTAAGTGAGTCCTCCCAGGCTTCTCTGTGAAGACTCCTGTGACCTCGCTGAGCACCTCCATCAGCTCAGACCTCTGACTGTGGGATAGCTCAGGGTTAACCTCTGCAGACTCCAGGGTCTCCATATACTGAGCCCCAGCCCCCACATCTAGTAACACATCAGCCTCCCCCTCATCAGGCATGCTACAGACAGGTAAGACACAAGTCTCCCTGTCATGATGAGCCTTCAACATATTTACATGAAATACTTTGCGACGGTTTGCACGTTCATCTAGAGTCACCACATAGTTAACATCATTTAGCCGCTTGTGCACAGTGTATGGTCCCTCCCATGCGGCCTGTAGTTTGTTCTGTAACATGGGGATGTGGCGCCCCTGCGTACAGGTGGCCACAGAAGGGTACTGCAGCCAGGCAGTTAGGACATAGTAAACACTACACCCTCACAGCCCACATCCCCACGCATAGGAAGGGTTCACATCCAGCTCTGAGGTCGGAGACTATATGAGACCAGAGGAGTGGTGGATGAGGAGTGGGTTGGGCACACCAGAAGGTCAGGTGACTGACAGTATATAGAGAGGGGGAGGAGTGAAGGAAGTTAGTAGGCTGAAGTAGCTGAGATGCAAAGACCTAGGAGTAAGCCATGGTGCTGAGATGTAAAGGTTGAAAGAGATTGCACGTCCTGGAAGAGCCTAAGCTGAGGAGCGCAGACCCGTACTGAGCCAATGTGAGCCAGATGGGGGGGAAAGCCCGTCCAAGATGCTGAAACCACCAGGAGTGTGATAGACAGAGAAGGGAGCCTGGCAGAGCCTCATGCAAGAGGACTGTTGCAGGCTGGGCTAGAGCAGTGTGTCAGCTCTGAAGGGGACCGACGATTCACCCGGTATCCCCAGATTCACTGACGGGGAGCTTTAGTTTCAAGCTGGAGTTCCTAACCCAAAGAACAGGCAGCTCAGTGACACACTAGGACTCACAGAAGCCCGAGTCACCGCTATACTGTTCAGCGTCCGCATACACCCGTGTAAGACGGAGAGAGAGAGTAATAGCCCGGAAAGGCACACTTAAAGACTGTGTGAGGGGTCACAAGGAGAGAGGAGCCTGGCTGCAGGAGAGAAGGGAACCCGGAGAGGGAGAAAGCAACCGTGTACTTGAACTGTGTCTGTGAATAACCTGTAACTTGCTTGAAGGAGAACAACTAAGTAAAGCTTTGGAAAACCTGAATTTCTTGTCAGACTCTATCTGCAGACCCTCTCTCCCATATAGGCTTGCACAAAGAAGACCTCAACCTGCAGAGCCACAGCCTGTCAGCACCAACGCTGAGGAGAGATCCCTGCAGCCTGCCAAGTAAGTGTGCTCACACAGACCAACAGACTTTAACTCCTTACTGCCCCGGGGGATACAGTTCTCCCCACTAGAACTATACCATCCCCGCTGCCATTCCATCACCCCCGGAGGTTCTGTAGCAGCGGCGGCCCCATCGCTGGCCGCACCAAGTGGGTGGCGTCACCCGTGACATTTCCCTTGTAAATATTCCCCTTTTATTGTGCTGAGCCAGGGACACGGTCCGGACCAGGCCACCAGTGACATCCCCAGCAGCAGATCGGTCCGGTACCGAGTACCCCACGTCCCTTGGGGCTCCACAACCTGGCGTCACGAACAGGATCTGCCCGGTCCAAAGGAATTGGACCTTGTGCGCCAAAAGAACTGTTTCTAGACTTTTCCCGCCAAAATCTGACCTTAATGGCGGCCACAGGGGACTAGCGCCATGTGCAGGGGAGGCGTTCCCAAGACTCCCATCGTGGGCCGGTCCGGTCCAAGGCGCGAAAAGAAGGTCCCGCCCTGGCTCTCCTTAACTCCGGGAGAGCCAGCTGTCACTCTAAAAGAAGAGCCGCCGCCCCTAGACCCTCCTACCAAGAAGCTGGCGCGAACGAAGAAGGAAATTGTCATCAGGAGGGGGCGGAGCAGGCAACCGGAAAAGAAGCAGTCGCCATTCAGAGACACGAGGACGGAAGCGGAGGACGCAGCAACCAGCACTCCACCCGGAAGACCACGCGTGATCCCGGAGGGCCCACAGAACGATTTAGTGGAGGAACCCGGCCGAGGAGAGACCCCGTGTGACCGAGAGGAGATGGCTGAAGGAGGAGAAGAGCGCCCCTATGTCCTAGACACCCGGAGGGGTGTACGGCGGCTGCCCCCAAGGATGACACGGGCCCAGGAGGAGAACAGGACCCGGATACAAATAGACATTGACCACTGCCAGGGCTATGAGGCCCAAGTCCAGCGACGACCCGGCTGGGTCGAGGAGCACGGACGTGCCGCAAGCGACGCCGAGGCCTATACGGCCATACTAGTTGATGTATCCACCCCGCCAGCTATCCTCAACCCAACCTGGAGAGAGGTAGACCCACTCGGAGCGCTGCCGGAAGGGTTCCTGAGGCTGCCGCAACCACTGATCCCGCCGCCGACAACCACCGAGGTGAGAGGGGAGCAGCTACGTTGCTGGTGGGAGCGGAAGAAGGGCTGCGAGGACTTGATGGGCTTCATCGGAGAGCCCGGTGGTGAAGTAGGCCCCGCGGAAGTCATAACCCGAGAGGAATATATCAGGAGATGTGTGAGAAAGTGGGAGAAAGAGGAGGTCGAGAGGCTGGCACAGAAGCAAGAACTAGTAGCCCGCGCCAAGGAGGCCAAAAACGCAGCCCGCCGCGACCGCGAGATACAACAGTCCCCACGGCACGAGGGCCAGATAGTGAAGATTGTGGAGGAAAGGGTTACGCCTTTGCCCGCGAAGAAGGAATAGACTGTGACATATTTATCAACCGCCGTGATGTTGAACAGCACTTGCCAGAGAAGCACCCGGACAGGGAAGTGCAAGTTGGTGAGCGGATCTCATATGTTATCGTCCAAGGAGCTAGAGGCCCGTATGGCATAAGAGTGCACAGACTATGTTTAGATGCCAGTTATGACGACATGCCTGCATTAGAGGAAACTAACCCTGAAATGCCACCGGACCCAATCATGAACCCGGGTCCTACTACAGATTTAATACCTGCTGCTGAGACCGTTACAGTAAAGGGCACCGTAGACGTTGCAACGCAGACTCCGGAGAGTTACCTGCTGATAGACGCCCTGCAAGGACTTGAGATGTTCCCCAGAAAGAAAGGACTAACAACACTTCCGTGGAAGGCCAAGATGGAAGAAAAGAAGGAGTGAACACGGGTCCTTAAAGTACAGATGAAGCAAGAAGACTTGTAAGTGTGAATGTACATTGTTCCTTATTGATCCCCCAACCTTACCTGAGTGAATGCTAGCATTCCCCTGTCTGTCTTATATGTTTTACCTGAACATTTGCATCATGAACAATGACGTGATACTAACTTTCTTGTAAATAGTTGAGCACACTTGTGTGCTCCCCTTTGGTTTTAAGACCAGATGCAAATGCGAAGTAATGCACGAACTCTGCATTTTGAACTTTGAAGCTGCTTTTTGAGACTTTCGCACTTTTTGAGAATTTTTGAAAGTTTTAGCACTTTTTGAAAAGAAGAGAGATTTTATACTTTTATACGAAGCAATGTCTTATAATGTGTTTTACAGAGAAAAGAGGGTAATGATGACTATAAATACCCATGCACATTTTTATAGTTAATGCAACGTTCCAAGAATCGTGCCTCCCGGAAGGGAAGAAACAAGAATTCATAATGTTTATTGTTATAAAAATAAAAATGTTTTCAGGGTAACCAATGTGGAGTCGCGCGCGGACGCGCTGTTTAACTCCGGGAGAATGTGGCGCCCCTGCGTACAGGTGGCCACAGAAGGGTACTGCAGCCAGGCAGATAGGACATAGTAAACACTACACCCTCACAGCCCACATCCCCACGCATAGGAAGGGTTCACATCCAGCTCTGAGGTCGGAGACTATATGAGACCAGAGGAGTGGTGGATGAGGAGTGGGTTGGGCACACCAGAAGGTCAGGTGACTGACAGTATATAGAGAGGGGGAGGAGTGAAGGAAGTTAGTAGGCTGAAGTAGCTGAGATGCAAAGACCTAGGAGTAAGCCATGGTGCTGAGATGTAAAGGTTGAAAGAGATTGCACGTCCTGGAAGAGCCTAAGCTGAGGAGCGCAGACCCGTACTGAGCCAATGTGAGCCAGATGGGGGGAAAGCCCGTCCAAGATGCTGAAACCACCAGGAGTGTGATAGACAGAGAAGGGACGGTGTAACCCGTGCCCGGGACAGCAGCAGAAGCTACTAACAGCAGGTGGAGAAGCCCTCCTAGATACCGAAGGAAACAGAGGAAGGAGCCTGGCAGAGCCTCATGCAAGAGGACTGTTGCAGGCTGGGCTAGAGCAGAGTGTCAGCTCTGAAGGGGACCGACGATTCACCCGGTATCCCCAGATTCACTGACGGGGAGCTTTAGTTTCAAGCTGGAGTTCCTAACCCAAAGAACAGGCAGCTCAGTGACACACTAGGACTCACAGAAGCCCGAGTCACCGCTATACTGTTCAGCGTCCGCATACACCCGTGTAAGACGGAGAGAGAGAGTAATAGCCCGGAAAGGCACACTTAAAGACTGTGTGAGGGGTCACAAGGAGAGAGGAGCCTGGCTGCAGGAGAGAAGGGAACCCGGAGAGGGAGAAAGCAACCGTGTACTTGAACTGTGTCTGTGAATAACCTGTAACTTGCTTGAAGGAGAACAACTAAGTAAAGCTTTGGAAACCCTGAATTTCTTGTCAGACTCTATCTGCAGACCCTCTCTCCCATATAGGCTTGCACAAAGAAGACCTCAACCTGCAGAGCCACAGCCTGTCAGCACCAACGCTGAGGAGAGATCCCTGCAGCCTGCCAAGTAAGTGTGCTCACACAGACCAACAGACTTTAACTCCTTACTGCCCCGGGGGATACAGTTCTCCCCACTAGAACTATACCATCCCCGCTGTCATTCCATCACCCCCGGAGGTTCTGTAGCAGCGGCGGCCCCATCGCTGGCCGCACCAAGTGGGTGGCGTCACCCGTGACATTTCCCTTGTAAATATTCCCCTTTTATTGTGCTGAGCCAGGGACACGGTCCGGACCAGGCCACCAGTGACATCCCCAGCAGCAGATCGGTCCGGTACCGAGTACCCCACGTCCCTTGGGGCTCCACAACCACCAATACCCAAACCTTTTGTCCCTCCTCATAGGCCCTCAGTCTGGCATTACGATCATACCAGACCTTCTGGTTGATTTGGGCCTGAGTCACGTTCTCATGGGCAATGTTACTCAGTTTTTGCATTCTGTCCCGGAGTCGCAGTACATATTCAACCACTGAGACTCCCGTAGTTTTGGGATCGCCCTCCCAACAGTCCTTCATCAAGTCCAGGGGTCCCCTGACCCTCCTCCCATAGACCAGTTCGAAGGGGGAGAATCCTGTGGAGGCCTGGGGCACCTCTCTGTAAGCAAACAACAGATGGGGAAGGTAACGCTCCCAGTCCCTTCCTTCAGTCTCCACCAGCATTTTCAGCATTTGTTTTAATGTCCCGTTAAAACGTTCGCAGAGTCCATTTGTTTGGGGATGATAAGCACTGGCCACAACATGCTGCACTTGTATCCTTTCACAGAGACTTTCCATCAGTTTGGACATGAATTGGGTTCCCTGATCGGTTAACATCTCCCTGGGGAAACCCACACGAGAAAACACAGACAGTAAAGCATCCGCCACCTTGTCTGCTCGGATGGAGGTCAGGGCCACCGCCTCCGGGTATCGTGTCGCATAGTCCACCACGGTGAGGATATACTTTTTGCCCGAGCTGCTAGGTATGGCAAGTGGCCCTATTATATCCACCGCCACTCGCTGGAACGGCTCATCAATCACTGGCAGTGGTATCAATGGGGCTTTCTGTATATTCCCAGACTTTCCAACCCTCTGAGACACTACACAGGATCGACAGTAGTTGGCTATGTCCGTCCCCATCTTTGGCCAATAAAAGTTGTGTGTCAGGCGAGCTCTAGTCTTTTGTACTCCGAGATGTCCAGCCAGAGGAATTTCGTGAGCAATTCTCAATAATTGTTCCCTAAACAGATAAGGGACCACCAGCCGCTTGTCACAGTCCCAATGTTCTGTGGTATCAGTGGGGAGAGCCTCTGTATACAGTCTGCCCTGGTCCCAGTATATTCTCTCTCTGTCAGAAGCAGTAGGGGGTTGGTCGGCAAGACCTCTGAGCTTCTCCAGACTGACATCTGTCAGCAGGGCCTCCTGGAAGCTCTGGCCGTCAGTCTGCAGGCCCTGGCCTAGTGTGACCACCAGTGTCTGGTCTGAAGCTGAGTCTTCAGAGTCTGTGGTCAATGACCTTGGTGGATCTGCCATGTAAGGGGGCTCCTGGACCTCAGTAGGGCCCGCCTGTTCTGGCAGTTCTGTCTGAGACTCACCCTCCAGCCTCTGGGGTTGAGTCTGAGCCGCAGCCTGACTCCGGGTCACAGTGGCCACATACGTACAGTCCCGTTCATGGGTACCCTTTTGTGCATGGGTACATTCTCCTTCCTGGCACAGGGTCTCAGGTGGGTCACTGGCTTCCACCTTGTCAGTAGCATGTATTTGCAATGGAGGGATATAGTGGGACACCATCCTCCCCAGGTCTGTGCCTAGCAGCACATTGGTGGGAATTGCCTCTGATACTCCCACTTCCCTCAGTCCTTTCCCTGCTCCCCAGTCCAGATACACACGGGCCATGGGCACATCAGGGCTGACCCCTCCAACCCCGGTGATAGACATAGTCTTTCCTGGTATGATATCTGCAGGGGTCACCATTTCTGGTCGCATCAGAGTTACTTGTGCTCCGGTGTCTCTGAGACCAATGGTAACTTTATTGCCAACAGTGACCGATTGACAGTTCTCATTAGTCCTCACATCAGAGCCGGCCACAAACAGAACAGAAGGTGGGGACCCAGACGGCTTTGTGGTGGTAATGGGGCGTTTCTCCCTATCAGGGCAGACTGCGCTAATATGTCCCATTTTCTTGCACATAAAGCATTGTCGGGCATCGCCTGAGGAATGTCTGGTCCCCGGGGACCCATAGGAGGTGGGTTTGGACACCACTGGTGATCGGCTGGCAGAGGGAGGGGAGTCCCCGTTTGGCTTACCTCCCTTCCAGCTGAATCCCGATGGCTTCCGCACCTCCGGCATCCTGTTGGCCACGTAGCGGTCCGCAATCTTTGCAGATTCATCCGCAGTAGGCGGCTATCGATCACACACAAATTGTCGTCCATCCATGGGGCACATGTGGAGAAACTGATCCTTGACCATAAGATCCGCTAAGGCCTCATAGCTGCTGACAGAAAGTCCCTTAATCCATTGGTGGAACGTGGTCCTCAAAGTGCTCACAAAATCCGCATAGCTGTCAGCTGATCCACGTTGTAGGTTCCGGAACTTTCTGCGGTACACCTCAGGAGTCAGGTTGTATTTCCTGATCAGAGCCTCTTTGATTGCCTCATAGTTACCATCTAGGTCTGGTGGGAGGTCAGCAAACGCCTCCGCGGCTTTGCCTCTCAGTCCTGGGGCTAGATACAATGCCCACTGCTCACGGGGTAGATTGTATTGTCTGCAGGTTTTCTCAAACCCCCGAAGAAAAGTATCTAAGTCCGTGTCCTTCTCCATCACAGGGAAGTTTTCCAAACGCGGTCTCCTTAGATTTATGTCCTGGGAGGGGGTTGTCTGAGGATTGATACCCCTCTCTACTTGGGCCATCTGAAGCTTGAAAGCTCTCTCGGCCTGGCGCTCTGCGGCCTCTCTTTCAGCCCGGCGTTCTGCGGCAGCAGCCTCTCTCTCGGCCCGGGCAGCCTCTCTCTCAGCCCGGCGTTCAGCAGCCTCTCTCTCAGCCTGCTGGAACTGAACAATAAGCTGCCGGTGCGGATTCGGATCGCCTGTTCCCAGCTGTTGTAAGGCCATTTGTAAAGACAAGTCCATAGACTCCTCAGAACCGGCGTTGCTGGCACTTCCAGAGGGCATCTCCGGTGCAAGAACTGGCATTCCTTGGCCTGTCGGAGGTGGACTCTGTCTTTGATCAGGTGCTTCATCAGTCTGCGCCAAGTCGTGCTCCGCCAAGGCGTGCACCAGCATATCCTTGGACTTGTCGGCAGTCTCTATCCCTCTTTGCTCACAGAGGTCGATCAGAGTCTGCATGTTTTTCTTCTTGTATTGGGCTGCCATGTCAATGAACAGCCTTTGCCAAATAAAAAATAGAAAAGAAAAACGGGGGAGGGAAACTGTTTGCAAGTATGTCTAAGTAAGCACTGAGCTGAACCTTGTAGAACTGGTCGTTCCTCGCAAGGACACCAATTCTTTAGTAAAGGGAATAATTTCTTAAACCATGCACTAATGCTCTAATAGAAATAAATTCTATCCCACCGCTGCCACCAATTTGTCACGTACACACTTCTCAGCACGTGACTTGGGGTTGCACCTGCAAGGGTTAATCTATCTCCTCTCACTCAATCCAGCACTCGACCTCTGTCCTATGCTGAAAAGGAGCATCAATCACACCCCGACTCACACTGTGCACCCCGCTTCACACACGCTGCCACCACTTACCAACATACAGGGGATAAGTCCCTGAAATAATACTGTCAGCCAATCAACAGGATCACACACTTCTTAGGGCTATGAATCCTTTTAGAACATACAAGGGTTCAGCTTATTAAAGTTTTAAGCTTTAATATAAAAGGTACAGTGCTTACAATAAAAGATATAAAAATAGAAATAATAAAATGACATACACATATGCAAACAATGAAATAAAAAGGAGAACTTACAGAAAACTAAACTTAGCTTCCATTGCCCGATGGGTAGAGCAGAGTTTTTGGAATGATGATCACAGCAGCTTCCACTGACCCATCACTGTGACACCCCGAGCAGCAGCTGTGTGAGCCCAGATATAGACCCAGCCGGGTGTCAGACCCTAGACCGGCCTTCTAGTTTAAAATTCTAATTTTTGGCCTATGATTGGGCACTCACTCATTTAGCCATGCATAGATTATGTTTTAAAAATGTCTTTGTCTTCTAACTAAGTGTCCTGGTTTTGCTTCCCATCTGTGGGTCTCTTTGATCACTATTGGAGATGGTTCCTGTCCCTTATCTGATCTTTCCCTTTGAAGCTTTCTCTGTGTGTGATTTTTGTCACCCTCTGCTTTTCCCATCATGGCTCCCTGGGGAGACCAGAGTCAGTGGGACTGCTAGGTTTGCTGTGTTTATGTATCAGGTCCTGACCTCTCCTGGATGGGCAGGAGATTTAACCCCTTAACTGTTCTAGGGCCCAGTCCCTGCGATACATATTTGCTACACCATCTGCTTCAGTAAAGACTTGGAAAACTACAAAACCGTGAGTCTGTGTAATCCTTGCAAACCCTGGTCCCCCTCACAACTCCATCACAAACTGTTATCATCACTACTGCCCGGGGTACCAGGCTCTGCCCGTGGAGAACCATCACATCACAGACTGCCATCCATCATCCCCGGAGGTTCTGCAGCAGCAGTGGTCACCCTGACCACATACCACGGGTGGCGTCACGACTTTCTCCATTGTAAATAACCCCCAACCTTTATTGTGGACTCGGGACACAGTCTGGACCAAGACCGCCGTGATACCCCCAGCGATACCCTGGTCCGGTACCGAGTACCCCGTCCCAGTGGGCTCCACATTTTGGTCTCAACTACACCACCCCAGCAACTGGAGAGCAGAGGCACTACTCCCCTTAATCGCAGGAGTGCAGTACCTCTGGTGGCAGCCTACTCAGTGGGGCACCACATTAGCGTTAAGGTTAAGGGTTAGGTGTTAGGGTACCTTTACACTCGGCAACTTTCTAGGAATTTCACTGGCAACTTACTGGTTGCAGTGAAATCATGGAGACATTGTTCCATTTGTACACAGCAACAAGATAGAACTATGTGTCCATGATTTCACTACAACCAGTAAATTGCCAGTAAAATTCCTAGAAAAGTTGCTGCATGTAAAGGTACTTTTAGGGGTTAGAGTTGCCTGTGGGCATTTTTCCTTGTTGGAATTTTTCAGGGAATTGTGTGTTTTCTACTGAAAGAGCAATTTTGCCCAATCATGAATCTTCATTAGAGGGTCTGCATGGAGCATTACGGATATGCAAAGGGCATAGTTGTCAATAGTCAACAAAGTTTAAAACTTGGTCAAAAAAGGGGCAAGGATTACGTAAACCCCCTGACATGGTAGGGTTTTTGTCCAATTTGGGTTATTCCTAATGCAAGACTTAAACGTTTCTATCTATTTCAACAATGCAGACATTAGTAAGTATGAATAAACTTTACCTGGCTTACTTTGGTTATGTTCACCCTTAAAGGGAACCTGTCACCTCCTAAAAGCCACCTAACCTATCAATACATGTCCCTGCACTTTCCTATTAGCATTATAACTATCCCTTTCTCTGCTAAATGCTTGTGTTCAATGTTGTAAAAAACGTTTTTATACTTACTCATTAGGATGCTAATGAAGTGGAGGCTATATGCAAAAGTCCCCTTGGGCGTGTTGTTTTGCAGCCTCCATGATACAGCCACTTTGTGCAGCTTCTGCTGTGAAGTGGAGCTGATGCAAAATGATTTGCATGCTGTGAGTGATAGAGGAGGAGAGGAAGAGGAGCAGATCCTGCACAAGCAAAGCAGCACAGAGAGGCTGGATCATGGAGGCTGCATATAGCCCCCACTTCATTATCATCCTAATGAGTAAGAATAAAAACATTTTTTACAACATTGAAAACCAGCATTTAGCAGAGAAAGGGATCATTATAATGGTAATAGGAAGCTGCAGGGCCATCTATTGATAGGGTGGCTTCTAGGAGGTGACAGGTTCCCTTTAATTTTAATGCTATTTTTGATAACTGGCATAAAACACTTTTGAATTGTTACAAAATTTGCGACTTTTGCAATTTTTCTGCCTGTTTCAAGCATCTGCATGAAAATGTGCTGAGCTAGAGAGGAGCCAAGGTTGAAAGGAAAATGGCTACGCCACCTCATCACATTCATAGAAACTGGCAGCGTTTCTTGTGCCAGAAATGTAGAAATATTACTCCTGTCCCTTGCAAGGCACACAGAGGTGCTCGTCTCATCACATCTTATTCATGCACACCCCTCATATGATGTGTGGCATGCACTGCAGACTCCTTGCTCTGCTCTGTATGGCACTCCACTCCACGGTTCGGTTGCCACAGGAACACCTGGAGCAGGGAAGGATTTCCACATCAGGTAAACTTACACACAACACGTTCCACCCCAGACCTGAAGGTGGGAGCTCTACTTGCTGACTTCAGGCAAGGTCCCCTATAAATTCAGGCCCGGGGGTGGAGTTAGGTGGTTCAGTACCGAGCAGTGCTGAGGAAGACACCTTGTGAACGGTGCTGTGCTAGGCCCGTGCCAGAGGGGAAGCCTAGCCAGTGTGAGGGACCTAGGAGTGAGGGTCGGAGGCAAGGCGAGTTAGCAAGGGGGAGTGAAGGCTTGCCGGTTCGCCCTAGAAGAGCTACGTCGATAGCCGAACACCGGAGTCCAAGACTGCACGGGTCCAGTCAGCCCAGCAGTAAAGACCGGAGTCCAGGGAGGCTTCAAGTCTCCAGGTGCAGCACTTGGGGCACAGCCACCTAGCAGAGCCCAGGATCGCAGTGTATATAGGGGTGCCTGCAGCAGAGCTCTCACAGCCTTCCATATAAGTGAGGACTACAGAAGAGGGTCAGGGCCTAGCTTTAGACAGCCCAGGACTAAAGTACACACACAGCATAAAAGGGAGGCCTTATAATTCATCAGATGTGGAGATCCCGAACTGCTCTTAGCATACCCGGACTGTACCCTGGACTTCACCTTGCTCATATCATTAGTAAAGGTACGGAAACAACAATCCTGTGTGTTTGACTGTTATTGCGGCCCCTGATCCTGCTCCCTTGATAGACTGTCCGCAACCATCATTAAATCCCATCACTGCCCCAGGGATCCCGCTCCACCTATGGGGAGCGTAACCAACTTGCTGCTCCACCATCACCCCGGAGGTCTGTCCCACAGCGCCGGTAACATTACCGGAACTGTAGATGGCATCACAAATCATTTTTATTTTATTTACAATTGACTAGCCCCCTTTTCAGCGACCACCAGGGCCATGGACTCGGGCGCAGGCCCCGTGATTTGCCCCGTGAACTACAACACCAGGGACCAGGTACCCTACGGCCCTGGGGTGGGTTATTCTGCAGTGATTAAATGTGTTTAATTCTGGTTTATACATTTGGGGTTAATGTCAGTAGCTGCTGCAGCATTGCTGTGTGTGGTCTATTGTGGCTATGCAGGTAAGATGTTGTGTGTGTCAGGTGATGTGGCTGTCCACACACCTAGTCTTTAAATAATTCCCTTTCCCACCAGCAGGTGTCATTGATAGAATTTAGTCTGTGCTCTGACCTTGTGCTGTGAGGACATAGTGCTGTGTTACAGAAGCTTTCCTGAAGCAAACCGCTTTGTGAGAATCATCTGTTGGGAGTTGCTGTTCCTTTCCCTGGGTGAAGGTGAGGGGGTGTTAGCCCAGGGCTGGATTTTTAAAAAAAAGCAAAATTCTGCAAAAGTTTAAAATTTTCTTTTATTCATCCTGTACAGTATATGGTAAAACTGTCCTGGCAGCATGATGCCTCAGGTCGATATGAGTTACCAAACATGTTTTCATGCTCTGTGACCTGTAGCTTTCTCATTTTTTCAGGATTTGAGACTGTGTGACGGTTTATTTTTTGCGTCTTGACCTGACATTTTTAATGATACCATTTTTGTATAGATGCGATGTTTTGATCGCCTGTTATTGTATTTTAGTGCAATGTTGCAGCGACCAAAAAAACATACTTTAGGCGTTTGTACTTTTTTCCGTTACATGGTTTACAGATTTGATTTATTGATTTTATATTTTGATAAATCAGGCATTTCTGAATGTGGCAAAACCAAATATTTTTTTATTAATAGCTTTATTTTCCATGGAGTAAAAGGGTGTTGATTTGAACCATTAGTTTAAGAAAAAAAATCATATTTTTTAAAACTTTTTTTTTTCACTTGTGCTTTGTTTTACTTGACTCCTTAGGGCACCTCAACACTGGAGTGTCCAATCGCTCCTGCAGTACAGAGCCATGCTGATGCACATCTCTGGGAAGCAGAAATTATCATCTGTGAATGTAGGCGCTCGGTGGGCATCCACAGGAAGATAGTCATGACAGCATCAGGGGTCCTCATCTGACTCCTTGCTGTCTTGGCAGCATATTGACACCCCGTGATCACATCATGGGGTCGCCGATGGTGGCAAGAAATAGCGAGATCCCAGCTGGGACACTCTAGATCACGTTGTCAATGTTTAATAGATCACATGTGCAGGGAATACTGCGAGCTCATAATGTGAGCTCGCATTAAAGGGAGGGAGGCGACCAAGGAGGTTCCAGTATGTCCTTGGTCGTTTAGGAGCTAAGGCTGATGTACAAAACAGCAGTCTAAAAGAATTGGGGATAAAGTGTCTGCTTTGGGTATGTCAGCAACCAGCTTGGAATAATTATTTAACCCCAAAAAACAAAATCCAAGGCACCGGACTTCCTTCTTATAAAATTTTTTTGATCCAGCATACACCAAAGGGATAAAAACAACGTTTTGGCCCTTATGAGGTCTTCCTCAAGCCATATAAAACAGTATATAAACACAATCCAGACAGACAGGGCTTATATTAGAGGGGTTCTATTATTTGTCCCTCCAATCATTCCAGCCTCCATTGCCATGATGACACTAAATATTAAATTAATACATTTTTCAAGACATCACTTCTTATAGGCAATTCTCACATATGAGTTAGTCATCAATAGAGGATAAGAACAATAACTATATTCATCAGATCAGTATGTTTGGGGAGTTGTGTTTTTTTTTTAAATGGTGCCATATTGGTCCATATTGTTGTATTCAGGGCGTTCCTATTAGTATCGCTCTATCTATATCCCTTGATATAACCTTTATCTGATACACAATATGGGAGAAGCTTTATAGCGATCCAAAGAAATGACGTTAATGGAGTCCTCCCCACTGGCGGACAAAGACAGAAGAGGGCCCCTGTGCAAGATCAATATATGGACCCTTTGGAGTCCATGAGCCCATAAAAATGCACAATTACACCTACTTTGTGGGTATAAATGGGTTCTCCTTACCTCTTGAGCCCTTGCGCAACCACACAGGTTGCAAAAATGATATGTCCGCCCGTGGACCTCCCTCTCTCTAGGGTTATGCTGTGAGCTGTAATGTGATCAAACTATACAGATTCACTACAAATAGCTGCTGCATTCCCAGCCTAGGCTTTTTCTAGACCTTTCTAGTTGGTTGCGCTTAGCATGTGATGTGCCAGCTACAAAGCATTGTTTGGGAAGCCATGTAATCTTTTGCTGGTTGATAGAATATGCACAGGGACATACTACAACAGGTGCAAGGGTTGCAATCACTGCTTGGCCCTGGAGCCTAGGGGACCCCAAAAGTCCCTTTGGTCAATAAAAAAAAAGGCTATTACTATTAAAGATTTGCAAAGATTGGGGGCCTCGTAGGAGCTTTTGCATTGGAGTCCATGAGCTTCAAGTTAAACTACTCCTTCAACAATGTGTAAAAAGGCAGCCACTGTTTTAGGTGATTGGCATGAAATAAATTACAAACTACTCAAATTCACAAGGTTTAGTGGATTCCTAAAACAAAAACCTAAAAAAATCAACATAAATATGATAAATATAAATAGAATACAAGATGGTTCGCAAATGGGAATACAACAGTTGGACTGGATGATTAGCGTAGAATAGGCTTCCTTCAGTGGGAGGACCTTTAGGGATGAACTAGAACACCAGAATACCAGAGGCTCCCCCAGTACAAGTACCAATTGTGTTCTTAACAAGTTGGACTAAACCATCAGAGTGGGAGCATGAGTATGGTTGACTTAGACCACCAGAAAACTAAAGTATCCTCCAATGTGAGCATCTTGAGGGCTTGACTGTATTGCCAGGAAGCACTCACAGGGCTAGACTGTGCCAACAAAACACAAGAAGGTTATTCAGTAAATGCAATTTTAAAGTTGGACTAGAGAATCAGAGCATAAGACGTTCTTCCAGTGGGAGTACTAATGGTCATTCAGTTCTTCTACTGGAGGGCTCTCTTGTACCTTGATTGTCAAGTCTGAACCTGCTGGTACTGTTACTGGATGGTCTTCTTGTATTTTGAGGGTTCAGTGTAACCCTGATAGTGTTCTAACTTATGGTACTCTGGTTGTCCGGTCCAATTCTAAGATTGCTCTAACACTGATGATGTTCCAAACATGGCTGACAAATGCAGAAACCTAAAATTTAAATTTGTAGCTTTTGTTGTAGGAGAAAATAGTCTCAGAGGGATATTTGATGGAAAGGTTATTAATTCCAAAACCACTTTAAGTATATTGTTTGGATACAATTGAGTATTATCTCCATTTGGATTGAATTGCGGTATGAGACAATATATTGGTTTTAGTAGAAACATCAATGCACCAATCCAGAAAATTACACTGAATAAACAAATAACGCATTCATGGTGGGAGTCGCATACAGAAAAGCTGATCGCCTCCACATTTCGAGCTTCTGCCAAAGCACAGCAAACAAGAAGTCATTTCAAACAAGGACATGAGGTCCTTTGGTTAACTTGACAGTTCTCCACATTTATATTGGGGGAAGCCAAAGAAATAAGGGGATTAAATCAAGGATTAACAAAGATTGCCAAAAAAGAGCCAGAGCTGCATTATAGAGTAGAGAAACAATCATAACTTTGAAAGGAAACATTAGGATAAAGTTACTTTCCATTAGGGACCGCTCACAGCTCGAAATCTACAAAACCACAGGAGTATAGGGGAGAGAGAGACGTTAGTAATGAACATCAGTCATTTGGGCGATTAGGACGAGGGCGATGCGTGCCAAAAAAATCGGAGCAGACTGTGCTACCATTTTCCATGGTCTCTCGAAATTTTCGGAGCCTCGCGCCTGTTACTGCCTACAGGAAATAAATGAGTTTTGGGAGGTTTAATAGAGTCTCCAGTGAGTGCTTAATGTCACACACACACATGGAAGACGTAATGGGAGTGGGACCCAATGGCTGGGACTGGGGTGGTATTACAGGTCAGGCTCGAGGTTCTCTGGCACTGTTCTTCTTGGGGAATTTTATTTGGCTACTTTTCGAGCTACTGCTATTAGTTTCATATGTGTCGACTTTGCTTTTCCATTTTACCTTCAAGCCATCCAGTCTTCAAACAGCACATATTTTATGATTAGCTGACACAGGGTAGAGCGCCCATATCTTATACCGGGGGATGAGAAACCTGAATACCAACGTAACAAAATGAAGGGGAGAAAGGGGAGATTAGTGGTGAGGAGGGATTGGCAACCAGGCTCACGACTGGCGGAGGATTTGGTTTCAGCTTCTGTAGAGCAAAGCCACAATGTCAGTACACAGCAGGAGTCAGGAGTAGAGTGGGACATTCACAATGACACAGGGTAGAGTTGAAACAAAATTATAACACAGTTCAATAGAAGTTTCTTATATCTAAGGTGATTATGAATAGTGAGTTGATCTACAATAACGTTTTGATCACATCATGTGGTTAGGACATGTCAAGAATATATAAAAGTAACAAATTTTGACTTTTTCTGTACTTCCAGCCATAAGATTTACCCCAAAACCCCGTAAAACAAAGAGGAGTGGTAACCATTAATCCCCTGTGCTGGAAGTGCACTGGGTGCATGACAATGCACAGGGACTGCTTCCTTCAGGTACATTGCAAAGAAAACAATAGCGGTCTGTTGGAGCGCTAAAGGAAGGAGCAAATAGATTAAATTAAAGTATCTGAACCTTTATTAGATGTCCCTTATATATGACACAACGCGTTTCGACAGACAGGTAGCTGTCTTCATCAGGTGATATCCCCCGAGGGGAAAGATCGTCAGGAGCTGCAGTGAGGAAAGGAGCAGGAGTCATACCGAAATCGCACCCCGAGCACTGAAGGACCTGTGGTTACCGGGTAACTGGGAATCAATGGTACAGGACCTGCGGTGACGAAGTTCCGGTCACGTGACGGTCACTGCTGGAAGGAGCGGTGAAGCGGCGTCTGTAGGCAGACTGTGGGGCCTGGTGACAGGAGAACCCGAGTGCTAACTGGTGTTGTGCGGAGGCGCACAACACCAAAAGGTGAGCGGCCATAATTACCCTTTAATGCCACATCAATCCCCAAAGGTGCTCCTCATTGCGCCCCTCTCTCTTTTACATCCTTCAGGTACATTAACATACTGCCAATATTAATGTATTTAATGAATTGCTAGGGAGGCTTAACTGCAAATGAATTCCCTATTTAATCCCTATAGTTTATAGTGCCACTTTCTAGTTGTCACCCCTGGTAAAAAAAGCAGGTCCTGCTACGAACAGAAAATCACAAACACTCTGGAAAGTGGAGCCACTGGTGAAGCAACACACTGCTTTTTAGAATTCAATTGATATGCAATAGATGAGGATGAATTCACCAACATTTATCACAATACCTCCCAATAGTGCCCCTCTGTGCCTAGGAGAATCCCATACCTCCACACTCTAAAAATGCCCCTCATTGTAATAGTGTCCTCCCTATGTCAACACATGGTAATAGTGCCCCCTCTGTGCCCATAGTAATAGTGCTCCTCACATTTGTCCACACAGTAATAATACCCCACATGGTAATAGTGCCCCTCATGTGTCTACACATGGTAATAGTGCCCCCTCTGTGTCCATAGTAATAGTGCTCCTCACATTTGTCCACACAGTAATAATACCCCACATGGTAATATGGTTCCCCTCTTGTGTCTACACATGGTAATAGTGTCCACTCTACACACGCTCACAGTAATACTAATAGGAACACTCATGGTAACAGTGCCCTTTCTGTGCCCCTGATAATAGAGCCCCCTCTGTGCTCGGATATGGTAATAATGACCATTCTGCACCCCCACACAGTAATAGTACTGGGAACATTCATGGTAACAGCTCCCTCTCTGTGCCCATAGTACTAGTGCTCCTCACATACGTACACACAGTAATAATGTCTCATATGGTAATAGTTTACCCTTGTTGCCCGTGATAAAAGTGCTTCTCCCATACTTCCACACTGTAATAATGCCCCCTCTTTGCCGACACAAGTTAATAGTGCCGGCTCTGTGCCTGCCCATGGTAACAATGCCCACCCTGCACCCCCACACAGTAATAGTAATAGGCATACTCATGGTAGTAGTGCCCCTTCTTTGCCCATATATGTTAACAATGTTTCTGCTGTGCCTCACCATAGCTATATAGTCCTCATTGTCCACCCTTATATCCAGTGGCATAACAATTCCAGGTATCCATCAATTTTGTATCAAAACTTTCAGCCCTCTGCTAAAAAGTTGACGATAAAGAGGAATTTCACCTTTCAGTATAACAAAGTCTCCTTAGCATACCTCAAATCAACAAAAGAATGGATTCACCAGAAGATGATCAACGTTTTGGAACGGCCAAGCCATGGCCATGCAACGAAGAGTGGGACAAAGACCGTAAATTAAAGAATTAATGTTCTCATACAAAAGGGATCTTCAACAAAGAATTAGTTCAGGAGTGTCTAGAATTATGCCGCTACAATATTTTAGCTCATTATTAGTATTACTATTATTATCTGCTATGTTTTTCCACTCTTGAATCGTACAGATTATGGGTGACATGGTTGTGTAGACTTTTCATATCCACAGTACATGTTCATTTTTTAAATATTTTTCTTAAGTTCTTTTTCAGATGAAACCTGCCTGAAAAGACATTGTAGGGCCAATAGCCTTAATAAGAAATATTAGCTCAAAATAGCTATATTTTAATGGTGCCAACACTGACTGGTGCAACATTTTATTTTTAAGGTTCTAAGAAGTTTTATTTCCTTTCTAAGAATCAAGAGGAAATGTTCTGTCTTCTCAGCTATCACTTACACTAAATGCCAATCTCCGGGAGGATTCGAGAATATGTTCCATGAAGCTACGGTGCGGTTTGGGCAGGAAGACGTTGCCCTATGTTTGTTGTACTGGAGTAATCTGCAATCACTGGGAGGCAGCACAAGATCCTCAGCTAATACAACATACAGTGTGGAGCGAGCGTTACAAGTACTCCACCCTCTGTCATCAGGGCTACGCTGATTTTGGATTTCCCTGATGGTAATTTCTCCAAGTGGAGTTACATAAGTGGCTACATAATAGATGGTGCTTTATTCCTGTCCTTGAATGTTGACTTATGGGGTTGTCCACTCTAATATTTTATATATTATAAAATATATTGCAATAAAAGGCTGACCTGGAAGGCATTAAAAAACTAATAAATGCTCATAATCACCTGTCCTAGACCTACCCCTCACCTCTACCACCGCCGCAGCTTGTTTTAGATCTGTTTTCGAATGGGTGACCAAGTGAGGTTCATCAGACGTCAATGCCAAAAGACCAACCCAAAAGACTATTCTTTCAATGTTGTTTTTATTGAAATTCAAGCAAAATGAGTTACAAACAAGGAAACATCAACCTATAGATAATAACAATAGTACAGGATAAATGACATAACGGAGTAAGATCTTCAAACTAGAAGTAGGGTAATCAACTCCTATAAATGTATTTATGGATGTTTTTGGTGTCAAATTCTTCAAAATCTCATATTAAATTAATTTTTTTCTTTTAGCTTTTTGTGACTTTCCTCACAAAGGTCATCTGGTCTAAGTTTATGTTGAGGTGATCTTTATATGTTTAGGGGATCTAGTCTGCTTTTTAAGGGTTGTTTTTGTGTAGAGGGGTCTTGTGTCAAGCTTCCGGGGGAAGGCGCCCTGGAGTGGACCCACTGGGCCGTGGTACCGAACTCCCCTGGGTGAGCTGGTCCTAGTTTAACAGTTTAACCAAATCCTATACAGGGATTGTCAGGGGCAAGCCCAGGGTCTAACTACCACAGCTACTAGTACCAGGGGGGCTCATAGGGTTAGCCTATACTACGGTATAGCAAGGTAGGAAACACAGGTACAGAACCCGAGGCTGGGAGAGCAAGAATGGCTCTACTGGAGGAGAGTACAAAGAAGGCCTGACCAACAGTCAGCAAGGCAGAAGCAAACTATCTTAATAATCAGGCACCTCCCATCAGTGGAGGTGGCCTGATATACCAGAGGACAGATAGCTATTGGTCAAGGGGAGTATCAGGTTGGGTTGGGCCGGCCCCAAGAGTAACAGGGGAAGGGCGTGGCCGCGCCTAGTGCACCGCTCATGATACTCATGAAACCTGACCCTGCAGCGTGCTGGTGCGGGAGCTGGGCGGTCAGCAGACAGGGAGGGGACCCGGCAATGGCTCCGAGACACAGTACGCCTGGACGCCGGATGCCGGTCGGCAGAGGAGCAGGGGAGACCGACCCAGGAAGAGTGGGCTGGGGAGCAGTGACAGGGGACCTAACATCTTGTCTGGGATCTCTATTTATTTCTGGGCCTGGGATTTTTTCTGAGGGCTACATTATAAGGACCTTATCTGAGGTCTTGATTAATTTATGGGTCTGGTCTGGGCTTGGAGTAACTTAGGCGTTAAGGCAGAACTTGTGATGATTAGTTTGACTATGAGATCAAGTATGGAAGTGGGAAACCTAACACATGGCATATCATAAATCTTGATCCATCTCCATCACAATATTCACTATGCTAAGTTTACACATATTAGTTAGCCATATTGTAGAGATCCTTCTTGTTGAGCAAGTCAGCTTGCAATGTTTGGCATATTGTCTGGCTTTGTTGTATTATGGACCCTAGGGCCATGCTCTATACCCCCAATATACTAATTATATTTTATGTGTACCTCCCACTGTGCTTATATTTGGGTAAGGACAACCATTTCCTCATCTCATTTTGGCCATCACTCATCTGAAAGTCAAGGCTGTGATTAGCAAATGAACTGATGTCCCTGAATGAGGTCTTGTCTCTGTGATTTTCGTAGAATAATCACACACGGGCAGTCGGCTGATTTCATGTTGTTTTCATAACGGGAACAAGCAAAGACAGATAGGGACTAGCAAAACTGCAAATGACTGCTCACAACTGGAGTTGACACTAGCTTTTTATAGAGAAGGAAAAGTAAGAATTCATCCAGGATCAAAGTGAAGTTTTGACTTTACGTTTCATGCAAAGCAGTTTTATTTCCTAAAGGTTTAAAGGGTGAGTCCCATCTTCATTAATTATTATTATTATAATTTATTATTAAAGTGACATTTATTTCTTGGTTCTTTACATGTAAAAAAGGGGCGTAAATAGACATGTACAATAATTATGACCAATACAAGGCACATACAGGTACAGGAGGAGTGAGGACCCTGCCCACAAGGACTCACAGTCTACAAGGGATGGGTGAGGATGCAGTAGGCGAGGAGAGAGGACCCTGCCACTGGAGGTGAATGCATCGTCGGACACTCAGCAGAAAGGTGAGAATTTATTTTTTGATTTTTAACCATTCCTTTATTTGATTTCACTTTAGCAGTGTATGTAAATACACTGCTATAGTGAAAGTAAATAGCGCCGACACCACTTGTCTGGCTCGGCTCCCCTCTGCTCTTTCTGTGTCCGGATCCCGGACCCGGACACAGAAATGGCATCCGGAGTTGCCAATCTGGACCTGTCCGTTCCTGTTTGTGGGGTCCTGCAAAAAACAGGATCCCCACGGACAGGAACAAAACGTAGTGTGAAGCCAGCCTTAGTTAATTAGCAAAGTTTACATTTCGAGGGGGAGGGACAGACTCCCTTTAAGAGACAGGTGTTTTTTTTGTGTTGGAAAGGAACCAAGAATTTACAGAGGTGAAGAAGGGACTCCGAAAGAGCAAAAATTTCGAGCGAGTTCTGTGTTATTTGTATTGTGACCTTCTCAGTGGGAACCATAATTGGACAATCATATAGCGGAAAAATAATGATTTTTGGCTAACCCCTTTTATAACTGTTTCTTGGCCTAGGGTGGAGGTAGAAGATGGTGTAAGTTCTGTTTTTCAGTTGATATCCTAAATTCTTCTCTTATCTTTCATTGCGCCAAGAATTTGCGGGGTATTTTCCAACCAATCCCTTGTTTGTCACTTTGAAATGTTACATTGACATTGGAGATAACCAACCAGTGGTTTTGAGCAAAAGGGAACATCTGTTTTTTCCCATTAAGAAAATATGGATGCTCACCCATACTGGTGTGTAATAGGGTCAGAAGGAATAGCAGTCACCAGGGGTCCCCAACCTGTATCTCAGAAGCCACATGTGGCTGGTGGGCCCGTGATGTGTGGCTTGTGGCTGTCTTCCAGTTTGTTGCATGAGCACCAGATCTAGTAAAATACCTATGAAGAGCAGGTCTCCAAATGGTCTAGACTATTGTTCTATACCAGGCATCTCTGACCTGTAGTTTGTGAGCCAAATTTGGTCACGTGCCAATGATTTTTGGTTTGTGGCTATCTTTCAGATTGGTGCATAAGCTCCAGATCTAGTAAATAGCTATGTAGAGCAGGTCTCCAGATGGTGACTTTTGTGAGTAGTTCCACACAGAAGAGCAGATCTGGATGTGGGTAAAAGTAGGAAACCCTGGATCTTGGTGTACTGCCTTGGTGTGATTTCTCTGTACAAGCTTTGGCTGTCATTTTACCAGTAATGGGGGCTCTGAGTATCACTACTGTAAGGGTTTGGAGCTAACTGTGGCTCGCGACCCTTCTTTATTGTTGAATGTAACTTCGACACTCTTTTAGAAATGAATGTGGCTCTCAATGACAGATAGGTTGGGGACTTCTGATTTAGACCATCGACTATTGAACATGTATGGCCATTTTTCAGTCTTTTACACTAAAGCCCACATTGATGATTTCTTGCATCCACCATTAACTTTTCACTTTAATTGATTTAAAAAAAAAGTTTGAAAACATCCCCTTCTAGACTCTGGACGCTCGCCCTTTCAATGCCCACCATGTAGCTTTGTTCCCAAAGGAACACATGGAAGATATCTGTTTACTGATGTAAGGATATTGCTTCAGTCTTTAAGGAAGGAAAGAAAGACAGACTCTAAAAGTTGCCAGGGCACTTGCAAGTGTTTCTGTGGTTTCCTCCTAAAGTCATATCAAAACCAAACTTCTGCCAATTCCAAGCACTGGCAAAGTCATGGTGTCTGGAGAAGGTTCAGCTTAACTCGGGAATGAAGACAGAGTCATATCCTTATAGCTATTTAGGTAATATTCTGTAAATCATCGGCCAACAAGAGTTGGAAGGGAACATTAGTTCCTACCAACAGTGCAAACAAGAGAGTCTGGAATACATTAAAATCCTATTACAAGCCTAGCTCTCTTCCCGAAATTTAAATAATGACTAAGCCATTTATCAGCTCTTGAGCATAAAAGTTCTATATATCGTAAACCCCGGATACACGCTCCTCCCAGTCTGGAAAGCTTGTCAGCTCTATTTTGCTGTGGATGATGCCATTCTGTTTTTCGAACATTAGCCGGAGTTGAATGGTGCCTCCACTAAAGGTAAACTCCTCTACAGAAACCTATAGAAGAGACCTCTGTGTTTCCGAGCCAATAAATACAATAAGTACTGTGTCTACCATGGCTAAGAGAGAAGTCGGTATTGATGCACACTGCAGTTTTGTTCTTCAGGCACTTTCAAATGTCAAGCAATTATTAACAGATTTATAATGCCTACATCAGGGCCGGGCAACATGATACATTTCAGAAACCTCCAAAGTGGACATTGGTTCCAAAATGAGACCACACATATCTGAAGCTTCAGACTGTGTTGAGAGAGTAGCTTCACAACTATTACAGACACTAAAAAAATGACTCAGGCCCTATTAAAAGCCAGATTTTGGCACATTAGCATATAGTTTTATTTGTTGGTCAATGACAGACACCTTGGAGGAACATGATGGACCCCATTATAAGTCAAAGACACTCATTGGTTGCCATGAGCATTCTTAAGTTGATGGATTCCACATTACGTTATCCTTTTGGTTACAATCCTAAGTCACGATACAGATGTGACCAGAGTCATAATTAAATTTGGCCATAGGCTGGCTTCACACTGCCCGTTTTCAGTATCTGTGCAAATCCAGCTGAAACTGGATGCACCCACATCCATTTTCGGTGCAATTCAATGGGGCCGCAGGAACTTGTGGGTGCACCCAGTTCTTTAAGGTTTCCCCTGATCCAGGTGTCCACGTTTTTTTCAGAGTCAACAAACGCATTTTGGAGCGATTTTGGTGTATATTTCAAAACTGAAAACACCTGTATCCGGGGCAATGTGGGTTAAATTGCAATGCTGCTCCATGGAAACCAGGTTCAGCGAAGCCGGATCCTACTGAATACGGATGCCGGATCCGTGTCTTTTAGCTGAGCATGCCCAGAACCCAGTTTAAAATGACACCCCACTGTGGGCGTGTCATTTGCCACTGGATCCAGCTAAAAAAGGTATACAACCTGATGCACTGGGATGCTCATGCACCGGTATTGTCATTGATCCGTGAGTTGGCTCATTAATTCTGGTGAGAGCGCATGTGGTTGCATCATGATAAACAATTGTGGAGGAATCCGGCGGGGGGGTGCAGGTTTTACCTCACATTCCAAAAAAACTGTAGTGTGAAACCACCTATACACGTCAGAAGTAGACAAGTGAACAATCATTGACCAAATGATCATCTGGTGAGCAATCATTGTGCCCATTATAGCCATTCACACTGGTTCCACATAATCAATGATACCGGGAAAACATAGAAACCGGGTTGCTGACAGCACACAAGGTACCATGCCCCTCAGGACCGGGAACCGGTTCAAGACACTACAGGAGAAGGGCCATATATTGCGGTGCCGGAAGGAGGCTTTACTAGCTCGGGCTTCCTATCCAGACCGGTGGGGCACAAACCTTGCCTGATAGATACAGACTGTGGGACTGGCGGGAGAGCTCTGCGAGGGTGGTAGAAGTGAGGAAGAAAGGAAACCCTGAAAGACAAAGAATGCGAACGTCTAGAGACTCCATAAGGGGGACCCTGAGCTGGCACATCCACCCTGTAAACCAAACTGTACCGTGTCTCGTTTTGCCATTTACCGGTACCCAGTAAAGTTGAGTTAAACTTGAACTGGTTTCCGTCATTCTATCCGCCGGTGCCCTGAGGGCTCAGCACCACCAGCAGCTCAGCAGAGGGGTAAGAACTGCATCACCAACAACCTCCATCATCCTCCCTCATTATCCACCTTTATCACCTCTGCCCTGAGGTAATAGCTCCACCTGTAGGGAGCTGTCCCACACTCTGCTGCACCCACCATCACCTAGCGGCCGGCATTGCAGCGCCAGTAACAATTTACCGGGAACTAAAGGTGTCGTTATGACCCCCAGTAAATACTCCTTCTCCCCCACCATCTACCCAAATGATAACCAGGGCACGGAACCGGGTTCCTGTCCACCCATGACTCCCCATTCAAGTCATCAGCCCCGGTGTCCGAGTACCCCTTAGGCTGGCCACATCATTAACATATGGTTTCAGTAAGAATATAACAGGAGTGATCCCATCTGAGACATTGGTGGCTTAATGTCAGGATATGCCAAAAATGTCCTATAGCTATAAGACCCTAACGCTAGGGTCACACTCAAGTTGTGCCATCCGATAAAAGGTTGTGTTAAAAGGATGCGTTTTTTTCCCTGGTGTTCACATGACATGTGTGTACATGTTTGAAGTATGCATTAATGGATACATTAATGCATGGTATGAATGCATGTATGGACACCAATGATAAATTAACACATCTGGCACAGTCACGTTTCCCAAAACGACCCAAAAAAACGCTGCAGACCACGTTATGATGTGCGCTAGAAAAACGACATAGTGCCAAACGCATATCGATTCAGCCATGCGTTTTTTGTATTGGAGTCAATGGGTCATTAACGCAGAAATTTTTAGATGAAAAAAACACATCCTTTTGGTGGATGCTTGGCGCTAGTGTGACCCTAGCCTAAGATACGAGTACCTGTCTCCTTTTATACACAGTCAGTAATGGAGAAGTGATTGCACATGTGACGCTCACACTATTTATTTCTATGGCGCTACCAAAATTGCAGAGAGACCTGTATTTGATTTATCATAAATGTCCAAGATGGAACAACCTCTGTAACTGGCTCGCTCACACAAATGTATAAATTGGGTGAGTCTAATCCTACAACAAAAGGTATTGCACTCGGATCAATGTTATTCAATGAGGCAGGGCAGATCTGCATTTTACTCACAGCTGCTTCAAGCATGAGAAAAAAATACAGCATGCTGTGATTTGACTCCGAAATCAATACAGAGTGAGAAAAAGATGGATGCCGTACAGACTTTCAGTATTTCATCCAATTGTTAGGGATGTATTAGAATTCAGTTAGATGAAAAACTATAAATGGTTAATAGTTGCTCAGTAAAAAAAGTGGATTGCATTATGGACAGCATGCGGATGACAAGTGAATAAAAAATATTCCTAATTTCCTGGATGAGAATGGTACTAATTTTTATATACACCCGTGTGACCCCAGCTGTCATGAGTGTGCCGCATCCTGATGTCACTTCTGGGGAATCTGGGGTTAGGAGGTCTCAGCGTTTAGTTGATTGCAGGCCTTCTGTAGAGCTCAGTTGACTATCTTGCTGATGTTCTTGCAATAATATGCTGAAAGGGTTAATGACCTGCTGGTTAAGAATTCTCTTAGCCTTCATTTCAGCTGTAGCTTGTGATTATCTATCCCATCCACTATATCTACTTGCTCTTGACCTCACTCCATTCCGTATATAGAATGTGTATTCTGACCTGTGGAGAAGCTTGTTGCTGTTAAGCAGATGTGTTGTTCTTTTAACAGCAGCAAAGCTTCTATCTGGAGAGGTTATTGGAGCCCTGTTTTATTTGTTGCATTGCCAGGGTTCCCTGTGTATTTCCTTCTCTCCTGCCCCTTCACTCCTTTGCTTGGAAGGATGACATCTAGGTGAGTCATATTCAGGAGCTTAGCAAGGTATGAGACCCAGGTATCACCATCTCAAGGGGTAATCTTGGAGACAGGAATTAGCCTAGTGATCTCTAGCTGGAGGGAAAGCTTAGGTACACACTGTTCCTGCTACTTAACAGTCATTAGTGTCATAGTATTTCTATGTATGCTTGATTTGAAGCAGTTGTTGTGCTTGCAACTCCTCCCTGGTTTCTCGAACAGACAGGGACAATGTCTGCCACTTGGCACGGCACCAAAGGATGGTAAAAGGGGGAAAGAGGCCTTAGCACTAAAGAGAGTGGGTAGGGTCACTGGTTACTACCCTAGCCCCCCTAAGCAGGTCATTCCCCCTGCTATCATCACGTGCCTAGTCCCTGTCTATCACATAAGGCAACCCTGACTAGTGCACTGGTCGATAATGAATGCTACCCTCGCCACTTCAGATAATAAACACAGTAATAGGTTAATAAGGATACTTATAATAGGCTACAAAACAAAATATCTGCCTGCACAAGCAAAGCACACAGACAGGGAGAGGGTGAATCCTGGAGGCTGCAAAACAACATGCCCTGGGGACTAAAGAATATAGCCCCTGTTAATTATAATCACTAATGAGTAAGTATTAAAACGTTTATGTTCACAGGATGCTTTTAGGAGACAAAAGGAGTGTGAGATTAGTGATACTATGCTGCAGGGACATGTTTTGCTAGCTTAGGAGGCGTTTTGGAGGTGACAGGATCCCTTTAACTGTTTGAATTGAGTATTTCGGCCCATCTGTGTCTTATACTACACCAGTGGCCTCAATGATTTCTGGGGCCACCATGTAATGCTTTTTTTCCCCTTATGATCAAAAGCAAAACATTTTGTGTTTTTCTCAACATAAAATAATAAATTATTGTCTTATTTATTGACTTGAATAGATAAAAAATGTGGCTTTTTTTATTTTTTAATAATATTTTCTGTTTTAGAAAATCCAAAGAAAGCTTGCAGCAGACTAGATTAAGCCATTAAGTAATTACCTATAAGTATCTATTGATGAATTACATCCTGAGTCATAACCATAGGAGGTTCAGAGGTTAGTCCGGCTTCACACCACGTTTATTTGCTGTCAGGTTCTGTCCAGTGTTTTGCAGGAAGCACTGGACAGAAACTGATAGCCACGGACAAAACAGAACCAGAGGGCAAATATGCCCTCCGGTCCTGCTTTCTGCCGGAATCAGCGGCTGCAGCTGTCCAGTGCTGAATATTTCAGAATAGTGGCAGGAGGGAGCTCTCCAGGTGCTGAAATTTCAGCTAGGGAGCTCTCCAGGTGCTGAAATTCAGCGGCGGCTGTTATAGCACCTGTTCACGCACCCGACGTTCCAGCGAACCGGTCGATTATGCAGATCTGGCGGCAACCGTGCCCATAAATCCATGTTATGGCGCCGGATCGGAGGATCCATATTTCCGATTTGCCCGACAAAAAGCTGCAGCCGATTTGTGTCGGACAAAACTAAATCCCGAATCAGTGGACCGAAGAAAATGATGCAAATAGCTGCCATCCGGCCCCATTCGGCACCATAGGGATATAATAGGGGCCAAATTGGATCCAAATCAGTCCGGTTCACACCAGACAGCCCCGATCCCAAAAATCGTTGTGTGAAGCCGGCCTTATAGTTGGCTCTAGAGCCTGGATGGTTCAAAAAGTTAAAATAATAAATCACAAAAATAAGTAAATAAAAAAAACATCAAAAAATATAATAAATGAGTAAATAAAAAATATATTATTAATTCAAAATAAAGAAATAACAAATAAAAATATCACACTAAAATCACTAGTACTTAAATGATGAACGATAGCTGGGGGGAAGTCATGTTTCATTTTTGTTTCCAGCTCGGTGGATCTAGATTCCAAATCAACCAAGGGTAAGATTTCAGCAGAATAAGGTGACCATATAGAGCATGGATCTAAAACTCCAGGCCTTGAGGACCAGAAAAAGGTAATCTTTTCAGGATCTCCTTAGTCTTGCACAAGTAATAATATAATTGTGGCACCCCTGCGGTCTGGTTACCACAGAAGTACTGCATCTAGTCCATAGTTGTGTATCCCATTCCCAGGTAAGATGGAGACACAATACCGAGACACACACACACACCTTGCACCGAACACCCATCCAAACTCCAGGCCAGGAGATGAAGGGTGGAAAAAACTCTAGGGCAACCCATCACTGGCGGGATAGGTTAATATGGTGGAGAGATGAAGTCTGCAGAAGACAGAGGAAGAGAGGGACCATCAAGAGAGATCGAGTTCTAGGGGAGGCTAGTGCTGGGGCCTAACTGGACCAGTGGGTAGGTCAGCCGAGGAAACCCCACCAGAGGGACCCCGAATCCACAACCGCTATATCGGTCATTGCTAGAGGAACTGGTTGCAAGAGGGGACAAGCCCCAATCTGACAACAGCACTGCAAGTTTGAGCAAGGAAACTGGAGGCCACTGAACTTTGTGTGCAGAGGCCAACTACAGTGGACAACCCGCAGGACGGTGGCTAGACCTAGGGCCAGAGGACGTGTCGACAGTCACTCAACAGGGCTCACAGCCATCAGCCTGGGACACTGTAGCGCAAAGGCTCAAGGCACAAGTGGCGACAAATCCAGAGCAGGAAAGGGCAACCTGGAAAGGCATAAAATAGAGTGTCTCGGTGGAGTGGACCTGCATTGCCTGGGAGTTGACTGGACTGCTGACCTGAAGGAATGGTGCCCTGGCTGGGCTGGAACTGCCAAGAACTGTGAGTAAAGGTGAAAGAACTGCACCTTTGTGTCCTCCTGTTATTTCCTGCGCCCTCCTTGCCACCTCCTGCACCCATACCAATGCCTTCCATCATTCTTATAGATTTTATGCCAACGTGGAGTCCCCTTCACTGTGGGGAGCGTTACCATCTTGGCTGCCGCACCACCTGCCCCAAGGGCCCAAAACAGCAGCGCTGGTCAACCTTGACAAGGTACCACAGGTGGCATCACATAAATACTCATTATATTCCCCTGTAAATAACCTCATAACTGTACGGTCAGGGCCACAATGTTGCGCCACAGCCACCGTGACCTCCTCAAAAGATCACGGCCTGGCCACCGAGTACTCCGGCGCCCTTGTATAATCACTTTACTGGTGATGATTCCAACCCTTGGCAATTTTAAGGAAATCCTGACAACATGACCTGTTGGTGGCTCTTGAGACCTGGAGTTGGAGATCCCTGATATAAGAATATGGGGTCTTCTAACTCTTTCCTAAGAAATGATGTCGGGAAGAATAGGGAAGTTTGAGTGGAAAGCATCATTCATTCTTCCAGAGGTGTCAGGCAGCTACTTACTCCTCTCTACTTATTGTAAATTTTGGTTATATGCTGCTTTCTGAAGGACTACTGTAAGATGAACTGATGTGAGTGGTAACAATGGCTGTAAAAAGTTGTGAAATAAGTATGTCATGTGCAGAGTGCTCCGCAGTCTCTCTGAATTGCTCTGTGTCATGGGCAGTCTGTTTTGCAGTCTTGTGAATTGCTCTGTAGTAGTTAAATAGAGTTAATTTCCTTTAGTCTTTTAAGGGTTAACTTCTGTGTCTCTGCAGTACCAAATTGCTGTTTGTCAGGTGATCTGACCACTCCCACAACCTTTAAATAGTTCTTTTGACCATCACCTGGTGTTGCTGAAAGAGTTCATTCTCTTTCTGGCCTTGAGCTCTTTGGATGCTGCACAGTTTCAGATGAAGCTTTCCTGAAACTTTTCACCTTGGAGATAGCCATCTTGAGGGAGTTACTGTTTGTATTTCGGTCCGTGTGTGGAGGTGAGTGGGCGTTAGCCCAGGGATGGTCAGGATCAGGGCAAGGGTTGCCGCCCAGATAACCTCACCTTCAGAGGTAATTATGGGAACAGAGTAAACTAGAGAACCCCAGTTTACAGGGTTGGACTAGCTCACCAGATTACCTTTGCCCACCCCTGCCATCCTGCTCCTTATTCCCTCATCTGTTACAACCACCCCATGACAAAGTCACCACCGTAAGAGCTTTGGGTAATAAGGAGATAAACATATTGTTAATATACTGAGGACATTTGCGAGTTGTATTTCTTTTTCCAGGTTTGAGTTCTTTGAATTTCACTCCCCTCAAAAAAATAGGAATTAAAACATTGACACTCTCATGTGCTAAAATATCAAATAGCTTAGCCAAGTTCTAGTTGCACCATGTTGGCTTACTGTAGATATGGGACTGATATCCATTTTGGAACCTTCTCTTGTTTTCTTCAATCTCTCTGAGAGCATCATAGCAGATAAAAAATATAGAGACATGCTAAAAAATGGCCAAAAGGACAAAAAACTGGCTACTGGTATTGTCACCACTACCAAATTAGGGGTTTTGACAAATACTGGTGGCACAAGAATCATCGTTTTGAAAGGTCTTCTTACGTAATATTCTTTCCGGATGGAATGAAATAACTCCAGTAACTTTAATAGAATACACAGTGCTGTAATTATAGTGATGTCATCAAAATTTGGCTTTAGACGTTTTAATAAGTGAGAACTGTACTCCAGTCTTGGCTCACGATGGAGCACAAGTCTTACATTTCTCCTGTGCTCAATGTCTCCTCTTGCTCATAGATCTAGGAAGGTACTCTTTCTCCTTATGGGGACCCGTAGCTAACCAAGACATCTTATTGGGCAGGCAATGTTGCCTGGGCAAAAAAGTTTGCAAATTATCTTATTTTCAGAAGAGAGCTGATTTTCAAGCTGTCACGTATGGACTTCTTTCGCAGTTCTGGAGTGTTGCTGGTGTGCTATTAAAGTGAGTTTTTTTTCCTTAGTCTGCTGTTTGCAGCTCTGCAGATGGAGGGTGAGCAATAGCATTTAGATGGAGGTTTAGGGGTGTGTGGTATTCAGATTGTTACTACCCTAGCCTTGAAGCAGTTCCACTTCCCTCCTCTAGGTGTCACTAATAGAGATCATTTCTGCTTGGACCCTGTACTGTGAAGTCATGCTGAGCTGTTTTGTTGCTGCCGTTGACTTCCATTAAAGCTTCTGGGTTTTCTCGGTCTATGGGTGGAGGTAGGGGCTCATTAGGAGCAAAGGGCTAGGCTGACAGCCTGAACCTCCTCACCTTCAGAGGTATCTTTGGGAACAGGGCTAGTCAGGGACCCCAAGCCCAGGGCCAGACTAGCTCCCTGAATGCCCTTGCCCACTTAACATCTTGCCTCCTGATTCTCTTACCACTGTACATGCCAGAATATTTGATTTTTTTCATCCATCCTTTATAGTTTATTGACTCCATAGACCACTTCCTTTTTAATAAGTGAGAACTTTACTCCAGTCTCGGCTAAGGATCGGGCACATGTTTTACATTTCTCCTGTGCTCAATGTCTTCTCTTGCACTTACTTCTGGGAAGGCACACTTTCGCCTTATAGAGACCCCCTGCTAAATAAGGCATCTTATTGGGCAGACAATGTTGCCTGGGTAAAAAGATTTGCAAATGATCCTTCTTTCATCTAGAAGAGAGCTGATTTGGAAGCCTCTACCTGACTCATGCAGTTATGAGCTGTCAAGAAGAGCGTTGAAAGGGTGGCGAGTCAGTAAGAAGTGAGAGATGTAGGGTATCCCATTCAATAAGTATCTAAGATGAAGAATTTCCATATTTGGCTGGGCATACCCTTTAATTAGATGCCAGAATATTTGATTTTATTCACCCATCCTTTATAGTTAATTGGCTCCATAGACCACTTCCTATTTTATTTTTAATGATGTCCATTTCTCCAGTCTATGGTCACATCACATCACTGCCCAAACTAAACATTAGTCCGGTACACGGTGTTTGGAACAAGGTGCGTCTCTGCCCAGTCTGCCATGAGAGCACGGACTGCGCGCTGACCACTCGTTACGCCCTCATCTCGTCATGTTTACCCTTCGAAAGAAGAATTAATAGGAGCCAGTGACATTCTTCGGCAGCCTATCATTACTACTCTTTAATAAAGCATTACAAAGTTATTACCGTGCATATCATTACTTCCCAACGCTCGGCCCCTAATTACAGAGTTACGGACAGAGCTCAATAACGTGTCTGTTGTGCCGAGGTTTTGACTGCAAAGAGACCGGCGTATGGAAAAAAAGGAAAACGTCCATTTATGCCCCAGAGGTAATGAAGTCAAATTATCACAGGCGACAGTCTCTAGAGCTGCAATTTAGCTATGTGGTCTGTCTTTCAGGAGTGAAGGGTGATTTTAAGTTGTTTTCATTGCAAATAATAATAATTGGAAAAAAATGATATATTGAGGCTTATTTTATATTATGTAATTTCCATATTGACAGATTTTAGGAGAAGGAAAATAACTGGAAATATCTATAGGTTATTAAATGTAACCAATAACATCGTAGGCAATAAATTGTATGCAGTATGTATATATGATTATATGTATATATGTAAAAAAAAGCTTTCTCTGCGCTCCATTCTAAAAGTGGACATTGTTAAGTTTGTATGACTATCTTCAGGCCCAGGGGCCCCAATGCTAAAGCTCCAACGGGGCCCCCAATTATTGTAAATCTTTAATAATATTAGTCTTTTTCTATGGGTCAAAGGGACTTTTGGGCCCCTCCCCCCCCCTAGGCTGCAGGGCCCGGGTGCGATTGCAGCCCCTGCACCTATTGTGGTTACACCTCTGACGACTATCAAAGGGGAGGAGAATGTAAAACACCTGTTAACGGACCTCAGTGCTTCTCGTTGTTTTTAGTTTTTTTGCTACATTGGGACATTAATTTATGTCTCTGGAATCTACTTGAACCTGCACCCCAAAACTATAACCTACACCCTGAAATGTGAATCTTCACTTTGAACCATGAACCTGGACACTAAAACCCAAATCTATACCCTGAATACTGGACTTGTGCCTTAAAATCTGACTCTGCACATGTATCTTGAAACATGAACCTGCACCTTGAAACCTGAGCCTGTACACTGAAATGTGAACTTATGCTCTAAAACCTAAATTTACACTCTAAAATATGAACCTGCATCTTAAAACATGAGCCTGAACCCTAAAACCCGGATCTGCACTCTAAAAGATGAACCTTAACCTTGAAATGTGAACCTGTACCTTGATGCATCAACCTGTACCATGAAATGAGAAACTGAAACCTGAACTTGTGCCCTAAAATATGAAGCTGTAATCTGGAATGTAAACCTGAAACCAGAACCTCCCATAAAACATTACCTGTACCTTGAAATGAGAAGCTGAAATCAGAACCTGTATCATGAAACAAGAACTTGTACCCTCAACTATTAACCTGTACCTTGAAATTAGAACCTGAAACCTGAACCTGCACCATGAAATTTGAACCTGAAACCATAACCTGTATCCTGATATTTAAACCTTAATCAAGAACCTATACCCTGAGACCAGAACCCATACCCTTAAACCAGACCCTGTACCCTGAAATTAGAAGCTGAAACCTGAACCTATGGTCTCAAAGCAGAGCTGTATCCTGAAATGTGAATCTGTACTCTGACATGTGAAGCTAAAACCAAAACCTGTACCCTGAAACATGAACCTGAACCTTGAAATGAGAACCTAAAACCAGAACCTGTAACCTGAAACATGAACCTGCACCTTGAAATGAGAACCTAAAACCAGAACCTGTAACCTGAAATATAAACCTGAACCTGACCCGAAAACCTGAACACACATCCCAAAACCTGACTCTGCACCCTGAAAAGTGAACCTGTACTCTGAAATGTGAAAATGCCGATGCACCCTGAAACCTTAACTCCTTATTGTCTCAATTAAAATCAGTGTATGCATACAAATGGATTGAACTGGTATGATGCGAATACGCAACAGTAGGCATTAAAGGGTTAACCTGTACCCTGAAATGAGAATTTGTGCCCCTGAAAGCAGAACCTGTACCCTGATATATTAATGTGTATTCTAATACTGCAAACCCGAAACCAAAAATATTTACCTCTACCTTCAAATGAGAACTTGCACCCTGAAATCAAAACTAGCACCCTGAAATTTGAACCTGTAATCTGAAACCAGACCTTGTACATTGAAATTTGAACCTGTAATCTGAAACCAGACCCTGTACATTGAAATTTGAACCTGTGCTCTGAAATGTAAATCTGAAGCCAGAAGCTGCACCCTGAAACCTGAACACACACACACTGAACCTGCACCACTGAAATATGAACCTGGACCTGCACCGTAAAATTTGAGGATAAAAAGGAATAAGCCAGCACCACTATAAGATAGGTTGCAATAAAAATTGTGCACATGCACATATTACTTCCAGACTGTATAAAATAGTAAAAATTGAGACATTTAGCAAAACGTTGATCAATCTTTTGAGCCACCCTGCCAGTGTCAAGGCAATCTCAATTAGGGTGGTCTTACTCTACTTTTTTATTTTAGCTGTGTTATGTGACCTTAAACATAAACATACAGTTGACATATAGAGCTAACATTTACCTGGTGCATCTCAAACCTGCTGTCATGGTGCCAGACAGTACAAGGGAATAAATGGCAACTCAGGCTCCCACACCTGTAGCAACTACCACATATGTTTGAGCTTTGCAGAATTAGCCCTCACTGCACCAGGCCAGCACTCATGAATGAGGGCAGGACAGGCTCAAGCATATGGAGCTAGAAATAAACTGAGCCTGTGAGCAGGGTACGATAATCGTGTGTGAACAGTTACCAAGATTGCCAATAACAATACAGATGGAAACAAGCAAAATCCGGCATGCAGGGCAAATTGGTAGTGAGCCACAGACCAATCACTGTCCACTGTATGTTTATGTTTGAGGTCGTATGACACAACTAAAATAAAAAACTATAGCGTAGGACCACCCTATTTGAGATTGCCCTGACGTTGGCAGGGTGGCTCAAAATATTGATAAATTTTTTGCCAAATGTCTCAATTTTTTACTATATTATACAGTCTGGAAGTTATATGTGTATTTGCACAATTTGTATTGCAAACTGTCTTCTAGTGGTGCTGGTTTTTTACCTTTGTATCACCATGAAATTTGAACCTATACCCTGAAACCTGAACCAGTACCAAAAAAATGAGAACCTATGCCCTGAAACCTTATCCTGTAACCTTATATCTAAATTTGCACCTTGACACATAACCCTGGATCCTAAAACCCCTAACGTGCAGCCTAACATTTTAATCTGCACTGAAATGTGAACCCCAATCCTGAAACCTGAACCTCTACCCTGAAGCCTGTGTCCTGAAATGTGAACCTGTCCCCAAGACCTGAACCTGCGCCCTGATAAGTGAAAAGGTACGAAATCTGACCTCTTCCTTAAACATTGCCCATGTATGAATGTGTGTAAGCGATTGGGTGAAGAAAGGTAGCAGGATAGTATTTCTATAGGTTGTCATGCAAGGCTCTTTTGAGCATTTATATAATTCCTTCCCTGAGCAGAAAAGTATGTGTACCAAATAATTGTCAGCTCTTTAAATTGAAATAGTTGAGGCGAAACATTCTCCATATCAAATGCAAACGTGGGCATGATAACCTGTTTAGTCCCCCCTACTGAGGGATTTCTCCCTCACTAAAGAGGTAAAAAAGTGGGCACTAGAATGTGGCACCATGAAAAGGAAATCCACGAACTTGTACAAAGAGAAAAGGGTATAGGACTTCACTCCCGTTCCAATGATGCAAATCAAATCAATACATTTACTAAAAACTCATTGGTTGGTTTATTCTACATGTTTCAAAGTTAAAAACCTCTTCATCAGGACAATATCTGACTTAGCCAGCACACACCTTTTCTCTGAGGTTACCTCTCCAGACGTATCCTTGTGGATGTAACTCAGGTTCCACTCCCTCCGTTAATATGCTGTCTCCAAGAGCAGACAGACAAATTCAGGTCTGTTAACCTCTCAGGAGCTCTGGATTTCTCAATACAAATTACACACACAAGGTCTCTCTACCATGTTCTTCCAAGCTAGGTTGTGTACTTCCAGGACCTGTATTGCATCAGAGACCATGTGACTAGGGATGGGCGAATCTACTCGCTAGGAGTAAGGGACTCGCAGGACTCGGTACTCTGCGAGTTTCCCAGCGATTACTCGCACAGTAACGAGTCCAATGCAAATCAATGGCAATCCTAGTTTTGTCAGAGACTCTGACAAAACTAGGATTGCCATTGACTTGCATTGGACTCGTTACTGTGCAAGTAGTCGCAGGGAAACTCGCACAGTAAGGAGTCCAGCTGTCTGCTCTGTGTCTGCTCTCAGCCTGCAGGCTGCCGCTGCTCCAGGGTCCTAGAGCCCACCTGCTCTCCCTGTGCACAGAGATGATGTAGCAGAGCTGAGATTGTTCTCAGTCTGCTCATTCCCTGTGCATAGACATGTATATCTATGCACAGGGATGTAGCAGAGAGGACATCGCGTTTTGGACTATGTCGGACGGAAGAGGATTTTTTTAATTAAAGATGGAGTCCCTAATGGCTTTTTTTTTTATTTCTAATAAAAAATTTTCTCTGTGTTGTGTTTTTTTTAACCCTTTATTGGAGATTCTTAGTGGCCGGGTCAAACCTGGCCTGACATTAAGAATCTCGGGCTTAATACCAGCTTGTATAACAAAGCTGGTATTAACCCCTTTATTACCCAGCGTGCCTACGCCACCAGGGCCGCTGGAAGAGCGGGGATCAGCGCCAGAGGATGGCGCTTCAATGAACGCGCCATCTTCTGGGGCGGCTGCGGGCTGCAATTTGCAGCGGGGGGTGCCCAGAAAGCTTAGGCCTCCCTGCGCTGCGGATTCCAGCCCCCAGCTGCTTAGCTGTACCTGGCTAGACATAGAAATTGCGCGGAGCCCCCCCCCCTTTTTTTTTAATTATTTCATGAAATTCATGAAATAATAAAAAAAAAGGGCTCCCATATATTCTTGTGTCCGGCCAGGTACAAATAGGCACCTGGGGGTTGGGGGCAGCCCGTCGCTGCCTGCTGGATCTGGCTGGTTTTTCTGAAAAATCAATAAAACAATCCTAAAAAAGGGACTGCATCTTTATTAACCCCTCGCCCATGGTCCAGGGGTTAATAAAGATGCGGTCCCTTTTATTTACATTGTTTTATGGATTTGTCAGAAAAAAAATTTGACGTGGGCTTCGCCGTATTTCTGGAACCAGCCGGATCCAGCAGGCAGCGACGGGCTGCCCCCAAAACCCAGGTGCCTATTTGTACCTGGCCGGACACAAGAATATAGGGGAGCCCTTTTTTTTTATTATTTCATGAATTTCATGAAATAATAAAAAAAAAATGCGTGGGGCTCCGCGCAATTTCTATGACTAGCCAGGTACAGCTAAGCAGCTGGGGGCTGGAATCCGCAGCGCAGGGAGGCCCAAGCTTTCTGGGCACCCCCCGCTGCAAATTGCAGCCCGCAGCCGCCCCAGAAGATGGCGTGTTCATTGAAGCACCATCCTCTGGCGCTGAACCCCGCTCTTCCAGCGGCCCTGGTGGCGGTGGCACGCTGGGTAATAAAGGGGTTAATACCAGCTTTGTTATACAAGCTGGTATTAAGCCCGAGATTCTTAATGTCAGGCCACGTTTGACCCGGCCACTAAGAATCTCCAATAAAGGGTTAAAAAAAACACAACACAGAGAAAATTTTTTATTAGAAAAAAAAAAAAAAAGCCATTAGGGACTCCATCTTTAATTAAAAAAATCCTCTTACGTCCGACGTAGTCCAAAACGCGATGTCCTCTCTGCTACATCCCTATGCATAGATATAGATGTCTATGCACAGGGAATGAGCAGACTGAGAACAATCTCAGCTCTGCTACATCAGGCAGCAGGCGGGATCTAGGACCCTGGAGCTGCGGCAGCCTGCAGGACCCGAGGGCACAGAGCAGACAGCCGGACTCGTTACTGTGCGAGTTTCCCTGCGATTACTTGCACAGTAAGGAGTCCAATGCAAGTCAATGGCAATCCTAGTTTTGTCAGAGTCTCTGACAAAACTAGGATTGCATTGTAGCAGATAGAGCCTGAAGCTTCCGAGACACATCTGCGATTTGTAATTCGCACATTACTCGCTATTACTCGCTTCCCCATTCTTTAACATTGGACTCGCTAGACTCGCAACAAGTAGCGAGTCCCGGGCTCGGACTCGCTAGAGTCAAGCGATTCCGAGTAATTTAGGACTCGCCCATCACTACATGTGACCCAGAAACAGGTAATAATTAAGGAATGACTGGCATCACCTTGAGTGTAGGTGCTAGCAAGAAAAAAACAGAAACAGGTGATACACCCATGGAAGGTATGTGGTTAGCCAGACCCACCCAGCACACTGGCTAACCTATTAATCCAACCCTTAATTCATTGAATAGGATTTGTGGAACTACAAGTCCCAGCAACACAAATTTGTATTTACATCGCAGCAGAGCTCCATCTGTGTGATACATACTGGCCATTTATAATGCAGCTGCTCACTACATCACAAAGCTCGCTGACCAGTAAGGAGATCCAGGGCAGGGCTCAGGGATCTTCCTAATTTTTGGTGCAAGGAAATCTTTTGTCCTGTTGATGGAATTTCTAGTAACGTCAACAAGTTTTTGTATTTCTTTTTCTTTATATAGTCAAGGATTTTATTTAGACATTTAATATAGTTACATTGAGTCAATTGCTTTTCTGCATATCACGTATGATTATTTTATATTTATTTATATTAATCATTATTATTATTTTAGTGACAATATATCTGTATAAATCTGTTCTAACTGTAACAAGCCCGTTCTTCAATTAAAACTAGAACTCTTTGGTGTCAAGCCAGAAATGAATCTCTTGTTGCAAATCCTTGTGGAAGTGACGGGTTAAGCCAAAAGTGATTAATTTTGAGTTAGCCAAACTTGTTTTGAGGAGTCGGGGTGTGAATGCTGTTCTTTTTTCACCTTCTTACAACACATGCGGGCTGAACACTGGATGGGCTTGTTCAGCTCAGGTCTCATTTCCAAGCCCCTCGAGTTTAATATGCTTCTAAATGAAGTGTTACAAATTTGTGTTTTATCTGTAGGGAGAATTAACTCCAACTGTTTAGTTTCGCTGTCGAAGGAACACGTCTCCCAGTGACAGCTCAGGCTCTGTCCGCTGGGGTACAAGTGCTCCCTACCAGTCTCATGTTAACATTGAATGTATATGTGCAGTTGTCTTTAAAGATGATCAGACATAGTTAGAATTTGCATGTTCGCGGGAATTTTCCCAGGAAATTCAATTTGCTGAGAAGTTATTCTCCACAAATTAAATGTCCCCCATCAAAGGTCCCCAGAGCATAATAAATGTAAGATGTAAAAAATAAAAATATGCTTATATTCACCTTACCGCTCACCTCTCTGGTCCCTCCGCTCAACAATATCCCCCATTTGTTCCTTGTCGCATCTTCTTATCCCCATTGGCTGTGATTTTGAAGAATCTACATTAAAACCAATTACCAAAAATCAGCATTTTTGTAAGTGTGGATCTTTATAATATTTGAGTACAATTCATTTCCACTTGAATATGCGGTATTCACTCATCTCTTGTCATCATGGCATTAAGATCAGAAGATTTAAGGTAATGTAGTTGGCTTCATGGTTTTATTGATTGGTTCTTTGGATGACTCTGCCCATATTCCTTATTTACAATCAGGATTGATCCATCCCAGAATGCCTCACCTCTTATCAAGGGTCAAAACAAAAGCTTGGATACATTAATCTTCAACTTTTTGGATCCATGATACATCACGGGCTATCTACCAGGTACTCTAGGCATGAGATCATAAATATTCAACTACTTTTATATAAATGTTTAACGTTTCTCACATTTTGTAAAACTACTTAAACCAAGATTTGTTACTATTTGTTAATGAGAACCTTGTTTGACCCCTACATTAATTAAGATCAGATATTTAAATTACATTGAACCCCAGAACCTAAATTCCGCTTTAGATCGTAAACTCAACTAAACCCATTTTGCAAATATTGTAGATTAATTAAGGGATTTATTATTATTTGTTAAAAGGATAACCAGACTAATTTCCCAAATGAATTCAGACTTCAGACCCATAAACTCATCCCCACACTGGATAAGAACCCTTAACTCATCCCTACTCTGGATCAGACACCTAAATTCATCCACACTCTGGATCAAAACCCTTAACTCATCCCTACTCTGGATCAGACACCTAAATTCATCCACACTCTGGATCAAAACCCTTAACTCATCCCCACTCTGGATCAGACCCCTAAACTCATCCTCACTCTGGATCAAAACCCTTAACTCATACCCACTCTAGATCAGACCCCTAAACTCATCCTCACTCTGGATCAAAACCCTTAACTCATCCCCACTCTGGATCAGACCACTAAACTCACTGCCACTCTTGGACACACCGCCTGATTCAGGCTATTGATGAGTGAGCATACTTGGCACTGCTCGATAGTTGACTGAGCATCGGTGTGCTTGAGCTCAATTGTTGCTGGCGGGTGCTTGAGCATAATGCTGGAGTTCCTGCCCTGGGGAAGAGAATGAGAGATTTCCAGAATAATGATCGAGTTCCCCACTTACTTCAATTATACTCAGTACTTGAGTTGAGCCCATTCGAGTGTCTAACTTGCTCAATTCAAGTAACAAATTCTCGAGCATTTTAGTGCTCGCTCATCACTAATTTAGACCCTCTAAAACAGATGCCTATAGTTAATTGACCAGAATCATAAAATAATTTTAGACATCTTACCAAACTCGTACAATAATCAAACCCCACAACATCCCCTCCTTATTTAACCCCAGAACAGTCCCCTAAAATTATTCAGACCCCAGACCAAAACAAGGATAAATGTATACTTGCTTATCACAGGGTGCTGTTTCATTTTGGTAATATCCCGGCTTTGACCAAAGTCCCAACCTTATGCGATGGCTCTTGGCCGTAGCCTAAGTTGGTGCCTGGGGTCCATAATTTGATTGTAGTAGCTGACAATTTAGTACTGTTGTGTTCATGTTCATCTTTATGGATGTAGTAGAGTTGTAGTAATTCTATAGACCAGATTGGTGAGTTTCCAGTTGTTGCTTCAATTGTTGTGCAGTTTTATCTGAAATGTGTAACATCAATAATAGAAATTTAAGCTTGATATGGTTGTTTTATATTTAAAAAATTATAAATTAAATAACAATTAATTATGAAAAATAAAAAATTGCTAAGGAATCTTATACATTGCAAATTCCTGTAAGTGCTGTTTGTAAATTTTCTACTCAAGACATGCTGTCTACATTTGAAGCATTGTGGGTGTACTTTGTTCCAAAGATTGCCCTAATATAGTTTCTTAGATATTTTAATTTTTATTTCTCCATTGATTATTCAAAATATCAATCTCTCATTTAAAGATGAGCAAACTTTCCCTGAGCATGTTCGACAATTTCAAATTCGGCACGAACATTGATGTTTTGGAAACCCAAGGAATTTACATAAAAATCACCAAATGATTTGTTTAGGAAAAAATTTACAATGGCCGTAAAGCTTTCCCTGAATCTTTGGGGCCAAAATGCTCACCAGAGCACCCACTTGCCGGGAACAACACCCAACCTTAGGAGTGTTCCCAGCCTTCTGGTCTACCGCCTTCTGTCAAGCTGTAGAGTTTGTTTTGAGCTTTAAAATTTTTTTTTTAAGCTTCCTCAAGTTTGCAGGTGTTTTCACACCTGCAGGGTGTACATTTTTGAAACAGTGCCAGATGTGGTAGCAGCTGTGAAGTCCAGGAACCATACAATGTCCTTAAAACATCTATGTCAGGCTGCCTTCACACTTGCAGATGGATCTGCAGCGTTTTGCAGATGCATCTGCAAGTGTGAGCATGCTGACCGCGGCCCCTATGTTTATAATAGGGCGCACGCGGTGTGAAAGCTCTCATTCACTCCTATATGTGTACTGTCAGCAGGCGTATGCCTGCTGACAGATCACACACTCCCGTCCGCACTGTGGACGCGAGATGTAGCGTCCATGCTGCGGGCGGGAGAGGTGTGATCTGTAAGCAGGCATACGCCTGCTGACAGTACACATATAGGAGTGAATGAGAGCTTTCACACCGCGTGCGCCCTATTATAAACATAGGGGCCGCGGTCAGCATGCTCACACTTGCAGATGCATCTGCAAAACGCTGCAGATCCATCTGCAAGTGTGAAGCCAGCCTAAGAGAGCCTTGTATTTTATTTATTTATTTTTTTATTATATTATTCATTTTTTATTATTTTGGTTTTCATTTTTTTGGATAATTTTTTTTTTAGAGAAAATCTTTATTATAGAAGAGGGTCTGTAGCATTCAAGGCCTCCTCTTCAACAGTTATCAACTAGCAATTGGGATAAAAATAGCATATGTCCATTATTTTGCACTGATGGGGCTCTGTTGTATTTTTGGTCACCTAAATAGGTACACCCACCCCCTGCTGCCTTTTTTACCTGGCTGGTAATCAAAATACAGGGGAGCCCTTTTTTAAAAAATATTTTTTGAAATAATTTAAGAAAATGATGCGGAGCTTTGCTGTATTTTTGGTTTCTAGCCAGGTGTGGAGGCTGGAATCCTCAGTGTGGAGAGGCCATCGCATTCTGGTCCCCCATACTGTGACTTGCAGCCCACAGCCACCCCAGAAAATGGCACATTTATTGCAAGCACAATTTTTTTGGAGCTGCACCAAGTCTTCCAGTTGCCCTGGGGGATTGGCAGACTGTTTAATAAGGGGTTGATGCCTGATATTTAGTATCAGGTAGCACTATGCCCAAGATTCATAATGTCGGGCCAATGTTTGATCCAGCCATTATGAACCTCTAAATAAATAGTAAAAAAATGCACCACATCGTGAAAATCATTTATTTGTAAAAAAAAAAAATACAAAGACGTGCCTCATTCCTATCTTTATTATTCTGACATAAATCTTCCAGGATCCTCAGCGACATCATGGCTGGACATAAAACTGACTGAGTTTTTTGCTCCCGATGTGAGGGAGGTGATGTCATGGTCTGGATCTCTTGAGGTCAGCTAAAGCAACGCGGCTATCTGACCCTAGGTGAACTTTCCCACATCACCCCACTCACAATGGGACCTGAAACTCAGTCAGTCTTGTGTCCCACTGTGATCTGATGTCACAGAGGATCGTGGAGGGTTTGTGAGGGAAAAATAAAGATGGAATGAAGAGTTTGTGTTTTGTTTTATACAAATAAATGATTTTTCACGATTTATTATTATTTACTTACAGGTTATTATTGGCTGGGTTTAACATTGGCCCAATATTATGAACCTCTGTCTTAGTGCCAGCTGGCAATACTCAGCTGGCATTAAGCCCTTTATTACCCAGTCTGCCAACCCCACAGGGCAGCTTGAATATTCTGGTGCAGCTCCAGAAAATGGTGCTTGTAATGAATGCACCATTTTCTGGGGCAGCTTCAGGCTGCAACTCACAGTGTGGGTTCCAGAATGCTTAGGCCTCCTCTCAAGCCCACAGCTGCCTAGTTGTATCTGGCTGGTAACCAAAAATAAATCAAAGCTCCACATATTATTTTAATTATTTCAAGAAATAATTTAAAAAGGGGCTCCCCTGTATTTTGACTACCAGTCAGGTAAAACAAGGCAGCTGGGGATGGGTGAACCCAAAGCTACCTGCTATACCTGGGCTGGTGACCAAAAAAACAAAAAGGTTAATAAAAATGTATGATTATACTGTGGGAAGACCTGGTGAGGAGCAGCACAATTGGTTTCAAACAACAATTTTATGAAAATCAATGATTATAGTCCACGTTGGCTTTTACCGCAGGACATATGCCTATTCTGACAGTTCTCTATAAGAGAATAAATAGAACTACATAGAGAACTGTCAGAAATGGCATATGTCATGCTCCAGCTCCAGGTCTGACCTCAGATAAACCAAACTGTGAGTCACCCCTGCTTACAGCATGCTTTCAGTTTCGGTTCATCTCTGGTCAGCTGTGTCACTGTAGCTGACCTCAGATGAACCAGACTGTGACGTCACCCCCCTCACAGCAGCCACTTAGTTTCTGATCCCGCTGTGAACAGATGTCGCAGAGGATAGTGGAGGGTTTGAGTGGGATTAATACAGATGGGAATGAGGCATGTGTTTGTGTTTTTCTATTTTACAAATAAATGATTTTTTATGGTGTGCTGTACTATTTACTATTTACTTACATGTTCATAATGGGTGGGTCTAACATTGGCCCGACATTATAAACCTCGGGCTTAATGCCAGCTGGTAATATTTAGCTGGCATTAAGCCCTTATTACCCAGTCTGCCACTGTCACAAGGCAACTGGAAGGCATCAATTCTGGGGCAGCTGCAGGCTGCAATGTTTAGCATGAGGGCATAGAATGCTTGAGTCTCACCACACTAAAAATTCCAGCCCCCAGCTACCTGGATTCTGTTGTCTGGCAAGAAAAAAGATGGCATATTTTCAATTATTTCTTTGATTTAGAATAATCTTACATCAATTTTGTTGCAATTAACACAGACACCAGCAGAGAGGTTGAGCTGGGCTAAGTCTAACTTTAACCAATCAAGGGGGGAAGCAGTGATGTTCATGAGCGTTCCCTGGAAGCAGGATACCAGCAGCATCTCACTTAATGAGTCTCCAACCTGAAAAAAAAACAATTGAAGGAAACTCAAGTAAACACTCTATTAACCTAATCTGCAGGTTAATAGTGTTTCAGACATTGTACCACTGCAATGCTAAGAACCTTGCTGCTGAGAGGAAATGAACATTATTCCTATTGACAGCCTCAGGATCTTAGTCATAGAGGTGCAGCTGGAGCAGATTCAGTCACCGCTCTTTGCATAAGAAGCAGCGGCAGAAACCACGTCCCGGCTCTCTACTGATACACTGCTGTCCCGGTTGTCAGTAAGATCGGTGACTGAACCCACACTGGCCGTGCCTATATGAATGAAGAGTCAGAAGGCAATTAACTTGCAGATTAACCCCATATCTGCATGTTAATAGCATTTTTAATGTGATTGGTTCCCTTTAAATTGACATGTAATCTGCTGGCTCCAAGCTTGCTTTATTTATTTTAACTTATTTTACTCACTGATATAATGTCATTAATTCCAGAGTGCTCCCAGTAGAGACATCAACATCACTACCTCCATTGGGACAATTTTAAATCCACAATCAGTATGACTTTGGAGTGCAGAAGAAAACCAAAGAACACAGAAGAAACCTATGCAAAATGGGGACGACATTCAGATGTTGTCCTTGGTGGGTTATGTACCCAGGACTTCGGTGCTTCAAGGCTTTTGTCTTGGGCTGGCTTCACATTGGCGTTTTTTGCCATCCGTGTGTATTCAGCTTGATCTGGATGCATTCCATTTTCCTGTTCTTCCTGTTTGCCCCTGGATCCAGGTGTCACCAGTTATTGTACTGAAACCAAACCATATTTTGTTGTGAGTTTGGACTCTGTGACAAAAATCGGGAACATCAGGATCCGGGGCAATGCAGGTTGAAATAAAATGTGTCCCTATGTAACCCAGATCCGGCGGATTCCGGATCCTGTTAGATCCAGATGCCAGATTTGGGATTTTGGTCCGCGCATGCGCAGAACGCAGTTCTAAATGGTACACCCCCTAAGAGATTCTGCAGTGCCGCACATATTTATTTTTTGCAGAACCCAACATTTTATTTCTTCCCTATATCCAAAAAACTTTGGAACTGTCCTTTACACAAATCTGGCAACGTTATTTCAACATGTGCGGTGCAAAGTGTTTCATCCACTGGTCCACGTCCAGTTTATTTGACATTACCGAAAAGCTTTTCCATAGAGGTTAAAAAATCATCTATCAGTCCACGGACCACCGCGAATATCCAAACATTTTCTTCCAGAACATTGACTCCTTATACATGAAGTCCCCTCGTAAAGCTGGAGCAGAGAGGTACCGTTCCAAAACCACAGTCGAACATCAGAATCTCATAACTCCTTCCGTAAATGAACGATGCCCTACATTTGCTTTTGCCAATAACTGGCCAAGTGTCTCGATTTTCTCTATGCCGTTGACTCATATTTATTTTGCTCCCTGAAAAATTATGGAGCAGAACGAAAGTTTGAAAAAAAAAAATCAATTACTCAATTAATTAGCCGTCCTTGTTTCCACGCCAGTGTCGTGTAACGCATAAAGACCTTGCACCAGTGAAAACAAATAAATGATTCGCGAAGCAGCCACCGAGCCGTCCTTCGTAATTAAATCCCGTTTGTTTCTTCTCTCGGCCCCTCCGTGTGCACAATCAGGACCTTGTGAGAGGCAGCATTTATTAAACAGGGAAAGTGCCAGCGAGGCCTGCGCTCCAGGTAACTTAAGATCCCAGCTAGCAAGTGGATGTTTCAATCATTTACTTTCTCCATGCGAGAGGAAAAGGCCAGTCTGCCAGCTTTCTTAGAAATATTGCTCCTTTCCATCTCGCGAATGAATCTGAAGACTTCTTGTCCACCGCCTCAATCAATTATATAGTTATTCAAGATAAAGCAAACAGTTTTCCAAGGGCCTGCGTACATATTGGTGGTTAGGTGTGCGGGCAGGGCCGAGGAAATAAGGAAATTGTTGGAAAATCTAACTTTTTTTAGACGCATACAAATGGAGATTGCTTGAAAAGTATGCAGGGAATTAATATCTCTAACCTCAGACCCATAGCTGTCAAAGCTACGACTAGCGTGAAAATGTGATATTTCAAAACTGTCGAGATTATTTTGAGTCAAAGGAGTTAACCCGTTCTTGATGTGCCAAAGGGGCTCGAAATTATGCACTTTATCCTCCTGGACCTACCTCCTGTGTGTGTAGAAGTCTTTCATAAATCCAAATCAGATCTCCTACTTCGCACTGAGAAGTGGGCTACGGCCCAAAACAAGTGTCTGCAAAGAGGGTTCCTGGTTTGGTTTTTATCCTTAAAGGCACCTTAAAGAGTTGATGTTGACTTTTGCATCGTTCTATCCAACATCGGACTGATGTTGGGACGTGTAAAGTGGCCATCAGGATTGCTTCTTCCAATCAGAGGCACTAGAGTTGAAGTCCTCATCTTCTTTGAAGTCCTATTTCTTCAGATCTCATACTTTGCACTGAGGAGTGGGCAACAGCCTGAAACAAAGCAAAGTGAGTTTCTGGTTTGGTTTCTATCCTAAGTCATATGGTACGACTCCTTAAAGGGTTGAAGTTGACTTTTAGGATTGCTTCTTCCAGTCAAAGGCTGGAGTTAGTCCTCTTCTTTGAAGCCCTACTTCTTCAGATCCCATACTTTGCACTGAGGAGTGGGTAAAAGCTCGAACCACGTGTCTGCATTGGGAGTTTCTGGTTTTGTTTTTATCCTAAGTCATATGGCAAGGCTCCTTAAAGGGTTGATATTGACTTTTTTGATTACTACTTCCAATCAGAGGCACTGGAGTTGAAGTCCTCTTCTCTGCAGATTCGATCTGTAATTTTCAGTTCTCTCTGAGCTAGTGAGTGCAGTCTATCTGCTACAGTTTTTTCCATACACAGCACACTTATGAGTGATTCCTACTCTTCTGTCTCTATGTAGCACTTATTCAAAAGTATTGGATGTATGATAGACATCATACAGCAGTACTGAGCAGTGCAACTGTGAATCCAGTTCTAGGATTAAAAAGAACAATTACTAGAAAGTAACAGGAACATTTTAATGTGTCTGTACCTCTGATACTCCTAGTTCCATAAGCTTAAGTCGTTGATTTTATCCTTCAGTGAGTTGGCCAATTGTCTTGGTTTGAGCTAGATGACTTATAGCTGTATATTTCAGCCAATAAGCTTAGGAGGTAGGGGAAGAAGAAGTAAGAATGGTTGATTAGTGGAGTGCATATTTCAATAAGATTCATTAGAGCATTCCTATGTTCACTTGCACTTTTAAATTATACAGAGAGTTTGCTAACTCTTCATGGGGCATAACTAGAAGCTCCTGGACCCCAGTGCAAAATTAGTGATGAGATCCCTGAGCTACAATGCACCATTTATAAGACCCATGTCTCCCCATGTTTCCCAGAAGGGTCCTTTTTGCTACATCTGCCAATTAGACGTTCATCTTTGGCCACAGTCAATGAGTTTTCCTGGATGCGTTAGTCTTTAAGGTTTTACATATACAGTACTTAATCTGGGGTAAAAATGTATTTTACACGACATATATAATCTCTATACAGGTGTACTGGAGGATAAGTGACTTGAGATGATAAGATTTTGCAATACTCTGTCGGGAGGTGTTTATGCTGTACATGTTTGTGTGCCCATCTAATGGTTGAAATATGAATTGTCTCATCGGGTCTAAGAAGTGTTTCTAATAGATCCGGTGTCTTTTCTCTTGTTGCGTTCGCCATCTTTCTTGCTTCATGTGGACGGCGTGTCCTTCAACATCACATGATGGCAGACATGGTGTGGATGATGTAGGACGTGTCAGCCACATGAAGCAGAGAAGGGGGACAGCGATCACAAGAAGAGAAGAGGTGCAGAATAGTGACACCCATTGGACCAGGTGAGTATAAAATAAGCTCTTTATTGCATTATGTACAGCAGATTGGATATATATATATATATATATATATATATATATATATATATATATATATACACACACACAGGGTGGGCCTTTTGTATGGTTTCATTTGAATAAAGTTGGATCCAAAATGGCCAACTTCAAAATGGCCGCCATGGTCACCCAACATTTTCCTCCTCCCATATACTAATGTGCCACCAACCGTTCCCATTTTATTTAGGTGCATCCATATAAATGGCCCACCCATTTATATATATATATATATATACATATGTATGTATATATGTATATACACACACATATATGTATATCGTTCTAGAATGCTGTAAACAGATGCCTGAAAGATACTATACATTACTTTATATGGGAAACCCAGGTGACTGGTTCCCTTTAAGCAAAAAAGATTAACCATGAAGTGTTCATACCATTTATTGGATATTTATACAAATGTACTGGAAATCTTATGATTTTTTTCATTTTGCTAGTTTATGTACATTGACAGAATATATATATACACAGTATATATATATATATATATATATATATATATATATAATCCAACAATCTATCTAGCTGAAGAAAAAAAGGGGGGAAGCATAACATAAATAACAGGAAGACGCGGATTTATTGTCTTTCTTTTTTATCTCTTTCTTTCTTCTGTTACTTCACTTCTCATACATTCTTTCTTTCATTCTCTTTCTGTATTTCTTTCTGCTTTCACATATCTATCTATTTGCTATTCTGTTTTGTTTGCTTACTACATTTATCTGTTAATCCATTTTGTATACATATAAAGTGGGTAAAATAAGTATTAAACACGTCACCAATTTTTTAGGTAAACATATTTCTTAAGGTGCTATTGACATGAATTTCTCACTGGAGTTTGGTAACAACCCATCCAATTCACACAGGCAAAGAAATCAAGCAAATCATGTTAATATATTAGGTTATATTTAAGAATGAGAAATGACACAGTGAAAAAGTATTAAACACATTCACAAAAAGAGGTGCAAAAAGCCATGGAAAGTCATGACACAAGCTGATTAGAAAGTAACTTTACACTTAGTGAAAAATAATAGACGGTTCAAATGAAGTCTATAAAAAAGTGTCTCATTACCAAGGTGCCACACAAGAAACATCTCATGATAGGTAAAACCAGGGAGCTGCCCCATGACCTTTGCAACCTTATTGTTGCAAAACATACCGACGGCATTGGTTACAGAAACATTCCTAAACTACAGAAGGTTCAAGTGAGCACTGTTGGGGCCATAATCCGGAAGTGGAAAGAACGTAATATCACTATAAACCGGCCATGACCAGGAGCTCCCTGCAAGATATCAACTAATGAGTAAAAAGAATTATCAGAAGAGTTGTCCAAGCGACAAAGACCACATGTCGGGGCATATATACAGTTGTGGCCAAAAGTATTGACACCCCTGCAATTCTGTCAGATAATACTCAGTTTCTTCCTGAAAATGATTACAATCACAGATTCTTTGGTATTATTATCTTCATTTAATTTGTCTTCAATGAAAAAACACAAAAGAGAATTGTCCTAAATCCAAATTGGATATAATTCCACACCAAACATAAAAAAGGGTGTGGACAAAAGTATTGGCACTGTTAGAAAAATCATGTGACGCTTCTCTAATTTGTGTAATTAACAGCACCTGTAACTTACCTGTGGCACCTAACAGGTGTTGGCAATAACTAAATCACACTTGCTGCCAGTTGACATGGATTAAAGTTGACTCAACTTCTGTCCTGTGTCCTTGTGTGTACCACATTGAGCATGGAGAAAAGAAAGAAGACCAAAGAACTGTCTGAGGACTTGAGAAACCAAATTGTGAGGAAGCATGAGCAATCTCAAGGCTACAAGTCCATCTCCAAAGACCTGAATGTCCTTGTGTCTACCGTGCGCAGTGTCATCAAGAAGTTTAAAGCCCATGGCACTGTGGCTAACCTCCCTAGATGTGGACGGAAAAGAAAAATTGACGAGAGATTTCAACGCAAGATTGTGTGGATGGTGGATAAAGAACCTCGACTAACATCCAAACAAGTTCAAGCTACCCTGCAGTCCGAGGGTACAGCAGTGTCAACCCGTACTATCCGTCGGCGTCTGAATGAAAAGGGACTGTATGGTAGGATACCCAGGAAAACCCCACTTCTTACCCCGAGACATAGAAAAGCCAGGCTGGAGTTTGCCAAAACTTACCTCAGAAAGCCTACAACTTTTTGGAAGAATGTTCTCTGGTCAGATGAGACAAAAGTAGAGCTTTTTGGGCAAAGGCATCAGCATAGGGTTTACAGGAGAGAAAAAGAGGCATTCAAAGAAAAGAACATGGTCCCTACAGTCAAACATGGCGGAGGTTCCCTGATGGTTTGGGGTTGCTTTGCTGCCTCTGGCACTGGACTGCTTGACCGTGTGCATGGCATTATGAAGTCTGAAGACTACCAACAAATTTTGCAGCATAATGTAGGGCCCAGTGTGAGAAAGCTGGGTCTCCCTCAGAGGTCATGGGTCTTCCAGCAGGACAATGACCCAAAACACACTTCAAAAAGCACTAGAAAATTATTTGAGAGAAAGCACTGGAGACTTCTAAGGTGGCCAGCAATGAGTCCAGACCTGAATCCCATAGAACACCTGTGGAGAGACCTAAAAATGACAGTTTGGAGAAGGCACCCTTCAAATATCAGGGACCTGGAGCAGTTTTCCAAAGAAGAATGGTCTAAAATTCCAGCAGAGCATTGTAAGAAACTCATTGATGGTTACCGGAAGCGGTTGATCGCAGTTATTTTGGCTAAAGGTTGTGCAACCAAGTATTAGGCTGAGGGTGCCAATACTTTTGTCTGGCCCATTTTTGGAGTTTTGTGTGAAATGATCAATGTTTTGCTTTTTTCTTCATTCTCTTTTGTGTTTTTTTCATTTAAGACAAATTAAATGAAGATAATAATACCAAAGAATTTGTGATTGCAATCATTTTCAGGAAGACACTGAGTATTATCTGACAGAATTGCAGGGGTGTCAATACTTTTGGCCACAACCGTATGTATGTACCGTTTCCCCTAAAATAAGACAGGTGAGGGGGGATATTGCATGGAATTATTGGGGGCTGCAAGGGGATGTTGGGGATATCGGGGCTGCATGGGAATATTGGGGCTTGGAAAGGGTTGTTGGAAAAATAAGAAATCCACTGAAAATAAAACATAGTGCATTTTTTGGAGCAAAAAGTAAGATAAGGGAGTGTCTTATGTTAGGGGAAACAGGGTTATGTAGCGGGTGAGATAAATATTGAACACTAGTGATGGGGGTTGCTGTATTGTAGCAATTTAATTGTTACTCATCAGAGTAATTATACTTACTGGGTATTTGCAGCTGTGCAGCGGTGCTGAGACACTTCCGGGGTGAAGAGTCATATGCCTGGCTCCAATAGCCAATCACATACGGCAAGAAGATAAGGAGTGGCCCGGAAGTGACGCAGCAACGCGTCACACCAGGAAGAAGGAACAGTAAGTATAAGAAGAGCATTAACTATTGCCTTGCTGTAATGCAGCAAGCTGGTCCCGAACCCGTATTGATCACCCATCCCTATTGAACACAAAACCAATTTTCTAAGTAACTATATTTGTATAGGTGCTGTTAATATTAATTTCTCACCAGATGTCAGTAATAACTCATCCAATTCACACAGGCAAAGAAATCAAACCATATGTGTGATCTCAATAACAACTTTAAAATATATTTTCTTAGAAAATTGGTGACGTGTTCAATACTTATTTCACCTGCTGAATGTATATAGTAATGTGCATGGGCATAAAATATGGAAATATATAAAGTGCACACCTCAGTTTTAATTAGATGTACAAACTTTCACATTAAATCTCCAGATTGACCATTCGTGGGTTCCCATCTGTACGGTTTTCAAAAATGAGGTTTGTTCTGCTTTTTGGCGTAAAGGTTTGGACTTTTCCCACCTTGCGAGTTTAATATTGCACACCTGCCAACCTTAATATTCACACATTGAAATGACCCAAACCATGAAAAGTGGACGACTGTATTCACGGCGAGCAACATAAAACATTTGGTGTGATCGGGTCTGAAAAAGCAAAAGCGTGTCCTGAAGTATTCGTAATGTGGAGGATAAAATTAATAATGTTCAGTGATTTAATAAAAATTGAAAGAAAAAAAATCCATATTTAGAAAATGTCTGCATTTTGAATTTCTCATTTGGTGTTTATTATCATTTCCATGTGTGGCGCCCCACAAAGCAGGCGTCACAGAGGGGTACTGCACCCATAAAAGCAGTGCAGATACTCCAACTGCAAGTGGATTTCAGGCTGATGGGTGGAACCCATACTCATGCACTCCCACACTAGATCACACAGTGGGAGGGAACCCGGGAGGGGATATAGTCACCTCCAGGGGAACTAGAGAGCGAGTGTTCAGTCAGCCAGGCAGGGAGCCTGAGGGAGGAAGGAGGGTTCCTCGGCTGAGGACCCAGGGAGAAGGAAAGTTATCCCAGGCGCAGACAGCCAGGCTGGGAGAGAGAGGGACTTTAGGAGTCCAACCCCGGCAGCTTACCAGGCACCGGGGCCTGCATCTGTGGGATCCTCTAAGTGCCACAGAGAATCCGACGCACTGGGGGGATATCTATATACAGCCCAGACTCTCAAGCAACCAAAAGAGGGAATCAGACACCGCCAGGCAAAAGCCGCTGTGTTGAGAGAAGGTTACCTGACGGGAGTGAGGAGAGTAAGAGACAGCAGGAGGCCAGATCCGCTTTATGGGGTCAGACTTCACACCAAACTACTGGGAAGCAGGGAAGAATTGAAAGAAGAGAAAGGCACACGCTGAGGGTTCCATCCGGCTACCTGAGATTCGTTTGCAGCCACCCGTTAGCTACTTGTCTTTTAATATCTTATTGCACTGAACTGTAACCATTGCTGCTAAAGTTCCAATAAAGTACCCGGAGTGAAGTGACTTCGACTCTGCTGTATCTTCCTTCCATTAACTTGTTCTATTTACTTAATCGCTGCTCCGGAAGTCCCAGTCCTGCCTGTGGAGGACTACACCATCTCAGCCGCAATACCACCGACCTCCGGAGGACTGTGGCGGCGCTGGTGCTACTTCACCAGGAACTTCAGGTGGCGTCACGACAACTACTAACTACTAACTTTGTAAATAATCCCTTGTACATAATCCGCTTTTTTAAAGAGAACTGTCTCCCAGGATACGGGATCAGGCGCGTCCGCCATTCCCCTAAAAATGGGTTTCCACCATTATCGCAGGAGGACCCAAGATGGCGCCATAGCCATGTACTAAACACCATGTGCAGGCCCGGGGGTGTGCCTCAGCCCCTAGAAGAAAGAGGGCCTAGACAGAAGCACCAAAAAGTGTGGCCGCCCCAATTGCCATCAATCAATCAGGGGGGCGGCCCACAGGAAATTCCTAGGGAGTGCACGCCCATAACAAGACAAACCGGAAGAGAAGGACTGAAATATCTAGGCTCCTTTGTACCCGGCAGCATGGCAGCACCCCGGTGGAGAGATATAGTGCGAGAGCTGGAGGAGCGGACCCGTGACGAGTAGGGTGATCCTGCAGCGGCGTCCCTCTTGACGATGGAGGGGGATGCTGACTACTGGCGTTATGCTTTCACCCGGCTCCGCCAAAAGATGAAACAGACATTGAATTGGGTGTGTCGGCAGTGGATTGCCGAGCGGACATTTAAACTTTCCACTAAAAGAACGACCTGCGAGGCGTGGGAGGCGGCGGTGGCCGAATGAGCGGTTGAAGAGTACCGCGCCTCCTTACCATCCGTACCACCACCCGTCCAGACCTGGGACATGGGAGTTCAGACTGAGCCCCCGACCTCACCACCGTCCCGGGCTAGCAGTTGTCTCCAGCTGGAGGCAGCTCAAACACCCTTAACTGCGCCAGATGTGGAAGTCGAGGAGAAGTTCAACAATGGCACCAACGAGGAACCTGACGGAGCCTCGGGAGGGAGCACTCCAGAAGCGGCATGGTGGACCGCATGGCAGCGCACCAGCAAGGAGTTCCCGCCATTTTGAGCTCCGTGTAGAGGCGAGTAACACCAAGAGTCTCCAGCAGCAGCTCACCACCCCCACAGTACCAGTCGTTACAGTGCACCCGGCCAGCCATGGATGAAAGAGACCAGGTGGCGATGCAACAGCGACAAGAGGATTGGTACCAGCGAGAGCAAGCGACAAGGAGACTCCGCGAGGAAGCCAGAGCCCAGCCCCCATTTCCAACAGAACTCAGAAAAACAGGAACAGTTATCTCCGTCTACCAGGAGGATGGATGGGGTTTCCTACGTGAACCAGGACTCATAGATGATGTTTTCTTTTCCCGGCGGGATGTAGAATTATTCCTGCGCAAAGGACACCCACGGCGGGACTTATACAGAGCTGAGCAGGTAACCTATGAACGCTACCCTGGCCCGTTAGGATAGCGAGACATTGCCCATGTATATAGCCCTTCACCTTTTCAACAACCAGCCCCTTTCCTTTTGAAAAATGTGTGTCCCTGTTTGCCCTACTCTGCAGATCCCAAAGACTTTTATATTTGAACTGTCCTTCCCCTGTTTTATTTAATGATGTGTGCTGTGTGAGCAGCGGCCCAGCGGTGATAACACACACTGGACTGTGCTGGACTAAAGATTACCGCTGGGCCCACATACCTAGTACCGGTCCCGTTGAGCCGAAGTAGTAATGTTTGTCTTTTATATGTGTAACGTTCCAAGTACTGAGCCTCCTAGCAATGGGAAGAAAACATAAGCTTGCTTAATTGTAAATAGTTACCCTTTAATGTTGATGATAAATATATAAAAATGTTTTTCGCTTCCCGGTAGACAAGTACTAATACTCGCGGACGAGTATATTCAATCAAGGGGGTATGTGGCGCCCCGCAAAGCAGGCGTCACAGAGGGGTACTGCACCCATAAAAGCAGTGCAGATACTCCAGCTGCAAGTGGATTTCAGGCTGATGGGTGGAATCCATACACATGCACTCCCACACTAGATCACACAGTGGAGGGAACCCGGGGGGATATAGTCACCTCCAGTGGGAACTAGAGAGTGAGTGTTCAGTCAGCCATCAGAGCGTGAGGGAGAAGGAGGGTCTCGGCAGGACCCAGGAGAAGGAAAGTTATCCAGGCGCAGCAGCCAGCCTGGGGAGGAGGGATTTAGAGTCCAAACTGGCAGCTTACGTGCACGGAGGACTGTGGGCACTGGTGCTACTTACAGGAACTGCAGGTGGCGTCACGACAATACTAACTTGTAAGTAATCCCTTGTACAAACCCCTTTTAAAGAGAATCCTCCCCGGATACGGATCCGCGCGCCGTGACACAGTCAACCCCTCTGTGCCTGATACCGAGTACCCCAAGCTTGGGGCGACACACATGGAGAGGTAATGTCTGATCATTAACTCCTTTAAGGATTTTGATTTAGGCTGGCTTCACACTATGTTTTACTCTGGTCCAGGGGCCCGGTGTGAACTGTCAGCCCGGACCGATTTTGGACATATTAGCCATTGGTGCGGATAGGCTGGATTGCAGTGATTGCCTCCATTTTGTCCCTGTACGGCAAGCATCAAGCTGATTGATTTTGCCGGACGCAAAATTGGAGCTTGAAGCATTTTTGTGTCCAGGGCAAAGTTTAAAAAACCAGATCCTCCTGGATCTTCTGGCACGATCCGCCATGCCCAATAACATGGGAGTCTATGGGCCCAGATCCAGCAGAAAATCGGATCCAGCTGCAGACACCGGGTGCTGAAGTTGATCGGCGCCAGCGCTGAACTTCAAGCACCTGGAGAGCTCCCGGCTGAGATTTTCAGAACTGCAGCTAGTCTCCCGTAGCCACGATTTGATATTTAGCAAGGGAGCTGCCGCAAGCTGCGATGCAAACACCACCAGCCTTCGCTTCAAAACCATGGTGTGAATGCCTGGCCTTAGTTTTTTCCGCCTTGTTTTTCCAGAGCCAAAACTTTTTATTTTTCCGATCGCATAGTGATAGGGCATTTATTGGCAGACTGTAGTTTGACAGGTTTTGACGGGACCTAGCCACTTTACCTAGGTTATTCAAATCACTATTGCACAAAGTTTTCGCTAGCCGAAATAGCGCAGCTGCGGACTGCAAAACACCAGACACAGCCTGACAGCTTCAAAAACCATGGTGTGAAGCCGGCCTTAGTTTTTTTCCGCCTTGTCTTTCCAGAGCCAAAACTTTTTTATTTTTCCATCAGCATAGTTGTATAGGGCATTTATTTGCAGATGTAGTTTGTAGGTTTGACTGACACTAGTCACTTTACCATATGGTTTACTGAAATACATGAAAAAGTTTTCTGCTAGCCGAAATAGCGAAGGGAAAACAAATAGTTCCGCCATTGTTGTTCCGGTTCCGCACTAACAATAAGTGACTTTATTCAGCACGTCTGAACAATTGCAATGGTAACAAATTTATAGATTTCTTTATGATTTGGGGCGGGGGGAGGAGAAAATGAATTTAAGGTTTATGTAGCTATTATTTGGTCCCATAACCTTTTCATTCGACCTGTTGATGGAGTTGTGTGAAGGTATGCCTTTTGCGATGTAAGATATCATAATTAGAATAATTTTGGGGTGCATATGTTTTGATCGCTGGAGCTTTGAATGGTTGTACTCTCATCAATCTCAAGACCAGGGCTCTGGGATTGTGAGAACAGGGTCTAAGAGCTGACCCTAAATGGAGCAGAGGTATAGATACTTGTAAATGTAAATGGTAAGCGGGTGTGGGAATGTGAAGCAGGATGGCCATAAAGTGTGAGGCAAACTTGATGGCTTATCTGGCCCAGGACTGGGGCCCCTGGCTAGCCTACCTCTGATGGTAGCTCTGATGATGAGGAGGTCTGGGCCCCCAACCTTTACCTGCTCCTCAATAGCCCTGTGCTACACCCTCTCACCTTCATCTACTATGGATTGAGAAAGCAGCAACTTCCTAGGGCAAAGCAGCAAGAAGCTTCAGAAAATGACTGATGCCTTTTCAGTTCACAGGTCCTCAACATATAGGGTTATGGGTAAACAGATGGTAACCGGTGATAACCAGCGGCCTGGTAACCCCTTAACCCCGCATAATGAATATATCCATCATGGAGCAAGTGAGGGTGTATGGAGCAAGTTGAGGAGCTGAGCCTGTTCCTCATGGAGCAGGTGCCAGCTGTCTGACAAACTCAATATCTGTATCCAACAGCAGGGGCTGGAGCTGAGCCCGATATTTTCCATGTTTCGCTTCCTATGGAAAAAGAAGTGGAATCCGGCTAAACATGGAAGATTTTTTTATTTTTTATTTTTCAATTAAAGTGCAATACACAAGAAATTACATGATCAGCACGACCTTGGCTGATGCGTTTCACATGTGATATGCTCCCTTGCTTATGACTAAGGCTACATATCACATCCGAAACGCGTCGACCTAGGTCACGCTGACCATGTAAGTTCTTCTGTCTTGCACTTAAATTGAAAAAGAAAAAAAGAAAAAAAAACTCCCATACTGATCCAGATTCCACTTCATTTTCCTAGTTTTACAGGGCCAGTATACGTGCTCCCGGAGGACACGAACATAGAGCAACACGGTGAGCTGGAACATCTATATACATTACTTTTTCTATCTCTAATGCTGAGTTGGGAGTTCTGATGTCCTCCCAAAATCCAGAGTCATTCCAAAATGGCTTCTGCATTCCCTGCCTTGGTTTTTATACAGTCTTTGATAGCCCCTCTTGTGATAGCCCAATCTGTCATGCCTGAGGTCATGTGAGCCTCTTCTGGCTGATATAGTCTTTTACTTTGAGTAAATGGTGGAAGACTTTTTATTTTTTCAATTTGCACAAATCGAATCGAAACTTCTTTAAATTCACTGTGACAAGCAAATTTTGGAAAATTTATCACAAAATTAATTCTCATTGAATTGATCTGCTTTTCTCTAACAGGGAGCCTTCACAGAGAAGTGTGATATTGACACAAAAGTGACCCAACGTATACTGCCCACATATAGTGATAAAATGTGCAGAAATTTGTCATCTTCCATTGGAAAATAGAGGTATCTCCTACATATATGTGGTTCGACTCCTGATGAAGGAGTATGGGAGCTCTCAGAAACGCGGAGAGATTAAGGGCACCTTTATAAGGGATGAGCAAGTAGAATCGCAAGTATTTGTTACTCGGCAAATAATGCAGTACTTGCGGTACTCAAAACATAGCAAGTATTTCACTACTCGCCTTGCAATATTCAGATCTCCTGCCCAGCATTAGCCAATCACAGTAATGCCACATCCTTTTTGGTTGAGCCAATGTGCCGTGACAGAGATGTATTGTCCCTGTTCACAAGTACTTGTCCACGTGTCTGTTGTAAGGTGGACCTTCCCGGTTACGGTGTTGGGGAGAGCATGCTTTAGATTGTTTAACATGTGCTGGTGTAATGAGGGGACGGGACACCAGGAAAAATAGTGCCAGCTGGGAAACGAGTATCATGGGGCAACCACAGCCAACAGATCATAGAAATATGTAATGAGATATAGAAATTGGTTGCGCCACGCTGCTTTATGTTTTATATCCACCCTCTGTTAAGTCACCGTTACACTCACCTTTTCCTGTTGTGCTGTCCGCACAACAGGGGGGCTCACGTAGTGAGTGCACGGAGTCTCTCTCTGGACGGTGTGGATTTCTTTCCCTTTTTCCTCGGTGTCCGCCTGTGTAATTGCACGTGATCCGTCACGTGTTTTCCTCTCCTCTGTTAGATTTGTCTTCTCCTCCGAAGCTGCTCCACCGCTCTCCCCATAGGGAGATGGATATGCAGGCAATGGAATAAAACAATGTTTGGGTGAGCGCTGGGATATGAAGACAGCTACACTTCAACAAGTATTTTACCTGTAAGTTTATTGTTCAAATCACACTAGGTCCTCTCCCACAACATGTTTCGACGCTCAGGGCGTCTTCCTCAAGTGGATCCACTTGAGGAAGACGCCCTGAGCGTCGAAACATGTTGTGGGAGAGGACCTAGTGTGATTTGAACAATAAACTTACAGGTAAAATACTTGTTGAAGTGTAGCTGTCTTCATATCCCAGCGCTCACCCAAACATCGTTTTATTCCATTGCCAACAGATCATAGAAAGACTGTGTCCTCACAAGCCTAAACGGCAACATCTCCATCTAGCAACTTGGCAAATGTGCGCATTTAGTATTTGTGCTTGTGGGTGCATGACTTGGTATTTATGTCTCGTTTTATAGATCTGGGGCATGGACAACTGGACTCTTGACTGGGACAAACAAGTGGATGAGCTTGTTGTGTCCTGCATCTTTGCAACAGCTTGTGAGCAAGAGGTATGATCACCTGCTTCCTGCCCAGCAGATTGGGAAAGCCGGATCACAGGCGACATGGCAGTGGTTTGACCTGCAGACATCGATTTGTTACCCTATTGTTCCGCTGTTGTTCCTTTCTCCTGGTCGTGGGTTTTTAAATAATTGGATATGAACAGACGATACTGTCGAGTCCCAGGCCCTGGGGTACTCGGGTATCAGGCTCAGAGGGGGTTTTCACGGGGATGTCACAGGTGGCGGTGCCTGAGCCCGTGGCATGGGTGACACTTCAAAAAGGGGTTATGTACAGGGGATAAGAGTTATTGTCACGTGACGTCACCTGTAGTACTTGGTGATGAGTCACCAGCGCCGCCACAGTCCCCTGGAGGACGATGGTATTGTGGCAGGGATGGCAAAGCTCCCTACACGTGGAGCTGGATCTCAGGTGCAGCGTTCCTGTAAGCAAACAGGTTGAATTCTGCAGCACAAAGACACGGAGGCAAAGTCACTCTCCCGGGTACTTTTACTGGAGTAGTTCAGGTAAAAAACGCAGTTCACAGTTCAACACAGTCTGTAAGCATAGACAGCTGGCCTAGGTAATGGCAAGTGAACGGGGTGTTTCCACGTGGCTTTGTTAGATGTCCCTCCTTTACTGCTCTTCCAGGTTGGTGTGAAGTCTGGCTCACCTGATATCCAGCCTGGCCTCCTGTGCTCTCTCCCCTTTGCTGTCGTGATGGCTTGCCGCTATCTCTCATCATGCGGTGCCTGGCTCCCTTAATGTTGACTGTGCTGGTGCCCGGGAGACTTGAAGACTCCACAGTAATTCGGATTCTCTGCTCTCTTGTAGCTCTCCAGCAGTCTGCGGGCTCCGGTGCCCAGTAAGCCGTCTGGAAGAACCTATCACCAGCTACTCTGTTCCCAAAACTGCTGCTCTCCTGGAAAGCTCCTTTCCTGTCTCTCCCTCAGAGGTTCTCTGCATCTAACTTCCTCCCGCCCTCACTCTGCTTGCCCTGCACTGGGGCTGGGTCTCCTAGCAAAGGATTTAACCCTCTAGTCTCCTGAGCTAAGGGTGTGTGTGGATGTGAGGATTAAGCCACATATTAACCTCCCCATTCACTTACCACAGGGATACCACACACGCTGGTCTGGGTGAAGTACTCCTTAGTGGCGCTCCAACCAGTGGGGCACCACAATACCTCCTCACGTTCCTCTTCAATGTCGTGTGGTGAGAGGCCAGAGGCAACGAAAGGATGTGGACCAAACAGATCCTCGTAGTGGCCAAGGCTGGGGTCAAATGTTTCCTATAACTCCTGACGGGGTGATGAACTAGGAACAGGTTGAGAATACGATGACCCAGCATTCTCTGTCCATACATCGGCTACTTTTTAGAGACACTTGGCAAGAGTATAGCGAGTCTGAGTATCTGACTACTCATTCATCCTAACTGTTATCTTTTACCGCTTGGAGTTTTGGTTTGGTTTATTATCTGCAGTGTGCTTGGACCAAGGATCACCATCCATTTGGAATCCTATACATGGCACACCAAGAAGCAGCATATGGCAGCACACAGTTATAAAAGTTACCTGATCTCAGGATGGCTGCTTAACTTCATGTCGAAGGAGAAAAGGTTTTTCAATGTATCGTATCCGGAGACACACTTGGAGAAAGATGCCTTTTACCATAATATTGTGCTTGAAACGCATCCAAGTATTTGATCACACCAATCTGACAAAGCCATAAATCAACCAATTTAGCCTGCAATCGGTAACCATACGAAAATATCTTCAGGTAATTAAACGAAAACGTTAATAAGCTGGATCTGATTAGGCAATTAAAATGGACTTAGTAATTGATAACATTTGGCCGAGAAGTTAAGGTAGAATATTTAGTAACCACTTGTAATTGTCATAGCATTAAGAGGCAGTAATTACACGTGACGCATGATGTTTATTAGATGTGGCAATTTAAAAGAATATTGGGAATTTTGTTTTAATAAACAGATTACAGGAAAATACGCAAAATGATAGGGGCTTCCTGGATGGAAAAAAAAGGTAGGTTGTCCATTTACAGTTGAATCAGAAGGGCCGAGGCACAGCTCATGAAGAGAGGGGAACACAAGACTTTCTCAGCAAAAAGTCAATCGGGCAGCACTTTCTGTATTTACATTATATGTATGTATTTATCTGTATATATGTCATTTTATATAGAGACAAGGAGGCAGTACTTAGATAAGAGAGATAAAGAGAGATAGATAGAACTCACCGTTTTGATCTTTGCGTTAGTTTATTTTTGTGGCACCCCTGCGGACCCGTTGTCACTAGATAGCGCAGCAGCTGGGATTGGTAAGCCTGTCTCCCCACACAAACACCCAACACACTCCCGATCTTTAGTCTAGGGACTCTATGCCCAGCTACGGGATAGCGGGAGGAGCCTGGTGGTGGGTGGAAATTTAGAGAAGGACCCGGTTAGGGGAGGTAACAACACAGAACAACACCAAGTTCAGTAAGCCAGTCAGCCAAGGGAAGTCGAGGAGTGAAGTCCAGTCAGTAGAAGGAGAGGCAAGAACACCACCAGACAGGACTGCGAGGACACGGACCTGGTGACCTGTGCCACTATGGGCTAGCATGGGTCCAAGTCTGTAGAACCTGGTGAGAGAAAGAAGGAGTCCAGGTGTGCTTGAATTAGCGAAGACAGGGCCGGACCATAGTGCCGCTTCTGCTGAAGTGGCCAGGACACTGTATGCTCCAACCATGAACGCCAGCGGGGTGCAGGGTATTTATGTCCCAAGACCCAACCTCCGGCGCAGTGAAAAGAAGGCCGTCATACTAGGTCTAGGGGACCCGGTAGGTCAACCACTAAAAGTCCATGACCGCTGGATCGTAGCTAGCGTGCAAACAGACTGAAAAAGCCTGAAAGAGACATGAAAGGGGGTGATGCAGATGAACCATCCTGGCTGCTTAGACCACACCGGAGCTGCTAATGTACTGTCTGTTAACTTTATCTACTGCTGAGAAAGAGTAAAACTCGGTTAAAGCTCGATGTTGTCTGAGGCTGTGATTACTGAGCCTGAGGGGAGATAGATTGGTTCTGTTATCCGGCAGCAGGAGGCTGCCCGAAACTGTGAGCTCTGCACTCCCAACGAACCTTCATCTTCATAGACTTCTCGGTTGCCCTGAGGACCAGCTCTTCCTGTGGAGGGCTCAACATTATCGCTGCAACTTTCATCATTCCCAGAAGTTCCGACTACCCTTAGCTGCACACCACGGGTGGCGTCACATTAATTCCTAAATAATTTTTCCTTATCCTCTTTTATTGACCGCCCAGGGCCACGGAGCTGGGTCTCGACCCCCGTGACTTCCCTCAACAGAACTGCTGCTCGGTTCCGAGTACCCCATGGCCCTGGTGAGTGAGCCATTTTCATGTTCAGGTCTAGATATGCATGAGGAGTGAGAGAAAATGGAGATACATGGATGGCAGCGGCTTTTTCGCACTTGGTACCGCTTCCACAGGTCCTGAAAGTGGGTAGCGCTTCCACAGCTCCTGACAGTAGGTGACACCCAAGCACTTCCTCTTAAAGTACACATAGTGAAGCGCACATCACTATGTGCATTGTAAGAGGAAGTGCTTGGGCTTGTGACAGTTCTACAAAGTGTGAAACAGCCGCTGTCATCTGTGTGTCTTTACTCCCCCTCCTTACCGTATTAGTATTTTCACGTTAACATGAAAATAAACTAAAGCAAAGCTCAGAATGGTGAGTGCCATCTGTCTCTCTTTATCGCTATTGATCATTTCTACTGAACTGTGAGACTGAGCTGCTTTCACTGTGCCTGCCTCTTGGAGAGTGTATGTGCAACAGTGCATGCAACAGCACAAGAGAGCCTATGATAACTGGTGCCCAGATTTTCCTCCCCTGTATTTACGGCTGAGTTCTTTGATAACCCACGTATCTACGCATCTGCATAATTTTCAAGGAGAGACAGAAAGAGTGCACTATCTGTTCCTATACAGCATAATGTTAAAAAAGAAACAAAGAGACACTACTACAATGGGTACGGAACATATTCAGACTCCTTTACATTTTACATTCTTTGTTTTATTGCAGCCATTTGGTAAATTAAAAAAAAATGCTTATTTTCTCATTAATGTACGCTCTCCAGCCCCATCTTGACTCAAAGAAACAGAAATATTGATATTAGTGCAAATTTATTAAAAAAGAAAAACTGAAATATCACATGGTCATAAGTATTCAGACCCTTTGCTCAGTATTGAGTATTTGCACCTTTTGAGCCATGAGTCTTCTTGGGAATGATTCAACAACTTTTTCACCCCTGGATTTGGGGATCCTCTACCATTCTTCCATGCAGATCCTCTCCAGTTCCATCAGGTTGGATGGTGAATGTTGGTGGACAGCCATCTTCAGGTCTCTCCAGAGATCCTCAATTGGGTTTAGGTCAGGGATCTGGCTGTGCCAGTCACGAATGGTCACAGAGTCATTCTGAAGCCATTCCTTTGTTGTTTTAGCTGTGTGCTTAGGGTTATTGTCTTGTTGAAAGGTGAACCTCCGGCCAAGTCTGAGGTCCAGAGAACTCTGAAAGAGGTTTTATCTCTTTACTTGGCCGCATTCATGTTTCCTTCAATTGCAACCAATCATCCTGTCCCTGCAGCTGAAAAACATCCCCCATAGCATGATGCTGCCACCACCATGTTTCACTGTTGGGATTGTATTGGGCAGGTGATGAGCAGTGCCTGGTTTTCTTCACACAAACCGCTTACAATTATCACCAAAAAGTTTTATCTTCAACTCATCAGACAAGAGAATCTTATTTCTCATAGTCTGGGATCCTTCGTGTGTTTTTTTGCAAACTCTATGTGGGCTTTCATATGTCTTGCACTGAGGAGAGGCTTCCATCAGGCCACTCTGCCATAAAGGCCAAACTGGTGGAGGGCTGCAGTGATAGTTGACTTTGTGGAACTTTCTCCCATCTCCCTACTGCATCTCTGGAGCTCAGCCACAGTGATCTTGGGGTTCTTCTTTACCTCTCTCACCAAGGCTCTTCTCCCATGATTGCTCTGTTTGGCTTGGAGCTCAGCCACAGTGATCTTGGGGTTCTTCTTTACCTCTCTCACCAAGGCTCTTCTCCCATGATTGCTCTGTTTGGCTGGACGGCAGGGTATAGGAAGACTTCTGGTGGTCCTAATCCTCTTCCATTTAAGGATTATTGAGGCCACTGTGCTCTTAGTAACCTTGAGTACTGCAGAAATTCTTTTGTATCCTTGGACAGATCTGTGCATTGGCACAATTCTGTCTCTGAAAGGGTGAATATAATATTGATTTATTAGTCAGCGTGTTCCAGGGCTCCCTGAAACGCCCTGAAAAATGACAATATTATATTGATTGTCCTGAGGAAGGGGCCAGGGAGCCCTGAAATGCGTTGACTAATAAATCAATATTATATTCACCCTTTGATGTCTTGTGGAATACAGCAGCATGGTATTTTACCCTTCATCCTCCCTACTCTACATGCACCACGCTGGGGACTGCAGCAGCGTGATCTGCTTTTATAGTGGTTGTGACTCTCACAACCACACAAGGTGAAGCCTCTGATACCTATTTAGGTCATATTTTATCTCTCAAACCCTTCATCCTCCCTACTTTGATTTTCTGAGATAATCACTTTTTGGTTTTCATTGGCTGTAATCAATAATCATCAGCATTAACATAAATAAACACTTGAAATAGATCACTCTGTAATGACTCTATATAATATATGTGTTTCACTTTTTACATTGAATTACTGAAGTAAATTACATTTTTGATGATATTCTAATTCAGGAATAAAGCACTAAAAGGAAAGGGCGCACAAGAGTGTTTATCCATGGGATTATGTGAGTGCAGCAAGTCGTTGAAACCGCTCACCTGTTCGGGTTGTGAGACGTCACAACCCGCTCATAAACCTGTGACAACTGTAGATATCAAGCTGTATGGTTGGCAGCAGTCTCCCCATGAGTTAAACCTTCATATGTGTTTAGGAGGAATGGGAATACGAACCGCGCTCCCGCTCCAAGGAATCCAATGATTCAGATTGTTAGAAATACAAATGGTGGTTTATTACGCATTTCAGGGTCTAGCCCCTTCCTCAGATAACACCACACCAAATAAGATGTAGTGAGCTGCAGAAGTGAAGCCAAACTGTTTTAGTAAAGGTGAGTTGTGCAACTGTAGTAGTGGAAACCAGGGGCGTTGCTAGGGTCAAAAAACATCCGGGGCTCGGGCCCACTGAGCTGCATTTTTCGGAATAAATTCATATTTTTAACAGGTTCCCGCCTGTCCTTACCACTAGAGGTGGTTGAGGGTCCGGTGGGTCCTTCCTGTGAGCCCTTGTGGCCAGTGTGCCCCTGGCTGGCCCCCTGCACTGCTGCCTGTGCCCCTGTGGCACATCTGTGGCCACTGGCCCCTATGTCCTGCCCCAGGTGCCCCCTGTTCTTACCTCAATAAGGCAGGTCGGCAGGTGCCCGTTTCCTCCTGTGCGCTGTGCCTCTACCCTGCGTCTGTCTCTTCCCTGTATGATGTCTCTCCCCCATGTGCGCTGTTTTCCCTCTCTGTGCCAGTCTCCCCCTTGTACACTGTCTCTCTCTCTGTCTGTTTCTGGGAGAGATGGCGATAGAGGAAAAAAGAGAGAAACATTAATTTGGTAGAGTCTGGAACCGAAATGAAAACAAAAACACACATTATCCGCAGCAAAAAAAAAACGCACAGTTGGCACAACAATTTTTCTCTTGCAGTGACAGCAGAGCACACCGGACGGCAGTGCACAGACAGCAGAGCCCACTAACAGCAGAACACAGTGACAGCAAAGAACACCGGACAGCAGAGCACAGACAGCAGAGCCCACCGGCGGCAGCAGAGTCCTCCAGTCTACACCTGTGCTCAGTGCAATGCAGCAGCCAGTGCACAGAGCAGGGCTGGTGGGGAGGGATGCAATGCTCTGCAGCCCCTGCCCATCACATGCACACAACTGCAGCAGAATAGCTGAGCACTGGACACAATAGATCTGCAGAGCAGTGGGCACTAGACATAAACAGCGCAGCCCTGGATACACAGATCAGCCCCAGGCACACAGAGCAGCCCCGGGCACACAGAGCAGCTCCAGGCACACAGCGCAGCTCCAGGCACACAGCGCAGCCCAGGGCACACAACGCAGCCCAGGGCACACAGCGCAGCGCCGGGCACACAGAGCAGCTCCAGGCACACAGCGCAGCCCCGGGCACACAGTGCAGCCCAGGGCACACAGCACAGCTCCAGGCACACAGCGCAGCCCCGGGCACACAGCGCAGCCCCGGGCACACAGAGCAGCTCCAGGCACACAGCGCAGCCCCGGGCACACAGCGCAGCCCAGGGCACACAGCGCAGCCATGGGCACACAGCTCAGCCATGGGCACACAGTGCAACTCCAGGAACACAGAGCAGCCCCGGGGTCCCCTCTGCTGTGGGCCCCTGGGCACTGTGTTTTTGTTCCTGACATAGGGACCAGGCTCCCTGTGTGCTGGGGGGGCCAGGCTCCCTATGTGCTGGGGGGAACCAGGCTCCCTGTGTGCTGGGGGGGCCAGGCTCCCTGTGTTCTGGGGGGGCCAGGCTCCCTGTGTTCTGGGGGGGCCAGGCTCCCTGTGTGCTGGGGGGACCAGGCTCCCTGTGTTCTGGGGGGCCCGGCTCCCTGTGTGCTGGGGGGGCCAGGCTCCCTGTGTTCTGGGGGGGCCAGGCTCCCTGTGTGCTGGGGGGCCCGGCTCCCTGTGTGCTGGGGGGACCAGGCTCCCTGTGTGCTGGGGGGACCAGGCTCCCTGTGTGCTGGGGGGCCCGGCTCCCTGTGTGCTGGGGGGACCAGGCTCCCTGTGTTCTGGGGGGGCCAGGCTCCCTGTGTTCTGGGGGGCCCGGCTCCCTGTGTTCTGGGGGGCCCGGCTCCCTGTGTGCTGGGGACCCTCTCTCCTCTCACTCCTAACCTGCATGCAGCTATTATGTGGCAGACGCGATCATCACTGAGCTGCTGGAGGAGAACTACAGGTCATAGACTTCAGCTGCAGGCTCAGTGCAGAAGGGCATGTGATTCACATGCCCATCTGCACTGAGCCTGGTCCTGACATCTATGATCTGTGGTCCTCCAGCAGCTCAGAGCGTCTGCCACATAGCTGAACACAGTGACAGGTTAGGAGTGAGAGGAGAGGGCGGGGGCCGTAGCAGCACACAGGGGGGCTCCCGGGGGCCAACTATCAGGGGCACATTAACAGCGCCCACTGTCCCACAGCCATCGGAGGATGCAGGGCAGGAGACGCTGTCCTGCAGGCTGCAGCAGATCACCTCCGGGCCCCCCAGACAGCTGACGCCGGCGAGATTCGGGGCTCTATGCTTAAGAATCGGGGCTGCAGCCCCGATTCTTAATGCATAGCGACGTCCCTGGTGGAAACTAGATGGAATAGAACCATACCTCCAAACTTTGAACCATAGGAAAAAGAGAAAATGTATTGCAGCATCTGTATCTTGGAAAATTTCATAAAAGGAATCTGTCAGTATGATCAACCCTCCTAAGAGTCTATATGGGCATGTTGGTCAAAGGAAGCTGAATAAAATAATACCTTGATGTTGGCGATCTGATGTTTTATTCCAGAAATATTCATGTTTTCTTATACGTAAATTATGTCCGCTCCTGTCGCTTACACCTGAAGAATATCTCTAGAGTCCGCCCCTTTCTCACCCTGGAAACAACAAAAACCCTCACCGTGGCCCTAATCCATTGCCGCCTTGACTATTGCAACTCTCTATTAAGCGGCCTCCCCCTCACCAGACTTTCTCCTCTCCAGTCCATCCTTAATGCAGCAGCCAGGATCACCCATCTGGCTAATCGTTACTCAGATGCCTCAGCTCTGTGTCAGTCATTGCACTGGCTGCCCATATACTACAGGATCAAAATCAAATTGCTTCTTCTCACCCACAAAGCTCTTCACAGAGCAGCACCCCCCTACCTCTCCTCCCTAAATCGGACATCTCTCTCTCAGTTTGTGGCACCACGATGACGCCTAGGCAGCAGGCTCGTTGTCTGGGTGTTATGTTTGACACCGATCTCTCCTTCTCCTCCCACACACAATGTCTCGTCCGCTCATGTCACTTACACCTGAAGAATATCTCCAGAGTCCGTCCCTTTCTCACCCTGGAAACAACAAAAACCCTGACCATGGCCCTAATCCATTCCCGCCTTGACTATTGCAACTCTCTATTAAGCGGCCTCCCCCTCACCAGAGTTTCTCCTCTCCACTCCATCCTTAATGCAGCAGCCAGGATCACCCATCTGGCCAATCGTTACTCAGATGCCTCTGCTCTGTGCCAATCATTGCATTGGCTTCCTCGTATACTACAGGATCAAATTCAAATTGCTTGTTCTCATCCACAAAGCTCTTCACAGAGCAGCACCCCCCTACCTCTCCTCCCTCATCTCTGTCTATCACCCCACCCGCTCTCTACGTTCCTCAAATGACCTTCGACTAACATCTGCACTAATCCGATCCTCTCACTCCCGGCTCCAAGACTTCTCCAGAGCTGCACCAAACCTCTGGAATGCTTTACCCCAAGAAATCAGGACTATCCACAACTTGCATGGCTTCAGACGATCCCTAAAAACGCATCTTTTTAAGGCGGCCTATCATACTCCCTAATAGAAGTCCATTGTACTGTAGACAGTGAATGGGCTATCCCTCTGGACATTACTCTTCTACAAACTCCACCAAACCAAAAAAGGTCTACACAGACTGTATAATGACCATCCATGTAAGCTTAGCCCTATACCCCATTTCCTCAAGATGCCTGGACCATCAGTGCAATAAGCCCCTGCACCTTGTGCAACCCCTATCCCGTTGTAGATTGTAAGCGCCTTTGAGCAGGGTCACCTTCATTTCTTGCTTTATTTATTGTATTTTTTTTCACATTGATTCTTTGCCTATTGTTTTGTATCCAATTACTGTACTTTATTTGTTCTCTACTCTAATTACTTACTGTATATTTTCTGTACTCTAACCCTACATTGTAAAGCGCTGCGGAATATGTTGGCGCTATATAAATAAAGCTTTATTATTATTATTATTAAATTATTTTATATAGCGCCTTTGGTTCCATGGCGCTTTACATAAGAAATGGGGGTGACAAGAACAGGTACAGTACATATGAACAGTCAAGGCTTGCTGATACACGATGGGAGAGGACCCTGTCCACGAGGGCTCACTGTCTACAGGGGTGGGAAGGACACGATAGGAGGGGAAGCGCCAAGCGTGTGGTGGAGTGGCGCTGGGTCTCATCATAGGTTGTAGGCTTGTTGGAATAGATGAGTTTTCAGGTTCTTTTTGAAGCTCCTAAGGGTAGGCGAGTGTCTGACGTGCTGGGGGAGAGAGTTCCAGAGTTTAGGGGAGGCGCGGGAGAAGGCTTGTAAGCGGTTGTGGGAGGATGAGATGAGGGGGGAGGAGAGGAGGAGTTCTTGTGAGGAGCGTAGGTTGCGTGCGGGTTGGTATCGGGAGATCATGTCGGAGATGTAGGGGGGACAGGTTGTGGATGGCTTTGTAAGTCAGGGTTAGGATTTTAAAGCGGGGTCTTAGGGAGGTGGGGAGCCAGTGGAGTGCCATGCGGAGAGGGGAAATAGGGGAGTAGCGAGGAGGCAGGTGGATTAGAGGGGCAGCTGAGTTTAGGATAGAGCGGAGGGGGGCAAGGGAAGAGGCAGGGAGGGCGGTGAGCAGTAGGTAGCAGTAGTCAAGGCGGGAGATGATGAGGGCGTGGACGAGGGTTTTGGCAGTGTCATGACTAAGAAATGGGCGGATACGTGAAATGTTCTTGAGCTGGAGTCAGCAGGAGGTGGCGAGGGTTTGGATGTGGGCTTGAAGGAGAAGGAGGAGTCTAGTGTGACCCCGAGGCACTTTGCGTGGGGGTATGTTTAGGTAATCATTTACGTAAAAGATTCCAGGTTATGGGCAGGACATTAATTTACAGAAGTCTGCCTCCAGAACTTATTTTTGATATAAGGGGGAGTTACCAATGTGATGTGTCACGGCCACTTTCTGTTCTCCTCCAGAGCTGAGTGTGGTTATATCTAGCACATCTGCAGGTTCCTCTCATTGCTTCAGTTTCCATCTTACAGGCAGACAGTGAAGCGATGGCCGAGGGACCATTGCGGTGCAGAGTTAGGCTGGCTTCACACTACGTTTTTTACTATCATATTCTGTTCGTTTTTGAAACTAACAGAACAGGATCGTTTTTGGCCCCCATGTATCCCTATGGCACCGGATTGGCCTTATTTGGCATCCGGTTTTGTGAATACGGTACAGGATTCGTTTCTGTCCTGTTTTTCACCGATCCCAAAAACGAGGCCTGCAGCATTTGTGGGCTCTGGTGGCAAAACAGGACAGAAACGAGTCCTGTCCGGCACACACAACATGGGGGCCTATGGCACCGGATCCGGGAAACAACAGAATCATTTCCCAGATCCGGTGCCAGGGTACAGAGCATGCGCAGAACAGGTGCGCTGCTCTGTACCCATAGTAAATCTGTCTAATATCACTTTGGCAGTGTATACACTGCTAAAGTGATATTAAATATAAGGAAGGTTAAAAATAAAAAATCATAAATACTCACCTTCCGGCGACAACGAGTGTCCCACGCTGAATCTCCCGGCCATTCAAGGACGTGCCATAATGTCACTGGGAGGGAGGAGCAACCCGATCACATGACCACATCAGGTTTTAATTGGTGCTGATGTGGTCATGTGACCGGTTTGCCCCGCTCCTCCCAGTGACATCATGCAAGTTCCTCAAATGCCAGGAGATTCAGCGTTGGACACTCGTTGTCGCCGGAAGGTGAGTATTTATGATTTTTTATTTTTAATTATCCCTTTATTTAATATCATTTTAGCAGTGTATATAGATATACACTGCTAAATTGTTATTAGACAGCGCTAACAGCGGCTCGGCTCCCTGCTGCTCTTTCTGCGTCCAGATACCAGACCGGATACAGAAATAGCATCTGAAGGTGCCGATCCGATGCTGTCCATTCCTGTTTGTTTGGATCCTGCAAAAAACAGGATCCAAACGAACAGGGCAAAAACGTAGTGTGAAGCCAGCCTTTGATTGTAGTACACAAGACAAGGTTGCAGAAAACAAAGGAAAGATTTATTAGCAGGCAGGAAACAAGGGTAAAGAGAAGTTCACGAGTAGGTACACTATGATAATTGTAAAGTTCACAAATACTGTAACTGCTAGCTGGGCCGCTCATATACATGTCACCTAAGCTATTACAATTGGTTGTTCAACAAGCAAATTAGCAGAGTTTATGCACAACTACACTACATTTACAGCCTAACCGGCCTTTGCTACTCACGCCACACGGTTACTATGCTCTACCTACTTATGACTTTTCCCAAACTGAAGCACCTCTCATTGTCAGCAGCCTTCTCCTGTTCTCCTCCCTTTACTATAACTTTCAGCTTCTCAGCTTCCTGCAATTTCTAAACCCGGATTAGTCTAACTTGCACTAACCACCACCGTCGACTAATCCTCAAAACTCAGCACACAGGGAAGCACTGTCTCTTATGGGGATATCACACACGTCACGTGACGTGTGTGATAAATCACTGGTTGATGGTTGCCATGTTTTAGAACCTGCTCTAAAACCTGGTGATGGTCGCCCGGTGGACATGCAGCGTCGCTGCGTGTAACACTGGGAGACGAGCGAGAAACCAGCTCCCAGCGCCTATCAGCAAGCGCTGGGAGCTGGTATCCATGGTAAACTGTGGGTATATAGGCAGTGCGCGCTGCCTAGATACCCGCAATTTACCTTGGAGACCAGCCTGCTCCCGCTTACCGCAGGCTGGCAGCGGGAGCAAGACATCATGGAAACGATATTTAAATCATTTCACGATGTCTCTGGTCCATTGATCACTGGTGAGTCTGCCTGTGTGACAGCTCACCAGCGATCAGCCTTCAATGTCTTTTGATTGACGGCCCCATTAAAGTCATAGGGTGCTTTAACCGTGAAACCCCTACAACTGTTTTACAATATATTTGCAATACAGCAGAGCTGTGAGAGCTGCAGCAACTGTTTGTAATGAGACAATGTCTCACATTGGTAACTCCCCCTTTTATTTAGGAGGCAGATTCTCATGCAGATGAGTGCCTGACCCATAGCCTGGAACAGGCCATTAACATATAAGAAAAATGTGGATTACTCTGGAATAAGACATCAGATTGCAGATATCAAAGTACCATTTTATCCAGCTTTATATTACCTGCATGTATATATAGACAGTTTAGGAGGGTTGATCCTCCTGACAGATTCCCTTTAAACCAATCCACCCGCTTAACGTCACTCAATTATTTTTCTAGTGCTCCAGTAAAGCCTTTTATTGTTCAATAATCAGAACAATCGCCTTTTCATGGCTCCCATGCTGTATAATGCCTCCAAATAAAGAATGGGACCGCTAAGATGCCCCTCTACACAGTATGTCACCCCAAATACATAAAGATGGCTACACATAGCTGCCTCCATCATTGACTGTCCCACAGTGTTTTCACGCACAATGATACCGCCCTACACATTATTATGCCCCTAAACCTGATCAGTCAGTATGCTGCCCCCTAGAGTCCCACTGTAAAGTAAAAGTGCCCGCACATACATGAACACTATGATACCCCATAATGCCCCTTCCCTGCACATACATGCTCAATATTATTCCCCCTTAGTCTCTTCCCCCATGTGGTGTACCTCAATCCCATCAAAAAACAAAAAACAAATTGTTCTGCTCCTCCGATGAGCTGCAACAGTTTGGGCTGTGTGTGTCTCGGCACAGGAGGAATGACCTAATGTCATTCTTGCGCCTACTGCACCGAGGCTCAGACATCTCAAGCTGAATGGTGGAGCAAGGAGCTGAAAGCTTTGTATCCAACTGTATCTGGGTCTTGAAGATGCAGATTCAGTTGAAGTGACATTGATCTCCTGGGACTGCAGAACAGTTTCCCAAATCCAGGATGGTTGGGAAGTAAAGTAGAACTGGATCAGTGGAGTGGCATCACTGGTGACCAGGTGCAGCAGAACTGAAACAGTGGAGTTGTCAAACTGCAGACAACATGTAGAAGATGTGGAATAGTGCCGCTGTAGAGGTAATTCAATGAAGTTGATGTGAGAATTAGGACCTTTTCATATCAGGGTGTTGTTGCGTTTTGACACAGTGTATTTTTTCCGGTGCGTTAACGCATCGAAACTCGGTAAAAAGCATGCGTTAATGCATCCATAGACTTGTATGGGGAAGCGCATGCAAATGCATTAAAAATGCATTGCAAGACACAGTTGATTTGAACGCATGCATTTTTACCCAGCGCACAGGAAACATTGACCCACCAGAAAAGACGCATTGGGTCAGAAAGCAACAACACTCTGATATGCACTTAGCCTAAATGAGCCACCTATCATTGGAATAGAGAATGACCTGTTGAGGAATGGGAGAAGTAGAGTGGAGCCTCTTACAGTGTTTTCAAGCACCTTCAACCGTCAGGACCAGCAAATCTAATAATGATGACTTTTCCTAAGAATATGATACTAGTTTTGATGTTCTGGTGATACCATTACCCCTTTGGACTATACTTGGTGCCAATTCTGGGGAGGCTGCTGTCTGAGATTTTCAGCGTGGGGGGTCCAGAATGCTGAGAATTACAGCCCTTAGCTTGACTGGCAATAGAAAATACTGTGGAGCGCACGCCAATTTTTTAAAAATTATTTAGTTCAATATTGAAAATAGTAGGGCTACCCTGTAATTTTCATTGCCAGCAAAGGTAACACAAGGCAGCAGGGGTTGGCAGCCAGTAACTTCAGTGAAGCCATACACATTTTGTACCAGGAATTTAAACACATTAATAATAATAAAGAAAAAAAAGGTGTTTAGGTAAAAACACATTTTTTTACATACATTACACCCAGGGAGGAGAGCGTACAGGGGGAAGACAGCTAATGGAGATAGCACATGAGGGCAGAAGACAGTACAGGAGGAGAGACAGCACACTGGGGGAGAGCGCAAATAGGAGACAACTCGAAGGAGAGCGAACGAGGGGAAAGGGCACAATGGGAAGGCAGCTCAATGGAGAGAGCACATGAGGGGCGATTAGAGAGTGCACAGAGGGGAGAGATGGCCACCACCTCCAGTGCCACAGAGCCTGCCCTTATCATTATATCATCGTAATCCCGATACATAAGCATCAGACCTCCCTCTAGTATATACATGAACCCGAAACCTGCCAAAAAACAGCTCTAGTCTAAATGTAGACACAGTAATAAAAAGGCAAAGTATAAGAGACATGTTTAGAGTTAATCATGCAATATTCTTCAACATCAGCAAGATGTCAGTGGAGTTACTTGAGAAGTTATGTCATAGGCTGCAGACTGATTTTTCTCCCCTCGTCCGTATAGCGACGGTTAATCGGAAATGATGCGGCATCCCTCGTCTCCTGACAGTGGACGCCTCCTTCATCACCTTTAATCTGGCACCCGCACGTTTTCATAACAAATGCGCCCCTCCAGACCAGTCTGCTCCCATTTGGATCCCGCTCTGCCCAGACAAATCGGCGACAGCAGATTTAACCTGCAAAAACATTTGCAGAAGAAAACACTGATTTGTTTGCAGCTAGAAGGGGGGAGGAATAGACCCATTTTCTGGTTCCACCTAATTTCTTTCTCAATTTTTTTTCTTATTTTTTTTTCCTTTTTTTTTCCTTCTTATTGGTAGCAGCCCTAGGAGTAATTAGTGTTACATCACTCGTGTTTATACAGATTTAAACAATTTAAAGGGAATACACCGTGGTGTGTTATATTGGGAGTGCGGCTTGTAGGAGCTGCAGAAGGGGCAGGGGGGCAATAATACGGGAATTGATGAAACCATAGAAGAAGAAAAGACATAAAGCATGAAAAAGTATAACCGAAACATATAATGTCAGCATTTTACAGGCACCAAAACATAAGAGAAGTTATAAAAGAGATGAGGTTGTTTATAGATTTTTATTAATTCTTTTAGTTTTTATAAAACACTTCTTATACATTTATATGGATTATTCATAATAAAAACAAACAAACTAGGAAATTACATTTGTGATACAACTTTTCTCATTTAAGCCTGGTTTACTAATGTTCATATTGATTTAACAGCATGATTATTTTTTTTCTGTAGTTTTCTTTAAATTATTATTAATAATATTTTCTATAGTTTTTTAAATGATCATTACTATAATTATTATTATTTTTTCCTGTAGTTCTATTTAATTATTATTACTATTATTAATATTATTAATATTTTTGTACTTTTATTTATTATATTATTATCATCATTATTATTATTATGTAGCTTTTTAATTATTGTACTTATTTTTGTTTTTCTATATTTTTTTAATTATCATTATTATGTAGTTTATTATTATTATTATTATCATTTAGTTTATTATTATTATCATTAATAGTTTTATTATTATTATTATTATTATTATTATTATTATTATGTAGTTTTCAACTATTAATATTATTAGTATTAGCATTATTTTCTGTAGTTCGGTTAATTTTTTTCTTTTTGTTTTGTTTTTTCAGTATTTTGTTAAATTACTATTATTATTATTATTATTAGTAGTAGTAGTAGTATTTTCTGTAGTTTTTAATTATTATAGTTATCTTTGTTTTTCTGTAATGTTTTAAATTATTTTTTTTTCTGTAGTTTTTTAATTATTATTATGTACTTTATTATTATTATCATTATTATTAATATTATTATGTACTTTTGTAATTATTATTATTAATATTATTATTATTGTGTAGTTTTGTAATTATTATTATTATTATTATTATTATATTATTATTATTGTTATGTAGTTTTGTAAGTATTATTATTTATATTAATAGTATTAGTATTATTTTTGTTTTTGTTTTGGTTTAGTTTCTCCTCCTGTTGTGTTTTTTAATTATTATTATTATTATTATTATTATTATTATTATTATTATTATTATTATTATATTAATAATAATAATAATAATGATAATAATAATTTAAAAAACTACAGAAAAACAAAAATAAGTAAAATAATTAAGATACCACAGAAAAATAATAATAATAATAATAATAATAATAATAATAATAATAAAAATAATATTTTTCTGTAGTATCTTAATTATTTTACTTATTTTTTTTTTCTGTAGTTTTTAAAATTATTATTATTATTATTATTATTATTATTATTATTATTATTATTATGTAGTAGTAGTAGTAGTTTTTTAATTATTATTTTTATTCTGTGCTTTGTTACTATTATTATTATTATTATTTAGTTTAATATTATTTTTATTGTTATTATTATTGTTATTATTATTATGTAGATGTTTTAACTATTACTATTAGTATTATTAGTATTCTGTAGTTTGGTTAATTATTATTATTTTGCTTTGCTTTGTTTTGGGTTTTTTTTCTGTCGTTTTTAAAAATTATTATTATGATTATTATTATTTCAATTATTATTATTTTGGAATCAAATTATTTTAGACTCTTTATAGCTTAAAGGCCATGTTCACACGTTGAGTTTTTTTTTCAATTTTTTTTCATGTTTTATACAAATTAAAAGCTGTTTTTTTTTTTTTTTACAGAACCATAAACAGCCAAGATGCCAGAAATCTCCTGCACATGTTCGCTGAAATGGAAAACTGCAGCGTTTTTGGTAGAAGCAGCGTCAATTATTTCACAGATTTTTCCAGCATTTTTTTCTCCATTGAAAGAAATGAAAATGTGCAAAAAATGCACCAAAAACGCAACAGCATGTGTTGCGGTGTTTTGCTGCTTTTGTAACGAATGAAACTAACTTTATTTACACATGTACTGTAGACAAATGACACCAAAAACAGCTAAAAAAGTGCAAAAAAAAGTACATTTTACTGCAGGAAGAAAAGCAGCAAAATAGTCACGGATGTTTTGCAAAATCAGTACGGAATCCACTATGAACACTTGTAGCAGATTTTGCCTAAATTACCATGCTGAAAATGGAAAATTGTATTTTGTTGCTCCTATAATGCAGAGTCTTAGGCTATGTTCACACAGCGCTTGATATCTTGGCAGGAGATAACCTGCGTTTTTTTTGCTGTGTTTTTGCCCATAGAACGCTGCAGAGATGCAGAAAAACAATTGAAGCTCATTCTTTCAAAATGCAGCAGAATCTGTACATGTTTCAGTTTTTGCCTGGGGAAGTAACTATTGTCCTTGTGGAGAGCATTCTCCCTGCCGACTGAGGAGACTTACAGCCACAATGCTCCTCCGGAGAAATATGCAAATTGTCACTTCAGTGAGGACATAGACGAACTCTAATGTCACCTAATAAAGGTAGCAATCCTAAAAATCATAATTGACTTTTAGGATTGCTACCTTTCAATATGACTTAGGATTTGTGCCAGATCAGAATCCCAAACTGCAGACACTGCGTTTCAGGGTGATTGCCCCTCATCAGTTTGTCTACTTCCTCACTGAAGTGATACTTTACATATGCAGTTTCCTAGAGGAGCATTGCAGCTTTAAGTCTCCTCACTGCTGGCTGGCAGAATACTCTCCACAAGGAGAATAGCTGTTCCCCTAGACCTCCTCTTAGCCTCTCACACAGCCAGATCAGAATCCCACACACTGCACTGATGAGGGGCAATCACCCCAAAATGCAGCATCTGCTGTTTGGGGTTCTGATCTGGCACAAATCCTAAGTCATATTAAAAGGCTTGTTAGGCCGGCTTCGCACCACGGTTTTTAGCATCAGGTTGTGCCTGGTTTGAAACACACACAACCTGATCTGGTTTTGCCTCACATGTTTTGCTTATGGTGCTGGATTGGTCCCATTTGGCCATCCGGTTTTGTGTATTTTGTTCCTCATCGGATTTTGCCTGGTTTTTCCCCGTCCCCAAAACCGGAGCCTGCATCATCTTTTGGCTCCGGTGCAAAAAACTGGACACAACAGGACAGAACTGGATCCGGGGGAGTCTGTGGGTGCCAGATCCAAGAAAAAATCAGATTGTTTCCCGAATCCGATTTTTTCAACAGAGCATGTTCAGAAATCCTTGCCTTCCAAATTTCAGCACCATGGACAGCAGTATTTCAAGCACAGGCTGTGAATTCAGCACCTTGGACAGCAGCAGAGCAGACACAGGCAGACTTCAGGACCATGGACAGCAGCACAAAACGAATCCTGCAAAAAACAGGATCGGAGGGCATATTTGGCCACACTTTGTGCTCATCCTGTGCTGTCAGGTTCTGTCCGGGTGATCCTGCAAAAAACAGGATCCACCCTGACTGACAAAAACTGTGATGTGAAGCTAGCCTTAAAGATTAAATTATGACTTTTAAGATTGGTACTTTTATTAGGTGACATTAGAGTTTGTCTACTTCCTCACTGAAGTGACACTTTGCCAAGGAACTGAAACATTGTGTGTGCACAGCTTTTCCCTAAGACTTCTTTCACACTGGCACACATTTGGATTCACATGGATCCGCCACAAACAGAATGCCCACAGATCAGTTTCCGGTCACATTGTCCTTCAATGGGGACACAAAACACTTCCGGGGGCATCCCGGTGTCACTGTTTTGCCGTGGATCCTTGTGGTTCCGCAGCAAAACATAGTTTCCACGGAGACCAAAAATCCATCCAACAGAGAACTCACACAGGACGAGGTGAATATAACCTCTTTTCTCTACTTTACACAATCGTTTTGTTCTGCAAAAGGGATGGCTAGAAATTATAAGAGGGGGTGCAGGGACAGGTATGAAGATGCGGGGGGTCAGTTTGTGGGTGTACAACAGCTGACAGGAGTCAGCTATTGTACATAACACATTACAGCGGTATATGCCCACCGGAGTGGGTGGAAGGTCTCTAGGGGGACTGGGCACTCCCTAGAGACATTGAACAAACATTTATTTATTAAATTTTAAGTTTTACAGAACACAGAACAGTTTGCTCATCCCTGCGGCAGCAAGGATGAGCAAACTATCTGGTAACCGGATTGCTCAGGATTACACATCCTGAGCAGTCCGGTTACCGGATTGCGGCTTCAGCAATCCGGTTCCCGGATTGCTGAATGTCTGGAGACAATTGCGTTCACCGCATCCGGATCTGTTTTCGGTGAACGCAATTCATATTTTAAGTGTGACCCTAGTCATACTCTGACATACCAAAAAGAAAAAAAAAAGCACAGTGATAAAAACGCATGGAAAAATATATTCAAAGTCAGAACAAAAAAGAGGCAACTACTTAGTGGCAGAAAAAATCACCAAATACTTAGCTTGTCTACGGCGTGTTCACACGCTGCAAAAACACCCATACCAATTCTTTAAGTGTTTTCACAGTGATGTTCAACGATTGACACGAATAGGAAAAAAAAACAAAGCCAACGTGCATCAAAAACACATCAAAATGTGAGTATTTTACACATCATTTTTCTTGCCCACACTTTGGTCTTGATACAGAAAAATCTGTTGCAAATATTCAAAGTGTGCACCAGGGTTGTGGAGCCAAACCTCTGACTCCGACTCCTCAATTTTCCTAAATCCAACTTCGATTCCGACTCCACCGAAAGGGACACCGACATCGACTCTGACTCCTCAACTCCAACTCTGCAACCAGGGCTGTGGAGTCAGGAAGCCAAACATCCGACTTAATCTCCTCGATTACCCTGAATCTGACTCCAACTTCAACAAAATGGACACTGATTCCACAACTCCAACTCTGCAATGATGGCTGTGAAGTCAGAAAGCCAAGCAACCAACTCCTCAATTTCCCTGAATCCAACTCTGACTCACCAAAATGGACACCATTTCCAACTCTGACTCCAGCTCCACAACCATAGTGGAGTCAGTAAGCCAAACCCCCGGCTCCAAGTCCTCAATTTCTCTAAATACAACTCCTACTCTAACTCCACCAAAATGGACTCCAACTCCACAACCAAGGCTGTGAAGTCAGTAAGCCAACATATGGCTCAAACTCCTCAATTTCCCTATATCCGACTCCACCAAAATGGACACAATTTCCAATTCCGACTACAATTTTACAACCAGGGCTGTGAAGTCAGTAAGCCAAACATCCGACTCCTCAATTTCCCTAAATCTGACTCTGACTCCACCATAATGCACACCAACTCAAACTCCCTCATGCATGGCTCATGTTTGTAATACATTTATTGTAGTACTAGCTGTGAGCCCGATTCTAAAGAATCGGGAGTCTAGAATCTGTATATAATATTTTTCTGAGTTGTAAATAATAGACTTAAACACCAGATATATGAGTAAGTAGGCGATGTAGGCAAAACTGTGAGGGTAGCAATATAGTGGAGGTGTAGAAAGAGTTAATGTCCGACTAACAGGACTATAACAGAGTAGGAACTTATAATGATATCAAAAATGGTATTGAAGGAGTTAATGTCCCACAACAGACTCAGCGCTGTAAATTATATCCAAAATGGTGTTCAAGGGGTTAATGTAGCAGTGGCAGGAGTTATAAACACTACCAAATATGCAGTTAATGCGGAACTGGTATATAATGGGTTAATTTCGGAGTGTCATTACAACTATACACTGTGTAATAGAAATAACAGCAATAATGGAATATAAGGGGTTAATGTTTCTACAGGGAGTAGTAATAGAGACTACAAAGTATGGAGTTAAGGCAGAAATGGTATAGAAGGGGTTAACTTTGTAGTGGCAGTACAACTACACACTGTGTTATAGAAATTAAAGATAAAACGGAATGTAAGGGGTTAATGTTGCTACTGTCATGAGTACAATGAGAGAAGCGCCTCACTGGCCATTCAGATACATGGAGGACTTTGAGTTTGAAATTTAGTGGTGTAAGGCTGGGGTTCCACATAAGTCCTCAGTCCGTTTTTGGCTTCAGTTTTCTCATTTTTTTTTTCTAAGTCCAAAAACTGACAGAAAAATGGATTGGATGTAATAAACACCCTGTCCGTTTTTCTCTGGAGCTCCAAACATTGCCCTGTCCATTTTTGAGTCAAAAACGTTGCATGCAACGTTTTTGGCATCATTTAAAAAACGCATGCGTTTTCATGCGTTTTTTTAACATGGGGCCCTATGGGAAACGCATGCGCGAACGCATGCAAATGCGCACGTGCGTTTGCGCATGCGTTCGCGCATGCGTTTTTTTAATGAAAAGTCCAAAAACGTTCAGGAGTGCAGGAGGCTCAAAAAGCACCCAGAAAAAAACGGATTGGTGATGAAAATCACTTCCAAAAACGGATTTCTATGTGGAACCCCAGCCTCAGTGAGGCGCGAAGGTGATTGGTCGGTGTGTGCTGTGGCCGACCAATGAGCTTGGCGCCTCACTTACAGGAGAGAGGGAGAGGGATTTACTAATAGGGGAGTGCGGTGAAATGAATTGTGTGTATAGAGGTGGCTCAGTGGTTAGCACAGCGCAGTGGGTCAGTGGTTAGCACAGCGCGGTGGCTGAGTGGTTAGCACTGTATATGGAGGCTCAGTGGTTAGCACTGTGTATGGTGGCTCAGTGGTTAGCACTGTATGGTGGCTCAGTGGTTAGCACTGTATATGGTGGCTCAGTGGTTAGCACTGTATGGTGGCTCAGTGGTTAGCACAGTATGGTGGCTCAGTGGTTAGCACAGCACGGTGGCTGAGTGGTTAGCACTGTATATGGAGGCTCAGTGGTTAGCACTGTGTATGGTGGCTCAGTGGTTAGCACTGTATGGTGGCTCAGTGGTTAGCACTGTATATGGTGGCTCAGTGGTTAGCACTGTATGGTGGCTCAGTGGTTAGCACTGTATGGTGGCTCAGTGGTTAGCACTGTGTATGGTGGCTCAGTGGTTAGCACTGTGTATGGTGGCTCAGTGGTTAGCACTGTATACGGTGGCTCAGTGGTTAGCACTGTATACGGTGGCTCAGTGGTTAGCACTGTATACGGTGGCTCAGTGGTTAGCACTGTATACGGCGGCTCAGTGGTTAGCACTGTATACGGTGGCTCAGTGGTTAGCACTGTATACGGCGGCTCAGTGGTTAGCACTGTATACGGCGGCTCAGTGGTTAGCACTGTATACGGCGGCTCAGTGGTTAGCACTGTATACGGCGGCTCAGTGGTTAGCACTGTATACGGCGGCTCAGTGGTTAGCACTGTATACGGCGGCTCAGTGGTTGCACTGTATACGGCGGCTCAGTGGTTAGCACTGTATACGGCGGCTCAGTGGTTAGCACTGTATACGGCGGCTCAGTGGTTACACTGTATACGGCGGCTCAGTGGTTAGCACTGTATACGGCGGCTCAGTGGTTAGCACTGTATACGGCGGCTCAGTGGTTAGCACTGTATACGGCGGCTCAGTGGTTAGCACTGTATACGGTGGCTCAGTGGTTAGCACAGCGCGGCGGCTCAGTGGTTACACTGTATGGCGGCTCAGTGGTTAGCACTGTATATGGTGGCTCAGTGGTTAGCACTGTATATGGTGGCTCAGTGGTTAGCACTGTATACGGTGGCTCAGTGGTCAGCAGTGAGGGCGGCGGCTCAGTGGTCAGCAGTGAGGGCGGCGGCTCAGTGGTCAGCAGTGAGGGCGGCGGCTCAGTGGTCAGCAGTGAGGGCGGCGGCTCAGTGGTCAGCAGTGAGGGCGGCGGCTCAGTGGTCAGCAGTGAGGGCGGCGGCTCAGTGGTCAGCAGTGAGGGCGGCGGCTCAGTGGTCAGCAGTGAGGGCGGCGGCTCAGTGGTCAGCAGTGAGAGCGGCGGCTCAGTGGTCAGCGCAGGGCGGCGGCTCCGTGGTCAGCGCAGCGGCGTGGGCACAGTGGTCAGCGCAGCGGCGTGGGCAGAGTGGTCAGCGCAGCGGCGTGGGCAGAGTGGTCAGCGCAGCGGCGTGGGCAGAGTGGTCAGCGCAGCGGCGTGGGCAGAGTGGTCAGCGCAGCGGCGTGGGCAGAGTGGTCAGCGCAGCGGCAGAGTGGGGGTGAGGGGGCAGAGTGGGGGTGAGGGGGCAGAGTGGGGGTGAGGGGGCAGAGTTGGGGGGGTCAGTGGTCAGAGTAGGGGGTCAGTGGTCAGCGCAGCGGCAGAGTGGGGGTGAGGGGGCAGAGTGGGGGTGAGGGGGCAGAGTGGTCAGCGCAGCGGCAGAGTGGGGGTGAGGGGGCAGAGTGGGGGTGAGGGGGCTGAGTGGGGGTGAGGGGGCAGAGTTGGGGGGGGTCAGTGGTCAGAGTAGGGGGGTGAGGGGCTAAATGGGGGTCAGTGGGCAGAGTGGGGGTCAGCGGCGCCCTCCTACCTTCACCTGCTTGTGTCGCGCTGTCAGCAGTGTGGAACGGGCCGGTGTTGATGAGCAGTGGCGGCTCAGAGTAAAGGGTCCAAAGCTGAGCCCCCAGCAGACACAGTGCTGGGGAGAAGGCCGGCATCACTGCCGGAAATAGAGCCGAGGAGGATGGGGCGGACACTGGCCCCGCAGTGAGCAATGAGGATGTGGGTGTTGCTGGGGGAGTGGTGCGGACACGCCCCCTGGATACCCGACCGCGGCCTTAGTGACAGGGACAGGAGCTGCCTGCCGGCCTGCCTCAGAAGTTAGAGGAATGCAGAGAAGGTAGGGAAGCATTGAGAATGTGTGTGGGCAGCGGTGGGCCCCTGTAGTGGCGCCGGCCCTGGCTTCACTATATATTCTATTGTATCTTCTTATATTCTCTTATATATAGTTGCCGTAGCGCTACTTCCGTTTGGCAGCCACGTCTTCGACGACGGAAGTAGTGCCGAATATGACGGAAGTAGCGCTACGGCAATTATATATAAGATATTGGGAACATCAGGCTTTTAATCATTATTATGATACAATAATCAAGATTTTAGTTAGACCCTAAGAATAATTGATAATAATATTTAGCACATTATGCATTAGGCCGCCTTCACACCACGGTGTGATCCGGTCCAGGGCTATCCGATGTGAATCGGATAGCCCCGGACCCGATTTGCAAACAGAACCGGAGGGCAAATATACCCTACTGTACAGTTTGCAGCCGGCTTCCCAAGATCGCAGCCGCGGTCCTGAAAGCTCAGCAGGGGACAGCTGGTGGTGCTGAAGTTTAGCAGCGCTCGCTGCTAAACTCCAGCAGCAAGCCTTCGGTTCCCAGATCCGATGTTTTTGTTGGACTGGGAGGATCCGATTTGGGCAGATTTTCGCCCCGGACACAAAAACGTTGCAAACAATGTTTTTGTGTCTGGGAAGAAAATCCAAATTCACCCGGATCCTCCTGGACAGATGGAAACCAGCTATGTACCATCCGGATCCATCCGGCCCCACAGGGCTGCTTAATGTCAAAATCGGGTCCGGAACTGATTTATACCGGACAGCCTCGGACCTGATCAGGCCATGGTGGGAACCCGGACATTAACTACTGTACCCAATTAATTATATATTTAGGAGTGGGTCTATTTTTTGCCTGACTTGAACTCCACTAAAATGGACACCGACTCCAACTCCACAGCCCTGGTGTGCACATAGCCTACTCTGTAGAGCAGCCACTACATGTGTGCATATGCTAAGATTCCCCCGATGTGAAAGAGCTATTCCCATCTCGTACTTTGTTACATATCAACAAGATACATCATAAATGTATGATGGAAGCAGGTCCTACTGCTGACCAATTGAGGAATGGGGTTATTGGTAGATGCTGTTAGACAAGATAACCATGCTCATTTTTTGGGGACCTGAAAATAACCAAGCTGGAAATAACCCAATGAGTACTAAGCCAAATGAATGAAATATTAAAACATACAATTATGTCTAATATTTTAAATGAAAAAAAAAATCTAAAAAAATCCCATCTCCAAAAAACAATTGTCCCCAATATAGAACTATTATTTCATGCAAAGGTTCTGATAGGTCCGCACCTTCAGCTGGTGCTCTACAGCCACCAATGATAAATTTGCGTTGGGTTAAAACCTCTAAAAGGTTAAAAAAAAAAAGATATATTAACTATTTTCTGTACTGTATGTTCTCCCCTCGGTCTGAAACGTACCCAGAATCCCCATATTATATGATGATCACCAGTGTGCAGGTGTAATACCTGTCCTACACCAGTAACCACCAGGTGGTGGTGCACAGGTCCTTCCTAATCAAACTACATTAATTGTGCATGCACGATGTAATGTGTATATTTACCCGACGCACGTTGTACTTTAGCTTTTACTTTTATGTACTATATCATAATAAGGGGAATAATTGTCACATCTGACCAAATAAAGCTAAGTTGTTCTTATGACAATAAAATAATTGCTTTCTATTTGAATAAATGTATTGTGAAATAACCACTTTCCCAACTTAATGATATTTTTATTATAATTTTTTTAAAATTACTTTATTTTTGAGTTCGTTATTTTCTCGTATTTTTTGGGTATTTATTTTTGACTATTTCTTAACAAGGTTTGCAAAAATAATTGCAGATCGTATCTAGTCAATCAAGACTTACTTTCTAACCCGAAGCATTTGGTTTCCTTAGTGCCCATGCATCCCTTTTAGTGTAGATCTGTGTGTGCCTGTGTGTGTACCATGGGCAGGGTTCGCTTTGGAAAGGTTTGTTTAGTTTCTATATTTTTTTTCTTACGCATGAAATGAGGTATCCCTTGGGACAGGCAGGAGCCTGAGGTTGCCCCACCTGAGTCTGTCTTGGGACTCGGCCCATTAAGAGGGGAAGCAAAAAATAATGCTCCACAGCCAAGAAAATCAAGCGGAGCTAAACAGCCAAGCTGGGTCCGCCTCACCCTGTCATCCTTCCAAGTGGGTAGCTGCCTACTCCTTCTCTATATAGCAGCAGATATTCATCTGGACCTTGTAAGAGGGGCAGTAGTAAGCCTGATTCACAAGCTTACATTACATATAGTCAGCAGTAGTGTATCTGGATGACTGGAACTATACAGGTCACTTGGAAAATCTAGCTGCTATATAATGAAGGTGTATACCAAAGGTACACCAAATCAGGCGTCCAGGTTCTGTGGCCCGTGAAGAGTCTCAGGGGCACCTGTCAGGGGCAAATACACAGCGCCCAAAAGTCCCACAGTTATCAGGTGGAGAAGCAGAAGGGGGAGCATTAAGCAGTACAAGGGCCCCCTGAGTCCAGGGCCTCGGCACTTGCCCGGGTGCGCCAAGTGCTGACACCGGCCTTGCACAAATGATATTTTAATATTTATTAGAAAATCCAAATTTACATGTTTACTTGAGAGACTTAGATTAGTAAGACTGGATTCAAATCTACAGGGAATGTTTAAGATCTGACTCTACCGGTTCTAGGGTTAGGTGCTCAAGGGTAAAAAGTCATTATATTGTGTACACTGTTTACTTAAAATGTCGTCCTATTGGATAATATCAAGAATAGCTAAGATCCCTTTACTAGATTTTCTATTCATTTCTAATCTCTTGATGTTATCCAATAGAACGACATTTAAGTGAACAGTGTAACGATAACTCTATCAGCATTATCTGAGCTGTTTCACCACAGGAATCCCTTGCCATATCGGCTTTCCATTTTTGAATAGGTGTAATACCTACCAGGTTAGTGATCTGGTCTGCTTTACCTGACTTGCCCTTTCTGGCCATGGGAGAGTTCAGAAATTTTTCTGGTTGCATGTTGCACTTAATGTTGGGTCATAATGTGGTATAGAGTTGGAACCCCCTTTTGAGATTGTCATGACGTGGCAGGGTGGCTCAAAGAATTGATCAATTGTTTGCAAAATATTTAAATTTTTAAAGTACATTTAGAAATTAAAATGTGCACTTTTTGTACTGCATGATGACCATAGGCAGTGCTGGCTTCTCAGCTTTTTTATAAGCATACCTACAACAGTGAGCTAAAAAAAGGGCAATGTGTCACCATTTTCTGACACCCGTACTTTTCTTTTTCTATCTTGGAGCAATATGAGGTTGCAGTTTTGTATTGAAGTGGTTTTGGGATAATATAATATTTTATAAAGTTTTACTACATTTCTGTTCGTCGACCCCCTCCTCCCAAACCCAATTGAAATCAATGGCAGGCAACACGAAATGCATAGAAAACACCTTCAAAGGTGTCCAAAAGCTGTCAAACTGCTCATATACAGATAGGCAGACAGACAGAGCGAGCAAGCTCATCAGTTTACCACTGCTTGTTTCCGGGGCCGCTTATTAAGCTTCATGCATATTCACTGTACTGACTGGCAAGGGCCAATCACTGACGTTCACTCTCTGCGAGAGCGTCTATGATTGGCTGTTGCAGTCAGACTGCAATCGTAAAAGCTGTAGTGGTGAAGGTGTAAATGACAGATTTTTATTGACAGCTTGTTATTATGTCCTGAATTTATAATGTCAGACATCTTCTCATACCCGCCCATTAGCAATTCAGTAAGGTAATAGTTTATAAACACAAACATACAGAGAAAATTCCTTTATTAGAAACCATCATTTACCCATTTATTAAAAGTGCCAACAACATTCCCTCTGATGATAACCCACCACGAGGACCCACATTCCAATCTCCGCCCTGCTACATCGGAGGGCACGATGAAGAAAAAGTATCCTTTCATCGCGGCCTCTAAGCGTAGAATGGTGGAAGGGACAGTTCTTCCATGGTGGATTATTGTCGGAGGGTATTAGGGATGAGAGATTATGCTCACCGGTACTCAGTGCTCGCCCATGCATCTCAGTATTCGAGATGCTCGGGCTTATGCTCGGGTCCACCTCCCTCCACGTTGGCACTCTTTACAGAGCCAGCCCACATGCAGTGATTGGCTATCACAAACGTGCTGTGCTCGTGCCGGCAGCTGGCGATTTAAACTGGTCTGACAGCTGTTTGAATCTCCCGCACCGACATTATCAATTCGGGAGATCAGCAGTGTTTAAATCTCCCGCGCCGACACCGCCGGGAGATGAGCGGCTGCTGCCACCGGGAGATCAGTGGCATCCGCCATCGGGAGATCAGCGGCGTGTGCCGCTGATCTCCCGGTGGTGTCGGCGTGGGAGATTTAAACACAGCTGATCTGACAGCTGTTTAAATCTCCCGCACCGACATCATGTCAGCACTGGAGATTTAAACAGCTGTCAAATCAGCTGTGTTGAAATAACCCGCGCCGACGTCAGCTGTTCGGTGTTGGCGTGGGAGATTTAAACGCAGCTGGTCTGACAGCTGATTCAGGTCCTCGAACCTGATATTGATCATCTCATCGGTTTGCCAGCTAGCAAACCGATCAGATGATATTGAATCTGGATTGGACGTCGCGGGACCCTCGAGCCTGGACTACGTCGGAGGGGGGGGTTCTTTAAAAAGATGGAGTAACTAATTGTGTTTGTGTTTTATTTCTAATAAAATTATTTTCTCTATGTTGCTTTTATTTTATCTGATTACTAGATATTCATGGTGGCCATGTCTAATATTGGTGTGACCCCATGAATTTCGGGCTTAGGGCCAGCTGATAATACAAACTTGGTGCTAACCTCAATATTACCCAGCAAGCCACCCAGCACCAGGGCTGCTTGAAGAGCTGGACAGAGTGCCAAATGATAGCGCTTCAATGAATGCACCATTTTCTGGGGCAGCCGTGGACTGCAATTTGCAGCGGGGGGCCCAGAAAGCTTGGGCCACCCTGCGCTGCAGATTCCAGCTCCCAGCTGCCTAGTTGTACCTGGCTGGACACAAAAATAGGCCCACGTCAATTTTTTAAAATTATTTCATAAAATTCATGAAATAATAAAAAAAAGGGCTTCCCTATATTGTTGTGTCCAGCCAGGTACAAATAGGCAGCTGGGGATTGGGGGCAGCCCATACCTGCGTACTGTACCTGGCTGGCATACAAAAATATGGCGAAGCCCACATAAATATTTTTTTAAATTTAATTTAAGACATTTAGAGACTCCATCTTTATTACCCAATAAAACTTCCGACGAAGCCCATAGGCAGGCGAGCATCTCTTCAGCTCTGCTACATCTATGTGAGGAGACAGACAGGTCTGCTCGCACAGATGAGCAGGCACAGACAGCTGTCAGAGAGTTTTGCCCAAGTGCATAGCTAAAGCCGGCCATCTGTGTCCCCGGTTAACCTCCACTGACGTCACCGCTCTCACTGCCGAAAAGTCCAGCGTTTATCGGCAGTGAGAGCGGTACTGTCAGCGGAGGTTACCGGGGGTCAACAGCTGACGTCACCGCTTTCACTGCAGAAAAGTCAGTGCTTGCCAGCAATGAAAGCAGTGACGTTAGTGGAGGTTACCCGGGTGCACAGCTAATGTCACCGCTTTCACTGCCGATAAATGCTGACTTTTCTGCAGTGAGAGCGGTGACGTCAGTGGAGGCTATCCGGGGACACAGCTGACCGGCCTCAGCGGTGCACTCGGGTGAACTCTCTGACAGCTGTCAGCTGATTCTGTGCCTGCTCGTCTGGCAAGCAGACCTGTCTGTCTCCTCGCACAGATGTAGCAGAACTGAAAAGATGCTCCCCTGCCCGTTTGCCTATGTTGGAAGGTTTTTTGGGTAATAAAAATGGAGTCTCTAAATGTCTTATGTTTTATTTCTAATAAAATATTTTTTTCTTTGTGCTGCGTTTTATTTTACCGTTTACTAGAAATTCATTGTGGTTAAGTCTAATAGGGCCAGCTGATAATAGAAAGCTTGCCCTATCCCCATTATTCCCTGGTGAGCCACCCAGCACCAGCTAGATACAGCGCCGGAAGATGGTGCCTCTATGAATGTGCCATTTTCTGGGTAGCTGTGGACTACAATTCACAGCAGGGGGGGCCCAGAAAGCTTGGCGACCGTGATGTGGATTCAGTCCCCAGTTGCCTAGTTTTACCTGGCTGGACACAAAAATAGGGCTAAGCTCAACGAAGATTTCTTTTTAATTATGTCTTGAAATTCATAAAATAATTAAAAAAAGTCTTCCCTATATTTTTGGTTCTCAGCCAGGTACAACTAGGCAGCTGGGGGATGGGGCAGCCCATACCTGCCTGCTGTACCAGGCTGCCATACAAAAATATGATGAAGCCCACATCAATTTTTTTTTTCTAACTTCATTAAAAATATATATAAATAAAATCCCAAACATATAACCCTAACCCAAGCATTAGGGCTTAAAAATAATGCGTGGGGTCCCACTGCATTTTCTATTGCCAGCTAAGGGTAACACAAGCAGCTACTGGCTGCTAACCCCGCTGCTTGGTGTTTGCTTAACTGGCAATGGAAAATCTAGGGAAGCCCTTTTTTTAAAGTGTTTTTACAAAAAACTAAAAAAAAAAAATACCTAGGCTTCGCCATATTTTTGTATGCCAGCCAGGTACAGCAGGAAGGTACAGGCTGGCCCCAACCCCAGCTGCCTAGTTGTACCCGGCTGGGAACCAAAAATATAGGGAAGCTCTTTTTTTTAATTATTTTATAAATTTCATGAAATAATTGAAAAAAAAAAAAAAAACTACGTGGGGCTTCACCCTATTTTTGTGTCCAGCCAGGTACAACTAAGCAGCTGAGGGCTGGAATCCGCAGCACAGGGTGGTCCAAGCTTTCTGGCCCCCCACTGCAAATTGCAGTCCGCAGCTGCCCCAGAAAATGGCATGTTCATAGTGGCGCCCTCTTCTGGTGATGTATCCAGGTCTTCCAGGGCCCTGGTGCCTGATGGCTCACTGGGTAATAATGGGGTTAGGGCTAGCTGTGTATTATCAGCTGGCCCTAAGCCCGAAATTCATGGGGTCACGCCAATATTACAAATGGGCACCATAAATTTCTAGTAATCAGATTAAAAAAACACAACACTGATAAAATATTTTTTTTAGAAATAAAACACAAACACAATTAGTGACTCCATCTTTAATAAAGAACCCCCACCCCTTCAACGTAGTCTAGGCTTGAGGGTCCCGCGATCTCTATTCCGTATCCAATATCATCTGATCGGTTTGCTAGCTGGCAAAACCGATCAGATGATCAATATGAGGTTCAAGGACCTGAATCAGCTGTCAGACCAGCTGTGTTTAAATCTCCCACGCCGACACAAAACAGCTGATGTCAGTGCGGGCTGTTTAAGCACAGCTGATCTGACAGCTGTTTAAATCTCCCGCGCTGACACTGAATAGGTGATGTCGGTGAGGGAGATTTAAACAGCTGTTAGATTAGGTGTGTTTAAATAGTCCGCACCGACATCAGCTGTTTGGTCTCAGTGACTCACCCAGGGCAGGGTACCCAGGTCTTAGGCTCAGTCTGCAGGGTCACGGGTGGCTGCCTGAGGCTGTGGCCCTGGTGGTCAATGAATAGGGGAAAAAGTAAAATAAAATAAAGATAAAGTTTGTGACGCCACCTGCACTACCTGGTGATACTCACCAGCGCCGCCACAGTCCTCCGGTGGTCGATGGTATTGCGGCAATGATGGTGTAGTCAGTCCTCCGCACGCAGGACTGGACCGCCGGGGCAGCGATTCTGTGGAAGGAATCAGTCTATGCTAGGTAAAGATGCAGCAGAGTTGACAAGTCACTTCATCGGGTACTTTACTGGAACTCAGCAGTCATTACAGTTCACAGTGCAGTATGATGTTATCAGACAAATGATGAAGGGTGGCTGCAAGCAGATTTTTAGTAGTAGGTAGACGGAACCAACGTATATGCCTTTCTTGTTCCTCCGGTTCCCTTACCTCCCAGTGGCAGGGTGAAGTCTGACTTCATAGTGATTAAGTCTGATCTTCTGCTGTCTCTCTTTATCCCCCTTTTGCTCCCGTCGGGTAAACCTTCTGTTGATCACTGCAGCTCCCAGGACTCTGTGGCCTCTCATGCACAGCGGCTCGCCAACAGCATCTGGTTCCCCTCTAATGGATGCTTTAAGAGTCAGGGCCGTATCTGGATATACCCCCATTCAACGGATTTTCTACAGGCCGTAAAGGTTCCTGCAGGTGCGGGCTCCGGTACCCGATTTGTACTTTGAGCGAACTCCCGCCCGAGTTTCTTGCTCCTTTCTCTCTGTCTCTGGGATCTGTTCTATCTTCCCCTGGGTCCCTCAGCTGAGGTGACCCTCCTTCGTGCCGGGTGAGCCTGTCCCAGATGCTCCTTATCTGGTCCAGACCCACTGTCTAGCTCACCATCCACCCACCCTTAGGCTACTCGCCTGAACTCTCTAACTGCTCCCCCTGGGGGTAACTATATACCCTTCTGGGTTCCCTCCTACCGTGTGACTAGTGTGGGGTGTGGGTTTAGGGTTCCGCCTACTGTCCATAAATCTATTTGCAGTGGGGTGACTACACCACTTTTATGGGTGTAGTACCCCTTTTGTGGCACCTACATAGTGGGGCGCCACATCAGCGCGGGAGATTTAAACACAAGCTGACTGACAGCTGTATAAATCTCCCTCACCGACATTACCTATTTGGTGTTGTCGTGGGAGATTTAAACAGCTGTCAGGTCAGCTGTGTTTAAATCTCCCGCGCCGAGGGTTGTCAGTGTGTTTTATTTCTAATAAAGGAATTTTCTCTGTGTATGTTTGTGTGTATATGTGGTGCCCTGCGGTCTGGTCACCACAAAGGTACTGCACTTAAGCCATAGGTGTGGTTTCCCACTCCCAGGTAAGGAGGGAACACAAATCCGTGACTCACGAACACCTGCACCCAACACTCAACCTAACCACAGGGCAGGTGATCTTAGGCGGATCCTATTGAGGAAGGGCCCCATCTTCTGGCTGGGGGAGGAAGTAGGTAGAGGGGGTGGGAGGAGAAGGTAGGAAAAAGCAGAGAGGAAGAGGAGGAGTCGGATCAGTCTGTGAGGAACATCTAGACAGAGAGGGAGTCTTAGGGGACACAGGAATGAAGGGGACACAGGAGTGAAGGGGACACAGGAGTGAAGGATCCACCTGTGGGACCCCAGATCCATCCTGACATGAGTAGGGCAGACGGACTGGTTGCACGAAGGGACTAGCCCCAATCTGATGGGAATGCTTCAAGGTTCCACCAGGAAACTGGAGGATGCTGCACCTGCATGGACAGTGGCTACTGACCGTGCACATTCACTGAAACGGTGGCTAGACCTAGGGCCAGGAGACGGGTCCCCTGTTGCCTGACAAGGCCACCTGCTTGGGACACTGTGCATGAAGACGTGGGGCAGGAGAGGCGAGTAGCCAGCGTGGGAAAGTCAACTAGGAGAGGCTTATAACAGGGTGTCCCAGAGGAGTGGACACAAGCTGACTGGAAGTTGGCTGGATCGCAGACCCGGAGGACACAGGGCCCCTGCAGGGCTGGACTGCTGCACTAAGCTGTGAATAAATACTTGAGAACTGCAACCTCAGTGTCCTCCAGTTATTCCCCGAGCCTCCTGCACCATTGCACAATTAACATCACCATCCCAATAGACTGTGCTACAGTACCCTGGGGCCCTTCTCCATCTGTGGGGAACAATACCATCTCAGCTGCAGCACCATCTGCCCCAGCGGGCCAAACCAGCAGCGTTGGCCATTCCTGCCCGAATACCACAGGTGGCGTCACGAATATCCCCTGTAAATACTCCCTTTAATGCATGGCAAGGGCCACGAAACTGGGTCACAGCCGCCATGACCACTCTCTGAACCCGCTGGCCTGGCTAGCGAGTACCCCCTCACTATACTTACTGTATATTTTCTGTACTCTAACCCTACATTGTAAAGCGCTGCGGAATATGTTGGCGCTATATAAATAAAGCATTATTATTATTATTATTATTTCTAAAAAAAGGCATTTTCTCTGTGTTTTATTTCTAATAGAGGAATTTAGTTTGTGTGTTTGTATATTATTTACTTACTGGATTCACAAGCAGCAGGTATCAGAAGGCCCCTGATATTACCAATTCAGGGCTTAATGACAAGCTGTAAATACAAAGCTGTCGTTAACCCCTTCTATCACCCGATGCCACCGCACCAGGACATCAGGAAAATCCGGGTAAAGTTCCAGGATTAGGCTCTTCTCTTTAATGCACCAAATTCTGGAGTGGCTGATGGCTGCTATTCTATAGGGTTGGGAGCCCAATAACTATGGACCCTCACCACATTGAGAATACCAGCCTCCAGCTGCCTAGTTTTACCTTGGCTGGCAATTAAAAATATGGCAAAGCCCATGCATTTTTTTTGCCAGCCAAAGTAAAACTAGGCAGCTGAGTGTGGCAGCCTGCAGCTGTCTGCCTTATCTCTGCTGAGAATGAAAACTTCAGTGAAGCCCTATGCATTTTTTTTCAATTATTTATTTTACACACTATGAGGGCAGGTTGGTTGTCATACGCTATTGGCAATCAGGCCCAAAGACTGGTACAGTTTTTAGGATCGAAGTCTGAGTACAGCAGTCAATCACAGAGGCTCTCACAGTGAGAGTGTGTCTGTGATTGGCCATTACCGGTCAGTGCAATGAATATGCATGAAAGTTATTGAGTGGAAAAACAGTGGGAGGTTTAATGCTGTGACCCCTTCATACTCAGAATCAGTAGCGATCGTAGATCCTCCAGATCAGAGTGCCATCAATTTGTAAGAAGGCAATTTCCCTTTAGAAGGTTATTTCTAGAGATGAGAAAATTTGCCCAAAATTCGACAAACTAATTTAAATTTGTCCAGGAAATTCAATTTTTATAGCATTGATTTGTATGTGCCTCAATTGGCAATAAAAGATGGTTAAAAATTGAAAATAGTATTATACTCACCCCTCACCGCTTCTTTGGGCATTAATGTCATGTGAGACCCTAAAGCAGCAGAGCAGGTGAGGGGCAGCATAAGTATAATATATGTTTTTTAACTCCTTTTTACTTCTAATATGTAATCGATAATGTAATATCAAATATTGCTTCTGCTGGTGTCCTCCCTGCTTCCTGCCCTCAGGAGGCCTGGAGGTGGACCAGAGAGGCCTGGAGGCAGGGAGATCACCAGCAGCAGTGATGACACATATAGGAGGCTGAACAAGAGAGGGCTTGAGGTGGACCAGAGAGGACTGGAGGCAGGGAGGACACCAGCAGCAGCGATTACAAATACAGTAGGCTGAACAAGAGAGGGCTGGAGGTGGACCAGAGAGGGCTGGAGGCAGGGAGATCACCAGCAGCAGTGATGACACATATAGGAGGTTGAACAAGAGAGGGCTGGAGGTGGACCAGAGAGGGCTGGAGGCAGGGAGGTCACCAGCAGCAGCCATGACACATATAGGAGGCTGAACAAGAGAGGGCTTGAGGTGGACCAGAGAGGACTGGAGGCAGGGAGGACACCAGCAGCAGTGATGACACATACAGTAGGCTGAACAAGAGAGGGCTTGAGGTGGACCAGAGAGGGCTGGAGGCAGGGAGGACACCAGCAGCAGCGATGACACATACAGGAGGCTGAACAAGAGAGGGCTTGAGGTGGACCAGAGAGGACTGGAGACAGGGAGGTCACTAGCAGCAGTGATGACACATACAGGAGGCTGAACAAGAGAGGGCTTGAGGTGGACCAGAGAAGGCTGGAGGCAGGGAGGTCACCAGCAGCAGCGATGACACATATAGGAGGCTGAACAAGAGAGGGCTTCAGGTGGACCAGAGAAGGCTGGAGGCAGGGAGGACACCAGCAGCAGTGATGACACATACAGTAGGCTGAACAAGAGAGGGCTTGAGGTGGACCAGAGAGGGCTGGAGGCAGGGAGGACACCAGCAGCAGCGATGACACATACAGGAGGCTGAACAAGAGAGGGCTGGAGATGGACCAGAAAGGGCTGGAGGCAGGGAGATCACCATACAACAGCAATGACTTGTAAATGAGTAAGTCCCTCCGGACTCCTTATCTGTACACTTTATAAAGTCTTTTTAACAACTTACTGGGAGGCTAGAAACATGGAGGACAACTTCCTTGAATGCAGCAGACACACTGCATTCAGTGCTGCATTCAGTTTACATAACACCAGGGGGTGACAGGTCTTCTTTAAGCACATCTCTTTGCAAAAAAAAAAATCAGATTCTGGGAAATCCAAATTCATTAAGAATTTGATTCTCTTCAATTTTATTCTCTCATGGCTAAATATTCCCCCACTGATCCTGAAATTGGAGCTCTGAAATGCCTTGTCAAAATGGGGTGGTGACCATGAATTTTGAGAAAGCTTATCTCTGAAAATCCTATAGATGATGATCCAAAGACATACTGATAAGATGTTTAAATTGTGAGCCCCAATGAGGACAATGTTACAAATGTATGTAAAGCGCTATGGAATTAATAGTGCTGTATGAATGAATAAATATTATTATCATTATTATTATTATTATGGAGCAGTGGCATGAATTCACAGGCACCACTCCATTGCAGCAAATCTTGGGGGTCCAAATCGAACATCCCCTTTTGATCAGATTGTTTTCTTTAAAGGGGTTGTCCAGTTAAAGCGTGGTATCACCTATCAATCAGATAGAGGATAAGGGGGCTGATTAGTGAGTGTTTGATGTCTGGGGCCTGCTGACTGGTATAATTGGAAACTATTCTGATAGCAGGCCTGTAAAATGCCTGTATTTTTGTCTCAAAGTATATGTCCTCTTTGAAATGGAGGATCAGTGTGTATTTTAGGATAGTAGACAATATTATCTTCTCCTTTGTTTGAAATGAAACCCAAGATATACATTGAAATGTGAAACCTAAGAGGTATACAGACTTTGAGGAAGTGTGCAAAAGTTACTGATGTTCAGCCAATAAGATGTACATATGTTAATGCCAAGAGATAAGATGAGCGTATATAAGTTTGAGACGATAATGTAATAACCGTCATAAAAAATGAAGCATCATTTATTGTCTACTAGTAAAAAGGCCCGATGCAATTGCATCGGGAGCGCGGTGAAATGAATTGTGTGTGAACAGGCGGGTGAATGGGGAGCAGAGTATAGAGGCGGCTCTGTGGGTGGCAGAGTATAGAGGCGGCTCTGTGGGTGGCAGAGTATAGAGGCGGCTCTGTGGGTGGCAGAGTATAGAGGCGGCTCTGTGGGTGGCAGAGTATAGAGGCGGCTCTGTGGGTGGCAGAGTATAGAGGCGGCTCTGTGGGTGGCAGAGTATAGAGGCGGCTCTGTGGGTGGCAGAGTATAGAGGCGGCTCTGTGGGTGGCAGAGTATAGAGGCGGCTCTGTGGGTGGCAGAGTATAGAGGCGGCTCTGTGGGTGGCAGAGTATAGAGGCGGCTCTGTGGGTGGCAGAGTATAGAGGCGGCTCTGTGGGTGGCAGAGTATAGAGGCGGCTCTGTGGGTGGCAGAGTATAGAGGCGGCTCTGTGGGTGGCAGAGTATAGAGGCGGCTCTGTGGGTGGCAGAGTATAGAGGCGGCTCTGTGGGTGGCAGAGTATAGAGGCGGCTCTGTGGGTGGCAGAGTATAGAGGCGGCTCTGTGGGTGGCAGAGTATAGAGGCGGCTCTGTGGGTGGCAGAGTATAGAGGCGGCTCTGTGGGTGGCAGAGTATAGAGGCGGCTCTGTGGGTGGCAGAGTATAGAGGCGGCTCTGTGGGTGGCAGAGTATAGAGGCGGCTCTGTGGGTGGCAGAGTATAGAGGCGGCTCTGTGGGTGGCAGAGTATAGAGGCGGCTCTGTGGGTGGCAGAGTATAGAGGCGGCTCTGTGGGTGGCAGAGTATAGAGGCGGCTCTGTGGGTGGCAGAGTATAGAGGCGCCTCTGTGGGTGGCAGAGTATAGAGGCGCCTCTGTGGGTGGCAGAGTATAGAGGCGCCTCTGTGGGTGGCAGAGTATAGAGGCGGCTCTGTGGGTGGCAGAGTATAGAGGCGGCTCTGTGGGTGGCAGAGTATAGAGGCGCCTCTGTGGGTGGCAGAGTATGACGTGGCGGGTGGCTTGAGGGGTGAGGCGAGCAGAGGGTGGAGGGGTGAAGGGAGGTGGTAGTGGAGGGGTGAAGAGAGCTGCGGCTGGAGGGGTGAGGGGAGCTGCGGCTGGAGGGGTGAGGGGAGCTGCGGCTGGAGGGGTGAGGGGAGCTGCGGCTGGAGGGGTGAGGGGAGCTGCGGCTGGAGGGGTGAGGGGAGCTGCGGCTGGAGGGGTGAGGGGAGCTGCGGCTGGAGGGGTGAGGGGAGCTGCGGCTGGAGGGGTGAGGAGAGCTGCGGCTGGAGGGGCGAGGAGAGGTGCGGCTGGAGGGGCGAGGAGAGCTGCGGCTGGAGGGGTGAAGGGAGGTGGTAGTGGAGGGGCGAGGAGAGCTGCGGCTGGAGGGGTGAAGGGAGGTGGTAGTGGAGGGGCGAGGAGAGCTGCGGCTGGAGGGGCGAGGAGAGGTGCGGCAGGACGTGGCTGCGTGCTGGGGCAGATCACAGCCCCAGTTACACGCCATTGTCCTCAGCGGCGGGTTGAGTGCTGCAGAGAGGGATCAGTCCCTCCTCTCAGGTCACACATGTGGCCTGAGGGGAAGGAGGGGATTGGGCGGTGTGGGGTAAACAGAGGACGGGCATCGGATTGGTCCAGGACGGCGAGTCCTGGCCAATGGGATGGGCGTCATGTGTGTACAACAGCGCCCAATCCGCTTGCAGGGGCGGCGGCGGGCAATGGGAGTGAGCGGAGCCTGCAAAGCCTGAGACGGTCTGCTGACTCCCATTGGCGGCCGCCGCCCACAGGACGACGTCACTGGCTTCCGGCACCCGCATACAGCCCCTACACCACTACTCCACCAGCATGGGGACACTGAGGCCCCAGTGGTGAGAGAGCGTCGAGGGGCGGAAGCCACCGGCGGCATCCCGGCTGCGTGGACCTGGCGGAGGCGGCGAGGCCGGTGGCGATGAAGCGGGGCCGACGGTTTGCAGGATGGCAGCGGTGTCAGGTAGTGCGGCTGAGGACGGAGGAGGCTGTGAGGACGGAGGAGGCTGTGAGGACGGAGGAGGCTGTGAGGACAGAGGAGGCTGTGAGGACGGAGGAGGCTGTGAGGACGGAGGAGGCTGTGAGGACGGAGGAGGCTGTGAGGATGGAGGAGGCTGCTCAATTCTTATACTTACAATCCGGCGAGCGCTCGCTGCAGGGAGGAGTAGCAGTCATTGTTGTGATAGGACCTTGCATGTCAGAATGACATCAGCGTTCGGCGCAGTGATTGGTGCGTTCGCGGTCATGTGATATCACATGGCCGCAAGCGGGGCAATCACAGCGCTGAACGCAGATGTCATTGTGACATCATGCAAGGTGCTATCAGCAGAATGGGTGCTTTGTTAGCTCTGGGCGCCGCTGTCATGGAATGTGGCGGTGAGCGTTGGGGGAGCGGGAGGATGTGGCGGGTGAGCGGCGGGCTGTGCGTGGAGCGGGCAGTGGTTGGGGTGTGGGGGTAAGGAGGAGCAGTGTGGGTGAGTGGGGGCAGTGTTGGTGAGTAGGGGGTAAGGAGGGGCAGTGTGGGGAGTGAGGGCATAGGGGGGGTAAGAGGAGTGAGCAGGGGCAGTGTGGGTCAATGGGGGGGGGGTAAGCAGGGGCAGTGTGGGCGAGTGTGGGTTAAAGAGGGGCAGTGTGGGTGATAGGGGTGGTAGGCATGGGCAGTGTGGGGAGTGAGGAGATAGGGGGGGTAAGAGTAGTGAGGAGGGGCAGTGTGGGGAGTGAGGAGATAGGGGGGGTAAGAGTAGTGAGGAGGGGCAGTGTGGGGAGTGAGGAGATAGGGGGGGTAAGAGTAGTGAGGAGGGGCAGTGTGGGTAGTGAGGAGATAGGGGGGGTAAGAGTAGTGAGGAGGGGCAGTGTGGGGAGTGAGGAGATAGGGGGGTAAGAGTAGTGAGGAGGGGCAGTGTGGGGAGTGAGGAGCTGGGGGGGGGGGTAAGAGTAGTGAGGAGGGGCAGTGTGGGGAGTGAGGAGCTGGGGGGGGGGGGGGTAAGAGGAGTGAGGAGGGGCAGTGTGGGGAGTGAGGAGCTGGGGGGGGGGGGGGTAAGAGGAGTGAGGAGGGCCAGTGTGGGGAGTGAGGAGATAGGGGGGGTAAGGGGAGGGGGGTAAGGGGAGGGGGGGGGGGGTAAGGGGAGGGGGGGGGGGGGAGGGTAAGGGGAGGGGGGGGGGGGGGTGGGGTTAAGCAGGAGCAGTGGGGGTGGAGATGTGCGGGGCGGCGCCCCTGTAACGATTACTTGAGGAGCGGTGGGGGGAATGGGGGCGGGTGGTTAGAGTGTGCAGGGCCGGCGGTGCTGTAGGCTATAATGGAAGTGCAGGGCGGGCGCCATCTTACCGTGGTCCGCGTCATTGAGGCAGGCGTCGGGTGATGGTAGCGGCGGTGTCTTTAGTACTGGCGCTTTCCCCGTGGCTGCTGGCGATAGGGCCTGAGGGCTCGCACTGTCCGATGGACGGTGCGGCCCTGGGGGGGGGGTGATCGGGAGCATGGGTTGAGGGAGTAGGAGAGCGGCGGGCGGGCTGTGGAGCGGGGGCGCCATCTTCCCGTGGTCCGCTACGGCGGGCCGCGTCATTGAGGCAGACGTTGGGTGATGGTGGTCAGAGTGCCTGCAGAGCTACTCTAGTGCAGTTCAGGACCTGCGGTGATGTCACAGTCACGTGACACCAGGTTACCATGGAGTAACCTGGTGTCACGTGACTGTGACATCACCACAGGTCCTTGAACTGCAGTAGAAGAGCTCTGCAGACACTCGGAGCCTGCGAGAGCCACCGGAAGCTTAGAGGAAGACGGCAGGAGACGGCGGGGGCTCGGGGAGAGGTGAGCATTACCTTTTTTTTTATTTTTTTTACAGTAGTGCGGGTCTGCGGCTCGTGATGACGCTGCGCGTCATCACTCGCAGTCCCGCAAAGCATGTTGGGATTCGGCTACATTGCCCGAATTCCCAACTGCGGATTATATAAGTAGATGGGGCTGCTGGAAATAATCCAAACACAGTGCTCGACAGCCCCATAATGGAGGGATAGAGCGTAGGTCGTACATGCGCACAGATGATCTATTTTAACAAGACCAAAAGTGACCATTTCTGATGATCGTTGCAGGTCTCAGTGCTCAGGCCCCCAACAATCAACAAAGTTATTTACCTATTGCTTTAAATTTGTTCATCTAGTATTTTTTGTAAATTACGTGGGTTTGGATGCTTCTTGTGTGGTGCAACTCAGCGACAGGGGATCATGCAACACAAGTCATTCAGTAAACCTGGCTTAAAGCAGAATATTCTTTTCACCTTTACAAATCCATATATATATGTTTTTTCTAGTGGAAATTGAAATGGTTGCCCTGACCCTGTAGCCCATAGTAGGTGTAAAATGGTTTGACAGGTTGGAAACCAAAAGGTCGTCTGTGTTGCTGTAGTTTTACAAATGGCACCGCGCTGACATCACAACCACAGAAATAATCATCGGGAGCTGGAAATTTCCTTGGCTTGTAGAATCCCATATTCATCGCCACCGAGCTCTTATTAATATAATTCATCCAGAACTTTAAGAGGTTACGAAAGAGTTTGGCTGCGTCTGACCTCGCTCCCTCCCACAATGCCGATCCTGTGAAACCAGACCTCAGGCATCCTCAGGCAATGCAGCGAAGCTGAAACTCAATCTTCCCTCGGACTTCTGTGAAAATTAAACCTTTTTAGAGGATTATGTATAAATGCAATAGGTTTTCTGCTCACCTCCGCGATGACAGATCCTCTCTTTCCTGCAATTTCCAGCGCCTTATTATTACACCACCTGTGTACCTGACTGACTTACACGACTGCTTCCGATATTAGAAGATGAGGGGGGAAATAAAAAGCAAAAAAAACAATAAAAACAAAAGAAAATATTAATAAAAAGAAAAAACATTATTAAAATGGACCATTTCTGTATGATACGTGCAGAATTGAAGCTAGATCCGAACAAGACCTTGCCTTTTATGTTCTTCCTTTTTTTAGGATCCTCAAGCAGTTTAGCTAAAACTACAGCGATCCTGCATAGAGAAATAAAAAAGAAATATTAATACTTATACACAACATCAGGGTGATGGGGGGCAATGCTTCCTAATGGTCAACACCAAGTACAAGAGACCTACTGTATCTATCTATCTATCTATCTATCTATCTATCTATCTATCTATCTATCTATCTATCTATCTATCTATGCCATATCTATCACTTCTACCATGTCTTCAACCACTGGCCTAACTAGATTTCGATGGGCCCTGGTGAGAAATTTAGAGCTTGCCACCTTTTCCCCTCCCACACACACACAAACGAACATTGGTCAGATGTATAGGTCCTTGTAGTGTTCAACATCCTATAAAGACTTATGAATTTTCCCCTCTCCCCTTCATTATGTATTAATGCCCCTGATCCTGTTATATATTTCACCATCCAGATATATATAATCCCCATCCTGACATATATGATCCCCATTCAGGTATACATGGTCCTCATTCTGGGCCTATCATGGTATAAATGATCCCCATCCTGATTTAAAGGCCCTTCATCCTAGTATATAGATCCTCCGTCATGGTATATAGGTCACCCATGCTGGCATATATTGGCCTCCTCCTGGTATACTCTATATGGTCCTCCTCCTGGTATATATGGTCCCCATTCTTGTATATGCAACGGCAGCAAGGGCCAGAGAGTACTCGGAAGCTGGGCCTGCTGATTCTTTGGGAGGTCATGGTGGCTGTGGCCCAGCTCCGTAGCCATGGAAGTGCAGTGAAGGGGTTGGGATTATTTACAGGGGATTTAGAAATCCTGTTCGTGACTACAAATGCAACGGCCACAAGGGCCGGGGGTACTCGGTAGCCGGGCTGGTCGACTGTCTTGGGGAGGTCATGGTGGCTGTGACCTGGCTTCGTGGCCTTCGCTGTGCAGTGAAGGGGGATATTTACAGGGGTTTTTTGTGACGCCACCTGTGGTATTTGGCCAGGGATGGCCGACACTGCAGATTTGGAACCTCTGGGGCAGATGGTGTTGCAGCCGGGATGGAATCACTCCCCACAGGTGGAGCGGGGCCCCAGGGTTAGTATAACAGTCTAATGATGATGGTGACTGTGCAATGGCGTAGCAGGGCATGGGGAATAACTGGAGGACACCGGGGTTGCAGTTCTCAAACATTTACTAATAATTCAGTTCAGCAGTCCAGACATGCAGGGGCACCATGTCCTCCAGGTCTGCAATCCAGCCTACTGCCAGGCAGCTTGGGTCCACTTCTCCGAGACACCCTGTCATAAGCCTCTCCCAGTTGACTCTCCCACACTGGCTACTCTCCTCTCCTGCCCTGCGTCTTTGTGCACAGTTTCCCAGGCAAGTGCCTGCAGGCTCTGTAGGGCGACGTGCTACCCGTTCCCTGGCCCTAGGTCTAGCCACTATTTCAGCAAATATGCACAGATAGTAGTTACTGCCCGTACAAGTGAAGCAGCCTCCAGTTTCCTGGTGAAACCTTGAAGCATTCCCATCAGATGGGGGCCGGTCCCCTCTTGCAACCAGTCCCCCCGCCTAACTCATGATTTGGGGTCCCACAGGTGGATCCTCCACTCTCGTGCCCCCCAGGACTCCCTCACTCTAACTCGACTGTTTCCAACTACACTCATTCCTCCTCTTCCTCTCTGATTTTTCTACCTTCTCCTCCCAACCCCTCTACTTACTCCCTCCTCCATCCAGAAGATGGGGCTCTTCCTCAATAGGATCCGCCCAAGATCCCCTGGTCTGGGGTTAGGATGGGTGTTGGGTGTAGGTGTTCGTCTGTCGTAGATTTTCGTCCCTTCCTTACCTGGGAGTCAGATACTACACCTATGGCTTAAGTGTAGTACCTCTGTGGCAACCAGACCATAGGGGTGCCAAATATATACTATATATCTCCTTCCTATAATATATGGCAGAGATGGACATATATGTGACCTTGATCTCCACCATACTATCCACATTGGGCCTTATCTGATGTGACGTCCGGATACAGTGCTGGGCTCCGATGCCAGAGGACGACCTGAGGAGCTCATAGTCAGGAGGTGATACTTTCCCTATGCCATCCGGGAGCACCAGATGTCAGACTGCAGAGGATCTTTCAGCATGCCTGGCTGTATTTTACCTGAAGCTGGTGCCACAGCTAATGGATCATCAATTTCACCAGGACCAGGAGCATGATAAGGAGGATGAGGAAGAGGAGGAGGTAGAAGAGGCAAAAGGCCCTGTTTCCCAGCCATGTGTATCACCTCTGCCAGAGGCCTTTGACTGGGAGAATGCAATGTAGGGACCCATACCCTCTCCAAAAACCTATCCGGTATGGCATGAACCACCCCATCCTTTGTCCTTCATTGAGGAGATTCGGCTTGCAGATAATATCGCCCAAAAGTGGTTGCATGGGACTATGGCCAATCACTTCCATGACCAATGTACCTAAGGCAAGGTGGTGGCATTTTTCCAGCGGAAGTTTGGCTTCCTAGCAGAGCAAGGTACTGGGCATAGGTGCTACATCAACTGGTCCACCCTGCTGAGTGACCATCTTCCCAAAAGACTCCACACAATCTTAGTCAGCTATTATGCCCCTTTTAAGGTGTTTTCTAGGCCCTTGATTTTGCCTCCAATTGATTTGAAAGGCGCTTGAAAGTTCAGTGTACTGTTCACTGATCTATTTAGTGAATATATGCCCATTCAACGAACCGAACTGAATCAAAAGTCATCTCTAGTGCTGAGGTCGGCAGACCCCTGTACCGAGGGTACGGTGGCTCAATCTTAGCTGCGACCCTGTAACCATGATCGTTTTGCCCCTGATTGTAACTATAATGGGTTAAGGGTTTGCAGTCACACTGGAGCCCTGGATCTTAGGGTGGGGAGGAGGAGGCAAGGAAAAGGTTGTTTTGGCTGATTAGAGAATACCAATACTATTAAAAGCCTATGATGGTTGGGCCCTTTTTGAGATTTTACCCAGAAGTGTCAAGTAACTTCAAGAGTTCCTAAAGATGACCTGGTGGTCTAATGGAAATTTTTGGCAGAGGGGGGTTGTGAGATCACTCACCTTTCGTGGTTGTGCAGGGGCACCACACATAGGCCCTAACAGGGGTTTAAGGCACTACCCCTGTAGTCCACAAGTCTAATTTACTGGGTAGCTTCTCTCACACAGCATGTTGACTGCCTTAGCCTCAGTACTACTTAATACCACTTGTCTTGAATCAGCGGTTCACTAATATGGTCCTCTGCTATGGCCAGGGTATATTTTGAATCAAGTGATGGATCATCTTCTGTAGCTGATCACAGTTCTCCTTGGACATGAGCATCATCCTACTTTGATACTGGTCTCGATCTTCTTCGGGTACTAGTTTCAATCTTCGGGGACTGGTCTCGGACTACCTCGAGGATTGGTCTCAGTCTTCCTCGAGAAGTGAACTCGGTCCTCCTTAGCACTAGGTTCGGTCTGCTTCTGAGACTGATCTTGGTCTGCCTCTGGGCATTGTTTTGGTCCTCCTTGGTTCTCCTTGATCACTGGTTATAGATCTTTGGCTGTAAGCTCGCTCTGCTCCTCACACAACTATTTTGCTTGAGGTTCAGGCGCCAACGCAACGCATTCTTGGCTCTCCTAGGCTTTTATAATTATTAATTGTGCCACCTCTGTCCCCTGTCCTGGTCCCTCCTCTTATCTGCTCCCTGGGGTAACATGTTCTTTACTCTTTGGTTGCTCCTACTGTCATTCTATCTGCTTTTCTCTGTTCTTATTATCTTTAAATGGGGATGTTTACTTGGATTTATTCCTTCCTCCCTTACAGGTGAGCAATTTTTTTACTTTGTTTTCTCTATATTAAATTATATGCTTGGTCTAAAGAGATTTCAGAACATAATAATGTAAATTTATCAAATAAATTCCATGGGAGTTTCAAGGGAGATCCCAAATTTGAAGTCCGGCACATTTCTCAACAATATTTGCTGATATTTCCTACAAATCAGAGGTGCATTATGGGCCCCTATATTCTGATAGGTGTCGTATTATGGCTCCATACCACGGCCAACCAACCATTTACAATAAAAACAATCTGATAATGCAGAACCCCCTTTTTCCATCATAATTCCTCCAGCAGTTTATGTTGTACCTCTTCCAAATTTTGAAATGTTTTGCATTTTTTTATAGGTGCAGTGAATTTTTTATTTGCCCCGTTCCAGGCCCTATAACCTGCTTGTCCCCCCACCTGTACAAATAGGCACGTGTTATCAAATAAAATCACTCGTTAACAGGTTTGTATTAATTTCTACTGCTTTCGTCATCACACATGGAGTCCTGAGCGCTGAATGTGGGATGCTGGGCGAAGAGGCTGCACCGATGCAGCACATGGAACACATTAATAGATTATTTTCTTTTCTTTTAACCCTCTGAACCCTGTTATGGCTACAGGGTCTGACTACCTGCTGCTTCTAATAAGGGCAGGTGTGAAAAATAGTTATTTTTTTTCCCATAAATACTTTGTCTGTTTGGATTTCTGGCTTTTCTGAAGTCCTCCATGGCAGCTATGTGTGACAGCTTAAGCCCAAAAGGGACCATTTACCAACCAGGGGACCTCGCAACTGATGCAAAGTGTCAGACGTGGCTATTAACTGTTGTCCAAACTGGATATGTCACACTGCGCCCATAACATAATATTTACCAGTAGCGGCTCGCAACCCAGCTAGACGACAACTTTAATTTGCTTGATTAGAGCCCCCACTTCACCATCTGGCAACATTGCCTTCCGCATATTAATATTTCCATTATACCTTAAAAGTATATATACATATAGTTCACAATCTCCAGATAGCTGTCTAAGCAAGCTGCTCTTAAAGGAGTGGAATTAGTAAGTGTTGCGTTGTTCACAGATTCAACTTGATCCAAAAGTGACTGGACAACTTTAAGGTGACCGGAGAGGTGGTGCACCTTCTATGGTCCCACCATCAAAATTAACCGATCCATCGATTTCCACAGAGGCACCGCACTGATCCAGGGGAGTTTGAGGGTTCTGCGCAGGGTCTTAGTTGTTCCCAGCAATGTGCTTTTCTGGGCAGAGAGTTCAGCTCTTGCTCCTGGGATCTGTTGTAGACATTCTTCCAAGTTAGAGGTCACTGCTCCGAGTGCTCCCATATCCACTGGAATCACTGTTGCCTTCACTTTCACCATCTTCTCCATTTGTTCTTTGAGGCTCTGGTCTTTCTCCAGGTTCTTATATTCTTTCTTTCTTATATTACTGTCATTTGGCACTGCCACATCTATTATCATTGCTGTCTTCTGCTCTTTGTCTACTATCATGATATCTGGTTGGTTAGCCAACACCTGCTTATCCGTCTGGATCTTGAAGTCCAACTGGATTTTAGCTTTTTCATTCTCCACCACTTTTAATGGGGTCTACCACCTGCACTTAGGGGGACTTAGCCCATATGCCGTACAGATGTTCCTGTATACACTTGCCGCTACTTGGTTGTGGCATTCGGTATATGTTTTTCCTGCATTTTGCATCCTGCCACTATGTGTTAGACTGTTTACGAGGTTCCTTTACATAGTCTGCACCTTGGGACTTGTCTTATGTAGAAGATCCCTGCTTCTATAGGTCTGGTATTAAAGTAAGGACGACTGGCACACCTACATGTGAAGGTGCTAGCAGGAAAACAATATGTAATAAATAGTTATCCACTGCACACTAAACATTACATACGGCATAATGGCTAAAGAATGAATGACTAACATATAGGAAACTAATGCAAATTTGGATGAGGAAAATTGACATTGAAGAAACTGATTCAGGATACAAAATGAAAAATGAGAATCTTAGTTGATGCATTGGCCATTCCATACAAGCCCGATAACCTGCGTCAAGGTGCTCTAATATCTATCGGGTCCCTGACTCCCTGACCTTGTGCCTCTGTCTGGGGTACAAATGCATATGAGGATATGTGCCTCTGAGTGCATTTAAAACCTGCGTGTATGGGTGTGGTAGGAAGCTTGACTACAGCAAGATGGTGAACTAGACATGGTAAACTAGACATGGCTATCGGGGGAAGGGTGCTCAGTCAGAAAACTGTAACAATATTAAGGTAAGGATGACTGGCACACTTACATGTGAAGGTGGTAGCAGGAAAAAAACTATTTTTTAATAAATAGTTATCCGCTGCACACTAAATATTACATATGGCATAATGGCTAAAGAATGAATGACTAGCATATAGGAAACTAATGCAAATTTGGATGAGGAAAATTGACAATGCAGAATCTGCTTCATGATACAAAATGAAGAGGCACATATCCTCATATGTATTTGTACCGCAGACAGAGGCACAAGCTCAGGCAGTCAGGGACCCGATAGATATGAGAGCACCTTGACGCAGGTTATCGGGCTCACATGCCATGGCCAATACATCAACTAACATTCTCATTTTTCATTTTGTATCCTGAAGCAGTTTCTGTAATGTCAATTTTCCTCATCCAAATTTGCATTAGTTTCTTATATGCTAGTCATTCATTTTTTAGCCATTATGCCATATAAAATGTTTAGTGTGCAGCGGATAACTATTTATTCTATAGGTCTGGTGTAACGATCTCCACATTGCCTGTGTTGTTCTAGGTTTGTGGATACTGTTACCCTGCACTGGCTCTGTGCCTTAATCACCTGAATTCAGCTCAATTAATTAGGCCTCTATTTAACCAAGCTTGCAGCTATGCCCCGTGTCAATTGTACACTTGCTGTTGGTTGTGAAGGTCTTGAGCTCCCTGTGCTCTGAAACAGACTTTGCCGGACTTAGTTATCTTGCCTGGACTTGACTCTCTGCTTATGATCTGACTCCTCTTTCTATTTGTATCTTTGTATTCTGTTTCTGTCTCTCCAGTTTCCTAACTTTGGCTTGAATTGGATTTCGCTTCTGAACACCTCTTTCCTGGACCTGACCTCGGATTGTTTTGACCTCCTTTTACTACCAGTAAGTAGTATTATTGTTATGTATACTTTCCATTTATTTCTGTTCATCTTCTGCTTCTCTGAGACTAGGTATTACTTGTGACCAGCGTCACATCTGGTACTTAGCTCCTGCTCTTGTGCCGCTTGTTGTTGCTACCTTAGGTTCTCTCTCAGCATCTCAACTTTTGGTGGCATTTTTCTGATATATTCCGGGATAGTCCTTGTTTCGTCCATGATGGTGGCTTGGATGCCTATGTATTAATGGCATCAATCTTATTCTTCCCATTGAGCTGGCTCTTCAGGTCCTGTCTTTTCCTTTGATGGTATTTGGATAGTGTTGCTTTCCTTGCCTCCTCATCATGATTACGGTATCTCTGTGGGATGCCCAAGTACTTGTAGCAGGTCTGTACATCTGCTATATGCCCTGCCGGTAGTTCTATTCTATCCATCATTGCCAAGATAGCAAGCTTTGAAATAATCACAGCTGACGAATGAGTGTTTTTATCACTTATTGGGTTATTTCCAACCTATTTAGATAAGCCTATATTAGGCAGCAGGCATTCATAGCAATCGGTTAAATATAATTTAAGAGAAAAAGAGAAAAGAAAATAGAAAATGAAAAGAATAGGGAGAAATAGTAATAGAAGTGAGGATAGAAGCGAGAGAGAATAAGAATAGGAAAGAGTAGGAGATGGCGAGGGAGAGAGAGGAGAGAGAAAGGAGAGACAGATGGAGAGAGGGTGAGTGGGAGATAGAGAAAGCCTAGGGTCACACTGGGTTTAAGACCCACGTTTCCAGGCCATCGCTTATACCGGAGAGCGTTAACGGCAAGAGCTGCCTCGAAACGTGGGTGCATAGAAACCCTCTGTTTATCTTAGTAGCAGCCGCGCGCAGAGCTGCTGGGGGGCTGCTTTTCTTCAGTGCACAGGAAAACGCTGCAGGCAGCGTTTCCTATACACTGAGGAGAAGCGCACCTCCTGCCACTCTGTATGTGGCTGCTACTAAGGTAAGCAATGTGTTGCTATGGGCCTCCATTTCCATGCAGCGCATGCCGTTATCGCTGTCCGGTATTTGCGCTGTCTGGGAACATCGGTCCTAAACCCAGTGTGACCCTAGCCTAAGAGAAAAAGAGAAGGGAAAAAAGAGATTGGATGGTGAGATGGAGAGAGGAGACAAGATAAAGAGAGAGAAAAATAGGCAAGTCACCAGCTATCTTTACCTACTTCACCATACGCAAGGGCTTGGCTGAGCCCCCGTATGCTTTCTATTCTGGATATTTCTGATCCGCCCACCATGGCTGTGGGGTACTCGAAACCAGACCCTCTCATTGTCGTCTGGGGCTGCGCAATGATACAGTGTCGTGACCCGACTCCGTGGTCCCGGGTGGTCAATAAAAGGGGGAAACAGTTTTAGGGATTTTACGTGTCGCCACCCGTGGTGCGTGGCTATGGGTAGCCGTCGCTGCAGTCAGGACCTCTGGGGAGCAGCAAGGTTGTTGAGCCCTCCACGGGCAGGGCTGGTCCCCACAGCAGCCGTGTAGTAAGTGCAGTGCAGTGGGTGCAGGATTCACAGGCACTCTCACTGCTGATTTCTATCTCCTCACAGGCATGGCAGTCAGAGTCTCACACAGCAAAGAGCTTTAACTGGGTTTACTTTCCAGCCTGGCAGATTATTACAACACAGTCTATACATCAGCGGCTCCGGTGTGGTTTGAGCAGCCGGGATGGCTTGTCTGCATCACCCCTTTTCATGTTCCTTTCGGGCATCTACTGTCTTTCCAGGTCCCCTAGCCCTAATACGACGGCCTTCTCTTCACTGCATCGGAGGTTGGGTCTCAGGACATAAAGACCCCGCACCCCGCCAGGATTCGTTGTTGGGGCATAAAGCTTCCTGGCCACTTCAGCAGAGCCAGCAGTCTGGTTCTGGCCCAGTCCCTCGGTGTCACCGTTGGCTCGAGCAAACCTTAGACTCCCTCTGCCTTTCACCTCAGTTTACAGTCTTGGACCTGGGCTAGCCTCATAGTGGCGCATGCCGCCAGTTTCGGGTTCTCTCAATCCTGTATGATGGTTTCGCCTCTCCTTCTGACTGGTCTGGCTTTGCCTGGGTTGGTCTAGTCTCGTTTTGTCTCCAACTACTCTTTTTCTTTCTCTGCACTTGGTGTTGTCTTGCCTTTTATAACCTCCCCTAACCGGGTCCTTCTCTAACTTTCCACCCACCACCTTGCTCCTCCCGCTATCCCTTTGCTGGACAAAGAGTACCTAGACTTGGGATCAGGAGTGTGTTGGGTGTGTGTGTGTGGGGTGACCGACTTACCAATCCCAGCTGCTGCACCATCTAGTGGTGACCGGTCTGCAGGGGAGCCACCCTTCTATCCCCCATCACTATCTTTCATTAGGCTGACTACTGATCCCACTGAAAGGAGATAAATAGATAAAGATAGAACAGTGGTAGGAAGATAGAGATATGGGGGAAATAGGGAAGTGGATGTGTGGTGCCCCAGGGTCTGGTTGCCACAATATTAAGCTTGGGAGCAAGGGAAGGTACCCGCCTCAGGTAAAACACACATATAACACCTTTCCATCTCAGGCCAGAAGGGGGAGCTCTACACTCAAGATCAGGGCAAGTCCCCTATAAATTCTGGTCTGGGGGCGGGGTCGGGCAGTTCAGTTCCTTTGAGGACTGTAGAAGGCATCCTATGGTTGGGTGCCATGCTAAGCCTGTCCGAGGAAACTGACTAGCCAGTGTGAGTGACCCGTGGTGAGGGTCTGAGGGAAGTGGAGAAAAGGTGTGAGGACTGAAGTGGTGCCAGCTCGCCTCAGCTCCTAGCATAGTACGGACACCGGAGTACGAGGTCACCAGGGTCTTTATTCTAAGTTGCTCGCCCACAAGAAAGGCCAGGAGACACAGCCGCACCAAAGAGCTCAGGAGACGCAGTTAAGGAGAGTAGCACAGAAAGGGCTCAAGCCGCCTGTCACACGGCCAGGACAGACAAGAGAGGAGAGGGTCACAGCACAGCTTCAAGAAGCCAGGGCTCACAGAGAAGAACGCAGTAGGGAGGCCTCAGAACTCGCCAGGTGTTGAAACCCCCAACTTGCTTCCAGGCTCCAGATCCCTTAACACCACTTGTGAACTGTGCCCTGGATGAACCTGCTTCTGACTTCAGTAAAGGAGACTGTTACCCCTGTGTTTGTCAGTTCTTCCGTACACTAAACCCTGCAACCCCAACAAGCCCTGCATATCCATAGACTATACAGTTGCCTTGTGGACTTGCTCTTCCTGTGGAGAGCTGAACCACCGTCGCTACTACTCCCATCATCCCCAGAGGTCCCGACTGCAGCAACGGCTATACCGGCCGCATTCCATGGGTAGCATCACGACACTCGTTTATTTTTGTTATATTTTATATTTATCCATTTTTCCAATTCCCTCTTTTAACTGCTCGCCCGATGAGGGGATCACGGACCAGGTCAAGCTACCATGACATCCCGCAGCCTCAGACGACGGCAAGAGGGCCCGGTTCCGAGTACCCCACGGTCCCCGCCAGGGGCGAGACAGATGGAGAGAGAAAAGGAAAAAAAAAAGTAGAGAGAGAAAAAGAAAGATAGAGAGATAAAGAGAAGAGGAGTTAGAAAAAAGAACAGAGGGAAGGAGAAAGAGATAAAAGAAGAGAAAGGAGTAGATAGACCAATGGAGGGAGGGAGAGATTAAGCTTTTCCAAGTTATTATTAGCTAATGTATAGGTGATAACTGATGGGTCATGGGGGTCTCCCTTTGGCACATCTATTATATAAAACCCGAAGGCCACTTCCGCCCAAAATCCGCTTCCGCTTCCGTGATGGCCTCCCTCCTGTGTCCAACTCCGGAACCGGAAGCACCAGACCCACGAGCGGCGCCACCGGCCCTGCACAGAGCCCGTCTGCGGCCGCCCACATCCCGCCCACAGCCTGCAGCTCACCGCCCACCAACATCCGCCAACCGGCCCGGAACGAGTGTGGGGCCTCCGCCGGCACAGCTCCCAGTCCTGCCGCTCTCTCCACAGACCGGCTGACGCTCCTCCATCACCCAGCTAGCCCCGCCCACACTCCGCCCCCGGCCTCCGGAACCGCCAACAGCACTGCCGCTGCCCGCCGCCCGCCAACAGCCCAGTAAGTCTTCCGCCACCCTGCCTCCGCTCTCCTCTGCCACCTCCAGCCCTCCTCTGCCCCCTCCAGCCCTGCTCTGCCCCCTCCAGCCCTGCTCTGCACCTCCAGCCCTGCTCTGCACCCTCCAGCCCTGCTCTGCACCCTCCAGCCCTGCTCTGCACCCTCCAGCCCTGCTCTGCACCCTCCAGCCCTGCTCTGCACCCTCCAGCCCTGCTCTGCACCCTCCAGCCCTGCTCTGCACCCTCCAGCCCTCACTGCTGACCCTGAGCCCTCACTGCTGACCCCTGAGCCCTCACTGCTGACCCCTGAGCCCTCACTGCTGACCCCTGAGCCCTCACTGCTGACCCCTGCGCCCTCACTGCTGACCCCTGCGCCCTCACTGCTGACCCCTGAGCCCTCACTGCTGACCCCTGAGCCCTCACTGCTGACCCCTGAGCCCTCACTGCTGACCCTGAGCCCTCACTGCTGACCCCTGAGCCCTCACTGCTGACCCTGAGCCCTCACTGCTGACCCCTGCGCCCTCACTGCTGACCCCTGCGCCCTCACTGCTGACCCCTGCGCCCTCACTGCTGACCCCTGCGCCCTCACTGCTGACCCCTGAGCCCTCACTGCTGAGCCCTCACTGCTGACCCTGAGCCCTCACTGCTGACCCCTGAGCCCTCACTGCTGACCCCTGAGCCCTCACTGCTGACCCCTGAGCCCTCACTGCTGACCCCTGAGCCCTCACTGCTGAGCCCTCACTGCTGACCCCTGAGCCCTCACTGCTGACCCCTGAGCCCTCACTGCTGACCCCTGAGCCCTCACTGCTGACCCCTGCGCCCTCACTGCTGACCCCTGCGCCCTCACTGCTGACCCCTGAGCCCTCACTGCTGAGCCCTCACTGCTGACCCTGAGCCCTCACTGCTGACCCCTGAGCCCTCACTGCTGACCCCTGAGCCCTCACTGCTGACCCCTGAGCCCTCACTGCTGACCCCTGAGCCCTCACTGCTGACCCCTGAGCCCTCACTGCTGACCCCTGAGCCCTCACTGCTGACCCCTGAGCCCTCACTGCTGACCCCTGAGCCCTCACTGCTGACCCCTGAGCCCTCACTGCTGACCCCTGAGCCCTCACTGCTGACCCCTGAGGCTGCGCCCTCACTGCTGACCACTGAGCCTGCGCCCTCACTGCTGACCACTGAGCCCTCACTGCTGACCCCTGAGCCCTCACTGCTGACCCCTGCGCCCTCACTGCTGACCCCTGCGCCCTCACTGCTGACCCCTGCGCCCTCACTGCTGACCCCTGAGCCCTCACTGCTGACCCCTGCGCCCTCACTGCTGACCCCTGCGCCCTCACTGCTGACCCCTGCGCCCTCACTGCTGACCCCTGCGCCCTCACTGCTGACCCCTGCGCCCTCACTGCTGACCCCTGCGCCCTCACTGCTGACCCCTGCGCCCTCACTGCTGACCCCTGCGCCCTCACTGCTGACCCCTGCGCCCTCACTGCTGACCCCTGCGCCCTCACTGCTGACCCCTGCGCCCTCACTGCTGACCCCTGCGCCCTCACTGCTGACCCTGAGCCCTCACTGCTGACCCCTGCGCCCTCACTGCTGACCCCTGAGCCCTCACTGCTGACCCCTGCGCCCTCACTGCTGACCCCTGCGCCCTCACTGCTGACCCCTGCGCCCTCACTGCTGACCCCTGAGCCCTCACTGCTGACCCCTGAGCCCTCACTGCTGAGCCCTCACTGCTGACCCCTGAGCCCTCACTGCTGACCCCTGAGCCCTCACTGCTGACCCCTGAGCCCTCACTGCTGACCCCTGAGGCTGCGCCCTCACTGCTGACCACTGAGCCTGCGCCCTCACTGCTGACCACTGAGCCCTCACTGCTGACCCCTGAGCCCTCACTGCTGACCCCTGAGCCCTCACTGCTGACCCCTCACTGCTGACCCCTGAGCCCTCACTGCTGACCCCTGAGCCCTCACTGCTGACCCCTGAGCCCTCACTGCTGACCCCTGAGCCCTCACTGCTGACCCCTGAGCCCTCACTGCTGACCCCTGAGCCCTCACTGCTGACCCCTGAGCCCTCACTGCTGACCCCTGAGGCTGCGCCCTCACTGCTGACCACTGAGCCTGCGCCCTCACTGCTGACCACTGAGCCCTCACTGCTGACCCCTGCGCCCTCACTGCTGACCCCTGCGCCCTCACTGCTGACCCCTGCGCCCTCACTGCTGACCCCTGCGCCCTCACTGCTGACCCCTGCGCCCTCACTGCTGACCCCTGCGCCCTCACTGCTGACCCCTGCGCCCTCACTGCTGACCCCTGCGCCCTCACTGCTGACCCCTGCGCCCTCACTGCTGACCCCTGCGCCCTCACTGCTGACCCCTGCGCCCTCACTGCTGACCCCTGCGCCCTCACTGCTGACCCCTGCGCCCTCACTGCTGACCCCTGCGCCCTCACTGCTGACCCCTGCGCCCTCACTGCTGACCCCTGCGCCCTCACTGCTGACCCCTGCGCCCTCACTGCTGACCCCTGCGCCCTCACTGCTGACCCCTGCGCCCTCACTGCTGACCCCTGCGCCCTCACTGCTGACCCCTGCGCCCTCACTGCTGACCCCTGCGCCCTCACTGCTGACCCCTGCGCCCTCACTGCTGACCCCTGCGCCCTCACTGCTGACCCCTGCGCCCTCACTGCTGACCCCTGCGCCCTCACTGCTGACCCCTGCGCCCTCACTGCTGACCCTGCGCCCTCACTGCTGACCCCTGCGCCCTCACTGCTGACCCCTGCGCCCTCACTGCTGACCCCTGCGCCCTCACTGCTGACCCTGAGCCCTCACTGCTGACCCCTGAGCCACCGCCCTCACTGCTGACCCCTGAGCCACCGCCCTCACTGCTGACCCCTGAGCCACCGCCCTCACTGCTGACCCCTGAGCCACCGCCCTCACTGCTGACCCCTGAGCCACCGCCCTCACTGCTGACCCCTCAGGCTGCGCCCTCACTGCTGACCCCTCAGGCTGCGCCCTCACTGCTGACCCCTGCGCCCTCACTGCTGACCCCTGCGCCCTCACTGCTGACCCCTGCGCCCTCACTGCTGACCCCTCAGGCTGCGCCCTCACTGCTGACCCCTGCGCCCTCACTGCTGACCCCTGCGCCCTCACTGCTGACCCCTGCGCCCTCACTGCTGACCCCTGCGCCCTCACTGCTGACCCCTGCGCCCTCACTGCTGACCCCTGCGCCCTCACTGCTGTCCCCTGCGCCCTCACTGCTGACCCCTGCGCCCTCACTGCTGACCCCTGCGCCCTCACTGCTGACCCCTGCGCCCTCACTGCTGACCCCTGCGCCCTCACTGCTGACCCCTGCGCCCTCACTGCTGACCCCTGAGCCCTCACTGCTGACCCCTGAGCCACCGCCCTCACTGCTGACCCCTGAGCCACCGCCCTCACTGCTGACCCCTGAGCCACCGCCCTCACTGCTGACCCCTGAGCCACCGCCCTCACTGCTGACCCCTGAGCCACCGCCCTCACTGCTGACCCCTGAGCCACCGCCCTCACTGCTGACCCTGAGCCACCGCCCTCACTGCTGACCCCTGAGCCACCGCCCTCACTGCTGACCCCTCAGGCTGCGCCCTCACTGCTGACCCCTCAGGCTGCGCCCTCACTGCTGACCCCTGCGCCCTCACTGCTGACCCCTGCGCCCTCACTGCTGACCCCTGCGCCCTCACTGCTGACCCCTGCGCCCTCACTGCTGACCCCTGCGCCCTCACTGCTGACCCCTGCGCCCTCACTGCTGACCCCTGCGCCCTCACTGCTGACCCCTGCGCCCTCACTGCTGACCCCTGCGCCCTCACTGCTGACCCCTGCGCCCTCACTGCTGACCCCTGCGCCCTCACTGCTGACCCCTGAGCCTGCGCCCTCACTGCTGACCCCTGAGCCCTCACTGCTGACCCCTGCGCCCTCACTGCTGACCCCTGCGCCCTCACTGCTGACCCCTGCGCCCTCACTGCTGACCCCTGCGCCCTCACTGCTGACCCCTGAGCCTGCGCCCTCACTGCTGACCCTGAGCCTGCGCCCTCACTGCTGACCCTGAGCCTGCGCCCTCACTGCTGACCCCTGCGCCCTCACTGCTGACCCCTGCGCCCTCACTGCTGACCCCTGCGCCCTCACTGCTGACCCCTGCGCCCTCACTGCTGACCCCTGAGCCTGCGCCCTCACTGCTGACCCCTGAGCCCTCACTGCTGACCCCTGAGCCCTCACTGCTGACCCCTGCGCCCTCACTGCTGACCCCTGCGCCCTCACTGCTGACCCCTGCGCCCTCACTGCTGACCCCTGCGCCCTCACTGCTGACCCCTGCGCCCTCACTGCTGACCCCTGAGCCTGCGCCCTCACTGCTGACCCTGAGCCTGCGCCCTCACTGCTGACCCCTGAGCCTGCGCCCTCACTGCTGACCCCTGAGCCTGCGCCCTCACTGCTGACCCCTGAGCCTGCCCCCCTCACTGCTGACCCCTGAGCCTGCCCCCTCACTGCTGACCCCTGAGCCTGCCCCCTCACTGCTGACCCCTGAGGCTGCCCCCTCACTGCTGACCCCTGAGGCTGCGCCCTCACTGCTGACCCCTGAGGCTGCGCCCTCACTGCTGACCCCTGAGGCTGCGCCCTCACTGCTGACCCCTGAGGCTGCGCCCTCACTGCTGACCCCTGAGCCACCGCCCTCACTGCTGACCCCTGAGGCTGCGCCCTCACTGCTGACCCCTGAGCCACCGCCCTCACTGCTGACCCCTGAGGCTGCGCCCTCACTGCTGACCCCTGAGCCACCGCCCTCACTGCTGACCCCTGAGCCACCGCCCTCACTGCTGACCCCTGAGCCACCGCCCTCACTGCTGACCCCTGAGCCACCGCCCTCACTGCTGACCCCTGAGCCACCGCCCTCACTGCTGACCCCTGAGCCACCGCCCTCACTGCTGACCCCTGAGCCACCGCCCTCACTGCTGACCCCTGAGCCACCGCCCTCACTGCTGACCCCTGAGCCACCGCCCTCACTGCTGACCCCTGAGCCACCGCCCTCACTGCTGACCCCTGAGCCACCGCCCTCACTGCTGACCCCTGAGCCACCGCCCTCACTGCTGACCCCTGAGCCACCGCCCTCACTGCTGACCCCTGAGCCACCGCCCTCACTGCTGACCCCTGAGCCACCGCCCTCACTGCTGACCCCTGAGCCACCGCCCTCACTGCTGACCCCTGAGCCACCGCCCTCACTGCTGACCCCTGAGCCACCGCCCTCACTGCTGACCCCTGAGCCACCGCCCTCACTGCTGACCCCTGAGCCACCGCCCTCACTGCTGACCCCTGAGCCACCGCCCTCACTGCTGACCCCTGAGCCACCGCCCTCACTGCTGACCCCTGAGCCTGCGCCCTCACTGCTGACCCCTGAGCCACCGCACTCACTGCTGACCCCTGAGCCACCGCCCTCACTGCTGACCCCTGAGCCACCGCCCTCACTGCTGACCCCTGAGCCACCGCCCTCACTGCTGACCCCTGAGCCACCGCACTCACTGCTGACCCCTGAGCCACCGCACTCACTGCTGACCCCTGAGCCACCGCCCTCACTGCTGACCCCTGAGCCACCGCCCTCACTGCTGACCCCTGAGCCACCGCCCTCACTGCTGACCCCTGAGCCACCGCACTCACTGCTGACCCCTGAGCCACCGCACTCACTGCTGACCCCTGAGCCACCGCCCTCACTGCTGACCCCTGAGCCACCGCACTCACTGCTGACCCCTGAGCCACCGCACTCACTGCTGACCCCTGAGCCACCTGTACACACACAATTAATTTCACCGCATCTCCCTAACTATTACTAAATAAACTATATATATATATTCTAGACTACCCGATTCTTCAGAATCGGGCTGCCATCTAGTCTACTGATAAAGAGAATGCAGGGATGAGCAATCATATGGGATATGTCAATTGGGGGATTCATGTGTTTGTACCTTCACCCAACAGCTAGTAACCACCTATCTGCTTGTTAGTTACCTTTCCCCATGGCAGTGCCCAGTTGCCTCACTCTGCACAACGGCTTCTCCTGCACCTCTATCAGGCTCTGTCTAAGCCAATGCCAAGCTCCTACTCCTACCAGGATAAGCAAATTCCATTCATGCTACTAACAAACTCACCAAACAAACAGCAAAGATTAGGGGAAGCAAATGAAGGGGGGCAAAAAAGAGAAGGGGTTCCTTACAAAGTAACCAAGATTCCATAATAGAGTGCAATACTTCCCACGGTGAATCCCAAGAACATAAAAATGTCAGTAATTGCTTGCAAACAAGCATGGAAATATCCAACAGATGCCTGCGTAAAATGTGGGCCGTGGCGGTAGAACCGGTGACACGGAGGTTAATATATTGGGAGGAAAGCTAATATTATTTTTCTAGATGGCGAGAAGCTGACCGTCTCGGACGCTCCTGTGCATAAATGCACCTCCTATGAGTAAATGCAGGTAAATGTTATCCCACTTGGAGATTTGCATAACTCGGCTGTGGAAAAACAAAGGGATGGAATTGCTGATAATTGCAAAATTTCAGCCACATTGGCCAGGGGTCGCAGGGGAAATGTAAAGGCTGGCAGCCATCTGGGAACAGGTCAGGAAAGACTTGTTATTGGTGGGGCCTTGTCACAGGCAATATCTATCACAGGAGCTAGAGGGATGATAGCATGATGTCATAGGCAGGAGATCGGACCCCTACAATCCCACAGAGGCTTGTAGGATGGGCTAAGTAGCTAATGCATATTGCTAAGCATTTCCAGCATGGCTTCTATGTGAGGGGTTAGGTCACCCCCAATTTTATTTAATAGGGGAGTTAGTCTGACATCGGACAATGCAGACCTGATTTGGCATTGTCTTGAATTGATTACATGTGTAAATCCTGTGTCTGTTGCTAAAAGAAAACAGGATTAATTTCCCATAACATTTTAAGATTAAGACTATATTACATTACTTATTTTTTGACAATGATGCCCACCATATTGGGATGTTCCTGGTATATGGCAGATTCTGTGGGGTGGTCACAATATACAAAGGGTCTTAAGGGGAGTTCCTGGTATACAGCAGTTTTATGAGGGTTTTTACAGTATATGTCATGTTATGTAAGTTGTTTCCAGGATACAATAGGTCTTTTGTACTTGTCCCAGTGTATGTCAGATCTTTTAGGGTGTTCCTAGTTTATGTAGGTCTTGTTTGATGCTCCCGATATACCACAGGTGTTGTGGGTTCTTATGGGGTGTTCCTAGTATACAGCGGATCTTTAGAGGCATTCATTTTTCACAGCAAGTCTTGAGGGGTGTTCTTGTTATATGGCAGATCTTGTGAGGTGTTCTTGGTATCCGGCTGGTCTTGTGGGGAGTTTCTAGTATATGGCAGTTCTAATGGGGTGTTATTTGTTAACAGCAGGTCTTTTGGGGTCTTCCTAGTGTATGGCAAGTCTTGTGGAATGTTCTGAGTGTACTAGAGGTGTTGTGGGTGTTTCCGTGATATGGGATTCAGTTCTTAAGCTGTGTTCTTGGTATATGGCTGACCTTTTCAGGTGTTCACTTTACACAGCAGGTCTTGAGGGGTGTTCTTGGTATCTGGCAAGTCTTGTGGGCAGTTTCTGGTTTATGGCTGATCTAATGGGGTGTTATTGGTAAACGGCAGGTCTTGTGGGTGTTTCCTAGTGCATGGCAGTCTTGTAGAAGGTGTTCTTGGTGTTCCCGGGACCAGGCAGTTCTTAAGGGGTGTTCCTGGTATACAGCAAATATTTTGAGGTGCTCACTTTACACGGCAGGTCCTGAGGGGTGTTCCCAGTATACAGCACATCTTGTGGGATGTTCCCAGTATACTACAGATGTTGTGGATATCCCTGGTATACAGCAGTTCTTGAGGGGAGTTATTGGTATATGGCGGATCTTGTGGGGTGTTCACAATTTCCAGCAATTTTTGTGGGGTATTCCCAGTGTATGGCATTTCTTAGGGGTTGTTCCCAGTATAAGGTGGCTCTTGTGTGGTGTTTTGGTATACAAAAGTTCTTAACGGGTGTTCCTCGTGTATGGCAGGTCTTGTGGGATGTTCCCAGAATACTACAGGTGTGGGTGTGCCTGGTATATGAAAGCTCTTGTTGTGTGTCCCTGGAAAATTTTGTGGGGTGTTCCCAGTAAACATCAGTACATGTGGGATGTTCCTGGTATGCGGCAGTTCTTGAGACATGTTCCCAGTATACAGCGAGTCTTGTGTGATGTATTTTGGGGTGTTCTTATATATGTAAGTTTTTGTGGGGTGTTCTCAGTAAACGGCAGGTTTTGCGGGGTGTTCCTGGTGTATAGCAGGTCTTGTGTGATTTTCCCGGTATATGGAAGTTCTTATTGGGTATTCCTGGTAAACTGTGGATTTGAAGGAGTGTTCATAGTAAACAGCAGTTCTTGAGGGTGTTCCTGGTATACGATAGATCTTGCGGGGTGTTCCCAGTGTATGTCAGATCTTACAGGGTGTTCCTGGTATATTGCAAGCCTTTTGAGGTGTTTCTGATATACAGCAGGTCTTGTGAGGTGTACCTCGTATACAGCAGGTCTTGTGAGATATTCCTGGTATATGGCAGACTGGGGAGTTCACAGTATATGGCAATTCTTGAGGGTATATGCAAATCTGGTATATGCAGGTCATGTGGGGTGTTGCTGGCATATGGCAGGTCCTGTGGGGTGTCCCTGGTGTGCAGTGTATCTTGTGGGGTGATCCCGATGTGCAGTGTTTGGTACCTACCAAAAGTGATCCAAAGAAAGAAAACTGTATACCGTAAGTGCTCAAGGCTTATTTGAGCCTGTGGGCACTGAAGACTTGCCCATCTAACCCGATTCCACAGAAAAGCTTCTGTAGCAAAATCCAATGATAAAGTTCCTAGGAAAGGTGAAAATGAACACATCTGTACATATATGAAGGACTTTCCTCCTGCTCTCCTTTAGGTTGGATACTGTAGTAGTAGTAGTATGAATAGCTACAGTGATATATCAATGCTGTTCATAATATTTTATCAGTAATAAATTAACTATTTGTTTTCTCAATGTTTTAATATTTGAGGTAAGAAGCCAAAAATGTATACAGTAGTTTAACGATTTGTCATTGGGGTCCTGTGCAGAGAGGGGGGTGACAAGCCATCCCCTGTTAAATAAACAGTCAAGAGCAAACTTTCCAGACTAATAGCGGTGACTCACTGACAGTGCTTTCCTATTAATATAACTGAGACATGGATGTGTCATCTTTCCGTTGTACCTTGAGCACATGTGTACTCTGCAGCAGGAAGCGCAGTTATGCTTCAGGGGTGTCTAAAAATACCTGCACATACTTTCCCATAGACCTGTTCCTGCAGGAATCTCAGCATAATAATGCACTACCTAGTGTAAGGATATTACTGTAGCTCAGCAAGGTGATTTTCCCTGAGGAACTAAAGGCAAAAGTTACAAACGTGTCCTTCTCTTTCAATCCTTTAATCAAGCATTTTTACATTTTTTTTCAGGGACTACAGGAGCTGACTACACACAGGGTTTATTTGTAGTCTGTAACCGTGGAGACACATTGAATTACATTGGAGCTCTATACACAAAACGGGAATTGTTGAAAACTGACCAAAGGTGCTTTCTGGCCACTTAAAAATTGTAAAAAGAAGAAGACTCATAATGAGCTAAAATATTCCTATACTTATCGTTGAAAGGCTTTCTTATTCCTTTATTCAAGGGTGTACATAAAAATCATGGGATCGATAGGAAAAGTTTTAATTGCCCCATCCACATCTTAAAAAAAAAGTATTTTGCAGAATCGGTGGGATCATATCTCCCAACAGTCAGAGAGACATGTATTGTGCTTGTAATGTTGCTCAATGTTCTTACCCATATCATATTACCAGGCCGGCCTTAGGCATGTGCGAGTTGTGCGGCCGCACAGGGCGCCACGCTCCAGGGGGCACTGGAGGGAGACAGTAGTCACATTGATTTAAAGGGGCCTTGCTGTTCCTTCCTGCACCCAAATCTTAAATTCAAAGCCCTGATTCTGTTGTGCTGTGTACAGCACAGTGTACCTCAGCAAGACGAGGATGATCCATGCAGTAGACTGCCCCTCCTCTCTCCAGAACCATCGAGTCTCCTCCTGGACTCCAGCCTGTGCAGAACGTAGGAGCGTCCCCTCACCCGAGAACTCTTCTATGGAGGTGAGGAGGTCACTGCTGTTTGCCATCTTGATCCAACAGTAATAGGCGCCGGCTCTGAGATAAGAGACATTTAGTGCTGGGAGCTCTGTGCTGGGTCGGTGCAGGATCAGGCTTCTCAGCCACACACAGCACCGAGCTGTGAGAGGAAGGAAGGCCTCCAGATCACTGATCATAATCTCCTGTCACTACTGAACTGCTGAGCCCAGGCTGCTGCCTGTTACTGTCCCCTTATCTCCTTCTTCCAAGTACTGGAGTAGGGGCTACTAAGGGGGGGACTATCATACATAGTGGGGGCTAGTAATGGGCACCTCCTCCTCCTCATACACCTGTATAGTGTATATATATATATATATATATATATATATATATATATATACACGGTATATATATATATATATATATATAGTATATAGTGATCAGTATACAGGCTCTTTATCATTCCTGTGTGATCAGATTGTCAGCTCCTGTGATCAGGGCTCTCCTCCTCATCATACACCTGTACAGTGTATATATTTAGTATATAGTGATCAGTATAGAGGCTGTTTGTCATTCCTGTGTCCACAGATTGTCAGCTCCTGTGATCAGGGCTTTCGCTCCTCCATTGTTACTTTCGATCTGTCATTGTTTGGTCCCTTCTTAGTAAGTGTTGTGATATCTGCTGCTCTGGATAGGAATATTATTCTGTCAGCAGGGTTATTCCTATACAGTACAGCCCTGGGCATATTGTCACTGCGACGCTGATTACACTGATACCTGCAGTGAAGGATACATTTTTCGGATGCTGTATATTATCGTCCTGTAAAGATTTTCATGCGGAAGACATCACAAACGGTGGCGGCTCTGTGGTGTTGGGGACGGCGGCTGTCTCTCCCCCCTGTCCATCCCCCCCCTCCGTGTGCCGTCTCTTCCCCCTGTGCTCTCTCCATTAACCTGTCTTCCCCTGTGCGCTGTCTTCTCTCATGTGCTCTCTTCTTTGCCTGTGCGATCTCTCTCTGCCCCCCGTGTGCTCTCTCTGTCCCGCCCTGTGCGCTCTCTCTCTGTCCCGCCCTGTGCGTTCTCTCTGTTCCGCCCTGTGTGCTCTTTCTGTTCCGCCCTGTGTGCTCTTTCTGTCCCGCCCTGTGTGCTCTTTCTATCCCGCCCTGTGCGCTCTTTCTATCCCGCCCTGTGCGCTCTCTCTGTCCTGTCCTGTGCGCTCTCTCTGTCCTGCCCTGTGAGCTCTCTCTTCCCCCTTGCACTCTTTCTGCCCCTGTGTGCTCTCTCTGTCCCCGTGCGCTCTCTCTGTGCCATGTGCTCTCTTTGCCCCACACTGTGCGCTCTCTTTGCTCCACACTGTGCGCTCTCTCTGTCACAACCTTTGCGCCCTCTCTTCCCCGCCCTTGTGCTCTCTCTCTGCCCATGTACGCTCTCTTTTTGCTTCCCCTGTGCGATCTCACTCTGCTCTTCCTATGCACTCTCTCTATGCCGCCTGTGCACTCTCTCTGCCCCCCTGTGCAGACAGTGCAGAGACAAGGACCAGGGGAGGAGAGGTGAACGGAGCATGCACTGCCCGTGTGCTATATATGTTCGTGTGCTATCTGGGTGATATCTGTCAATGTATACTCACCTCCCTCCAGTGCTGCCTGTTCCTCTCTTCCGGGGCGCTGCACTCAGAGCAATGAATATTAGATGAGCCTAATGAGCCCCTGGAAGTGAGAGGAGCAGACAGCGCTGGAAGGAGGTGAGAGGAGCAGACCTCGCTGGAAGAAGGAGAGAAGAGCAGACATCTCTGGAGGGAGAGCCACCATACAGCCACCATACAGTGCTAACCACTGAGCCACCATATACTGTGCTAACCACTCAGCCACAGTATACAGTGCTAACCACTGAGCCACCATACTGTGCTAACCACTGAGCCACCAGACATTACTGAGCCACTATATACTGTGCTAACCATTGAGCCACCATACACTGTTATCCACTAAGCCACCATATACAGTGCTAACGACTGAGCCACTGTATACTGTGCTAACTACTGAGGCATCATATACTGTGTTAACCACTGAGCCTCCGTATACTGTGCTAACCAATGAGCCACCATACAGTGCTAACCAATGAGCCACTGTATACTGTGCTAACTACTGAGGCATCATATACTGTGCTAACCACTGAGCCTCCGTATACTGTGCTAACCAATGAGCCACCATACAGTGCTAATCACTGAGCCACCATATACAGTACTAACCACTAAGCCAACATACAGTGCTAACCACTCAGCCACTGTATATAATGCTACCACTGAGCCACCATATACAGTACTAACCATTGAGCCACCATAAAATACTAACCACTGAGCCACCATACAATGCTAACCACTGAGCCACCATACAATGCTAACCACTGAGCCACCGTATACAGTGCTAACCACTGAGCCACCATATATTGTGTTATCCACTGAGCCACCATACAGTGCTAACTACTGAGCCACCATACAGTGCTAATCACTGAGCCACCATACAGTGCTAATCACTTAACCACCATAAAATACTAACCACTGAGCCACCATACAATGCTAACCACTCAGCCACTGTATACTATGCTACCACTGAGCCACCATACAGTGCTAATCACTGAACCACCATAAAATACTAACCACTGAGCCACCATGCAATGCTAACCACTGAGCCACCATACAATGCTAACCACTGAACCACCGTACACAGTGCTAACCACTGAGCCACCATATATTGTGCTATCCACTGAGCCACCATATACTGTGCTATCCACTGAGCCACCGTATACAGTGCTAACCACTGAGCCACCGTATACTATGCTAACCACTGAGTCACCATATACAATGCTAACTACTGAGCCACCATACAGTGCTAACCACTGAGCCACCATACAGTGCTAACCACTGAGCCACAGTATACACCATATAAATCCTGCAACAACAGCGTACTTTCTGGAGAGAGGACTGTACTATTCAGCGGCTATTTCTACGGCACCTGTTCATTTCACCGCACTCCTGATGCAATAGCACCAGGCCTATTTCTAGTTTTGTATATTTATGGCAGATCTACAGGATTTGGGAGAAACGTATAGTAGATGCTGATCCCATCAATAGAGCCAGGAACAGCGCTGCTCTCAGAGGTGACAGAACAGTCCCATCAATCTCCACATAGAGCGTCAGCGCCTCATTCTTTAGATACGCATCGCCCTATTGGTGAGATCCACATGTACCACCCATTATGTAATATCCATAGATACGGTATAAATATACAGAATTAGGTTATCCCTTTTAGTGTAAATTCAGACATAGTGGAATTAATATTAATTTGAGTTGCAGATTCCTGGGCACAAATTTGGAAGAGTTTATTGTACAATATATGTGAATAAATTATTTTAGAATTTAAAAATGGCGTCCTGTTCCCTTTTGTGTCCTGGGAAACTGGGTACAAAAATCAATAGGATGGGGGCACCAAAAGGCAGTTTTGCACAGGGCACCATTTAGGCTAAGGCCGGCCCTGCATATTACCCTTATCATTGCCATTAGAGTTTGATGCTCCCATAAATTTCCCAACCCACACACAGTGTATAATACCCATACATGTGTCAGTATTGTGGGCCACACTCACTATGATGCCCTCACAGCCATTATTCAGTATGACACTGTGAGAACCAAGGGGTCCAATTTTGATACGGTGGGCCATAGAACCGAGCCGGTTATAAGTTTTGCTGAACGTTTACTCAAAAGGTGCCAGGGATAGAAAATTAATGCAATACAGGTTCTGCCCGGCTCATACCAATTCACATATAGGCAAATGGATGCACACCCAGCCCTAAGGAAAGGAATCAGAGTGCTATGCCAAAGACCCTGCTCGTATCAATGGGATCCAAAGGAAACTGTTTTACCTAACATCGTATACCTCAGCAACCAAACCAGCTCAGCACTTCCAGAACTGTGAAAATTGGTGTGAGCACAAGACGCAAGTTTCTGGGACGGCATCTTGACTTACAAACTTATCCACTACTACTTCCTAACACAAATATACCTTACTCAACTCGTGGTATCTTGTGATATCTGGCTAATGGTACCGTAGCAACCCCCTAGAGTTCAACACAGGTTTGTGACCCTGGCAGCTGCCATTAATGTAAGTTTGGCACTAAAACAGTCCTGACTTGTTTCCGCCAAAAATAAACATGCAGGGCTCGAGTTTGGGGAGTTACAGTTCCTGTTGCAATACCCTTACAATAGCACCACACACTATCATTGCTCCCACAGCACCGCACACAGTATGATGGTCCCTGAGTATGATCCTCCACAGCCACCTACCCCGCATTATTTCTAGTCCCTATAGCCTTGTACATAGTATGTTTCTCCCTCAGTATGATGTTCCCCCAGCCTCTTGCTCTGTATGATGGTCTCCACAGCCAGTCTCCCCATTCAGCATGATGTTCCCTAATGAAAACCCCTGAATCGGTATGTTGTTCCCCAATGCCAACACCTTACTCATTATGATGTCCCCAATGCCAGCCTACCACTTAGTATGTTGGCTCCACAACCCCCCACTCAACATAATTTCCCCCCAAACTCACACCCACACTCAGTATAATGTCCCCCACTCAGTATGATGGTCTTCACTGCTCACACTTAATGGGGATGCAGCTAATAAAATAAATACTACTCACTTCGCTCTGTTCCACCGGTGCCCTGCTGCATTCAAGTACTGAGGCTCTGCAGTGCTGGTTTGATGCATTGACACCACATATGTGAAGTGCAAAGAGTCTAAGACTTACTGGCACAGGCTGAATTGTGGATCATGGAGCATTCATCTCTATCATTCTATTTGGTGGTTCCAGGACCCTGAGCTTGCTCCATAGTGGCTGTGTGGTCTGAGTATGCCTCTGCCTCCGCATCCCACACAATCTAGACAGACATGAGACAGCTGCCTCTAATCACTGGCCACGGAGATGATCTACGATGAGGACCTGAGTAGTCAGTGAGTTCTTTATTTTACAGTATTAAAAGAGCTTTTAAACAAGGTTAAAGAGGGCAGACAGCCCCTTTAATTATTCATTTAAGATGACCTGGAACCTAGAACAGTAAGGGTGGAAACACCCTAATGCAAGATTATTATTATTATTATTATTATTAAGTATTTATATAGCGCCATTAGGTTACATGCCGCTTTACAAGTGAGAGGGTAGACAAAGACAAGTAGTAAAACAACGACAAATCAGTCATACGAGTACAATAGGGCAGAGGATCCTGTCCGGGAGGGCTCACAGTCATGAGAGATACTCCAATGAATCTCGCATGATTCACACCTCTCTGGACAGGAGCATGGAGCTGCATAGTAACACAAGCAACTGACGTGCTCCCGTCCAGAGAAGCAGGGGCAATTCCAGGTGAGTCACGCGAGATTCATGCAAGTATATCATATGCATCTTGCATAGTGTGTTTCCACCTTAATACCGACTGTAAAAGTGAGAAGAATGAAGCAGAGCTGCAATACCACACACAACCTGCAGATAGCTAAAATGCAGCCATGTTTTTTGAGTCTTGGACACCCCTTTTAAATTAAATATCATTGCATGAAAGTGCTTTTTTTACTTAAAGTCAATGGCACACCTATATGTTTTTTTTAAACCCTATCTCAGTACTAGAAAATAGGACAAAGCGCTGGCTTACCTAAGTAGGGTAGCTGTGTCCACCAGGTGGCACTGGAGAGACTTTCTGTCAATAAGTTTGCATACCTTTTTTCCCAGGAATCATTGCAAGGCTGGCAGTCTCCACAAGGAGAAACAGTACCCCAAAAAAGCTGTCTCTACACCCATTACAACATCATTTACCCTCTTCTTAGCCCCTAGTCGGAGACTCATGTTTAGCAAACCTGACAGCGTTTCCATTTGGTTCCCATAACATAAATGTAGAATTGCAGACCTCTGGGAAGGACGGGGACTCGATTTCACGATGGCCATTGTGAGAATTTTACCGCCTCTTTGACCTGTCAGGAAAAGTTGTTAGGAGCGATTTTCTAATTGCTCCAGAACGAGCGGCTGATCTGTTAGCTTAGAGCACCAGACAAATTATTTCAGTTTTCTTTGAAAATGTCCTAACTACAGATCTATTACTCGTTGACCCTCGTCTGCCCCAATGGATGTGACAAAATAATCCGGGAGCAAAGGAGTCCGCTAAGCAAATACAACTCCTATTTTCCAGGCCAGACAGCCTGGAGGAAGAAAATGATTAGAAATATCCTTCTAACAAGGCAGGATGTCAAATGTCAGTGATGTCGTATAATTTTAAGAATTATTCACTATTTTAAAATCAAAACTAGAAAGAAAGATGAGATGGATAATAAAGAAAAGCACAATATCTGCACACCTATATATGAGATATATGAAAAAGAGATACATGCAAGATAGATCGAATAGATAGATCGAATAGATAGATAGATAGATAGATAGATAGATAGATAGATAGATAGAGATACACTGCTCAAAAAAATAAAGGGAACACTTAAACAATACAATGTAACTCCAAGCCAATCACACGTCAGTGAAATCAATCAGTCCAGTTATAAAGCTACTCATATCTTAAATCTGACCATTTCTCTGTGCTCATCCCATCCTTTTTGGCTGTTGTTTTGGTCACTTTTGCATTTTGCTATTGCTCTCACCCCTAGAGGTAGCATGAGGCGATGTCTACAACCCACAGTAGTGGCTCAGGTAGTGCAGCTCATCCAGGATGGCACATCAATGTGAGCTATGGCAAGAAGAGTAGCTGTGTCTGTCAGCACAGTATTCAGAAGATGGAGTGTGCCACCCTGCTCCCACAGGTAGCCACAAGCTTCCCTAGTGCACAGCTGGATTTCCACAGGGGGTACCACTTACAAACAACACCTTCCACCCCAGCACAGTAGGGGGAGCTCCACTTGCTGACCTTAGGCGAGATCCCCTATAAATACTGGTGCTGGGGAGGAGTTAGGTAGAGTGTGCAGACGCTAGGAGAGCTGCAAACACATCCTGATGCTCGCTGCTGTGTTAGGCCTGAACCAGTGACCCAGAGTAGCCCTTCTGCCATCCAGCCAGGCCCAGGAGTGGGACCAAAAGGCGAGGAGAACAGAGGACAGTGGGAGTAGAGGAGCCAGTGGAGGTTTGGCCAATTAACCACGGGGGTCCGCACCTGCAGCAGTGCTTCAAGCCAGCAGAAAACTCTGATACACCGTGGAGACTTCAGTCACTCGGTCCCCCTGTGTACTCAATATCAAGGGAGCCAGACACCGTAGTGAGGAGAGGGCAGCAGTGATCATCGAGGGTAACCCGAAGACCGCGCACAAGAGGAGAGAGAGAGAAGTGAGGAGGCCAGCCAGGTTATACACGGGCAGGGCATCAACAAACCGGAGAGAGAACTTAAGGAGGCCTTATACCCACTCCCTGTGGAAGTTCAACTGTTCTTCTGGTCACCCGAAAGTGCTCCGGACATATCACCTGCAGTTTCCACCACAGTAAAAAGGTAAAGAGACACTCATCGGTGTGTGTGCATTATTCTCCCGTGCTCCGTAGAAACTGTTTCACTATCTTTACTTTGGCCCAAACCCCTCACTCTGAACTTCCCACTACAACACTGCCCTGGAGGCCAAGCTTCACCTGTAGGAAGCTATTCCACCCTTGCCGCAATTCTAACGCCCTCCAGAATACTGTGGCGGTGCTGGTGATCCCTCACCAGGTACTACAGGTGGTGTCACGGACTATCCTAATAGAAACTGTATTTTAAGAAGTCGCCGACCCCAGGGCCACGGACTTGGGTTCAGCCACCCATGATAGTGTCCCCCTGACACCGTGCCCGAGCTCTGAGTGCCCCGGCCTGGGCGGGTCAGGAGCAGATACCAGGAGACCGGCCAATACACCAGGAGATGTGGAGGCCTCTGTAGAAGGTCAATAATCCAGCAGCAGGATCGCTACCTCCTTCTTTGTGCAAGGAGTGACACGAGGAGCAGTGCCAGAACCTTTCAAAATGACCTTCAGCAGGCCACAAACATCCATGTATCTGCTCAAACTGTCAGAAATAGAGTGGTATAAGGGCCCAACATCCACAAGCCATATGGGTTAAAAAAAAAGACCACTTTTTCACAATTTTTGGAGAGCGTTATTATGGTACTAATGTAGGATAAAATTACATGTGGGGACCTTTTCTTTTTCTCCAGGCCTACATGTTTTTATCAAACCAAGTATCCCCTTCACAGCACTTTTTACTGCTCGTCTGCAAAAATGGTGCCACCTCCACAAAGTAAGGTTACGATGCCACCGAAGTTCTTCCTTCTTTGCCTGTTTATTGGTATTTTCAAACTCCCTGGGGTCCAATGATGGGAACCCGATGATTTATTTCCATCAGTTTCGAACACTTTATGATATGCAACCTCCTGAACCTTTTTTCGGCTCTCCGGGAAGACAACGTGCTGCTGAGGCTCTCACTTAATGAAACACCAGTATAATTGGAGAACCATTGAGTCAGCACTTTGCTGTTTCTATAGGAACTCTGCAACATTTCTTTTTTTTTTCTGCAGGAAAACCACACAAATAGCAAAATTTATATGATTTTTCCAAGGTTTTTTTGGCTCGGCAAAGGAATAACCTGATTCATTGGCCATCAGCCTCAGCAGGGGTGTGTACGAGCCTCACGTGTAATAAAACTCTCATGTAACGGCCGCTTCATATTTACCTTGGCTTCTCCGGCCATCCAAATCCTATTTATACTGTGATTTTAACACGTGAATTTCTCGAATCCAGCTGAGGAAAGATAAATAGTCTTGGCAAACTGGACATAGGCTTAATAAGAAGAGAAGGGTAATGTGTCACAGGATGAAAGGATATAACACTGATCTCCAATCATTGTAATCATCCCAAGAAATGGACTATGATCAGCTTATCTGAGACAAGATTTTGTACTGTTCTGTTCCTTTGTCTTCTTGTAACCGATTGCAGAAGAACATAAGTCGAAGCAGCCATTTTTAAAATCAATGGAGATATCCTTTATACACAGACTCACTTAGGGTGCCTTCACATTAGCGCATGGGAAGGCAGCGTACGCTGCGTTCCCATACGCAGTCAAACGCATGCGCACTGCGTTCCTATGTTTAACATAGGAACGCATAGTGCCTGCGTTTGCTGCGTTCGGGTGCGGATGCGGACGATATCTGCTCCTTCCGGTGTCCAGCACCCGGGACGCAGCCAGTTGCATTTTTTTGTGCACTCGGGGAGCTTGGACAATCAGCAAGCGTCCCCAAGCGCACAAAACATGCATTGTCTTCAATGGGTCCGCAGTGTTCAGCGCTTGACAGCGCAGGAGAACGCTGCGGACCCATTGAAAAATCTCCCGGTGGCCGCCGGTGATGTCACAGGAGCTCACCGACGGCCACCGGGAGATCAGCTGAGCCACTGCTGTCCTCCTCCTCCCCGCCGCCTGTAATGTGCTAGCGATGTCGGCGGGGAGAACAGCTGATGTGACAGCTGTTTGAATCTTCCCGCGCCGACATCTCCTCTCAGTGTCGGCGCGGGAAGATTCAAACAGATGTTAAATCAGCTGTTCTCCCCGCCACCATGTTCCGGTGCTTACCGGCGGCGGGGAGGAGGAGATCTCCGGCGCTGAACTCCTCCTCCGGCCCGCCCCCGGACAGCGCCGATTGGCTGCCGGGCTCCCTAGTGATGTGTCCACAGGCGGACATTATCCGCTGCGGACACATCATTTCACACACTGCTTTTGACAGCGTTTGTGTCTGCATGCCATCAGCATGCAGACACAAACGCTAATGTGAAGCCAGCCTTAGACTTTTAAGAAATGTATAGTTCCTGCTCTCCCCTCCCTCTTCAACCTCCTATCCTCAAGTCACTGCATTGTACTATCTTCCCTCCAAAATCTTCCCCCATCACCTGTGAATGATATTATAGAAAAGCGGAAGAAACTGGAGCAACTCAGCCACAAAATGGAGACCACATAATGATACAAAGAGGGGTTACCGAATGCTGAGGAGCAGAGGGCAGAAAATCATCACCGCTCTGATGACTCCATAACTGCATGTCTAGATCTCCTCTGTTAACATCAGTGCAAATACTGAGCCCATCCGGGAGCTTCATGGCTTAGCAACTGCATGAAGCCTTACATCATCAAGCACAATGCCGAGCATTGGATTCAGTGGACTCTGGAGGAAATCGTTATGTGCAGTGACGGATTACAGTGCTCTATCTGTGTCTGATGGAAGAGTCTGGGTTTGGTGAATGCCAGGAAAACATTACCAGCATAACTGCATTGTGAGCGCTGTACAGTTTAGTGGAGGTAGGATAATATCATGGGCTTGTTTTACAAGAGTCAACCTCAGCAAATATCCCACTCATGGGTAAGAGGGGCACAGACTGGTGCCGGGACACCCAGATCACACTAGGAACCATTGTAGTGGGGTTGGGTGGTGAAGGAAGGAGTGAGAGGGAGCACCTGGGAGGAGTGAGGTCAGGAAGAACACACATAGATTACGTGGGACATTTGACAAGGGGTATAAATAGAGCAGGAAAGATGTAGAATGGAGGAGGATAGTTGAACAGAAGAAAAGAGTTAACCAGCTGAGGAAAGGTGGTAGAACAGCTGAGGAGAGGCCATTGAACACCAAGGTTGAGTTGGAGGGAAGCTAGAGCAAATACGCCTGAGAAGTGTCCAGACGACTGGAGCAAGTGGGAGCTCGTCCTAAGGACAGACTGAAGAGCAGAAACAACACCCAAGTGGTCTCAGAAAGAAGGGGTCCTGGAGACACGGGAAGTGAGCAATACACTCGTGGGGCTCAAATTCATTGTCAAGCGCAAGGCAGTGGAGGGACAAGGCCAAAGAACAGGGCCATTGGGAACCCCAAGTCTAGTGGAGAATCCAGACCAGGCTCAACTAGCAACCCGGAGAGCACTTCTAAGCAGGGCTGCAGCATCCATTGTACAAGTGAGCCTTTTGCTCAGGCGGCAAGGAGGCAGGGGAGCGGCAATCCTGCACAGAGCGGCTTTCTGCCTGCTGACCGATGCTTGCCGCGGCCTGCCTCCACAACCATAACATAAAGTAAATGCACAGAACGACAGTGAGACGCCCCTATGACTAGGCACCTCAGGGAGGTACTGCACCCCAATCAGAAGGTGTAGTGCCTCTGTAGTCATGGCTTTAGGGTTTCCTTGTAGAGTCTGCCCTAAGCACTGCCCTAAGCCCTAATACACTAGCCCACCTTAGCATAGGGACCGTATATTCAGTAGGTCCAGGGGGTGGAGCTTAGAGTAGAGCGGGAGACTAGAGTGACAGTTGAGCTGTGAGAGACAGTGCCGGGAAGGCAGTAAGGACGTGCCTGGCTGGGCTGCTGACAGGAAGGCACCTTTTTTCAAGAGGGTAACCAAGGAACAGAAGGGGACGAACCAGGCCTGGTTGGAGCCAGCTGGGGAAGTCCGGGGTCGACACTGGCATACCGGAGCCGAGATAATCCGTTGTCCATCCCAGGTTGCAAACCGACATGCTGTGGGACCAACAGAAGGGAGCCATAGCACCACGACCTCAGTCCGATACCAGGTCCAAGACACTCTAGGTAACAGGATGAATTCCGGTGGCTGGAGGATCTGCCTGTTGTCGCTCCCATCCATATTGGTAAGGAACAACCCGTACCTACCAGTAACAGTACTGTAACATCTACCCGGTACCAGTAAAGGCCTCTTGAGTTGAATCGGTGTCTGTCCTCCTTTCCCGCCGGCGCCCGGAAAGTCCTCAGCATCATCGGAGGGGTAAGAACTACAACTCCCCTCATCCATCCCCGCTGCCCTGAGGTAAAGGTCCACCTGTGGGGAGCTGTAACACCCAAGCTGCATCACATCACCTCAGCCTGCAGCGCTGGTATTTATCTTACCAGGTACCACAGGTGGCGACACGACAACATTCCCTTCTCCCACTACCATCATCATCATCATCACCCCCATCATCCCCGCCATTGAGGGTCCAGGGCACAGAACCGGGAACCGACCGACCGTGATCCCCCATTAAAGTAACCATCCGAGTACCCCCTATTCTGTCGACCGACTCAGCAGCACCCCCCTCCCCCGGTCCTCACCCCCGCGCCGGAGTGACAGCACACACCTTCCACCCCCTCACTCCTCGGCTAAGGCGGCAGGGAGCCTTGGTTCGTCCTTGCTTCTAAGGTGACCCGATTGACAGCCACGAGCATCTGCTGAAAAAGTGGCCACCATAGGGCTAAGGGAAGACATTGCAGGTTAAACCTTAAGAAAAGCCTACAGTCACTGGCTCAGAGCTCTGTGTGACGAGGCGCAAGGCAGGATGGGAGAGGCAAGCGTAGTGTAAAGAGACTGAGAAAGGACAGAGAAGGGCGCCGGTTACATGTCATCCTCCTACCTGGGAGTAGCTCGATCCCTGCCTCTGAGAACTGGCAGGCTGTTACACAAAGAATGTGAGTAAAAGAGCTGAAGACTGCAACCCGCTGTGTCTGTGAACTTTCTTAATGCTTTAATAGCACCAGAAACACTACTATCAACTCACTCAGGTATTTCAGGCTATCCTGGGGGTCAGCCCTACCCGAAGAGGGCTTAAGAACATTGCTGCCTCCCAACCATCGGCCCCTAGGAGAATGTCTGCAGCGTCAGCCATCTATAGCCGCAACCTGCGGCTGGGCGTCACATAAAATTAACAAGTATCCTGAGGTACAGTCATCCCTTCCCAGAATGAACCCTCCGTGCCAGATTCCTATTCCTGAAAGAGAGAGCCACCCACACCGAACTTTTAATGACACGGCCAGGGTCACGGAGCCGGGTATCGGTCCCTGTGATCCCCGCGATGAAGCCTCAAAGAAGCCCGGTTCCGAGTATCGTAAGGCCCTGGAGGGGTGTGTGATATGCATGTGGTCTAATGTGGAATCCAAGTCAGTATACAGCCGTGTGCACACATTGAGTATTTGGTGAGTTTTTTACCTCAGTATTTGTAGCCAAAGCCAGGGGTGGAACAATCAGAGGAAAAGTATAAGGCTAGGGTCACATATGCGTTAAATTTTGCAAAATTTCAAAAAGCTCAAAACTGAAGCGGGAAACGCTCCCCATAGGAGCCCATTATGGTAACTGGATTGCACTACATGCAATCTGGTTACCGACTCCGGATCTGCAGCCTGTGTGAAAAATAACCCCAAAAATCTCCCCAAATTGTGGTATCCCGGGTTCTCCCAGATCCTCCTGGATCCGGGGCTAATCCGGTGCTCCCTAACAAGGGAGCCTATGGGGCCTGATTACCCCGGTCCAGGAGGATCCGGGAACCAGACACCTGTGGCTGCACGCGCTGTTATTTCAGGACCGCGGCTAGCTCCCTGCGAGCCGCGGTCCTGATTCATCAGCAGCTGCAGCTGCGTGTTGCAGCACACCGGACCGGAGGGCATAGTAAGCCTCCGGTTCTGAGTGCTGATCCGGTCCGGGGCTGTCAGGTTCACCCTGACATCCACGGATCGGATCAGACCCGCAGTGTGAAGCCAGGCCTAAGCATCCAATGTTCTTAAAATTGATTCTATGGAAAACCTCCTCTTACAACCGCAAGTCATTGACTATAACAGAATGTTTTTCCGAAAACGTTGGAAAACATGGACACTCCAACGTGCCCATATGATGATTATAGGATAAATATTCTTAGCTCTTCCATTACTATAATATGATGAATATTATTACTGTCCTCTACATTTCCCTTGCGCTTCTTGTTTGCACCACATTGACCACATGAAGCGTCCGGCACGCTCGTGTGTGGATCGAGTTATCCGTGTGTATTTCTCTCTGCTTATCCTGGCACAGAACTATAATATATGCACCATAAAGGCGTCTGCGCTGCTGCTACTGTTTTCAGATTTGTCCGCCCCCACAGCCTGCTAGATTTCGCACTGTCTCTCTCCCAGCAGGACACCGTCTTCGTAACGCAAGCTACCCAAACACAAAGCCATACATACGCACAGATAGAGAACTGTTTTCCTTTGCCCATGGCATGAATGAAAAAGTTTATAGAACTGTTACTGGCGTGTGCCTTTCTTTTTTGCTATATTTCGTTGCTTTTTTTTGGCCAACACGTGCAATGTGCTACTCTCTTAGGGCGTCACTTAAAACCATCACCAAGTTTTGTTTGGAGTGGCAAAATTTACACAAGTAGCCGGTTCAGCCCCTCGACATGAATCAGGACCTTGTATACCGTGTCCTAATTAATCTTTTTTTATGTCAAATTAGAAAGCCAGATTTTTTTTTATTTTTTTTACGCTGTCAAATTTAATATTTTTTGATCCGATGGGATTTGGAATATGAATGTAGGAGCCCCTTAGTACGAGATATACAGAATTATCTATAATCATTTTATAAAAAATGGATTATAGACGACAACCTGAAAATGAGAGGTGATGGAAGTTACAAGTTTAAGGACCCAGATAAAATAATTAAGGTTTTTTAATTTGGGACAATTTTGTAAATATAAAAACATCATAGACAGCATATGAAAAAAAATTCTTAGGCCGTATCTCGTTTCTTGCAATTTAAAGAACCGCTCTAAATTATACTAAGATTTCATAGTATTTTATGTCGTCATTAAGGACAGCAAATTTAAAAGTAACCAAATGGTGAGTAGCTCGCATGCATCTCTCATGACTCACCCGGAATGGCCACTGCCTCTTTGGACAGGAGCGTGGACCTGCATAGAAACACAATCAGCTGACGCACTGCCGTTCAGAGAGACGGCGCCCGGGCTGGGTGAGTCATGAGAGAGGCATACGAGATGCATGGGAGTCATGTCAGATACATCTCGCACAGTGTGTTTCCACCCGGACAGGGTGAGTCATGTGAGATGCAAGCGAGATGCATCTAGCATAGTGTGCTTCCACCCTAAACAGAAAAATCTGACTTTGCTTTAAATTGATTGTCGTAAGGTTAATTGGAACTATTTTCTCTACAGAAAAGCATTTTAATGTATCTCACTAGTGTCACTATAGCATTTCATAATGTAGAGTTTCATAATCTGTGAGTATCCCGACCAGAGTCTGTTCTGGTGACTTATCCTCCTGTCAGCAGGCACCACCATGTTCACTCCGAAGGTGGTGCAGATGGTAGGGGAGAAGTCTCTATTCTTGCGAATTCTGCTACTGTCACCTCCCTACCAGAGTCTGCTCCTGCGACTTCTCCTCCTGCCTTGTTCACTCCAAAGATAGTGCTGATGATAAGGGAGAAGTCTCTGCTCCCTTGACTAGGGTTCTTCCACTAGGGCTGGAGTAGCTAAGACATGTAGTACTTTAGTCTGACAGTGTGGATGTGTTTGTATTATCTTCCAGCTGAAGTCATTAACTCCTTGCTCCAATCAATTGGGAAGTACCATACTTTATTTATATCTTCAGCCTTTTGCTGCAAGCTGTCAGAAATAGTTTTTGGTTCACTTATTTGTTTCCTGCTGTGCCTTGCAGATTTCAATGCTTGACCTCTGTCTTACAGTTTTGTACTTTGCTGCCATCTTGGTTTTGGCCCGTTTCTCTGACTCCTTTTCTGAGCTCCTGGTTTGACCCTGCTTGGCAACTTTCCTACCTCTGAACTGGAGCCTATCTATAGGCAGCAACCCCCTGCACTTTGAATTAAAGCCATATTCCTGTATAGAGGTTAAAGTGAGCCAGAGTATCCCAGAGTTCTGTCTGATGGTGCAGTTTGTGGTTAGTCTGTCCAGGATTTCCCTTTTTAGATGAAACTTGGACACATGTCACACTAACCTCTCCCACTGCTGCTGTGGCACCCCAGGGGTTAATGTGCCACAATAACACCAACAAGGGTTAACTCCCCACACAACACCTGACACTGCACTAGCACCTCTAGGCCAGAAGGGGGAGCTAAAGCAGCTCCCTTATATATTCTGGTGTCAAGAGGAAGTAGTTAGTTCAGTTCCTGGGAGAACTGAGGGAGAGACTGTGGTGTAAAGTGGCTGCATTAGGCTTCTCCACAGTCGGCTACTCGTTTCCAGGCCTAGCCAGGGTCTAAGGAGAGGAGGTACAAGGAATAGAGGAACACATCTGGGAGATTGAGTTACCTAATAACTTGCCCTGGAGGAGCGCACAGACCGGATACGGGATCCGAAACTGTGGCTGAAACACGCAGCACAGTAAACACCGGGATAGTGGAGGTTATAGATCTACACTGTACCTCAGCAAAGCAACACGGCGGGGTCAGAAGCACACGGAAGGACTCAAGTTGCCTAGCAAAGAGGGTAGCTGTGAGGAGAGACAAGGCCAGCAGCCTAGCTGAAGCAGCAACAGGGCCACACACACAGCGCAGGAGTAGGAAGCCAAGGACCCGGTCAGGGTGGGAACAACCCAGCCCCGGTACAGACTCTGTGGACAGTATTCTGCTAAAGAACATCTGCAGTAAAGACTTGGAAAAATACAAAACTGTGAGTGTGTGTGATCCTTGTGCTCCAGCCCTACATTCCCTAACAAGCAACTATCATCTCCACCACTACCCCTATTCAGCATCCATCCTAGACTATTACTATCACTGCCCCGGGGAACTAAGCTCTACCCGCGGAGACCAGTTACATCACCGGCTGCTAAACATCAACCCCGGAGGTTCTGCAGCAGCAGTCGTCACCCTGACCACAACCCGTGGGTGGCGTCACGACAAACTCCCCTGGAAATGTTCCCCCCATTACATGTGGGCTCGGAACACGGTCTGGACCAAGACTGCCGTGACATCTTTAGCATATACCCCGGTCCGGTCCCGAGTACCCTGTCCCAGTGGGCTCCACACTGCAGTCTCCATCTTCTCCTTGAGGCAGCTCTTCCTTACTTCTTTGTTACAAGCAATGGCCTCTTCTTCCATTTTCATGTCGCAGCGGAGCTTCATTGGCCTTTGAAATCAGGACACACATTGCGATGTCAAGAGGTGCATCGCTTAAGGTGCTCATCACTATTTCAGGATCCTGGAGAATATACTCTGGACTTTAAAACAGATTTAAAGATAATCTGTCAGGAAGGTTTGCTATGTAATTGGAGAGCAGCATAATGTAGGGTCTGAGAGTCTAATTCGAGCGATGAGTCACTTACTAGACAGTGTGATGTGTCAGTGAAATCAGTGTTTTATCATCAAGAGATTATCCCTGCAGGACTAAGGGTACTGTTACATGACGCAAAATTGCATGCAATTTCACTGGCAATTTTCTGGTTGCAGTGAAATCATGGACACATTGTTTTATTTTGTTGCCATGTACAAATGGAACAATGTGTCCATGATTTCAAAGCAATCAGCAAATTGCCAGTGAAATTGCATGCAATGTTGCATCATGTAACGGTACCCATAGTGTTTTGTGCCTCCTAGTTGACTGCTCTGTTTAACCCCGCCCCCACCACTGATTAGCAACTTTCTGCCTTACACAGTCTGCACAGAAAGCTGCAAGTCAGTGGTGTGTGTGGGGTTATGTTAGCAGATACGAGAATACAACAGCTCAAACAATAAGGAAATAGCACACCTACAGAAACAGGGGGACGCTTTTTAACAAATAAATCAGTGTAAAGTAAAAGGAATTACCGGGAAGTCAAAGAAGACTTTAAAGGGAACCTGTCACCTAATCTATGGCCCCTAAACTATCACTACCTGCCCCTACAGACCCTAACTAGCTCCCTAACCATCCCTGCCTGACCTAATATGGCTTTATAGAAGGTGAATAAAACACTTTATAAACTTACATTTTTTCCGTCTGTGGGGCCTTCCTGTCGGCTCTTGTCTGCAGGGCGGTGTCCCCAGAGCCGCGCTCTGCGCATGCGTAGTGTGCCAGTTGAAGCCGACCGGAATCGCAGCGTCGCTAGGCAACGACCGGCGTCTTCGGAAGGTGAGTATCGGCGGCCCCCTCCCTCCCAAACCAGCACATATATATGTGTGTGTAATCCACATGTACATATGGATTACACACACACATATATACATTCACTTTGATTAGGCACATTTCATATGTGCATCTATCTATATATATATATATATATATATATATATATATAGATAGATGCACATATATATATATATAGTTAGATTATATATATGTGTGTGTGCATGTATATATATATATGTGTGTGTGTGTGCATGTATATATGTGTGTGTGTGTGCATGTATATATATGTGTGTGTGTGTGTGTGTGCATGTATATATCTGTGTGTGTGTGTGTGTGCATGTATCTGTGTGTGTGTGTGTGTGCATGTATATATATGTGTGTGTGCATGTGTATATATGTGTGTGTGTATGTATATATATGTGTGTGTGTGCATGTATATATCTGTGTGTGTGTGTGTGTGCATGTATATGTGTGTGTGTGCATGTATATATCTGTGTGTGTGTGTGCAT